>JAOYMR010000011.1:15368312-15387245 GCA_025802075.1 Tenebrosternarchus preto
TTCCCACTGGGACCTACCTTTTCCCGTTTGTTAATGTCATTGTGTTTTCGTAATTTGTAATGACGCTTACTTAATGTCGTTGTGTTTTCGTAATTTGTAACGGCGCTTACTTAATGTTGTTGTGTTTTTGTTAATGTCGTTGTGTTTTCGTTAATGTTGTTGCGTTTTCGTAATTTGTAATTGTGCTTAGTTAATGTTGTTGTGGTTTGCACTTCACGGCCACCGTAGTTTTTGCACGAGTGACAGATATGGTGCATAAACAGTGATGGTGGTTTTCATTAAAAACGTAATTGCTGGAATAACACTTCAAAGGGGCAAAAGTGTTAGAACTGATTTATTTCCGTAATAAAAATAACGCTCACATTTACAAAATATATGACCATGATTCTTCGCACACAACAAAGGACTCGCAAATAATTGTATGTTGGAAAATGTATTTTTTGAAAAACAAAAACATCACACAACAGGTAGAAGGGGTTTTTAAAAGTAGCACATCAAAGTGAAAACCAAACTCCTCAAGTGTTCTTAAGACATCAGAGCAAGTCCAACGGCCTACATTCTCTCTCCAAACGTTCTGTAAAACACTGGCTGAGCACCTTTAATGTCGCAGCGGAATAATTCATTTAGTTCAACATGCTAGTGTGGCAAACAACGCATGAGAACCAGCGGAGTTAAGAGTAGCTCTGCGTGAATGAGGTAACGTTACCAGGTCAGGTGGTGTAAGTGTGTTTGAAAGAGGGCAGGTCTTTACTTTTCTTAACTCAATATCAGCAATTGTATTGGACAGCGTCTCCCAACAGATATGTGTGCACCATTTCCCTGAGAGAGGGATCCATATTCGTGTTGTTCTTTTGCACTGTACAGACTAGAGAGAGACATAAACCACATAATCTACTTTGGCTTCAGATATCTTTGTTGAGCTGTCTGTCCTCAGTGTGAACGACCTTCAAGGTGAAATTGGGTCTCACAGCCCTGGCTTTATGGGGTGTGTGTGTGTGTGTGTGAGAGAGAGAGCACTGAGCCTAGTCTTTATGGGGTGTGTGTGTGTGTGAGAGAGAGAGAGCACTGAGCCTAGTCTTTACTTCTCGCATGCATACACACACACACACACACACAGACTCGGTGCCAGTGAACGTGTGGGTTCTACACACGGGTTCTGCGTGTGAGTTGTGTGAGCAAGCATGTTATTCGAGGGCTGGGATGTGTCTGCTGCACTTCCATAGACGGTTCGGGCGCTGGGGGGGATGTGGAGTGTAGTGAAGACAGCATGCCTTCCCCTCTGTACACAGACGCAGCTGTTGTGCGCTATTACAAAAGGCACTAGCGGCATTAACGCAATTCACACACACACACACTCACACGTGCACACACACCTTGAATAAAAATAAAACGTTGGCCGTTAACGGGAATCCAGTGAGGTGAATCCGACGGGGGTGGGGGGGGTTATGAGGAAGGAGCATCATCAGTCCGTCTCACGCAGGCCACACGGCCTTCGGAACTCCTGGCCCCTCTCATGGATCCACTTGTTTGACACTGGAAAAGAGAAAAAGATCAAATCAGCTCTGAAGGACAGGCATTGGAAGGTGGTGTGAAGAAAGGAAGTCCGGTATGAGGAAGGTCCCCCGCCCCAGCTCCACTTACCCCATTTATTACCCACAAGCACAGGGCAGGCCGCGTGCCTCGTGCTGTAGTCGCCTTCCCCGCTGGGGAACAGGTTATACCAGAACACTGCTGTGCCCTGAAACGATGTAAACACAGGCTCGGTTAAATACAACAGGTGCAGACCAAGAAGCTGTAGACGACGAGAGATAGCGACAGTGGGGTTCCCGTCCTCATGACCCCGTCCTGTCCTTCCATCCGTCACTGCAGATCGATCCACTTCTGACCTACCTTCATCGGCTTCACTGAAGCGCCTACTTCTGGGAAGACAGTGGCGCCCCCTGCTGCTACGTCGCTCATCTGCAACCCAAAGAACCCGCAGGCAAATGTTGACATTATGGTTCAGCCCTCGGCATTGGCGGTTTATGCGAACGTGTCAGCAGGTCAGGAGCACACGCTGGAGGTCATTTATATGTAACGTATTTATACGTAACTTAAAGAGACACAGGAAACTGGCTTTCTGTCTTAAAGGCACTCACGTAGAACAGCCAGGTGGCTATGCGGTTTCCTGTTCCCAACTCTTTAAAAGCATCTGGTTCATCTTTCTATCACAGGCATAAAGGGGAGATTAATACAGAAATCAGCACAACACAGAGATTAGTGTATAGACCAGTATATATGAGGGTGAGTCAAAATGATCCACACTCTGGTTATATTACACTCAGACTTATATAAAACCACAGCCCGAGAGTGGATCATTTTTGACTCACATCATGGACTGGTTATAGAGGTCGTTCACCACAGATAACACCACAAGTAGCAAGTAGCATGTGAGTGTTCCCAAGAAAACGGATGTTTCATTTACCCGGCCGAAGTCAAAGTGTGGCTCGTACTGGCCTCCAACGCCATAATTAGCCACCTTGAGAGAGAGAGAGAGAGAGAGAGAGAGAGAGAGAGAGAGAGAGAGAGGTTTACAGATACTTCTGCTTGTTAGAGCAACCACACATATATACACACAAACAAATAGAACACACATGTAACACACATACATACAAACACAACACACCTGTGACTCACATGCACACCAACAAACAGAACACAGCTGTAGCTCACATACACACAAACAAATAGAACACACCTGTAACTCACATACATACAAACAGAACACACATGTAACACACATACATACAAATCCAACACACCTGTGACTCACACACACACAAACAGAACACAGCTGTAGTTCATACACACAAATAGAATACACCTGAAACTCACATACACACAAATAGAACACAGCTGTAACTCACATACATACAAAGAGAACACAGCTGTAACTCACATACACACAACCAAAACACAGCTGTAACTCACATACACACAAACAGAACACAGCTGTAACTCACACACACGCAAACAGAACACAGCTGTAACTCACACACACACAAACAGAACACACCTGTAACTCCTCAGCTGTTGAGACATCAAGGCCTGTAAGGTCTTCGATTCGCTGATTGATGCGGTCAACCACTGGATGCTCATAGGCTGCTAACCAGGCACTGCGTCAAGACGACAGCCAATCAGGTGCCATTTCCCAAACTCATCATACTGTTAGCATCATCTTAAACAACCAATCAGGTACCCTCTCATATACTCATCGTGTTACTAAGATCATCTTAAAGGAGAGATAGTGTACAGTGTGACACTCACTCTACCATTTAAAGGTGATCTTTGCTTTACTTTCATGGAACCCAGATGAGAACACTACAAAATACCGAGCAAAGTTGGATTAGAGTGGTTAGTAGCTAATGTCAGCATGCACCATGTGATGACCAAAGAATTGTTAATAAGGACTGAAGGGAAACTTCACCTCTAGTTTTTGCAGCCAAATGCAAAATAAAAAAACTCAAATGTTTATAATGCCAGTCTTTGGCCGCTCTCTGCAGCGATTTCATTGCTGGGTGAAGTGTCCCTTTAACAGACGGCCTCTCCAGAGGTCTGGGGAGCACAGGAGAGCAGGGTGTTCTGGTCTAGATGACGTTAGTAACATGGTCAGATGCTCGAAACGTTGAAAGTCAGAAACGGCAATGACGTCTTTTGGAAGGACTTCAGTCTTTTTCTGCTACGGTGAACGAGGTCGTTCCAGGATGGACGACGTGTAACAGATGTTGGGCAAACTGGTTTTGTTGGTTGGGTCCTGGCCACACACTCCACACACAGCTGCTGACTGACCACAGATAAATACATACCCCTTCTGTTAAACTAGCCTGTAAGTATAGAGCTTTGTACTGATGCATATGGCTCTAAAAAAAAACACCCTTTGAAATAAACGGCAGCAACCCCATGAGCCACAACGTTGTGTAATTTTAGACCAGGAGAGTCATTTTCTAAGGACACAATGAAAGATAAATATATAAAGCAGCTGATGTGAAGCCTCAGGAAAAAAAAGACTCCCGTCCTGTCCTGTCTCGTCCTGTCCTGTCCCGTCCTGTTCCGTCCCTACGTCCAACTCCTTGACTGACACCGTGGTGAGCACGGCAGGGTTTGGAACTGGGAGGGGCCAGGCGATGTGGAAGCAGCGGGGCAGATTTGCTTTGGTTCTAGCTCATTTGCTGATGTCCTGTCTGCATGCAGACGAGGGTCTGACCGCTGACCCACGCCGAAGGCTTTATGTGGGTTTGGTTATATGTGTAACGAGGTGAGTGACAAGAACGCTGTAAACGTGGCGCTGCCTCGAAAATGGCGGAAGCATGGGTCCTGACCTTCCACCCTTCACCCCTGACCCCTTACCTCTTGGAGACTCTGTACTGCGCTGTGGTGAGTTTCCCTGTTTGGGGGTCATGCACGGTGGCACGCCTGAGCTACAAAGAGGGTGAGAGAGAGAGAGAGAGAGAGAGAAGGGCAGAGAGAAAGAGAGGGACAGAGCAAGAGAAGAGAGAATGAGAGAAAGAGTGTGTCACTGCTTACTGATCTCATGCCCGTAATTACCCTCCCTGCCCCATGTCCTGAGATCTCGGGCCCTCAAACCCCACATCAACAGGGGGCGCCAGCTCGAGGCTGCACTTCTGCAGCAAGCAGCACCTGCTTGAGGCCCACCGCTGGTCATGGTCATGGTCAGCCATGTTAATAATCCGAATGTGTTGGGGTTAATCCTGTATCCACTGTGTTAGGAAATCAGCAACTTTACTGTGACCAGCCATACCAAGAGGAATATGCTACAACTCGTACAGACAAGTCTGGGGAATGGAGTCACAGAGATGATAGCAGTGTTGTACACAAACCAGAAAAGTTACTCTGAGAGCAGTGCATTCCTGGCCAACTTCGCTTAGCAGTCAAGAACCGAAGGGGTTGTTTGACTAAAATGGCTAAAGTGGCTAACAGTAGCATGCAATGATGAAAAACCGCTGATTTGTGCGTTATTATTATTACTGACACCACCGACTGGCATGCAATTAAGATAACAATATTTTGCTATTATAATAAGAGGCACAATTATTTATCATGCGATTATGCTAACAGTTAACGTAAGATTATAATGTAATTTCTCTGAATTCTGTCTTGGGAGATGGGCAGAATTATCAGCCTTTGAGATAACTGACGCAGGTACATAGCATGAGGTTATGATAACATTTAGCATTAGATTACGACATCTGGTACAGTTAGAGGTATTAGATTTTCATAACAGTTAGTGTGAGATAATTGGCAAAGCTAGTTATCATGCGATTACATTAACAGAATATGAATAGGAGAACATGACAGCATGATGGCTAACTGCTAGTGAGAATTATGCTAACTGGGATAGCTTGTTAGCACAAGACTGACAACAGACACTGCTAGTTTGCACTGAGATTAATCTTACTGACTCTACCATTTCTCACTTAATAACAGATTAAGCTATCTGCCTCTACTGTTTCTCATTTAATAATAGATTAAGCTAACTGCCTCTACTGTTCTCATTTAATAACAGATTAAGCTAACTGCCTCTACTGTTCTCATTTAATAACAGATTAAGATAACTGCCTCTACTGTTTCTCATTTAATAACGGATTAAGCTAACTGCCTCTAACCATTTCTCTTTTAATAATAGATTAAGATAACTGCCACTTTCTCATTTAATAATAGCCACAAGAGCTTTGACTTGGTCTTCAGGTTTAACTGCTTGTGCCACAGGAGTGTATGCTGGCCTCCTCTGTCTCTGTTCTTGATAAAGTTGCTGAGCTGGAAAGCGGGAAGGAGGCAGGGCTTAAGGACTGGCATGGCTGTCTGCCTGTGGGCATCTTACCTCTTGCTGATGCGATAGTGGGCGGTCTCCAGCACACCAGTGACGGGGTTGGAGATGGTGGCTCGGCGGAGCTGTGGAGCCAACCAGGCCGAGAGGATACGAGTTACATGCTGCGGTCCTGCCCACGCCGCCCCGCCCACACCGCCACGCCCGCTGGGTGCTGGGTTTCGGGAACTTATCTACTAACGGGGGCCCCAGGGCCGGTCAGCCTCAATGTCACAACGTCATAACGTCACACAAACCAGTGTTAGGCTTTGTGACCACCTCAAGAATGTTTAACCCCACCATGAACGGCATATCCTCAGTGTTTCCTTGGCTTAACCAAACTGATCAAGTCTACGGCGGCCAAAATATAAAGTGGACGCATTTCTTCAACGGTTCTGAGAAGCTGCTTGGCCACCACCGGTTTATGATCTGCTTTACCTTGGAAAAGCCCTCATTTTGCAGTGAAACGCATGGAGGACTCTTCTCCAGTGAAGGAGGACTCTTCTCTTCTCTGGTTCTCAGAGTTGGCACTGACAGGGCTTGAGGAACATCTGCAGCGGGTAACAACATTAACGGGCGTTTGATTGTTGCTAGAACTCACCCTAGGCTTGGCCAGTTCCTTGACCTTCTCGATCTCTCTCTCGCTGATGATTCCATGGTAACGAATGATGCGTGGCCGGTCCCACTCGTCTTCCACTTTCACTGGGCCCAGGATGTAGTACGGGTGCTGATTGTTGTCATAGTAACGGCAGAGCAGCCGTCTCTGTCTGCGTGGGGTCTGTAGTGGTCCAGAGCAGACAAACACGAGTTAACGATCTTCTGCGATTTAAGATGCAGATGTTTACTATGTTAAAATGGGATAAAAAGCACTATTTTCGAAGTCTGAGAATCAACATGGTGAATAAAAATGTAGATGGGGGGAGGGGGGGGGGCATATGGCTAACCTACTTTAGCAGGACAGCTACACTAACTGCACCCCTGCAAGATGCTTAATTCAGTAGCTCTGGAACAAAAGTGGTATGATGTACTGCCATGTGAGTTATTATAAATGCTAAGGAAAGGTTGAACCGGTAATTCGTCTGAGCCTTGCGTCTTTCCAACGGGTCTTAAACTGTGGTCCAAGCCCACAGGATTCTAGCCATCAGCGGCAGTGAGGAATGGCTGTTTCTGTCACTGTGTACGGAGGCGGCACATGCCGAGACTGTTAATGATGGGAAACTGGGCCGTATGTGTTCAGACTAAACAATGGCCTGGGCGTCTGGCTGGCAAGCAGGGCCACTTGGGCCATGAATCACTCAGCAGGGTAACACTCACCACAAGAATCTGCCATCCAGTGGGAATAGCGCCTCATGTCCACACATACAGCGGTTTGGCCAGTGCCAGTGGCTGCCTACCCCAGTACCAGCTGTCTCCTGGAAACGGCTGTTACCACATCAACCGCGCCGTAACACCGTCGGTGTTAGACAGTGCTGCACCTCCACCCATCGCTTCCTAAGCAGCCGTGCGAAAACAACCACCGGAAAAGAATCTCACGCAGTCAGGGCCTCACCAGTTTGATTCCTTCTCCACGGCAAAGCTTCTCGTACTTCCTCTTCTCCGGGAGGTATCCCGTCTTTCGGCCACTGTTGTGTTCTGTTCGCTCCACTGTTCCCTCCTGCTCCCTCTCCGCCTTCTTCTGCTTTGCTAGCTGGTATTCGAAGTACTTCAGGTTGCCGGTGGCCCTCTGATGGTCTGGGTCTGTGAAAGCAGAGCTAGCCAGTCAGAAAGCTCCAGGCCTGCTTCAGGTGCCCAGTATCTGTGTCCCTGTACAAACTGTAAGTGCTAACTTTTAAAAACTATAGTGAAAAGAATTTTTTTTTCAACCCTCAAGGTTTATTCAAAAGCTGCAAAGCATGGGCTACTAAACATTAGCATTATGATATACCCACTTGACATTTTAACAATTTATTTATCCCCAGAGGGAAATTATCATTATGCAAATAAGACTATGCTAACCAATTTTCATGCTAAACCATTAATTATACTAACCAATCGTTTAGTCATTATTAGCATTTCAGTTATCACCAATTTCATTTCTGTGAGAAATATTAGTATAAAACGCTTAACCCTACCCAGAGTTAGTAGTCTTCTGGTGAATTCCAGGGCTTTCTCCAGCTCCCCCTGCTGGTAAATGGAATAACTGAGATAGTCCAGGACCATCACTGCGTCCACGCCGGACTTCTGGCCCTCGTCCAGCTGTCTGAGAGCCTGTGCCATCCATAGCTCCGTGTGGTAGTAGTCCGCTTCTGAGTATGCCGTCTTTCCCAGCTCGAAGCAGTCCTCCGGTGTCAAACTACTCTTGTAAGGCATATCCGAGGACACCCCTGTAAGAACACACATGCAAACTGTTACGCCACTCCAGGTTCAAACCCTCTAACTTTACAGCCAGATCTGATATGATGCTGAAAAACAACATGCTGTAATTAAAACTACCAACACGTTCAGTCTTGATAAGGCCGCTGTAAGGCGACACAAAACGTATGCCGGCTCTGTTCTGTTCTCATGTGCATGCTGCATGAGTCCAGCAGGGGGCAGCACTGCCCCTTTTTCTGGGGAGACTCACCAGGAAGGTTTCCGGTGGAGATGGTCTGCGTATCCAGCTTGTATGTGTCCTGGAGCCTGAGCAGAGCTTTGGCTGCCCCCGTCTGGTCGTCGTCACTGGGGAAATGCTGCCGCTGAATGGTCAGGTTGGAGATGAAGCCTGTAAAAACACAACCAAACAAAACCAAGACTGTTAGTTTATGGGTCATGCTCAGATTAAGATCTTGGGTCTTAACTCTCCTGATGGTGTAGTGTTCAGCAGTTCAGGACTACACTCAAGTCAGAAATCAGCAGTACAGTGGTTATACCTCAGTGCTTCATAGCAAACTCACTACAGACTACAAATCGACTGCCGGTGATTGTTTAACGGACAATGTGTCGAGTGTGAACAAAATAATAATAATAATAATAATAATAATAATAATAAAAAGGATCATGTGACTGTCAGATGTGTCCCGCACCATCAGACATGTCCCGCAGCACCAGGTCCTCCACCTCGCCCCACTCCGTGTTCAGCCGCTTCATCAGTTTGAAGGCGTTCACAGGATGTCCAAGGAAACCCTCGGGGTCCTTTGTGGCCGTGGCGGTTAGCGTGTCCAGCTTCTCGGCCCACCTGATCGCGCACCAGAGCACGTACACACACACAAACACACACATATGAATATATACGCGCACAAATACACACTCTGTCCCCCAGCAGCCTCTGTGACGGCTGGAAAAAGAAGCCTGGAAACACTAGAAGCTCTGCGAAACTCTACACCCTGGAACCTCGTCAGATTGATAATGCAATATGCTAAGCTCGATCCAGCCGGCGTGACACAACTGAGATTATTCTATTCAAGGCGAGGGGAAATTTTAAAAGCATTTCAGAGAATTTACGAAAAATGTCTGAGACTGAGGTTAAGACTGAGGGAGAAGGACAGGGTCACCACTGTGGTGAAAGATCTCGTCATAGTATGATTGACTGAGTAAGGCTTAATCTGACTGGCTGCATGCATGGTAATCCAGGGAGTGCGACTCACCGTTTAACCTGCTCCAGTTTGCTCTCCTCTGCTTTGATGTAGTCTTTCAAGGACTTCACCAGGTCCTTCTCTGTGAACAGCAGATCCGTCATCTGGCCTGGGGACATGGAAGAGTGGACATGTTTGAAAAAGACAAAACAGTGGATTTTTGGTCCAGCCACATCTTGTAGGCTTTGAGCAGTTCTGCAGCTGGCCAATGCGCACAGAGAGAGGGAGTGAGGGAGGGAGGGGCTTGTGCATGGGGGGAAAGAGGGAGGGGCTTGTGCATAGGGGGAAAGAGGGAGGGGCTTGTGCATGGTGACAGGAAGAGACTCACCTATGGATGTGTAGAAATCACTTTGGGCAGAGCAGTCAGGGAGCAGACAGCTGAACAGCAACAGACACCACACGCTCCCAAACCCCATCTGCACACACACGTGCACCAAACAACATCCTTAATACCTTCTTAGACGTGTGTCTGTTTTCCTGCTTTGTTTTACTCAGACAGCACAAGTCCATCTGAAGGTCAGTAACTGATCCACTCACTCCTGCACCTGGACATTGTAATGAGTCACTGAGGCAGTGTCCGCTGGGCTGGATCTGTTGCAGTTTGGCCAGAATGAGAAATGTGAGCCACCCCACCCACTCTGATTCACCACGCCCACACTGATCCACTTCGGCCACTCTGATTCACCCCACCCACTCTGATTCACCACGCCCACACTGATCCACTTCGGCCACTCTGATTCACCCCACCCACTCTGATTTACCACGCCCACACTGATTCACCCCACCCACCCTGATTCACCTCACCACTCTGATTCACCCCACCCACTCTGATTCACCTCGCCCACTCTGATTCACCTCAGCCACTCTGACTCACCCCACCCACTCTGATTTACCCCGCCCACTCTGATTCACCTCGCCCACTCTGATTCACCTCGCCCACTCTGATTCACCCCACTGACTCTGATTCACCCCGTTCACTCTGATTCACCTCTCCCACTGATTCACGTCGCCCACTCTGATTCACCTCGCCCACTCTGATTCACCCCGCCCACTCTGATTCACCCCGCCCACTCTGATTCACCCCGCCCACTCTGATTCACCTCTCCCACACTGATTCACCTCTCCCACTGATTCACCTCGCCCACTCTGATTCACCTCGCCCACTGATTCACCTCGCCAACTCTGATTCACCTCGCCCACACTGATTCACCTCTCCCACTCTGATTCACCATACCCACATCCATAAATCCCACCCACAGCCATGCATCCCGCCCACATCTATTTGTCCTATCCACAGCCATTCAACCTATCTACAGTCACTATCCTACATCCAGTCTTACTTCACCCACATTTGTTCTTCCCGTTCACAACCATCCATCCCGCCCACAGGCCTCCTACGTCTGTTTATCCCTCTTTGACTTCTATTCACTAAATAAAATATAAAACAAACACCACTTTGCCTTTAACAACTCTGCCCCTTTAAAATGAGGTCTTTGTAAAAGAAGCAATGTCTGACCTCAAACTGATGTTTTTTGCGCTGTGGATAGAAATGCAATATATCTGGGATTGTGGATCACATTAATTCTGCATGAAGATGGACACCATTTCATCATGAAATGATCTACAGGGACAAGGGGACTCAGTGGCAGCACCAATCAAAATCAAGAGGCTAAACCTCTGACAGTACAGAGGTGGGATAAAGTTTTCAATGAACGTTCTGATCTGCCTTCATAACTAACAAACAAGTCTTATGGGAAGGAACAGCTGTATCGTTAATTGAGCCCACAGAAACGTAAGGATGTGCTCCATACGAGCATTGCACTCTTCCCAAACTGAAACGATCGGTAGGAGGACGTGTTTGGAAGAGATACCCTCGTCTGGCCTTTACACAACCTGCAATTAAATTCACAAATGAACCAAGCCGTAAAATAAAACCAGGGTTGCAAATGAGTTTCGTACCACAACAAGGCAACAAAATATTTATTGAGGGTTATAAAACTGGTGTCAAAAGCTAACTGTGAGAGAACTTCAACAGCTGCTAGCTAAGACACCTGCTGAAGACATGAGAAGACACACAGATACAGAGATTTAGTGTTAATCTCTAATCCTAATCTGCTGATCTGTATTATCAGATGAAAAAATCACCTCGGTGGGTGCAAACATGCCATTGTGCATCACTTTTGCATTTAATGAGACGGCGGAGGTCCGTGAATAAAATTTGAGGTCAGACCATTGTCTCTGTGTAGGGTGGTTGGCTTGAAAACGTAGCTAAACCTCTGTGTGTATAAGGTAACGCTCCGGGGATTGGCTCACGTGGAATCTGGACAAAGGCTACTAGTTAAGGCACGTTCAGTCAGTCAGCGTGTACATCCTCCAGCAAAGTACAAGACCTGCACGGGACTGGCCAAAACGCCGCGAGCTCTCAGTACAGGAATCTGCTGGATAGGGTTATTGGCAAAAGTTTGTCCTCTGAATAACATCTAGTGTTAATTAACATCTAGTGTTTTTTTTTACACAGAAATACAGTGATCTACTGTTTACAACGAACGCAAACGACCAAAAGCAACTAGAAAAAAACGATTGGTTTTCTTCATGCTGTATTACTGGAATAACACCCCCTCGGTTGATGTTCTCTCAGACGGCAACACGCATGCAGTTACGTTGTTATTACAATACATGTTACCATAGGATCTGAAATAAGTTTGGGGGGTACTGCCACGTACCCGCCCCTCCCCCAGCAGATAGTCAACACTGCCGTTCCCTAAGTAGTGCATGTTACAGCGGAAACCGGACTCTAATACAATGCAGCTCACGCTTCTTCTGCTGACCGGCCAGTTTGTCACAAATGTGCAACTGGGAGAAACGTCTACAACTTTGTCCGCTCGTATTATTTCAACTATCTCACGCCTGTACATATAGACTGTTTTACGAGTATGCATGACCACTGTGCTGGGTAATGCACCTT
This sequence comes from Tenebrosternarchus preto, assembly GCA_025802075.1. Classification (NCBI taxonomy): domain Eukaryota; kingdom Metazoa; phylum Chordata; class Actinopteri; order Gymnotiformes; family Apteronotidae; genus Tenebrosternarchus; species Tenebrosternarchus preto. The sequence continues at coordinate 15,380,731 of JAOYMR010000011.1, forward strand.
TTTTTTCGTAAAACACCACTTTACGCAATCTGAGAAGTAACTACACGAAGCGCGAGACAAACATTATATAGTTAACCGCCTACTGCTTGCTCTTTGGTTTCTATAATTCAATTACAAATTCACTTCTAAATGGAAACTTTTCCATCAACTCACTGAGACGAGTGAATCAGGACTGCTTGGCCGCCTACAATTCCGGTGCTCCATAACGCCACTACCACGCGCAGTATTAACAAAGAAACTATCGATACCAAAGATTAAACGCTCAAACGGGGACACCACCGGGTTATTGCGGTACAAACACCAAATCCCTTGGCTGCCCGTTTTGATAAACAGCGAACCACACCAACAAAACAGGCGAAACCATGTCAATGCTTACCACGGAGTGGAGATGAGGAAATTTCTAGAGTCTCCTACGTAACCGACCGCCCAGAGCTCGAGCACGGGCGACTGAAACGGAGCGCACGGGACTACGCGGACTTACCGTGCCTTCTTGCGCTTTTACGGACAACGCGATCGATAAATGTTTCTCCACAGCTTGTCCGGGTTTCGCACTTACAGCGTATTATTACAGCGCGGGTCCGGAGGTTCGCTTAACTCTTTGCTCTGTGTAGCCATCTCATGGTGTATATGTGTATATGCACACCAGATACGTGCACCACGCAGTTTTGCAGTTATGAGGTTATTTTGCTGTACAACAGAGGAACCGTCATAAATAGATTGCTTGGTCTTACGTTACATTTTATTACACGGTCATTTATTTCCAAATTAGAGTTTGAAAAGTCGTTAAATTATATACACAGGACGTGTCTGCAAAATCCTCGTGAATATGTCATAAGTATCTATGTATTGTATACTGTAATTAAACCAGATAGTTTTGTCTTATGGTGATGGTCTTTACAAGCTGTTTAGCAAATAAATGTTAGTTTCTTTTATTATGCACCGGACGTCTACAAACAACAGGGGTCGCTGTGCTCCTTTTCAATCGAAACGCGCTGCTCGAACAGGAACCGCAGTCGGGATTGTTTCTTGATGACCTAGTAAAGTCGTTGTCTTCTTTCCAGAGTGGAATATTAGCTGTCAGGGTGTGACATGTTTCATATTGCGTTTTAGAAAGTCAAACAAGAAAACCAAGGAAGCAAAAGTTTACTGATTACCGTTAAGTATTACAAGGCGTCCTCCGTCTTTGAATTGTCCTCTACAGGCTCCTGTAGCTAACGTCATATGTCTTTCATACCGCAGATCTACGTGAAATTACAGTCAGTCGCTCTTTGGCAAGAAAATAATTTCTACCAGCCAATAATTTGTAAGTTATGAGATAATACAAAATTTAAAATGCAGCTATGCTGTCGCACGGTAGTACTGAATATTTCAAAACTGTCATTCCTGTGACCTTCTAATATTGTCAAATACACCCTTTAGGTACTGAAAAATGCAGTCACTGAAGTTCCTGATCACCCATAAACTGGTGTCCTCTCGCCCCTCTTCCACTTACGTATCTCGCATGAGGTCTGCTCACCCTGTTTTATCACACATATAACGGCTGCCAGTGTAAACAACCGATTGCTGGCACGCTGAGCGGATAACTTCGCTCTGCTGATGTTATCGGTGCTGTCTGTGAATCGCGTGTGGTCTTGTTCAGATATCTGATGAAGCTTAAAGAGGACGACGAGGCGTGTCGGCAGGCGCTGAAATCTGGAAGCCTGCTGCTCTACCACAAACTCGCTCCCCTCTTGCATGAGATCAACGGTGTCTACCAACTGGCACGTCTGGCCTCTCCAGGTACATAGATCGAAAATCCTTTACATTGTCACCACAACGAACGAGGACATAAGCCTTACAGCTGTTTAAGTTACGAACAGTGATTTTAAAATGATTCGTAACTATTCGTCTTTAAGATGTTGAGAGAATTCTGGAGGAGGTCGGAAAAGACAAACGGCTTCTCGGCGAGGCGGTTCTCGTTGGCTACACTGAGATGGAGGAGCCTCAGTTCTGCCTGGACGTGGGTAAGTATGGCACACAGCACGTGAGCACAGCGGTGTTGGTTATCTGGTACGTTCCGTGAACTGATGACCTTTTGCATTCCAGGAGAATTAGATCGAAATGAAGTGGAGGAGCTGAGTCATGGTGTTTTCATTGATCTAAGGAAAGCCTTCTTTCTGCTTAGAGGACCAGAGGCCCCTCTGGTAGCTAAAGTATGTAGCTGATTGAATAATTTTCATTTAACTGTATGTGTTAGAGAACAGCACACAGGCATTTCAGTTCAGCCAAACCTAACCAGAGTTGATTGCAGGGTTATTTTTGCACCAAGTACTTTTTGTATTTTTTTATTTTTATTTTTTGTATACACAAATCATCGTTGCGTTATGTGTTGTTTTCCCGCCGGATCACGTTCCCAGGGCCGGGCCCTCCTGCGTTGGCACCAGACGCACGGCTTCTGCAGCGCCAGCGGACAGCCCACGGTTCGGAACCAGTCCGGCAGCCAGCGCGTCTGCCCTGCCAGTGGGATCACCTACTACCCACAGGTGAGGTTCTGGGAGATCCAAACGGATCACCTGGGAGTGCAGGAGGAGCGAGGTGCTGGCAACCTCGCCGAGGTTACGGGTTCGATTCCCAGAGTGCTGCTCAACATGCAAGATAATAGCATGAGCGTTGTCCTCCTTGTTGATGAGCTTTAGCTTTGCCTGAACCCAAAGGTGCCCCAAAAAGACACAGATAGGATGTGCTGAAATGTTGCCATTTTCCATTTGTGTTGGACATTGGGATATGATGGATTGGGAGGGATTAAGTGGATTTGGATTAAGCCAAGTGTGTCCGGTCTTGTTTGCAAAGGGCCAGTAGGAGTGGCAGTTAATCAGCTGTTTGAAGACCGAGACCTACTGATTAAATTAATGGAGTCACCCTGCACCACTGTTTCTGTGTAATGGATCGTGATGGATGTTGATGGCCTGCAGATGGCGCCAGTGGTGATTGTTCTGGTGTCAGATGGGAGCAGGTGTCTGCTGGCTCGCCAGAGGTCCTTCCCTCCAGGCATGTACAGTGCGTTGGCTGGATTCTGTGACCTCGGTGAGTAACCCATGGCAACATACACCAGCATGGGCCGTACAGACGCTCCAAGACACTTTAACCCCACCCAACATCACACACGACCTGTGACGCGGGTCACGCTAACCTCACACATCAACATCACACATGACCTGTGACACGGGTCATGCTAACTCGTCATGCTAACTGATCCCTATTTTGAGCTCCTGCACATTTTTAGCCTTTTTGGCGAAACCCTCCGAGCTGCTCTACGCTGCTCGCTGCATGCAGGCGCGAAGTAACCGTGGTGGTACCTATAGGGGAGACACTGGAGGAGGCCCTGCGGAGGGAGCTGGCGGAGGAGGTGGGGCTGGAGGCGGAGGACCTGCGCTACTCGGCCTCGCAGCACTGGCCGTTCCCAGAGAGCTCGTTCATCGTGGCGTGCCACGCTACTGTCAGGCCGCACGAAACGCAGGTGAGGAGCGTCCGACGGGCCTGTTCGAGTGGCTGGGGCAGGTTAACCACAGAACACGTGGATATAACGGTTTCTGGGACATTAATACCATGAAAATAACTAAACGGGATACATACCTCTAACGTGCTGAATCCACTTGAAGATATCAATAAGAGAAGATAATCAGACAGTGCTCGTTTAATGGTGATGAAGTACTAAATAGTCAAATCTAATAATTATACTATATGAGTGCTGTCTGATTATCTTCACTGGACATTTAATACCATTCAGTTTTCAGTGGTTAGACATTCAGGCTTCATGGCAGTGATGTGTCGCGGGACCTCTGAAGTCTTCTGATCTCTCTGGTCCACATCTTCTTGTGTTTTGTGAGGAGCAGGTGAGTCTGGATAAGGCAGAGCTGGAAGATGCACGCTGGTGCACTCTGGAGGAGATCCAGGAAGCGCTGACTGTTGCGAGACCCTCCCATAACCCCGGGGCGCAACCACCGGGCTTCTGGGTCCCGCCCACTTACGCCATAGCCAATCAGCTTATCCGGGAGTGGGCTGACGAGCGACGGGCCGAACGGAAATAACACAGGGCCGGTGTGAGCTGTCTGGACTTCATCACAGTAAACTCATGCATACAAACTCAAGATCTTCTAGAATGTAGCATAGAAAAAGACAAGAAACAGGTGAATATGCAATGACATAAATAAATAAATACATAATAGAGAGGGAGAGACACACACACAGACACCATCCTTTTGTAATCTTTTTTTTTTTTTAATGGACCTCAGTAGTAGACCAGCAATTTTGTTCACCATGCTTGAACAGCAAGTCTTCTTAGCCATGACCTGACTGCCTTGTGGTTGCAGAAAGCTGGTTCACACAGGCAGCTATACTGTAGATTAACTTTATTTTGAAATACACACACACATAACTGTCCAGGTTTATGTAGATTCATGGACCCTCAAACAACATATGAAGCTGCTATTTGAACTTCTGAACATCATTGCTTCTTTGCACACACGTACAAAAAAACTCCCCACACCTTTAATTACAAAAAAAGTGACTTATTTTGTTCAAATGTATATGATCCATCTACAGCAGTACATATACCACAAGGAATCGGAAAGAATCACATGCACCGTTAGAAAGATGAATCAAATGATTCAACACGTATCCATATCCATATTCTTCCCCTACTTGCTCACATTACTGAATTACAAACTGAAACATCAGCGACTGAAACATTACAAGCTCAAACTACCTACCACAAGCTTCATTTGGAAGTTAGTTTACTGTTAGCTACACGCACCTTCCACATTTACCAGGGTCATTTAACCAACAGAAACATGTTGTACAGTGAAAAATCAAACTGTGCCTTCTGGTTTTACTGTAAGTTTGCTAACAAATTGTAAAATTTATATTATACACAACTCTTCATTCTACTGTCTTCTTTCAAGAACGACCTCGTCCATCGTATACAGGCTCTTTGTATAAACACTGAACACACAGATGCACACATGCTGATCATTCCATTGTTGGCTGGCTGCAGAAGGTTGCACTGGAGAAAACGGGTCAGCTGAATCATGTAGCGCCTCATTTACTGAGTGTACAAGCATGGGTTCAGCCACATCGCAACTACACAAGAGTTCACGCCATCTCCTCCGAGAACGGGGTGGAACAGCGTTTGGCTCTTGGATGACACGTGCCAATTGGCTGAATTTCTCTCTCTCTCTCTCACACTCACACACACTTTACAGGGATGCACAAAACGGAACATTTGACAGACCCAGAGGAATACAATGTGGGCGTGCAGTTGGAAAAGTACACCACTCGTTGAACGGTTATTTATTGGCAGCTTTGAAAAGGATCGTGTTGGGCCTCAGCAGCTGAGGACTGGGAAGCTTCACTTTTTCTTCACTTTTGTTCCCTTGGAGGGCTTCTTGCAGTATTTGGCCTCTAGATCGGAGATGAGAGAGTTGAACCCTTTCTCTTTGGACTTCTGCCTTTGCTACAAAGAAATGACAGGAAATGTCAAACACGCATCACAAGGGACGAGTTTACACTGAATTACTGTGGTCATTCCAGACGCATCTCAATCAGTCGTCCGATCATCTCCCTCCCCCAAGCAGCTGCAGGCTGTGTGTGTTACCTGGATCATGGCCACCAGGCTGTCCTCAGAGTTCAGGCCCATCTCTGTCTGTAGCTCCTCTGCCTCCCGCCGCTCCCTCTCCGCCTGGATGACCCCACACACACACACACACACACACACACACACACACACACTTCTATTGGTACTGACATGACCATTTTAATTACCCGAATTAACTGTGATGGAACACTTCTGCTCTTAAACTTCAACAGCCCCCCAGGCAAGCGGCGCACAAACCTTCCTCTTGCGACTAGCCGCCTTCCTGGCCGGCTCGTGGGTGAAGGCCCTGTAGGCGGGCACGTTCTGGGCGTCGATGGCGCACTGCAGGGCGGCGCGGACGCGCGGCTCGTCGTCATGGCTACAGCAGAGCGCCGCCTCCATGATACGTTCCATGTCCCCCTCGTGTAGCATGTACAACCTCTGGAGGTCCTGCTCCTCCTCCTCAGAGCCCTTGTACTGCTTCTCGAAGTTCAGGATGTCCTGCAGAGTGATCTACAGCCACACGCGCACAGTTAGCACTCAGATCTCTGCAACACTGATGACGCTGTTCATAGGTTCCTAAACCAGGAGGAAAAGTGTAGGTCAGCATTACACCTTTGGAAAGAGCCTCCTCCAATGTTCGTCCCAGTTCCGGTCATGACTGAGGCTGTCCGACTCTTCGTCCACCACGCCCTGCTCGTCATACACCGCCCGTTGCTCCTTGTCGCTAAGCACGGCGTAAACCTTTCCTAGCACCTGTTAGCCCGAGACCATTTAAATTGAGAACAAATACCCTCATCCACACCCTCTCACACCACCCTCACCTCCACCCTCATCCACACCCTCTCACACCACCCTCATCCACACCCTCTCACCCCACCCTCACCTCCACCCTCATCCACAC
>JAOYMR010000011.1:15389793-15400792 GCA_025802075.1 Tenebrosternarchus preto
CACTCTCCTGTGTTTTTTTATTTTTTTTTTTTATTTTATTAATATTTTTAAATTTTTTTTTTTTTTTTTTTTTTCCCCCCCCCCCCCCCCAAAAAAAAAAAAAAAAAAAAAAAAACTGACGTACTTTCAGAGTTCCGCAATAAACACTTAACTGGAACTAATAACTAAGGATATTGGATGGGTCAAACATACCAACAGTAATGACAAAGCTGAATATAAACTTTGTGTGCACTCCGACCAAATGCTGTGTTAGTATGTAATGACAGCTGCCATTCTTAGGAAGGCTGTGGATCCGTAGGTGTAAACGACATATATAACGGGAAAGGGCATGAACTGCTAAGAAAGTGTGAGTTTAGCTTCCAGATGTTGGTCCTGGGGCATTTGGTTTCATTATGTCATGCGAAGGGAAATTAAACCGCACTGCGATTAATAATGGAACGAAATCTTTTTATTCCGACAGAAGCAGTTTGCGTCCGTTATGGAAGTCCTGGGCAACGAGGCGTTAGGGAGGGTCATTAAGCTCGTGGACGAGACCAAGTTTCTGTTGGATTTGGAGTGCAAGACGTTTTCGGGCAAGAGGGCACGGCACCCTGGGAGCTTCCTGAACATTCTGTCTGCAGGAGGCCTGGGTAAGTGCCTTCCTCAGAGCGGTTCTTGCCCACTTGCGGTCTGTCCTGCCCGTGGGGCCAGTTGGGGTTCCTGTTGAAGGTTCACAACATTGTTTTGTTTTGCTCTGTTCTCTTGTGCTCATATTTCAGAGGAGGAACATTCCTATGATGGATGCGGAAGAAACTCGGAGGAGAGGACCAAAATGGAGGTCGGCTACCGAATGCTTAGTACAAGTCTTTTGGTGCTAGTAGAATGGTGCTCTGCGCTGCTTTTCAAACACATTCACATTTAGAAAATAATAAAATGTTTGTACAACATGGTCATGGCATTATTTGTGGAAATAGTTACTGGTATTTGATGTAGGGAGCAGTTGAGTTCAGCAGAGGTGAACATTCCAGGTTCAGAAAGTAAAAGTCCCCACCAGGATTTTGTTCAAACTTCCTAGATTACATTGATTCCACAAACTAATTTTACCTTCAGGCTTGCGCTAATTAGAAAATCCAGGAAGCTTGAGCTGAGGACTTCCTAGGGGACAACAAGGTTCAGATGATGCAGGTGCTGCTGGTGTATTTCACAGGGGTGTCATTGGTCAGCAAGGTCACATACTCCTCCCTCACCTGTTTCAGTATTCTGGAGATCAGCCACCGAGGGCAAATTTAATGATTCTCCAACTTGGTTCATATCCATCAGTTCTAAATGACCACAGTAGAGGCAATTGTGAAGAAAAACAAACATCAGGTTATATGAGGGGCTTAAGATTTCATTATGTTTATTTAGCTACATTGTTTTGCCTGGTCAATAAACAAACAAACAAGCAAGCAACTAAACCAACCTCCAGTCCATTAGGTGTCACTGTCGAGTGACTGTCCATCTCTCTCAGAGTGCAGACACAGAGTCACGGCGCCCTGATTCTCCCTTCACCCTGGCTGTGTCGATCAAAGACGAGTTTGGAAACATTGACTTAAAGTCCATTATTGCAGGTGAGTGTGATTTATATTTAAGAAATCGCTGTTTCTTAACCCTAAAACCTTTAGGGTTGGTCATCATTACCATTGCAAAGTTGCAACAGTGATGACGTTTCCTAGTGTTTGTAGGTTCTTTCTTGGTCATAAGGTCATGACCCTTTCTTGCCCTGATCCCAAAGTGTCAGAGGCCATTTGCAGAGGCAGAGAAAGCAGCGTTTTTTGAACGACATGTCTGTAACTGATGTCTCTGTGTGTGTGTGTGTGTGTGTGTGTGTGTGTGTGTGTGTGTGTGTTCGCCGCAGATCACTTCGGCCTGGGTTCTGGGGAAGGAGAAACGCAGGCAGAGGCCACCGAGGGCAGTCAAGATGCCACAAGCCTGGGAGGAAGGAGATCCTTCATATGCTCCGAGTGTGGGAGGAGTTTCTCCACCCTGAGCAACCTGAAGTCACACCAGCGCGTCCACACGGGCGAGAAGCCCTTCAGCTGCGTGCTCTGCGGCAAGGCGTTTGCGCACAAGCAGAGCCTCGCCGACCACCACCGCGTGCACACGGGCGACAAGCCCTTCGTGTGCCAGGTGTGCGGGAAATGCTTCGGCAAGGCAGCGCACCTCCGCACGCACGAGATCATCCACACGGGCGAGAAGCCGTTTGCCTGCGACGTGTGCGGCAAGAAGTTCAACATCGCGCAGAACCTCGCGCGTCACCAGCACACACACACTGGCCAGAAGAGCTTCACGTGCGCCGTATGCCACAAGAGCTTCACGCGGGCCAAGACGCTGCTCACGCACCACCTGATCCACACGGGCCAGAAGCCGCACACGTGCGCCTCGTGCGGCAAAGCCTTCCGGCACGTGGTCAACCTGCGCAACCACGAGCGCATCCACACGGACGCGCGGCCCTACGCCTGCGAGCTGTGCGGCAAGACGTTTCGGCAGGCGGTCAACCTCAAGATCCACCGCCGAATCCACACGGGCGAGAAGCCCTTCACGTGCAAAGACTGTGGAAAGAGCTTCAGCCAGCAGAGCAGCCTGATCTCGCACGGGCGCACGCACTCGGACCTGAAGCCCTTTGGCTGCCGCTACTGTGACAAGTGGTTCAACAACGCCAACAGCCTGAAGCTGCATGAGCGCGTGCACACGGGCGAGAAGCCCTACGCGTGCGAGTGCTGCGGGAAGCACTTCAGCCAGGGCAGCCACCTGCGCACTCACAAACGCCACATCCACGGCGGCGGCAAACAGTACATCTGCGACAAGTGCGGCAAACGCTACGCCGACCCGCGCAACCTCAAACTGCACAAGTGTGTGTATGCCTGAACGTCGGAGTGTGTGTGTGTGTGTGTGTGGGGGGGGGGTATATGAAGGATCCCTTTCTGTGGAGTTGGTGGTGGTATCCCTCTTTGGGGTGAGGTGAGGTGGGGTGGGGGGGGTTATGGAGTCGTTGGGAGGATCCCTCGCTCCAAGGGGTGGGGTTTCTTAACTGCAGAGCCTTTCCCCAGAATGCACGTTGCTGTCCTGGCTCAATGACGCCATGAAAGGTTACTGCTCTAGTGCTATTGGTAGCCAATATCAATAAGAATACAAGTTGATTTCACACAGGTTTTTTATAATTTATCTTTTCATCTAAAAAAAAAATTGTGATTTGTATTAAACTTCATAAAATACATCCAAAGAGCTTATTTTTTAAATATGTTATAGAGGCTGATTGAAGGTCTATCACATCCTGGCCTGTTTGTCTGGAGGCAGCAGCCTGCTAGCCCAAAGAGAACGAGAAGTACCAAGCTTGTCGTGTGATGCTAAAATATTGCATCTTTATGTCTCTCACCACAGACTGTTTATAAATTGCCTGACCTTCACACCAGCCATGCTGTATCATATTTCCCCCCTGTCTCTCTTTCCCTCATCTTAATAAACACAAAAAACCCTACCTATTTTTGCTGAACTGCGTCTTCTTGCCTCGCTGCCAGTGGGGGGCGCTGTTTCCGTCTTTGGCGACCACGGTGACGTGGGTGTCAGCTGTTCTCTGGTGTGATTCAGGGAAAATCACCAATCAGTACAGTCGCACACACCGGTCGGGCACTTCAGCTTGGCTGGTACATCCACCTAGATATTACCGTTCTGCATGATTAAGCATTATCAAATATTTACATAAATGCATAGTTCCATCGACAGAGAAGTTGGATCGGGCGGATGTTTTAACTCTGGAGGTAAACTTCGATGGCTAGCTGGCTATCAAGTTGTCAACATGTTTTCGTTGCGACACCGTGGATTTTATTTGTCCGCAGCCGGGCTTGGTGCCCTTTGAGTTGGATAAAGCAGTTAGCCGGTTTTCTGATAAGGTATGGGGATGATTACAGTTGTCTGCCTTGTTTATGGAAGTAATGCGGAGGACACGTTGATATAGGTTTAGGTTTACGACTTGTGTGTTGGTGTCGGCCCATGCTTTGTTTATGTTAGGGGCAGAATATTAGCTAGCTAACGTTCAAGTGCATGCTAACCTAGCGGAGCTGGCAGCTACGTTAGCAAGCAATTATTTACAGTGTTTACGTAGAAAGTTTGAATTCTCTGATAATATTTTTGGCAGAAATTGGTGTTCATTGCCTATTGTAGGTATCATTTACTGATATGGTCACAAAAAATCTTTTTACTTAAAAATGGTCATGGCTTTCTAACCTTAGAGAAATCCTCACGTCAAGCATTGCTCCTGTGGCTCAGGTTTGATCAATATTTTATTTGGATTCAGGAATTGCAGGTTGATGGGTTGTTTCCTGTAAGATGGGTATCTGAGCACTTGCGTCGGATTCAACCTCCCTGTCCAAAAACAGCAGTGAGGCGAAAAAGAGAGAAATTTCTCGATAATGTGTTGCTCTTACAACGTTTATGTCAGATAAACTGGATGTTATTAGCTAGTTTAAAAAGATCTGTGCATATTCGTGAATGGGATTCCAGGAGTACTTTAAATTAGAGATGTCATTCATCTATAGACTCCATCTTTATAGAGTCGGTTCTGTGTGCTCATACACTAAATATGATGTTGCTTTGGGAGGGGGGTGTTAGGCTGTGAAATCTACTCAATACACAGACTTTGTTGTTATTTGTGTGGCCTGTATTCTTAACCCCATCCTTCTGATCTCTGTGGCTCCTGCCTCAGAAGTGAAGCACGTCCTTTCTTTAACTCCTCTGGCAGCCTGGGTCCGTCCGTGAAGGTCACGAACTGAGCAGGGTGTTGCAGGTGGGTAACGTGACCGGCCCGGTGGGGATTGCGGTCGGCTGGAGAGAGCTGCTGAATGTTTGCAGATTGCCCTCTCGCCTGAAGGACCTAGATATCAGTCTAGCTGATACGATCCGGCGTGTCCGAAAGGGTTCACCGATCTCCCTGGCGTGTCTTTAACACTTGTGAAAGGATTAGGGTACCTCACCACATATCCTAACAAGATTATTCGACAGCTTGTCAACAGCGTCTCAGTATGCAGCTTCATACATATTCTGCTCATAGAAAAACGTTTACCTAATAGCTATCATGTGTAAAACTCCAAGACAAAGATGCACCAAAGTATTCATTTAACAATTCTGCCTCTTAATTCCCTGTTCCCATATTCATCTGCATGTCATTTATGACACAGATAACTTGTGTTCTGGTTTCTCTGGGTGTGGTTTGCATGTGTGTGTGTCCTGCGGTCTGGGCAAGCTGGGGTTAGTCTGAGCATGATGAGAACCCAGCGCTGGTGTCCTAGCTGAGCTCCGGCGGTTGGGTGGTGCAGGCGTGAAGCTGAAACGTCTCCTGAGCTCAGGTTCTTACTGTTTGAGTAGAGCCATGATTCATACCTTGCCGTCAGCATTGCATTTTTAACCGTACACGTCACCCTGGAGATCCTTGGCAGCGTTCAGGCCAAAGTCTGTCTGAGCCTCTGTCGTTTTTGCCCCTCTCTGAAGAAGGAGGAATGTCCTACAAAACCCCGCCCCATTTCCCGCCTCCATCTTGGCATGTCACTCTGGATTGCGTGTGGCGAGCTGTGGAGGGTTGCGCTAGGGTTCGAGTGACGGCCTGGTCGTCCTGCCCTTGTCTGTCAGGCTCTGGGAGGTGCGCACATTCAACCCGTAGCTCCCGTGTCCCGCGTGCCGTCCCTGTGACGAGGACGCTGGCCTTTGAGCGCGTGCAGGACGAACTGCTCTCCTCTCAGTGCACAATGGCCACCTTGTGTTTGATGAGGTTGCTTTCCCCTGGAGGCCCGGCACTGGGCCCGGTTAAGACCTGCTTTGATGATGCGAAGTGGTCAGAGGAGCCCGTCGGGGATTAACACTCGGGGATGTTCATCCTACCGCATTAGAGCCGCAACCACGGCGATGCTGGTAAACTAGGCATGTCTAAATTTAATAAGGATTATAGCAGTGGTAGTCAGCATTTTCGTAATCGTTTATAGCGCCCTTTTTAAAAAGTTTTTGTCTTTGTTCCAAAATCTCTAAGTGCTTTTGAAAAGTAGCCTAAATGTTAACATTTTTAATGACAGCAAATTACTAAAAAAAACAAACAATCCAGAGATTTTTTAAAATCTAAAACTAAAGAGGAGAAACAGGCCTGAATAAAGTCACATGCTGTCGACTGGGTTTCTGGGCGTTCTTTGTTCGTGAAACTTGAACTATGTTGCTGGTGGAATGAACACTCCTGAGTTACTAAAGGTCAGTTTGATGGTGTACCATGAGTGCTTACATTTCTGGCGCCTGTGCAGCATTGGAATCGGTACAATAAAGCTGTTGGCTATGTGGCTTATTGATCTTTGCTCTGAGATGTCGTCTTGCGCTCGTGGATTTTTTATCTGATGTCTGTTACAGTCTCCCAGTTGTTTTCTGGGGTTCTGGGGGATTTTATTTTGCTGAGAAAGCCAGTGAGTAAATTTCTGTTAGTGAACTGCTTTCAGATTTTTTTTAGGTTTGAAACCTTTTTTTCTTTATCTTGACCACATATGACTCCATGACATTTTCTAAATCCTTTAAAGAAATATTATTCATAATTATTTGCATGCTAACAACTCTTAACCCAACAATGATGGAGAGTACAGATATCAAGCTAATTATCTTGAACAATATTTATTTGGTTAAACCACTACAGAAAACAAAGTAAAGGTCCCTCTTCCCTGTCAGCTTTTAGATAGTGACTGCAAATCGTGGTCTCTTGTGGATGTCATCGAGTGCGTTATAGATCCTGTAATATGTTGGGTTTGTTTTCAGATGCGTGCGGCTCTGGACTGCTTGGTTTGGAGAGCTATATTAAGAACGGCCTGTCCCTCACCTGAGAGGCCGTCGCACGCAGGTCGGTTACGGTTTCAGGTGAATATGACACGAACCACCGCCATCTGCTAGCACGGAGAGCTTATTCGGCTAGGCTAGCCCGCGTTAAAGATAAATGTACTTTGAATTCATTTAAAGCTCCATCTCAGAGGCTCGACCGGAAAGGCTGATTTAGCCAGATGCTAACGTTACTGCAGGGTTCTGTACTGGGACGTTACGGGCCGAGCCATCTGTTCGCAACAGGCGGCTAATTAGATGGAGCCCATGTTTTGCGTTTTCGTTAAGCTGGTTCTAGCTTTTCGGATCGATATCTCTCATCAGCCTTGCAGTTTTATTGCGGCCCGGTGCGTTTTCTCGGAAAGTTGCAGTGCTGAACAGGAACCGTATGATTATGAGTAACATCTCCGTGTAGCTGAAACTACTTAACGGGTTGGAAGAGTTTCTTCACATCCTTTCTTTACATTATTTGTCTATGTTTTTGTCATTTTTAACCCTAGCCTTCTTTACATTCTCTTACTGGAAAACGGTCATCAGACATTTTAAACATCTTGCAGTTCAAATTCATTAGCTATTCACAAGACAAGAATGTACTTATAAAAAAAACCAACTGCTAATAGACATTAAATAACATCATCCTGTGGAGTTTTTATTTTAATAGGAACTTTCATTTCACCTACATGTACTTCTTCTTCAATAAGTGTTGCTGTAGAAACTTAAACGGGATCGTTTCACCTATTTAATTTTAATTTGAAAGCATGGGAGGAGGTTTTTTTATGGGCAAAACAAGCCGAAATCTTTTCATTCTCTCTGATGTTTAGGCGCGTGATGCCAGAATGATGCTGCACTTTCTGCGCGCGCTCTGGTTACCCTGGATTCACCGTTGCCGTTGGTGATTAGCGGATCTCTCGGAGCGGTCAGGTGTCCTTTTCTCCTTCGGCCGGTTCTCACCGGACTCGGGGTGGTGACCGGCGCAAACTCCCCATCAAATATTAACTCCGCTGCTCCCCACAGGGCCCAGACGGTCTGACGAGCTGCGGCGTCTGTTTTTAACGCCGAGCTTATCGCTTCCTCTTGCCCTTTGTCACCTGAACGGAAACCAAATAAAACCGCTTCAAAACATAAAATAAAATAATGATTTTGAAAGAATGATTCTGAGTGGATGTTCGGGGGCCGGCTGGCATGGATACTGCCACAGCAGTAAGGCATGAGGGTCAGTTTTTGTTTCAGTGTGGACATAGAAACCTTGCAGTTTCAGTCGGTTAGACCTGTATCTTCAACACATTAGAACTGGAACATCTGCTTTAAAACGGAAGTGTGTCTTACCCAATACTGTCTCACTCACTCTTAATGAAGCCCTTGGATCACTGCGTGTCCTAATGGAAATTTGTATTAGAATATGTAGGACATTTATAGGCATTTGCTTAATGAAGGATTGTGGATGTAGGGCGTTGGGAAAGGGTTAAATAAAATTAATGTGAATGTGCTCGAGCTAAATGTTGAAATAATTTCGCTTCTGATTTCTCTTAGACAGCTAGAAATGTACTTGGCAAGTTTGTTGATTTACTACAGCGATTTACATGCTTCCTTCTCGAAAGGCTCCTTATATCGGCCTTAAGATGTAGTGTTGTAGTGTTTGCGACTCTTTCAGTGCTGATGTAGCTCCAAGACCTTAGCTCTACCCTTAGAGCTCCACCCAACTCCTAACCCTAACCCAAACCCACAACAGATCCTTTCCCTAGCTGTAAATGCACAACTAACCTCTTCGGGGGGGGGGGGGGGGGTGCACTTTTGTGACCGCACCTGCCTGTGCTTTTGTGACCGCACCTTGTGGTGGAGAGGAAACTGAACGGGCACCAGGTGTCCTGGGTTCCTCTTTACAAACGCTGCTTTTTGCCCCTTCTGCCTGAGCATCACTGTTTGTGCCTAAACCAGCGAAGCTGTACTGTTTACTTCACTCCTGATTCGTGTTTGTCGGGGGGGGGGAGTGGACGAGCTGGCTGGAGCCCGCCTATTGCATTTGAGGCAATTTAGTGGACGGACCCCTGGACAGTGGCTCTCTGTGATTGGCATGCACAGTGAGAGAGGCTGGTATCTGTGTGATCCATACAGTTTCAGTATGGAGTGGAGTAAATTCTACTGGTGGAAAATGGCTTGATTGACAGTTCCTGAGTCCCACCTCTCTCACTGGATATGAAATCTAGCCAAGACAACTTTTACTGACCCTCAGAGCTTTCATTAGCCTAATCTTATTTAGGCATTTGACTGTTCCTACAATTTCCTCAGTACAGATGCTTATTAGCATTCATAACCTCTTATTCTGGGTGGTCTGTTGTGAATGTGCTGACACGCTGGTGTCTAGTCACAGGCGTTAAAGTAGGCCTCCATTCATCCCCCCCCCGGGACACGTATGACTCGTGGTCAGGCGTGTTAGAATGTGTTGCCATGGAGACACGTATGATGTTCTGGAAATCTAGGTCTTGAATTTGGGTTGGCTGTGCTGATATTAGCCTGGAGGTTGTATGCTTCACCACGCTCTGAGAGAAGCGTGGGGGAACGGTGAGAGAAGCTTTCCTTGGGACGTGTTGTCACAAATTCAGGAGTTCAAACGAGCATTTTGCTCATGTAGCATGGTTACCTATGGAGCTGGTAAGTGCAAAGAGCTGTTCAGAATGATGTCACCCCTTTAATCTCTTCAATGGGAGTTCATATAAAGTTCCATTGTTAGTCTGATAATAGCCATTATTGTTAGTCTGATAATGGCTTTGTATTCTTTTCAGTTGAGCACTCCAGCTCTGGTATTTATCCTCTTCTCCTCGTGTTCTTATCCCCTGTCTGATCTATTCAGGGTTTTGGATCTTTTGCCTGGGGTAGACGGCCTACACTTTTCCACAACAATGACGTAACCTGCATAAGGTTAACAGATGATCGAAAACTGCTGCTGTTTGGCTGTTTCCTCCTTTTAGATTTCATGTGGGCCGAAAACCGGTTGCCAGGTATCGGAATTGTACTCTTGCCCATCCCAGGTTCAAGATGTTGGCACCTACTTGAAAGAAAGTATCAGGGATCACTAGGTCAGATTGTTCACTTGAACTTTGTCCTCTGTGGTCGTGTTTTTTGGTCCATCGTTCAGTCTCTCGTCCTCTTGCTTCATTTCGTCTCCTTGCCCACCCATTTGCGGGTGTCTTCTGTGGAGACGCCGTGAGTTTCAGACGAAGGGTCGGGCGAGCGCTTTAAAACTAGACTCCACGAGCGTCAAATGACTCTTCGATGTATCTCGCAAATTTGGTTTCAGCGTCATCTTCTAGGTCTCGGAAAGAGCAGTGACCTTCTCTCTTTGCTCGTGTCACACTGGTGTTGGTATTCATGTATTTTTATTGTGTTTGGCATGGCTTTTGTGGTTGAACATGGAGGGGGGGAGTGATCAGACTTCCCTTTTTCCCTTCATCGACTGATTATGTGTGGCTCACATGACACAAGCTGCTATAAATTGTCCCTCATGGAGTCCTGGAGGGTTTCAAACCCCCACCCCCAGTCGCCATGGCTGCGGTGGCTGCATGTAAAAGGATCCTGTGTGGCAGTGTTCGGGTCAGACACTCCTGCTCTGAATTCTGAGTCGTGAGGCAGTGGAGCTCTCCTGTGGGTCTCCCTCATAAACACTGGGAGATACGTCACACCTGTCACAAGTGTCAGACTCTGAGCCCACACACACACACATACACAGTGAGGCTTAAGGGGGGCTTGGGTGTTGGTTCTGTTCTGGTTATGAGTGCTGAATGTGGGCTTGAGGGGAATTACCCTGCATAGGGGGGGAAGTACGTACGTACACACACACACACACACTATCCCTTCCCAATACAGTTGCACTTAGCCCAGCCCTGGGTGCAGGCGTGCACGTGTGTGTGTTTATCAGGCCTCTCAACGTGCCTTTTAGCCTCAGTATTTTTTTTCTTTTTGGTCTGTCCTGAATGTTTTTGCAAAGCAAAATTTATCTTTGACTCGGCATTCAAAATCACACATTCACATCCACAGTCACTTAAGAGCAAATGTTATATACACACACACACATTCAGGTGCTGGTCATAAAATTAGAATATCATGAAAAAGTTTATTTATTTCAGTAATTCCATTCAAAAAGTGAAACTTG
>JAOYMR010000011.1:15400892-15412772 GCA_025802075.1 Tenebrosternarchus preto
ATCACTGTGGTACATGATCACTGTGGTGTATAATCACTGTGGTACATGATCACTGTGGTGTATAATCACTGTGGTACTCTGGTATGATCCTGGTGATGTGGTACATTATCACTGTACTATGGAGAGTTCTGCCAAATGTTTGATAAAGTAAGACCTTTAATTTGTAGAAAGAGGTTAATTTGAGTAATAATTAAAAAACAACAATAAACATTTCCTTGTACTGTGAGTTGTTTCACTGAGGTCATGAGCACATGTTCCAAACTGCTAGTAACAGGTCAGTCATTGTAAGGTGGCAGAGGAAGTATCACACTTAATACTCTCCGATAGGTAACATATTAACAGCACAATGCACTGGGGAAACTGAATGCATGATTAAATCACATATCAGTCCTCTGTTTTAAATCTGCTCCTGGTAATCGCCGTCCTTTTGTAAATACTACATTCATCTGCAGTAAATGTAGACTCAGCACTGACTGGCTCACAAATGCACCATTTGCAGACGGACTTCTCATGCCTCAAACCTCTTTTTAAGTTCTGACACTTTAATGGAGGGCTGGTCCTGGTCTTCTGAGTCAGTCAGGGATGTGCTGGCAGGTTTAATGACATGGTCTTCAGTGTGGGGGTTCACCACTGGCCTGCTGTTAGAGGCCTGCTGCACAGGGCCTATGGGGGAGCTCCTCAGAGACACAGCCAAGCCTGTTGGACAGTAGCCAGGCCTGGCAGACTCAGGCGAGACCCTGGTCTGGGAGACCTTGGCCTGGAACATGGCCACTGTGGACAGCACGCGAGGGGCTGATTGTTCTCTGCTCTCCTCTCTCTTCTCTTCTTCATGTCTGTTGTCCAGACAAGATGGATCAGGGAGGGTATTTTCAGGTAAGGAAAAACTGGCATCGGTGCCTGACTCCTTTATTTGGGGAGAGTCAGAGCGTGGGGTTTCCAGGTCTTTAGGATCCTCGTTTATATCATGTTCCTCCTCAGTGGTTTGGTTTGGTTTTGGGTCTTTGCTGCTTCTCTCTTTGGTTTGGTTGTCCTTTGACCAGCCACTTGTCCCAGTACCGTCATTCTGCTCCACCTCCTTTACTTCATGCACCGGCTGATGGTCACCTGGCTCCTCTTTAAGCTCCTCCTCTAGACCTGTGAGATCATCTATTAAACTTCCCAGATCCACACATAGCTCCTCCCCTGATGTGTTATGGACTTCTTCTGCACCAATCACAGCCCTCTCATCAGTCATGACCTCAAACCCTTCCTCCTCAGTGTATGGTTCCTCCTCCAGTTCCTCCTCCCAGCTCTTCATGCTTCCGCTGTTACCAATGGAAAGACTCAAGCTCTCCTGACTGGGTGTGGTCAAACTCCTCTGCAAAATATCAGGGGGATATTGATGAAATACCTGCCTGGAAGTTGTAGATAAGATTATATTTGTGAGAGAGATAATCTGAGTAAATTTAAAAACGTCAGAGAGAGAAAGAAATGAATGAGGGAAATAAAGGAACAAACGGGGTGGGGGTGAAGAACACTGAAATATAGTGAAAGAAAGATGGGAAGTGTGTGTGTGTGTGTGTGTGTGTGTGTGTGTGTGTGTGTGTGTGTGTGTGTGTGTGTGTGATTGTGTGTGTGTGATTGTGTGTGTGTGTGTGTGTGTGTGTGTGTGTGTGTGTGTGTGTGAATGTGTGTGTGTGTGTGTGTGTGTACTGACTCTGGTGATATAGTCAGTGCAGTCGGAGCTGAAGACGTCGAGGCTACGTGTGCTGTAGAGCAGGCCTGGCTCTCTGGAGCTCTGGGCATTCAGAGTGTCGAAGATCTCCCCCAGCAGGTCCATCTCCTCCGGGTCAGTCAGTAATTCCAGCTCGGGATCCTCCTGCACATCTCCACCACTGGAGCCAGACTCTGCGTGACTGCACACACACACACACACACACACACAAGCACACTTGGAGAAAAAAAATCACTATTCACTTGTTCCAAAAATGCATTAAAATGCTTAAATAATCCTAATGTGACTGTGTATGGAGGAGTATAAAAGATGGATAAGTGTTACTAAAAGCTGCTATAATCATTACTGTGTGTCTCTGACTGTACTGGACAGAGTTATCAGCTCTGTAATCATATTAACCAATCCAGAAACGTCTCTGTGTTATTAACCGACATCTTAAAGAAACATCTCTGTGATTATGAGGCAATCCAGAAACGTCTCTGCATCATGTTCTCCCTGGATGTCCTGTATTTCCCGTGAGAAGCGAGAACTCCGCTGTACTGCACCTCTCCTCCAGCCAGCTGCTGCCCTCTTCTGGTGACTCTTCGCCCAGCTGGTTGGTTGGTTTTCGGACGGGTCTTCGCGGCCGTGACTGTGGTGATTGAATGAATATAACAGAGTTTAACATCCTGTTAAAAACATACAACAAGGATTTACATTTATTCTGGATATTTTTTTCACACAGTTTAGACACACAGGTTCTCAGTTCTGTTTCTGGATTAATTGATGGTATAGCCAGTTCCGAAACAAACCGCACTGGGAGACTGTACACAAAAGCGCTGACTCACCACTCTGAAGACGACACACAACATAATCAAAAGAGAAAGACTGACCCCTACTGGTCAATCCTCCTACCTGCAGCTCATTATAATCCTTGAAAGAACTTAAATGTTTTAATATTAAGATCTAGACCAGATGGAACGACTTTATTCTGTCATTATACATACGTGTACAGTACAACTAAGTTTTTTCTTTACATATTCCTGCTTCTTTGTGAGCTGGGGTCAGAGTGCAGAATGCAGCCAACATACAGGTCTGAGAGGGAAAAGGGCCTTGCTGAAGAGTGCAACAGTGGCTGCCTTGGCTGAGCCAGGATTTGAACTTTCAAACTTCAGATCAAGAGACAAAAATCCATAACCACAAGGTTATCCAGTGCTATATATAAAGAACATGCAACTTAACCATCACTATAGAACTTGGCCTAGATCATACATGTGCTGGTCATAAAATTAGAATATCATTAGAATATAAAAAGTTGATTTATTTCAGTAATTCCATTCAAAAAGTGAAACATGTATATTATATTCATTCATTACACACGGACTGAAATATTTAAAATGTTTATTTCTTTTTATTTTGATGATTATAACTGACAACTAATGAAAATCCCAAATTCACTGTCTGCAGGTGTCAAGTCCTGTTGGAAAATGAAATCTGCATCTCCATAAAGTTGGTCAGCAGCAGGAAGCATGAAGTGCTCTAAAACTTCCTGGTAGACGCTGCGTTGACCTTGGACATCAGAAAACACAATGGACCAACACCAGCAGATGACATGGCACCCAAACCATCACTGACTGTGGAAACTTTACACTGGACCTCAAGTAACGTGGATTCTGTGCCTCTCCTCTCTTCCTCCAGACTCTGGGACCTTGATTTCCAAAGGAAATGCAAATTTTACTTTCATCAGAGAACATAACTTTGGAACACTCAGCAGCAGTCCAGCGCAAGACGCTTCTGACGCTGTAGCTTGTTCAAGAGTGGCTTGACACAAGGAATGCGACAGCTGAAACCCATGTCTTGCATACGTCTGTGCGTGGTGGTTCTTGAAGCACTGTCCACTCTTTGTGAATCTCCCCCACGTTTTTGAATGGGTTTTGTATTACAACCCTCTTCAGGGTGCGGTTATCCCTATTGCTTGTACTCTATTGCTATTTCAATGGTCATCTATTGCTTTTTTCAATGGTCATCTTTTGGACAACTGTCAAGTCAGCAATCTTCCCCATGATTGTGTAGCCTATAGAACTAGTCTGAGAGACCATGTAAAGGCCTTTGCAGGTGTTTTGAGTTTAGTTAATTAGAGTGTGGCACCAGGTGTTTTCAATATTGAACCTTTTCACAATATTCAAATTTTCTGAGATTTGGGATTTTAATTAGTTGTCAGTTATAATCGTCAAAATTAAAATAAAAAAACATTTGTAATATATCAGTCTGTGTGTAATGAATGAATATAATATACACGTTTCACTTTTTGAATGGAATTACTGAAATAAATCTTTTTCATGATATTCTAATTTTATGACCAGCACCTGTATGTGTGTGTGTGTGTGTGTGTGTGTGTGTGTGTGTGTGTATACATACACCCTCACTCTCTCATGAAGATGGTGTGGTGTGTAGCTGTGTGTCGGGTTGGGGGGAATCAGTCATGGGGAAGAA
This sequence comes from Tenebrosternarchus preto, assembly GCA_025802075.1. Taxonomy (NCBI): domain Eukaryota; kingdom Metazoa; phylum Chordata; class Actinopteri; order Gymnotiformes; family Apteronotidae; genus Tenebrosternarchus; species Tenebrosternarchus preto. The sequence goes on from JAOYMR010000011.1 coordinate 15,405,079, forward strand.
GATGTTTAATGTCAGATGATTGTGGTTTAACGTCTACAAAACCTGGTGGTTTTACTCCCTTTTACACATCACAGGAGGTGTCCATGTTTTAGAGCCCTGAGGGGTGGGTGTATATATGTGTGTGTGTGTGTGTGCGCTTATGTGTGAGTCTGCATGGGTGAATGAGCGTGTGTGTGTGTGTACACATCCGGCTGCAAGTCAGAGGTGTAGGTACAGCAGTGGTTGTGCTGTGTGAAGTTTTATCTGTTCTGCTCAAAGCCTGTGTGTGTGTGTGTGTGTGTGTGTGTGTGTGTGACTGTGAGGTACGTGTGTGTGTCCTAGGGCTCGACCTTGGCCGGCCTTGCCATTACCGCAGTGCACATGCAGACCAGGTTCGGTCACCCCCACGTGACCTGCCACAGCGCCTCTCTGCTGCCTGACCCCTCCCTCCTGCACGCGCATGTTCCTGCTCACACACATCCCGCAACCCGCGTGGCTCCGTACCCTGAGCATCGCGGAACCTTTGCCGTTCAAAGAACGCACTGTAAACCAACAGTGCACTTCAGACGTGCACCAGGGCTCCAGTCTGTGCCCCAGACGGAGCTCCATCGATTGGCCCTTTGCAAACGCCGCGATGAATCGGATGAATCCTGGTTGTTGTGGAGAATTTCTCAGCTGGACGCGAGACTTTCAGCGTTCCTTCTCACCTTGGCTGCCCTCCTGAGGAGAGCGGGTTGGCGGTTGCCGGGAGGGACCGGGAGGCTCGGTGACATATCTGCTTCTCCCCACATGGCGGATAAAAGTCCAACGTGGTCGGGGAGAAGTTTGCATGAACTTCACGCCCCATCATCGCTCACAGGCTGAGCCACCACCACGTTCCTGTCTCTTGGGAACCATGTGATGAATAAACTGAGGTTGAGGAGGGCCCGATCGGGATCAGTACTTTCCAACACCGACCCAGTCCCAGAAGCAGCAGAACAAAGCTGGACGCCCAGGCACATCAAGCTTTGACCCTCCAGGAGATCCGAGAGTGTCCCGATGACTAACCCTGTTCCCCCCGGAATCAGCGTTGCAGGTTTATGGTTTATGTAGATGTTGAGATCTACGTTCACAGCGAGGTAGATGCAAACGTGCTTTCCATGTCGAATGCAGTCAGTGTAGCTTGGACCTCTGTAATTCACACACAAGCTTAATAACATTTACCACTTTGTGCGGCTCAGCAGATGATGGATCTCTCTTTTGAGTTTGGCTCAAATTTCTAGTCATGGGAGCCGTTTTTAAAATTTTCTCCTCTTCCATCATTGTGTTAGAGTTCCGCAATAAAGGGTTTAGGGTTTGGGTCTCGACTGATTTCTGCTAAGCTACTTTACAATGACGCCTGCTGTGAACAAGATGAAAATGTCCTGATAGGGTTCTTGTGTGTATTTGGCTTTGTTTAGGCTGATAAAGGCGTGGTTTCAAGCCGAGGCGTTTTGCTTTGCTTTGCTTTGTCTTTGAATCCGTGGTCATTACACTCTCCGGGCGTGGCAGCAGGGAAATGGTGTGGTTAGCATGGTGGTGATATCATCGTTCGGCGTGCTCAGTGCGACTCGACTGTTCTGAGTGGCCGCGTTCGTTTCTTTTACAGCCCTGTTTACTGCCTCGTCTCCAATCGCTGCGAACGGAATCGCATTACCGTGCGCGGAAGTGATCGATCGTGGGTCCGGCGTGATGCTGTCTTCCTGTTACTTACGTTTGAAAATGTCCTCGTGTGTCGTGATTTGGCAGCGTCAGTGTGTGACTTCTCCTCCTCTCTTTTGCTCTCTCTCTCCTCTAGTTCCACCCCTGTGTTCAGACCCATGGTAGGGCAGACTGCTGATGGAAGACTTGGCCCTCCAACAGCCCGTTATGGTCTCCAGGTTGCCCAAGTTCGGCTCTCGGGCCCCTGCCGCCGCCGTCCCCAACGGCTCTGCGCTGCCCGTTTCCTGCGGAGCTTCTAAAGGGTTATCCCTGGGGAAGCAGAACGGCGTGGTTCGCCTCCCCCCGCCCCTCTCTCTCAAGGGCAAAAAGGGGAGGGAGGACGGCGGAGAGAAGTTTCCGGATGCCGGAGAAGATGCCTGCGCGCCTCCCCGCTCCGCAGCAGCCGTGAGGGAGATCAGGAAGCCTGTGGCCACCCTGGCGGGTAAAGCCTCGCGTACCACCTCCGCTACAGCCAGCACCTTGCCCAGAACGCCACCCCAGTCCACCAGGGCCAACCCACGCACCACCGCCCCCAAACCCCTCTTCCCTGGCCAGCCGCTGGGCCTCGGCAGAACCGCCGTCAATGGGGTCTCGGGAGCAACGAAGCCCGGCGCTGCATCTACCCTGCCGGCACTGTCGCAGTCCAACGACAGCCTCCGGTCCCTGCCCGTGGAGAACGTGGTCCGCTCTCGCAGCTTCAGCTACTTAAAAAGTCCCACCTCCTCCTGCGTGGGACCAGCGCTCACCCGCTCCTTTTCCTTCAACCGGGCGACGGAGCTGGCCAAGGAGCTCCCCCGCCCTCTGGCACAGTCCCCATTGGCCAGGTCTCCTGTCACTCATCCCTCTCTGCCATTGGCCAGTGAAAGAGCGGGTGCTTTTGGCTTCGTTAAGCCTGCTTTGGCGCCTTTCCCACCTGCGACGCAGAAGAAATCCCTTTTGCCGAGCTGCTCTGGCAGCAAGCCGTCGGCCCTTAGCTATAAGCTAACGCGGCCGTCACTCATCAAGCAGCCCCGCCCGTTGCTGGCGGGGAAGGTCCAGGCAAAGGCGGAGTCAACACAGAGGGAGGCAAGCCCTCAGACAGTGGCCCCGCCCACGTCTGAGCCTTCCAGCAAAACAGGAAGCGCCGAGACCACGCCGGACGAACCGTCCTCCGCAAGGGAGGCAGCCCTCCGCGAGGTCCCGGAGGACATGTCTCTGTCATCCACATCTTCGCTGGAACGCAATGACATCAGCGAAGAGTACATGGACGACTTCGACGACTTGGGCAATGGGGGTGGGGCCTATCTGCTGCCCGCCCGGGGGCGTGGCCAGGCAGGGCTCTGTGAGGACGATAACACCCTTGTCGGCCAGTTTCAAGAGGGCTCGTCGATTACCAGTCTGCACAACTTCCTGTCTGAGACGGTAGACTGGGCGGAGATGGGTCTCACAGGTATTTTCTGGTCCATCACAGTGTTTATTATATGTCCTGCATGTTATAATGCAGCTGACACACACATTATCCAAACCAGCAATTAGCTGTTATCTAGCCAATATAATCTCCAGTGTCATGTGGTCCATTCCTTTATAATGTTGCCATGGAGATACACTGTAATGACACTGTAATTGTAACGATCGGTCAGGTTGAGTTGAGGCTTTACATTTCAATGTACGTTTTTTTTGTTGTTGTTTGTTTTATTTTTGCTAAAGCCGATAGGCTGAGCTAAGAATTCTGACTACTGTTTGCCGCATTTTTAAGCCGATGAAAAAAAAAAAAAAGGTAAAAGTTGGCCATGTTTCCAGAATCTCACGAGTAACTATAAATGCCTGAAGAACAAAAACATCCTTGCGTTTATTAAGGTTTTGGAGACGTGAAGGCTAACCTGTTGTTTGGTTCTGTCAGCAATCTTTGTCAACCAGTTCTAATTCATAAAAAGAAATATTTGAAGGTAAACACTTGATTGAAAACAAATCGATATGTATTCACAGTTTGGTATGCAGCTTTCATTCTGATAGCCCTGGAACCTGATTGGCTCCTCTTGTGTTTGTTGTGCAGGCAGCAGAGAGGTGATTGGCTCCTCCCCTCGCTGCATGAGCGAGGTGCTGTCGGCCAGCGGTGACGCGCCCCACGGCTCCTCGCTGGACCTCTCTCCCTCTGACAGCTCTGGGGGGACCTACATGTGGGACGAGGAGGTCCTGGAGCCGCTGGAAGGAGTCCCGCGTGGGGCTGGAAGCTACGACTCCGACCTCAATAGCATGGTGGGTGCAAGTTCCTAACTCTTCAGTGCATGGTGTGATGTTATAACTCTACTGGGTATAGGACTTCTACAGTAATGGGTGTGGAGAGTAATGCTTCACCATATCTACATGATCCTTAATCAGCTGCATTCTTCTTTTGAAAACATTTAATGCTTGATATTACGTCGAACAACGTCAGACATTCCAAAGAACTCAAATCCAATCTTTCCTGGTACCTTCATATAGCAGAAGACATGTTGGTATCGTAGCAGCATATTCAGTATTATTTCCATATTGTATCGTGATGTAGAATCGTTATCAGTATCGTGCAGCTTTGCCACAGAGCACATGCAGAGTGATATTCCTGCTGTGTAGTTTTTCATTGGCCCAGGCCCACCTCCCATATGTGGGGAGTCCTTCAGCTTTCATTCGCTGATGTAGCTCAGTGCTTCCTCCACCCATGGCCACCAGGGTATCGCGACCACACCTCCACCTGCGGGTGGTGCAGCAATGGCAGTCATATTTCAGGTTCCCAGCTATGAGGCACTTAATTACATACACTTTACTATATACTGTATTACAGTATACATTACTATACTATCCCTGACCATTGGATTACTACATCAATGTACTTCATATATATACTCATCAAACAAAAAGAAACAGTGAGTCATCTTTGTGAGTATCATTTGTGAGCATCATTGCCTGCATACCTAAGCCAAATTTTTTTATTTATTTATTTTTTTTAATTAATTATCATTTTGTTTGACTTTTTAAGCGTGGGTAGAGGCAAACATTCATGGTATACCTCTAGGCCACTGGATCTTGGCGTTTCTGCATGTGTGGGTACTGCTGGCCTTCTGCTCCGCCCACTGGACGTGTCTTCTTGAGTCACGTGATCGGGCCCGGCAGGGCGGGACCGAGTGGTCGGCAGTCAGGCTGATTTGGGTGGAGAAGTTTACAGCTGCTGCTTGGACTCCGCGCTGGTTTATCGGTGTGACCGTCCGGAACCTCTGGATCACATCCGTGTTGCAAACATGATGCGCAAGGCACCAGTGAGCAAGCGTGGTGCTTGATAAACAAACAAACAAGCACCACCGCTGCCCCACACTTGTAGTTTATTTGTATTTATGTATCATATTGACTCCCCATGCTGAGAACATTTTTTGCAGGTCTTGTAGTATTTATGATTTATTGCACACACTAGGGCTCTGATCAGAACACTTGGCACGCTGTAAAGCAGTGCTGTAAAGCAGATGTGTGGCAATTAACTGAGGCTATGATGGCGTTGAAGTTGTGGGCACTGCGTTTCAGAGTTCACTGCACGGTTCACCTTCGCCCACAGATGTAAACCCAGAGATCAATCGCATCCTGATTTAATCTCCACTTAATTGTTTTGTTTTTTTTGAGCAAAGAGTTTGGAATATTGTATTCACTGCACAACACGCGCGTGTTTGATGTGTATAGATGTTTTTATATTTTTTTATATTTAAATATTTATATGGTTGTTGTATTGTGTATTTGTTTCTGTTTGGACCCTGGAATTCAAGGTGGAATTCTCATGAAAGGATTAAAAAAAATGTTGCATACCTGTGACAGTTAAGAGCAGTGGAATCTTTTGCTGATGCTCTGTTAATCCAGGGTTAACTAGTCAGAATTCCCGCAGTGATGTGAAGTTAATTATCTAGGATTCCTGCAGTGAAGCCCTGCTGATCCAACATATCTAACTGGGATGAACTGAAATCTGTTTGTGGAAAGGTGAATGTGCTCAGGTGGCTTTTACCAATTTAAAAGGTTTAAACTCACAACAGTATAACTGTTGTCTTTATTTTACGTGTTCAACCTGCGCGATATAAGGCGTTCTGCTCAAGTACTTCTGTTCCTTGCAGGCAGCAAATGATTGGTGCGAGAGGTCCCTCTAGTGGCCATCTGCCGTTATTGCACGGCCTTCCCATGCAGCAACCAAAATGCTAAGTCATGCGCGTAGAGCCGCTTTCCCCCGTGTGAGGTTTTGAACAATGCTTGGATATAACAGTGACAGTTTTCATGCAGAAACTGCATAAAGTAAAGACGCTTATTTATCCAGTGATTATTTGTTTGCACGGTTACACCTGACAACATTAATTCAGGTGGTGTGTAACTGCGTACGTGTTCATTTGGTAAGAACTGTTCACAGCCTCTGCAGTTCACATCGGTCAGATGTTGTCGTGTTGTCTGCCGCTCGGGCGTTTCCTAGGACCTACGAGTCCATTTAGAGCGGTGAGTAAGAGCTGGTGGACCATACCATTACACTGCATCACTTAGCTTCTCTGGTATTGATCCAGTTCACTCTGGGCATTAGAGCAAGTAGTGTGTGTGTGAGAGAGAGAGCCTGTCCACCCATGTGACCGTCTGGCCCATGAGCTGTTGGCCATCGCCACCCCTCCTTTGAGAGTTTGTTTCCTGTAGGGCTGTTTAGGAACTTGCCCTTCTAGATCCTTCTGATCCCAGCTGTCTGCCTGCAGTACTTGGGACTCCACGCACCTATCGTCTGTAGGGGGTGGAAAGTTTGCCGAGTCATTGCTTTGGTTGTGTCTGTTGCAGTGGGTTAGCGTTTTGACTCCACCGCTTTGACTCTGGAGTGTAGACCTTCTGTCTGCATATTAGTACAGTCCTCTTAGATGAATGGACCGATTTAGTGTTTTATTGAAACGGACAAGCAAAAGGATCTGCAATAATCATTACTTGGCATAAGCCATTCAGTTTGATGAAAATAAATGCAACTAAACTAGAATAATTTAGTATGAATTAGCGCAGAGTAGCACTAATCTGTTATTCCACTGGGAATTAGCTGCAGTTAGAAATCTCAAATTCATCATTTCTGCACAGAGAAAAGAGATGTTTTTCTAGGCTAAAACCTGAAGCGTGATGATGTGCTGATGGCAGGAGTTACATTTTTTTCAACATTTTAAAAGATGGTCCGCCCTGTCCCTTTGCAACACCAGTCCTGTTGCGGTGAGTGGAAATGACCCAACATGCCACTAGAGGGCACAGTTGCTCCACAGTGTGAAGTGTGGATTATCTGCAGAGAACTCGGGCACTACACATGACTTTATTGATTCATCTCTCTAGCTCTCCCTTCTTCCCTCCCTCTCTCTCCTCCTCCTCACTCCTCTCTTTAACTCCCTCTCTCCCTCTCCGGCCACTTCAGATCTGTCTAATCATCTTGGTTGTTAGAGATATATGAAGGCAGGGTGTGTCACCCATGCACACAGTGCCCCCCCCCAAATAAAAATAAATAAATAATAAATAAAAAGAAACACTGATGTTGTACCTGTTGCTCCTGGCTGCCAGACATCACCGTAGCCAGGCAACCGACACACCCACCCACCACAGCGCTGCCCGCACTCTCTGAGTTTCTCCCCACCAATACATCATCTTGGGATTTTTTTGTTTGTTTATTTTTCTTCTCCTCCCCTCCTCCTGCCAGATGACTAATGGCAAACCGCAGAGCTTTTATTAAGTTATTAGGTCACAGGTACATGCTGGGAAACGTCCCACAACTCGCTTGGCCTCACTTCAGGTCTCCCGAGGATATCAGACCTCAGCCTGCGTTCTGCGCCCCATTACGCCTTCCACCTCTCTCTCTCTCTCTCTACCTCCACCTCTCTCTCTCTCTCTACCTCCACCTCTCTCTCTCTCTCTCTCTACCTCCACCTCTCTCTCTCTCTCTCTACCTCTCTCTCTCTCTCTCTACCTCTCTCTCTCTCTCTCTCTCTCTACCTCCACCTCTCTCTCTCTCT
>JAOYMR010000011.1:15422444-15437722 GCA_025802075.1 Tenebrosternarchus preto
TTTTTTTTTTTTTTTTTTTTTTTTTTTTTTTTTTTTTTTTTTTTTTTTTTTTTTTTTTTTTTTTTTTTAAAAATTTTATTTTTTTTTTTTTTTTTTTTTTTTTTTTTTTTTTTTTTTTTATATACGGTATTTTAACAGCACTGTTAAATGTGCTCACACACATGCTGTTTTCTTTTGAGCAAAAACTGGACCTGGATTAGGGCTTGCCAGACTTTATCCGTAATTATTTTTGTCTTTCTTTATTTTCGAGGCCGCCATTTTTAACTCCACTCCTGTCAGGGCTAATGGTCTCTATTATCCTTAGTGGAAGCAGGTTCATGCTGTTACCCCATAAGTCCTTCTCTTCCTGATCGGGCTGTGGGGAGCTCAACCATGGCTGACATACGTACCTGAAAACATGACAGGGTGCCATTTATCTTGTCTTTGCGTTTATCTTGCGTAAATGTCACATGGATTATTATTAAAAGTAAATATAAAAATAAAAAACTGTACAGGACCAGTTTCATAAGGCACTAAAATGTTTCTTAAAAGTGCCATATAAAAGGGACAGTATGGTTTTAGATTCTTAATCTTCTTTAATATCTTTATTAGGTATAGATTAAATTGGGCAATTCCTTGGTCCAGGAGCAGGGTAAATAGGAAAGTGTGTGTGTGTGTGTGTGCCCTTGCACCATGCACCCACGTCATAGGGTAGAGGGTGGTGGTTACTGGGGCCTACCAGGAAATGGATGGTCCTCAGGAAGGGTCTGGTTGTAGTTGTAGCAGGTGAAACTGTTGTCTGAGGGCAGGGAGACCCTGAATACTGTCACCCACCATTGATAAAAGGAGCAGCATAGTAAAACAGATTTGGGAAAACTGAGTAATCTCTTCTTACTCTGACAGTTAGCCCCTCATGTCTGAAATAAACACATTGCGCATCCTTTAATTAATCGACGTTGCTTAACTGGATGTAGACTGGTCCTGTTTTCCTTGAAATTAAAGACTTTGCTGTTTGGCACTGAGTGTAACTAGGTTCACAGTCTGAGTAAGGCAACTCTGGAGACTGACCAAACTCAGTGAATTTGAAGCGTGTGGAAGAGGCACCCCTGTGTCTGTAATGACCCAAGAGGCTCCTGTGATCCCACCCTGACTCTGACTGGTTGTCCAGGTGGTGGGCGGGGCCTGACTCTCACCTTGACTCTGATTGGTTGTCCAGGTTTTGGGCGGGGCCAGACACTTGGGTGGGACATTTCATAACAGCACCAAATGGATAAAAGACTCAGCTGGTGAACCTGAAGCCTTTTTACCTTTTCACCCTGTTTTCACCCTGTGCTTCCTAATAACTCTGGGCCAGACAGTCACGGTGAAGATGTGGCACGTTTAAAAACGGCCGTGGCACAAGGTCTTTTTCATTCTTATCTTTGTACCAGTAATAGGCACTCAGGGCTGTGCGGACACCTTCTAAAGGCTGGAACATGGATACGTGTGAAGGCATGAAGTCATTATAACCTGTGGAGATATTCTGGAGCAGTTGGGCTGTTTCTTCTCCTCTTTGTTTTTAAGAGGAGGGGCCCTCAAAAGCCGACCTCCTGAGCTCTCTTTCATTGTCACCTCTTTGTCCAAGTTCTTTTTCCCCATTAGAGTGCACTATTGATCCCTGTCAGTGCTTTGCATCCAGTCCAGTAACTCTAATGCCTGCTGTGAGCTCAGGACCAGTGAGATTGAGATGTCTCAGCGCTTCTGGCCGTGCTTCTGGCAGGCTGAGCGTGAGCGGGGTGTGTGGGTGCGCGCCTGTTACCACCTGTCCTCTCTCCGTTTCACACGGAGGGGGAGAGAGAGAGAGAGAGAGAGAGAGAGAGACACCCCGCTGCCCACCAACATGTGTGTACCACTGATCCCCCTGCTGAGATGGACCAAACCTCCTCCCGTGTAGCTCGGCTTCTCTGTGAAACACCCACAGCCCCTGGCTTCCTGGCGGTCGGGAACAGGTGCCCTGCATGCGGAGGCGAGGAGTGAACAGGTTCTGGGAGCCATGTCGGTGTAATTAGCACGCCTGGCTCGTAACGAGCACCCCTGAGAGAGGTCGGACCAATATCAAGGGCCAAAAGCGTGTGCTAATTTGACATGAATGACTGGCATTTGCTGCGATTAAGAACAGAATTGCAGAGCAACAAAGCAATTTATTTATTATTGTAACCCCCAAACAAGTTATTTTTTTCTTCCAGGCCTTATATCTTACAGATTGCCCTCTTTTCCAGAATGTTTTTGTGCAAATATCTGTAAATGTGTTAAAACTAAGATATAAGACCTGGAAGAAAAAAATAACTATTGCTTGGCAAATGTATAATATCGCCAAAAGTATTCGCTCACCTTCCTTGACTCACATATGAGCTTAAGTGACATCCCATTCCTAATATATATATATATATATATATATATATATTTCATACATTGAATTATTTCAGGTTCTAAAACAGTCACCTATTTTTTTTTCTTTTCCCACTTGTAGATGATCTGATCTCCAGGCATCTCTAACATGTTACAGAGAAAAGTCACAACCCTTAAGCACCTCACAAGTTGTTTAAGCCTGTAGTGAATTCCCAACCTTGCCATATGTCTGAATTCCAACCTCCCCCTACTTCATATGGTCCTGAAGGAATCCTCAAACTCAAGTGCATTTCCATTATTAATGAATGATGTGGAGGTCTTTATTCCCCCACTGTCTGCAGCATTATGATGACTACCGCACACATGATGGAATATAACCTTCTCCTTGTGCTCAGTCAGCCTGGTGTATTACCACAGTGCTCTCCCCGCAAAAACCCCGCTGGCTCTTCTCATCTAAATCCAGACCCGCTGTTGAAGGCATTCAGCTGAAGCTTCTATGCCGCTCTGTGGCAGTTTCACGGATCCAGCGTTTGATCGCTTGGCCTCACCGGTAGACTGGACATGCCTCATTCTCCCGACAGCCACGCCGGCTCCGTCTGCCGCGCTCGAGTGACTCTTGCCTTCCCCCCCTGGAGCTGTTTGTTGCGACCAGAAGTCACGGCATGACAGATTCATCTACACTGACTTTACACTTCCTAAGATGCCACAAACACAGCTAGGAACAGAGCTTAAAGTGCTGGTGTCACAGCGCAGTGCTGAGTCACCCCCAAGAGCACAGCTGCACCAGGACAAGTGCATGATAGCATAAGTTATTTACACAGGTATGACACTTTTATACTTGCTATAAAAGAAACACCATCAATATGAACAAACCTTATAATGCAGATTTTGAAGCTTTATAAGTTTTTACATAATTTGGAATGTCTCACTGATTAATAATGTAGCAACTGCCGGTATACTTAATTGCATATGATAGTTTAAAATTTTGCAGTTATAAAAATGGATAAATATTCAGAAATTCTTCACACATGCCGCAGGTTACTGATCCGTTAGCATAGGAAAAACAGGCGCTATCTCACTACACCCAGCTCACTTTCGTTTGCTACTCTGGAGTGCCCCTGGGGTAAGTGCTAGGCCTTGTGCCGAATTCCTGAGAGCCGAAAGTTCTGCTTTCTCTTCCTTTCAGCAGTGACTTGATGCTCCAGCTCTCCGGAGGGACATGTTTCTGGAGGTCGACCAGGCAGCAGCAGTTTAGGTGTAGTCGCCTCAGCATAAAAGAGCATAATTACAAGCGTAATTATCCAGCTTGTGCTTCTGTAGAATCAGATAAAGCCATGCCGATACACAGTATGCTAATGTCATGATTATTCAGGTCCAGGGAAAGAAACAGGAAAAAAAACAAAAGGCTTGTTCAAGGCTCATAAACTGGAATACCGTTCTGTGTCCTTCATGATAATTACTGTGGCAATAGGAAAGAACCTGGGGAGAACATGGTCTGCTACCTTCCTTGTAAATACAGTACTCGCCTTCTCTGAAATGACCCTGATCTCAACTTCTTCACCACCTAAATAAGATGAGGCTCTACAACGTCCACTCTGCTATTTCTCGCATTTCTGCACTCTGCAATTAATGTTGTTTGTCTTTCTTTTCAAGGTCGTACTTTTAATTGTCTCAGACTTTTAATATTTCTGCAGGTTTGCGCCAAATGATATCTTGTTACACTTGTATAGGGCCAGTAAAAGTATCTCACACTTCTGAGGAACTGCAAATAACTGAGGACTGTATAAAGCTTTATGAAGCTAAAAGGTATCCCCAGTGGATAATTGCACCACCTATAAATGCCATATTGGCACATTCATTGTGGTTGTCTGGGATACTAATAAGAATTTAATGGCTCCAATGTGCTACTTGATGTCTGAGGTTATCCACATTTGCTTTGTGGTCTTAATTCCATTGGAAGTTTCCTTCCTCATTGGTAACGACATCAGAGCTTTAATTCAGTGATGCACTGCAGAGCTAATCTTCTGATGTTCAGGGCTCATTTACCATTGGTCGCTCAGGTTGACGGAAATAATTCTCGTTCCTGACAGCCGTTGCCACTTCAATCAGTAGTTCAAAAGGTCCTGAGAAGTATAGAATTGGAGCATTTCTTCATCCCCAGCAGCAGCCTCTGGCAGGCGGATATTCTGGAGGAACTCCAGGTGACTGACTTTCGCTGGAATGTTCTGCTCCACCCTGTAATCAAAGATGACAAAAGCAGTATTTCCAAGACAGACCACTACTTGGACAACCTTCAAGGCTGAAATTCCATGTCCATGCTAAAGAAATACAAGTGCTTGATCTTGAGAAGTAAGGTCAAATGACTGAAGGATGCAAAAAAACTTGTGTCTGAAGGAATGTTGCCTGGGGCATGTTTTATTCTGATGTCTGTGTGGTTATACCTCTGAAGATAAGTTTTTGCTGGTGTTGTATTGGGGCAGCTCGTAAAGAAGCTGTATGAAAATTTCAAAACTTAGGGTTGTTAGGACAATTGGCTGTGACAGGAACTCACTGGCGGGTTCCTCAGCGTAGTGTTTGACACTAATGCTGTGTGCTGACAATTTTCAGGCCTAACTTGGGACAGTCGTACTTTCATGTGCAAAGACTATCTTTGCAGCTAGTCAAATGTATACAAGTTTACTCAACGGTATAACACAATGTAAGATCATGGTCACATTATCACATTTCAAATGCTGGGATGCCACAAGTTTTCCAAATAAAACAAGCCTGGGGGAGAGGAAAAAGAGTTAAGACTTGTTTTTGAAGGTGGGACAGCAGGAGGTTTTCTCCAAGAGAAGAAGAACAATGATATAAAATAAAAGGTGAAGTAGGTTCACTACCTCAACACCTGCTCAAGCCATCTCTCAAAAAAGATGAAGTTAATGTGAATGTTTGAATGTTTTTGGAATGTTTGAAGAGGAATACAGTTCAAAGCAATAGAAAACATATTTCAAAGCCCTGTATTTGTGCAGTCACAGGCCTGCATGTTAGTTAACTTCCGAAAGGTCCTACCTAACATTTAACCATCAAACAATCTTCATTTGTTAGCAGGTCTGTGTTTTTCTGAATATGTCTGGTGCAAGGCGAGACGTGCGTTAGACCGATCTGTGCCATTTCTTAATATCTACACTGTCTGCACGACACATTTTCCCAACTATGTGGGGTAACAACCAACAACTGTGTTTGTTTACAGATAGAAAAAACAGTTTCTTAGTTTTAGTTCAGCTAACATTGACTAACCAACACAAGTGCAGGGTCTGATCCAAAATAGTACTGCTCAGTATTGCTGCTATGATGCTTTAAGGGTTTTCACATACAGTGTCCTCCATAATTATTGTCACCCCTAGTTAAAATGTGTTAAAAGCCTTAAAATAAATATTTTTTTTTATTGCAGAAGTATAATGTCACTCTGAAAAAATAGGAAAAAAGCAACCTTCAACTCGAGTGAAAAAAATAAAAATAAAGAAAAAATCCTGACTAAGAAATAATTATTTCCCATAAAATGACCTGTTCCACAGTTATTGGCACCCTTAACAATTTCTTGGAAATAAATGTATTTGAACCATTTATGTCATTTCTACTGTAGTTTATAAAGTGGATCAAAGTATCTAGGAACCTTTAATTAGTAATTCATCACTTCCTGTTTTCCTGGGGTATAAATATGGCGTTACACATATTTCTCTTACTCACTCTTAAACAAGGGAACAAGACAAGAGAACACACTATTCAAGTAAGGCAGATCTTCAAGTGTGTTGATCTTCATAAATCAGGCAATGGCTACGTAAGAGAAGGTAAGAGAAGTAAAAAGTTCTCCAAAGCTCACTGTAAGAGGATTTAATCAAATGGTAGCATCTTGCGGTTACAAGGTCTCCCAAACAACCATCAGGCGTTATCTACATGCCAACAAGCTGTTTGGGAGGCATGCACGGAGAAAGCCTTTTCTGAGTTATACTCATAAACGTAAATGGGTGGAGTTTGCCAGGCGGTACTGGGATTTTAACTGGGACCGTCATGTGCTTTGGTCACATGAGAGCAAGACAGAGCTTTTTGGCAACAAACACTCTAAGTGGGTCTGGCGTAACACCAAGGATGTGCATGCAGAAAAACACCTCATGCCCACTGTTAAGAATGGGGGAGGATCGGTGATGCTGTGGGCCTGTTTTTCCTCCAAAGGACCTGGGAACCTTGTAAGGATACATGGGATCATGAACTCTTTGAAATATCAGGACATTTTGAATCAGAATCTGGTGGCCTCTGCCCAAAAGCTGAAGATGGGTCGTCACTGGGTCTTTCAACAAGATAATGACCCTAAACATGTGGCCAAATCTGCTCAAAAATGGTTCACAAGGCACAAAATCAAGCTCTTCTCATGGCCAACTCAGTCCCCAGACCTCAACCCAATAGAAAACCTGTGGGGTGAGCTGAAGAGGAGAGTGCATAGGAGAAGACCCAGGACTCTGCATGATTTAGAGAGGTTGTGCAAAGAGGAATGGATACAGATCGTTTTCCTGCCTGTGCATAATTACAGAGTGACGAACACCACCTCTGTTGCGCCCACTTTAGACGAGGCCCTTGATCGTGTTCGTGACGGCGACCTCGCCCCAGGGCCGCTCGGTGCTCGCTGGAGGCGGAGCTCCCGCTGTGGCTAATCGCTGATGACTCGTACCTTCCCGCAGATGAAAAGCGCGTGAAACGCGCGCAGCGCCTGGCAAATTGCCGAGGCCGGTGTCTCCGTCCTTCCCGAGCCGATCTGAAATTCTAATCAGGCCGCTCCGCACTTTCGATGCAAGGATCTGCTGTTATGAGAGACGCGGTATTCAGATAAGTGCAAGTGTGGCGGAGATGAGAATTGCCCTCCCCGAGCCTGGCACTTACTGTGATATAATTTTTCCTAACAGGAGATTCACATAATTGAGCTGTTTTGATATCTTTATATCCTGAAGAGATATCCCTACACCTAAGAGTGCAGTGTGAAAATAAGTATAGCATTCATTTTCTCCATGTTGTATCTTAAGTAGCTTCAATCAGTGCAAATGTATAGAACCTCCTTTGTGGGATTGGCCCACCTACTTCAGGGATGGGTTTTTTTTTTTTCTGCAGTCATACAGGCCATGATTAAAATAAACGAGACGTACGCTTCAAACATAAATTCCTGCACTGTAAGTAAATGGCTTCTCAGTGTACATCTACACCATGGGGCCTTGTATGATGGATTAGCCCCCCATAATCCTTTGCTAAGCATGTCAATTATGTCTTGTTTGGAAACGAGCCACTATAAACAAAGACGGTGAACCAATTTCATTAAGTCGATCAATAAAATCTGATGCCATCGAAAGGAATAAATTCATCTCTTAACATGCATGGATGTCTGCTCCTTTGTGAGTGTTAATCGCTCGGCTAGCTGGCTAACGCAGCTTGTTACAGAGGCTTTTTTAAGAGGCATGCTAACTGGATGCTAATAAAGTTTTAGTGGGACTCTCTGCTGACTCAGAAGTGATGGAGACCAAATCAGTCACCAGAAACCCTTTTTTTTATTTAATCTATTATAATGAATACAAATCTAATTGATTACAATGAATAAAGATTTATTAGAATATTATGTTATTATATCTTTTATTAAATGTTATTTATATATTTATTTGTAACTCTATATGTATTATATTGAATTACATTTATTTGTATTTAAATTCTGATACTGAATTAAACTTTGATGTTATTCTATTAATTTTTCTTGGTAAGTAGATGTTCTTAGAGAACTGGAGGTGTCTGACTACGTCAGCTCTCATGGTAAACACAGCACACGTTCCACATCCATTCTGCACGCACAGTGGCTTGTGTCTCAGTATGTCCAGCACTTCTCATGTGTTTTTATTATGTTTATTTTTGTAACACTGTCAGAATTAAAATTTTCCAATTTGGAATTTCTTATATTGAATATAACCAAACATCACTGAACAGTTCACTTGAATTAAATAATTATCAGTAACCCAAATAAACTCTATTTAAAAAAAGGTTTTATAAAATTTCTACTGAGGTACAAACATTGTTTGCAATTGTTTATGAATTTATCAGTTTTTAAAATTATTTTTAGTTATTTATTACCAAATTTCTTAAAGTAGTAAAACATGGGTCTTGGTTTTTGACCAAACGCCACCTCACACAGCAGCTTTGCCTGGCCCTCCTCTGAGAGCCGTGTTGTAAAACACAACCGCTGTTCTTGGAAAAGTTCATGTGGACGCTTCATCCTCAGAGTCGTGGGATCGGAAACCCCCCACAAGCTGGGGACCAGGGGGGCGAGAGAGCTTTGGAGAAAACCACACAAGCAAATGAAAGAGCTTTAGCCACGGTCTTAAGCACACTTCAGAGCTAACGCTCGCCACGAACTCATTTTCCTTAAGTCCTTCCCAGAATTTTGGTGTCTTAACATAATTAAATACAACGAACAAACAAGTGGTGATATCATGTTAATTAAGAAGACAGATTTCACAAAAGGAGTCCTGGATCACCTAGGAATGTTTCGGGTCCCTTCTGGTTGTAGCGCCTTTAAAATAAACTCGTGTGATGAATGATATTTCTCAGCTACACTTGTTTAGGGTGGGAAAGGTAAAGACCGACCAGTAATTCAACAGACAAATAGCAGTGCAAGACTTGAAGAGACTGAGAAAAAAACCCTGAAAACTATTTTCCCACTTCTCAAATATATTCTTAAATCTGTAAGAATACAGACAAGGCCACAACACTAAAGAAACAGAACCATACACTCTGCATGGTTCCACAGTGGGGTAGGGACTTGATTTCCTGAAGAAATAAACTCTTTGAGTTGCTTTGTTTATTGTGAACCTTAAGCACTAGGGTGCAGTAAGAATTGTTCTGAACTCCAGGCCCATTTAGAAGGTACTGTTTTCAGGGTACACACACATACACACACACAGTGTATAGTAAACAGTGGAGCACTTTGCTTGCATAGCTGGTGAAGGACCTCTGAACAGTTCTGTTTGTCGGGAAACCTTGGATTCTACGCTACAGTTTTTTGTTCGCAGATGCACTGTGACCCACTTCTTCTTATCGTTGGTGGTCTCGCATTGACAGCTTTACCAAAGGTGCCTTTGATAAAGTAATCTCCTTCTCTTAATTGTGTCTGTCCCCACAAGACTGCATAAAAGTGCATTTCTCCTAAAGCCAGCAATTTGTGATTACGATTTCACACCCTTTTCTGTGATTACGATTTCTCCTCTCTCTCGCTTCTCACCACCGGCCAGCGATATGAGGGGGTAACGGGGGGCTTCTTCTGTGTAGCGGAGGAGATGAAGTTCACCTCCTCCGACGTGGAACATGTGCAGTCATGAGGGACCCCGTGGGAAACCACGGAAGTGCGACGAGGCGACGTTAATCGCGGAGGAAGGGAGCGTGTAATCCCGAGTGGATCCGAGACGCGCCAGCCGGAGCGTTAACTTAACTGTGCGGCACACTGTGATGCTACGCCACGGTTTTCCCCACCTCAGCTCCGCTCATAGTGCGTTAGATGAACCACAGGCGGTGACCCGCCTGGGGCTAAACCACAACACAGTCAAAGGTGTTGCTCAATCTTTTTATATATATATATATATATATTTTAGCGGTGCTGGCTATTGAGGTGCTGTCAACACCTCTAATGATACTATAATTGGAAATTCTTTTTCTCTTACGTGATCTCACCTCTTCTGTCAGAAGACCCAGTCCCGTCTCAACCCACACCCCCTTCTCTGACCCCCTCTCCCCCGTTTTCCCTGGTCTTGGATCGCAATGCCCACAGCTGACAAGGTTTATCTCGTCAAAGCGTGCCGGAGCTGGCGGTGTGATGAGAGCGAGGCCGACACAGTTGCCTGGCAGGTGTGAGACAGACAAGCCCTCACAACACCGAGCAGCTCGCACAAACCTTAACACTGTGGCTGTTTCTGATATCAGCCTGCTGTGGACGACCCTCACCTCTATACATCTGCACGCACGATGGCTCACGTACACTCAGAGAAGAAGAAGAAGAAAAAAGAAGATCTGTGAATACTGAAGACTTTGCTTTAAAAAGCCTGTTTAAGCAGTATTCAATAATATTGGTTAGCTGTTATATGAGGAAGATTTGAGGGGTAACTGTATAGTTAAAAGCTGACATTGTAGTAAAGTAAAGAGACAATAAATATAAAATATAAAGTGTAATATACTAGGATTCCAGAGAAACCAGACATTTTAGAGAGAGTCCTTTACTTTCATAAGTGATGAAGACCCTCTAACCGGCCCCTCCCCCACCCCCCACACACACACATTTTTGTGAGAAACAGAATCTTCCAGGTACCGTTTTCACTGTGGTGACCTGCTGCAGTTCTGGCCATAAGGTCTGTGTTTATTTCAGACATTGCCCCCTGTTGGACGCACAGCTGCTGGAGTTATTAAAGAGACTTGGCTGCATGCTGTGAAATTACTTGGGCCTTTTTAAAGGGTGTCAGTGTTTCATTGGGAGGGTGATCCAACGTTCTCCACCAAGCTTCAGTCGCCTCCATCTCTGCTGACGAGGAGCGGAATGTTGCCGTGATGCCGCCATGGTGCAGCGGTGGAGTTGCTCTGTCTCTACATGTTCGTTTTGAGAGCTCTTATGGATCTTATGTTCTTATGGTGCTGCTTTGTATATTTTTGAGCTTGTAGGGTTAGCAGCATTTGTGGGTTCTCAAGAGTTATTGAAGCTTGTGGGCACATAAAATTGCCCATGTTGAGAGTGCCAGTTCATCGTTCTTGTCTGGCTTTCTGTATATGTGTGAGTGTATGCGATGAGTACTAAGTGCTTGTGAATGGAATAGCATGTACTTAAACCAATGCCTAGTATGGGTTGCTTGCAGAGAAAGGTGTCCACACAGGCCACACCATAAAGATCAGCAGTGTAATAGTTACCCTCCATCTCCTATTTCCACCTTTGGGGTCTATTAGGGTCCTCCAAAAGTTCCTTGTCCTTCTATGCTGGAAGGGCAACTTCCTGTCTTGGAGAGGGAAAAAAACAACATATCATACTTTGTCAGTAGCTACTTTTATCTTAGTGACATAGTAAAGTGTTCCTCCACAAGCCCCATTAAACTCTAGGAATCAAGCATGACCTAAACACATTAAAGTACCTTCGAGATTTGATGGCAATTAGCTTTAGTGGAGCAAGATCTGGCTTTTGATAGGGTGTAAACAATAGGATTTGGACATCAAGCACGTAGTCTAGCAGATTTTGTTCGTTTTATCTTCCAGGTGCAGGTGTGATTTTCCCCATGCACTGAAATTAGTCCTGTTAGCAAAATGTTGCTATTATCAAACCCATCTTGTGGTCCTACACGAGAATGTTTAAAAGCTGAAAGTGACTTTGTAGAGCCTGTGCCATCTGCTTCAGCAGAGGATGCTTGTCAAAGCCAGCATACAAAGAACAAGTCTCCAACTTGAGTGTCAAGTGTCCATGACAACTTGACTCCCCCCGTCCGAACACTTGCATATTAAAACTTTAACCGATTACTATCAGAAAATAAAGTATTTCCAGTGTTCACCAGCAGATGTTTCAGCGTTGCAGTAGTTTCGAGAGGAACAGCAATCTCAGGTCTGTGGTGAATTATAGATGACCACTCCAGCTCGAGAGCTTTAATCGTGAGCAAATCGAAAAAGGGGAAGGGAGAGGACTAAGTGTGCCCCTACCTGTCTTTTAGTTCTATACAATTTGTTTTTGTAATTTTGTATGAGATTATCCATTGAATTATTAAGCAAATATCAAAGGATGTGTTATGTATTGTAAAGTATGAATCCCTGAACCTTGGTTTCAATAAACCCCTCAGACACAAACAAACAAAATGGTAGTAGGATCAACCAAGCAGGAATGATGTAAACATGCCATCACAGTCGGTTAAGAGGCAAAGCCCTGTAGTTTGATGCAGTGCTCTGAATTGCCCGGGTAAGGGCCTGTCTGACTGACGCGTACAAGATGATAGCTGCAAGCTGGGCTAAGACTTGCTCTCGTCCTGTTTGTGGTGTCCTGCATCAGTTAAAACAAAGAGTCTTTCATTCCTGCTCAGATAGTGCCCTGACCTTTTCCTGAGAGGAGAAGGAGGAACATGAGAGAAAATAAATGACAGGTGATTATGCCTGTGTGTGGAAAGGGTTAAAAAAAATGAAGGGAGTTGTGTGTCATGGGAGATACAGCAAGAGGGTTACTGAGAGAATGGTCCTGTACTGACACGTTTATGTTTACCTACCTGTCTGTTTATTTGTTTATTTACACACAACATAAGGCAAAACAATGGAAATAACCAACAGTACATTGAAATCTATGACAAATAATAGAGACTTCAAAAGTTCAGACTTCCAAGTCCTGAACTTTGTGTACTGGATCATTCTTCAAGAACAGCCTCGTTATTGAGAGTTGCTCATAGGTTTTATCTTAAGAGTTTGTATTTGTGTTTTTCACAGGTTCCCTTGGTAGAGCTTTACGAAGTCAGGGAAGGAGTCGTTTTGTTTGATCTTTTCTTTTTATGGAAGTATTTGGTGGGGGGGGAGAGATTGTCTTGTTTGTTGGGCGGTTTTACGCCCATCCCAGTGTTATGGTCCATGTCTGAATGTTTTACTTTTTGGAAATTATTGATTTATATATGGATTGCATGTTATGAACTTTTTTTATGTTGCAGCCTTTTAGAAGTGAACATTATTTTGGTATAAATTTTCCTATAAATTGGTGGTTCAATCCATAGTTATGGGATCAATAAAGAATGTTGGGTTTGGTTTATTTACAATGACTGGGGAATTTGATCGTTAAAAGAATGTTGGGTTTGGCTGACCTGTAATGAATTTTAGGGTTTGTTGATTTGCTGAGATGTATTAAGTGTTGGGTTTTGTTCGTTCATAGTGCTGGGCTTTCCTCGCTGTTGGGCTTGGAGGTTTGATCTAGTACCGGACATGGTGGTTCTCTTTTGAGCTCCACGTGGTTCTGTTTATCTGCAGGGTGGCTTAATGTGTGCTCTTGACCAGCAGTAATGGTTAGTAGCAGCAGAATGCTCAGCGTGAGGCTCTGGGCACTGCGCGCTTCACAGGAGCTTGCTAACACACTCTTCACCGCACAGCACTTAAGCACAATTCCTTGTGTGCTGTGTTGCTAAGTGTTGTGTGCTGTTGCTAAGCAACCCCAGTGGACAGCATCGGATGGTTGGTGCGTGAGGGAGAAGACCGAGTGGACGTTTGTGAGTTTTGGAAAGCATCATCTGGATTTGGATGGAGACCCTAGGTGGAATGGACACTGGAGTCCTACCCAACCATGGATGGCTTTTCTGTAAGTCCACGCTTGCAGCTGCGCCATGTCTTCATTCGCAAGGTCCAGTTAGTGACGCCGTGCCTCGTGGGTACGTGACCTGAAGTCCTACAGCAACCTCCATTCACTTTTAACAGATAATAACATACATGGCCACTCCATGTCAGCTGAGGAGAGAGGTGCTGAACGGGAATGTTACTACTCTAAAAGGTCTCATGACCTTTTCTAAAATAGCCCTTGTAAATAATGAATTGTTCATCTCTGCAATAACAACATTTCAGCTCATGATAACACAGCAAGAACACCCTGGTTCCAGGATTATGTGCTCACAGCAAGAAATGGTGAATGTTCTATACCTTGATGTTCTTCTCCTTGTTATTGTGTTCTCTCTAAAGCAGATAAAAGATCTGATGACATTATTTTAGAGATTGCACACAGGCTACCATTTACCCATTTGAGTCTCTTTTCTGTGGTTAGTCTACGGTATTCTTTACAGTCCAGATTACTCCTCATTACAGAACTCTCCTCACTGCATTCTCACGTTCAGTCGGTTATTTATCGCTGGATTGTCCTTTTGTGGATTCTTCAGCCTCGCAGTCCTCTTCAGCACAGTCTTTGTTACTGTATTACTCTGCTAGTGCCATTCTGCACCAGAAGCTTCTTCACTGCCATGTTCTCAACGTTAATGTGCTCCATTTTTGGCTTCATTCAGATGAGCAGATCCGATCAATTTCTACATGTACAGTACAAATGGTGAACAACAACTTTCAAGAAAACATTCATCCACGTGGACGTGGTGGCTTCAGCGTACTTACACGTGACGATGGAATACACATGGTAAAAAGGCTTTGAGATTCTCTTCTTTAATGGCACCATGTGGTGTGTACTAATATAGCCAAGGTTCTCATTAAAGAAACGAGAAGGACAGCGTGTAATTCACTGGCCACCCTTCCATAACACCAGGGCTTTCAGAGCAGCATATGGATGTGCTAATTTAACCTTCTGGGTAAACACAGGTTCTCTGCACCGGCTTAGACTTAAGATAACACAGCTATATCACAATTCTTATTTTATTGCGTAAAAATAACACTAGCATGAAATCTGGTCTGCTTTTACAAGAAATCCAGTCCTTTGTGATAAAATCCTTTCTTGACGGTACAGACCTACATCATTAAGTGTCCCCGCCCCCCCTTATGAATTTTACCATTAAATCTTTCTTCTCAAGTCATCCTAACCCCTCTCAGTTTGGAGGAGCCCTTTGACATTGTTGAAAGGGTTGCCATGGTAACTGGCCTGGGACTCAGGCCCACAAGGCCCAGTTTTGCGAACTAATTACAAAGGCGGTGACATTTGCAAACGCTACGTGCGCGAACCCCATGGTTTCCAGCTGCAAGACCTGCAGTACCACTGGCCAATTGCGCTACAGATGCACTAGGGGGTGCTGGAGGGTTGTGTGGCATTGTGAGTGGCGCATGAGGAAGAAGAAACATTTTCCCACTGTTCATTTACTTGGGGGGGGGGGGGGGGGGGGGGGGGGGGGGGGGGGGGGGGGGGGGGGGGGGGGGGGGGGGGGGGGGGGGGG
>JAOYMR010000011.1:15456051-15469369 GCA_025802075.1 Tenebrosternarchus preto
ACACACACACACACACACACGAGGAACGCAGATGAAGGCGTTGTTTGAGTAAAGGTACCGTGTTACTGGCTTCCTCTGCACCTGTGGTACTGCATCCCTGTAAGCTCAGATATACGGAGCAGCAGAATCAGCTTCGTGCGCTGCTCAATGCAAATGCGGACAGGTCGTTATCTCATTATCTTCTTATTCTTTAGCAGAAACACACTGAACATAAGCGCCATTAGCCTACATATTGGACACATTCCTAGGCTTCTAAATCAGGCGTTTTTTTTTTCTAGGCTTTTTCAGTTACCTTAATTATACACCATTTCTCTCTTTTTTCCACTTTTGCTTTAGTAATTATAGCCTGGTTGTCTGCCACCATAATGACAAAGGCTATAATAACCCAAATGCCACAAATACTTCCTTTAGGAACAGATTACATTTTTTACTTCCTTTAGGAACAGATTACAAGTCTTTAAAATAGTGTATTTATAAATAGGAAAACTGGTCAGCTGTTTCTTACATAAGAACACGCATAGGTGGGTGAGTGAAAGCAGCCTGTTTTGCGAGGTATTGGCTATAGCGGCTGGCAGAGTGAGTCTCAGCGTACTCGCATGTGACGTATAGACAGACCCACTGCTATGGAAATGAGTCACTTCCTAACCAAAACTGTGCAACTGAAAACAAAAGGAACCCCATGCGACATTTAAAACCAGCAAAGAGAATGAAATGATATTTAAAAGGACAGGTGGTTTGGCGAAAGAGACGCACGGCACAAAAAAAGCGGGTGAAATAAAGGAGGAAACATAAACAAACTCACCATCCCCGCCTGCCAGACAGCACCATTATACCTGGTATCCTGCCCTGGTTTGCCGGAGCCACACAGATCACAGTAACTCCTAGCTATAGCTGAGGTCATGAACTGGCTAGCAAAATTTTACCCTTTGATCGATGCAGAAGGCTGTCGAAAGCCGACTACAGCAATCAGTTTTGTCTTAATGCCCCGAGATCTTGGGCCAGCTTGGTTCTGAGCCACCGAATCCCCTTTGATTTGATAGGAAGTCAAAGGCCATACCAGGCCAACAAAGAGACCTCTTTTAAAGGTTCCATAGCCTGTGAAGATTCGATTCAGACAATACAAACACTTTTTAGCTATAAATTTTACCTTACACTTTAGAATTAGACATTTTATAATCTTCACACTGACAATCACAGTAATCAGTAAACTATGAATTGGTGATATACAATTTTTTTCAGGCAGTACAGTGCGGTGCCGCTAAATGTAAGGTACTGGAGTGTGTCAGCAGATTGCCTGTGGCTTATTTTTAATAAGAATTGAGTAGGGTTGAGTATGACAGCATACCTCTGACACAGGGATACACCATTACCAAAATGTCTGATGGCTTCAGCTTTTTATGGTTACCGACAAAATCTCTTCTTGGAGACTGGTGGTTAGATCATAGATTGTATTTTTATATCCTAAGTGATTTGTGACAAGTGTGGGAAATGTCATTGCCTGTAAAAGTAATTAGTGCCGTCTTGGAAACACACGCTAACTCATACCTTATTCCTAACAGTTTCACGAAAGCGGCACAAATGATAACAGATCATTCTGGTAAACATGGTTAATACCACTCTCTTATGTGTCATCAGGATGTCCTAAACGTACTGAGTCTGTCATAAAAAGGGATTTCGTAACCAGCTGCACATCTTCCCCCCTAAGACAACTGCAGCCAGAAATGAACGATGTTTCCATAGCTTTCCAGGAACCAGCTCCCAAGCAGCTCACCTCTTTGGTCTACTCTGCACAGCAGTGTGGCACGTCATGGTC
Organism: Tenebrosternarchus preto; assembly: GCA_025802075.1. Lineage (NCBI taxonomy): Eukaryota > Metazoa > Chordata > Actinopteri > Gymnotiformes > Apteronotidae > Tenebrosternarchus > Tenebrosternarchus preto. Next base: position 15,457,865 of record JAOYMR010000011.1, read on the forward strand.
AGAAATGCAAGAGCATTCGTTCTCATAATATTGTTGCACTCTTTGGGGTGCAGGCTCAATAAAACATTCATTTGAGCATGACAGATTCTGTCTGCCTAGTTAGTTGACATGCCAGCCTGCCATAACACATTCAGAAATAAATATGATTATATTTCGAGGCGAATGTCAACAGCTGTTAGAATCATAAACGACTTGGGGTTTTTTTGGTTTGTTTGTTTTTTTTTTTTTTTTGCATTACATGTCATGTGCGCTCTGACAGATTTCATTTAGCCTAATGGTCCTCATGATACCAAAGTCCCAGAATGCACTGGGGAGTTGAAAAGTCTGGCTTCCATGATGTGGCACCTGGGATATGTAGATGACTGGCAAAAAACAAGGGTCGATTCACATCACTGGACTGGGTTTCTGTTACAAAGTCCAATGCAAATTCTGACATAACCCCTGCGCTTTCCTCCACAGGCTGGAACTCAAACTCCAAACAGGCCATCAATTAACCACTGGTACCATCAACGCTCTACTGTTCCTTCTCTAATTGAATGCGTCTGACATCGGATTGACATGACTTCTGTTGTTTTTCTGCTGTCTGTTTGATGGGCTAATGAGGACATGTCCCCAGACGAGCTGCCCAGTATCGAGTTACTGTTTGTCAGTAGAAGAAATTTGTTGCTTTGGCCTGCCTAGCTTGTATCTCCTGTTGATTAAGTGTAGATATCTATGGGACGTGTGTCAGAGTGATGAGGCTGTGTCCTCCAGCAGGAAAAAGCAATAACTTTGTTCATCGCTAAACTCCAAATGGTACACACTTTATCTGCATGCCCTCGGTAAAATACATAACACCTAAAGCCCAGTGAACCAGTGTGCTTAACAGAGCCTGTCTGGTATGAATGGAAGACCAAAAGTTAGCCACGCTTTTAAAAAAAAAACGCCAGTTTCGATGAGGATATGAGGATAATGTGATGTCAAATCTGCCGGAAATCACTTATTAGCATTCGAGGAAATAGCTTATTAGCATTCAAGGAAATCGCAGTGCTAATTAGTGCGTCTTTCACTAATGAAATGCATCCTGGAACAAGGAACCAGCAGGACGGAGGTGACATTTGGTCCCATGCATCGAGCTCCCACAACAATTTACACTAGTCACTGAATGTCACCTCTGTCACGTCCACTGCGAACCTGTTCCTGCCTGTTTTTATAAAACTGTAGGATTGCTGGAACCAAATGGCTCTCTCCCAACTAATTTGCACAATTTAACTTAACAAGGACAGAAGTTTCTGCTGTGGTCTAGTTGTCATCAGTGCTAAGTCAAGTGCTAAGTTACCAGTGTAATGTTAATGCTAATGCTAGCTGGAAACATGAGCAGCTGGGCGGATTTAATGGTCTCCTTCACTGACCTGCACGAACCCAGCGGTAGCTTCTCCTGTAAATGAGTTCTTCCACGTCACACCGTCAGAAAACCCAGTACAACATGGTTCGTATGTGATACATGAGAGTAAGCCATTTTCTCGCATGAATGGGATTTCTGTGACATTTCAGTGTATAAATAAATAATTATGTGGGGAAATGTAACAGACCAAAGTTGTATTCCCTCTGGGACATCAATATCAACATAAAACGTAACAAATACCCACTAGAGTGGTAGTTATAACAACATAAATAAAAAATCAGAGCATAAAAACGTAATCCTTTCTCAGGTGAGAAAGGATTAAAAAAGGTAAAAATGCTTCAAGCTGGCTTGCAAATGTCATATTTCTGATTGTGTTATCGGAGGTGCTTTACAAATAGATTTTTCTTTTCTGTTCAAAAAGTCAGACAAATAAATTAATAAAAATTCCAATTTTAAATGTCAACAAGGATGTAATGTGTGTGTTATGGCAGTTTCTCCCATAGCAGTAGCCCTGAAGATGGATTACACTATTGCAGTCTCAATAGGAGATTATTAGAAGGCCCAAATAAAGACCCTAGACATCAGATAAACAGCATTTATGTTGTTCCAGTGGACAGATGGCCATCCTTTTTATTGTTATGGTGATGTAATATATGGCAGTGTATATTGAACATACCAAGTGAATTTCTTCAACGTGCTCAGTGAAAATGTACAATAACCATGTGACCCAAGTTCCTCGGACTCTGCATGACTTTTACACACATATCCCTGAGAAAATTTGTTTTGGTCTTACATACCTTCAGAGATGATGTATGGGTGTTTGCCACTGGAGAGCTGGCAAACACAAACGGATGCACAGGTCCACGATCAGGTGCAAATCAAATGCAGCACATGAAGGTAAAGAGGCTTGGCTTCCTGTCTTCTCTCTCCCACACAAACATCGCTTAAGACATGTCAACAAAGAGACAGAAATGTGTGCTATTTCCAGCCTTCCCAAAAAAAAACACTTCCTGGAATGACCAGAAAAAAAACAAAAAACAAATAAAAACCTTCTTTTTTTTTTATACTTGCTCTGTAGAGATGGGGGGTGGAGGGTTGGGTAACAAACCAACAAAAACCCCACTTCTATAGGACTAGCGCATTACTCAGTACAGACCCCCCCACCGCCCAAAACTCCTGAATATCCTCTGGACAGGTGGTGCGTCTCGCAGCTGAATAGTTTTCGCAAGCTAGACTGCTTAGTGGCACGGCAGGGCGTGCAGAAGCCCCACCGGTTCACTGGAAGGCCTTTACAAATTGGGAACGCCGCAGCCAATTCCCCAGTAATGGAGATCGGTCTTGGCGTGTGGAGCGAGAAAAAGGGGCATGGAAGACAAGGCTCCTCAGGGAACGTCAGAGAGAGACAGAGATATAACAACAGTGAAACCGGGTTGTGAACGATAACCGTAATCATCCGAGCAGGAAATATTGCTGTCATATTATAAACCCCCCCCCCCCCAAAAAAGGGGGGGGGTAGTGTATACAAGACATGTATATCTACAGTTACCAAACAGAGATACAAGTAAGGAAGCAATAAACGAGCCTTTGATAGTTGGATGACAGTGAGAAAAGGCTCTAAATGACAGTGCGTTGCCGTGGTGATGTAAGCACTTCTCTCTGCTCCCTCTGCACTTTTTTTCTGTCTCTCTGTCGTGGTTCACGGCACCTGAATCACCTGGGCTGCTGCGCTCACGTCTGAGACTGTAAACAACGATGATGGGAAATTTTATTACACGCTCATACACCCGCGAGTGCTGCGGTGGCCCGGCTCGACCTGGCCCGGCCTGGCCCCACGTGTCCAGCAGAGCTAGATTGCTCGAAACCTATCTGGAGCCTCAGACAACAAAAGCTATTTGGATTGGATTATTGAGGGGGTAATTGTGGTTTGGGATGAGCTGTCATGTTCAATGATGTTCAGTAATAACGCAGGGCTTTATTTGTGTGATGAGGCAAAGGGGAGCGAACATGTCTTGGGGAGATAGGCTATCTTGCTGATTAAGGAGAGAGACAGCGTCAAACCTTTCCTGACACTAAGGGATAGTTCAGAAACTTGACATTCTTTTCAAGTTCTCCTATTATAGTGCAGAGGTACTAAGGCCTACCCAAAACAAATGGTTGTAATGGTAGTAAACATGCTCTTCCTGTCTGTACCCCAGCCAACAGCTATTTCGGTGAACTGCTGAATCATGGAGTGTGTGCTTGAAGGTTATACATAGTTAAGAGCTAAAACAGGAGCACAGTTACATCGGCATTCTACGCCGTCGTCTATGAGGGGAAATCGCCTGTGCTTTGCTGAACCTTTGTTTTTCCTGAACGACCGCATTCAGCATATCCTTGGACCCCTGAGATGTGCAGACCACGAAAGACTGTCAGCGCGTGAGTTTTCCCTGCTTCACTAGAACAGTTTAGTGCGGTTTAGAGACTATCATTGTCATCAAAGGTAATCAGGACATCCTGCCAGAAGGCAAGAGGAAAAATGCATAAAACATGACAGCATTAAATATTCATACCATTCTGTTCCCAGTGTGATCACCAGGCCCAGTGTAGCATTTATGGCAATTTAAAATATGCTAATGTTGTGGCATGTATATACATCAGCAAGCGTCACACGTGGAACTGTCAGGGTGAGATTATTTATCTCAATTTATTTGCAGTGATCTAGGAATTAGTCACCTGATTTTAACTGGCACTTTTGGAGCCTGTAAAACATGATGGTGAAGGATCAGTGCAGTCACCGACCTCGAAGGCAACCTCATATTCTGATGCAGGTGACTCGATGAGCGAGAACATTTTTAAGTTGCTGGCTATCCAGGACTGGACAGTAACGCTCCCTGACTGTACTCTTGGCCAGACCATCACTAAACTAAGTTTCCAAGAAATTGGTCCAGTCTTCCCCATTCAGTAAAATGGTAAGAAAGACAGAAAGCTATATATTAGGCTCAATAAGGCAGACAGACAGATGGTAAATGTAGGGGCGGATGTAGACAAGTGGGCTAGATTACAACATAAGGTGCGCAGGCGGGTACCTGATGGAGCAGGCCACATATTAGGATTTACCCACACTATACCTGACACAACACACAGATTAGGATTTACCCACACTACACCTGACCCAACACACAGATGAGGATTGACCCAAGATACACCTGACCCAACACACAGATTAGGATTTACCCACACTACACCTGACCCAACACAAAGATTAGGATTGACCCACACTACACCTGACCCAACACACAGATTAGGATTGACCCAAGCTACACCTGACCCAACACACAGATTAGGATTTATCCACGCTACACCTGACCCAATACACAGATTAGGATTTACCCACGCTACACCTGACCAAACACACAGATTAGGATTTACCCACGCTACACCTGACCCAACACACAGATTAGGAGTTACCCACGCTACGCCTGACCCAACAGATTTCAGATGTAGAACATTTAATTAACAGATGGGCTGTGTTAGGAGCATCAGAGTGGGGAAAACATCAATATGTAGTTGTTTGTATTTTTTTCTGCTCTCCTTGGACTCGCCTATGACAGTCCTCCAATAGCCAATGGCAACAACTCTCTGTAGTCCTTTGTTCCTGCCGCCACGTCCGTGGATGTATCGGAGCACGACACCTGATGCTTTCCTCACTGATCAGACCGGTTCTAATGTTCCTTGCATTTCTTGTAAATCCAATGAGGATGTGGAAGGGATAACTGTAGGTTCGTCAATAAAACTCTGAGCCACATATCTTTACCAAGCAGCTCAACAGAACTCAAACCACAACGCTTATTAGGACCCAAGTCAGTTCGGAAGGTACCGACAAGGAAGTGCATGTGAGCTGAATAAAAGTCCACTCACTGGAAAAAATGACAGAAGCGACATGTTAAATTTGGCGTCCCAGTCCAGAAGTGGGTCCATTGTGAGTGGTTGTAGTTTTAGTAAAATGCCAAAAATATAGCACTGGTCCATCACAGATATCATTTGGTGTGTCAGAGTAATGGAGTCACTCGAGGAGTCTCAGATTTCACCTGGGACGTTAAAGCCAAGGGAGCATGGAATCCACTTTTTTTTATCTGCTGCAAATGTGCCAAGTGAAAGGGAAAAAATGGAATATAAGATGGGATAGAAACAGGCCAAAAAAAGATCTTCGAGGAAGAAATAAAAAAAGGGCATATGGACCCGAAATGGGAAAGACTTGCGCCAGGGCTGAAACCAACTCCGAGTTAGGGAGCGATGGCCGGTGACGGCAATTAATTTGGTGGGCTTGGCACCATGGGTGGGGGCTGAAAATGGATGGGTGGCCCTAGGCTGATAAAGCATGCGATTGAGGCCCAGGGATGGATGATCTGATGAACACGATTAGAAGTGCACGCCACCCACAGTGAGGGGAGGCATCCCGGGGGTCTCTCGCCACAGGGCCCATCCATCTGCACCTGCTTCACTCAGAGCTAAAGAGAACTTTACACGGACGAACAACACCAATAAGCTGTGAGCTGAGCACCGGAGGAACCAATGCACGGAGTTGCTGCACATTATTCAGGCAAAGAAGTTCTTACGGGTAAGACATCCACTTCTAAAGTTTCAGCCAATGTCACTGGAACACCTCAGATCACTTAAAAGAACAGAAAGTTTAAAACTGCAGACTGAGCAAATATTAATATTCCTTTGTGTTCCGCAACTATCCATCTCACCATGGCATAGCCCAGCATATTTTTAATCGTGCTTTCTGAAAGATTTTAAAAAGCAACAATACAGAAATTTCATAGGCACAAAGAAAACAATTTTCCATGTGCCAACTTTGGAAAAGTGTGTTTAGGCAAATCCAGATCGATGCACTTCATGTTATGAGTTAAAGTGCTACTTTATACAGGCTGTCTTTGAAATAGCCATGCACACAAGTTAATGAACTCATTCAGATGGAGTTATATGATCTCAAGACAGCAGAACTTACCATGAATGCTAAATGACCTGTAGGATCTTTCTTTTTTTTTTTTTTTTATTAATGCTGGATTCCGTAGTTCTTTGTTTCTTTTTGGTAGAAAATAAATCACTGGGGCACAAGAGCATTTTAGTCAAGTCCATGCAATAAAACAGCAGCTGCTGAGAGCTTAAAGGTCTGCTGAGAAAATGCCTGAATGGGAACAGCTGTAGCCAGATTTGCAATGAAGACATCAGAGGTTCAAAAATTCCCAGATGAAAGATTTTTCTTGTTGCTATGGGGCATTATGTATCTATGTTAAAAATATCACACAGACTTGATTTGTTTTGGAGTGAAAGCACTGTTGAAATGAACAAAGTACATGACAAAGATCACTTGAAAAGAAAATGCTTTAGTGAACAAACTAAAAGTGGCACACAAAATGGTGGCCATTATGGCAATACTTTCTTAACGCAAATTCTTCCTGGTGCTCTCCAAATTCTTCCTGGTGCTCTCTAAATTCTTCCTGGTGCTCTCCAAATTCTTCCTCCAAAAGCCCATCAAAATGACTATGTTCCTCAACCCAGTTTCTCACAGCATCCTTAACCCATTTATAAGGTAAACAATGCACACATATAAAAACTTACCTGCATTCGTACCTCACACTCTCAGTGAAAAGATTCCCATAATATACTTGGATACTTAGTTGTCTTGTCTTTAATGAAAGGTTGGCCATTTTTAGAAATTTCATAAACATGCTCTTTATCCTAAATGTATGAATGGGGCCAAATTCATTAGTGAACTTTGTCTTTGAGGTTAAAAACCGTAGGTGGTTTTGTCTCATACTTGGAGTGGCACTGACTTTAATCCACGTCTCTCTTCCATTATGTTGGAAGACTCCTCAGTGTGTCAGATCTTCCTCAGAGTTTATTCTTCGAGCAAATAAATTGATGTAAAAAAGAAAACAAGAAAAAACAGCCTGAAAAAAAGCAGTCATGTACTACAGTGTTTGGGTGTGTTGTACAAGGAAGGCCCATATCTAACTGTTTTATACTGGCTATCTAACGGTTTTATATTTAAGGACATTATGCTGTTTTATACAAGGACAGTATTTGTCTGTGTTGGGTAGTAAGGGGTCAGTATTTATGTTGTGTAGTAAGGGGTCAGTATTTATGTTGTGTAGTAAGGGGGCAGTATTTATGTTGTGTAGTAAGGGGGCAGTATTTATGTTGTGTAGTAAGGGGGCAGTATTTATGTTGTGTAGTAAGGGGGCAGTATTTGTCTGTGTTGTGTAGTAAGGAGGTAGCATTTGTTTGTGTTACAAAAAAAAAAAACCAACCAAAAAACAGGCCATGTTGGCCCCTGTCTCTTTCCCTTACACCAATCCGTCTTGTGGAAGTAAAAGACCTGCTTACCTCAGTGGGGCCTTCCGTCTAATGAAACCCCGACCTCAGCATGCCTTCCCTCCACTTCTGACCCTGCCCACTAGAGGATGGGAACAAGCAGAGAGCCCCTCCCCCATGATGCACTGCTCTCAAGGCAACATGTCCAGGCAAATTTAACAGGCAAATGGGTAACTGGAAAGCTACAGCTACATTCAGACAGCAATGACTATGGATCTTGAATCTTACTGTTTTATCGCGGTAGACAGTTGTTTCTCAAACTTGGCTTTAGACTTTAGGGGTTTCCTCACTAATGATCATTAAGTTTATAAAATTCTTATATTTACTTACAATTATCCTCACAATTCATGCTATATTCTGAATAGTATGCCTGAATAACCTGCCTAAATAAGACTGATCTTTAAGGGGTTAAAAGAACTGCTTTTATGATGTTCTCTTTCCTTGAGGTAAATCTCTACCAAGTGCTAAAATTATTCACAGACATAAAATCCAGATATCATGTTTGCATGTAAATGCTTTTGCCTTTGCTCAAGAAAGGCCTGTTAATTAGAAAGGTAGGGTTCAACTTTCATCAGAGCGTTTTTTACTGGCATGCAAATATATTTCCGCTGACCCTCAGTGCCGAATCTACACTGCAGAAGTTCGTCGTTGCCTCGGGCCATGAGCAAGCTTTTAATATTTTATTACCATCGAACCAAACCATATGCTGCTGTAAAATTTACCCCAAATGGCAGAGAGAGGGACACTCTTATACCACCGCATGCTCGATCGTCGCGCGTATGGCTCTGTGGTGTTGTTTTTGTAGTCTTAATTAAAAAAAAAGAGAAGAGCAGAAGCTCGTGCACTGACATTTTCCTCTTCTGGACTGATCGCGGGAAAAAGGCTCATCATTTCAATAAACACAAACTGCACGTCGAGTTTATGAGAGCTGGACTGGAACTCATTTCTCTCCAAAGCTTCTGCCGCGTCTCGCTCAGCCCCCACAAACACTAATTCCATTAAAACTCCGCTGGAATCCACTGACTTGTAATTATCCGTGGTTTTATTAATAAAGCTAATTTAATAGTATAATAAATAATGTGCTGTTTCTTTCATAGTGAAACTAAGTAAAACTCTTTAAAACCCCCATGAGCTTTACTGAGTTTAATAGGCTACTTTTATTACAATTGTGTTTGTTTAGCCACTGTTTTTGGAACGTAGGTGGCTAGTGTGGGGCGGGGTGACTGGAACATGCCATTGGCCATCCCAAAGATGGGTGGAGCTAATAACAGGCCAATCTATGAAGGAGGAGCAATACGCTGTAGAATTGTGTAGAATTACTTCTCTACCGAGTAAAGCAGGGTTACAGGTACAAATGTTCATGGCCTGGAAGTGTAAATGTTTCAGCTAAGATAAAGAAGAGGTACATTAATACCCAAGTGACTATTTAATACCTGTTATTACTGTGTGCACTACTGAAATGCTCTTCACAGATATAGCCATTCAGATTTTTGCAGTTTATGGTTTAATTACTTTTTTACGTGCTTGTGATAGAATTTACTGTGACCGAGACGACAGCTTTGCAGAGTTTTTGAGGACGACAAAACAAACTGGTGTTTACTTAACACGTGTTCTCTCCTGATCCTCAAGGATTTAGAGGGACCTAGTGTCAGTGCTGTGTCAGTGGAGGTTATGTTTCTGGGTATACGTGTCAAAACAGAGAGTGAGTAGCTATAGAGGGAAATCACAACACCTCCAAATGAAATAACTTATTGCAGTTTCGTATCATGTCCCAGAGGCAGGAGTTTGAAACAACTTGGCTAGTTAGACATATTCAAGACCCAATTCCTGGTGATTTTAATTTCTCACTTTGAAACTTTCAGTTACTTCTCCATTCTCAAATTGCAGGTGAAACAAACAGTAGGCCTAAACAAAGGCTATATCGTGACCTAACTTGTTATATGTTATGACAGACTTTCAGTGACCATTCCTCCTTCTTTCTAATGAACTTTTTTCTACTGCTCTTACTGGTGCTAAAATAAAAACAAACTTTGCCCTGTTTTGAACCATTAGCAAGGTAGACGGTTAACGTACCTGACCACATTACCAATGCAGGCTGGTTTATTGTCTATTTGATGTGGGTCATCGTCTGTAGTACTTACTGACGAAAAAAAGCTTACTTTCAGCATTATGTGCATCTTAAGTCTGACTACAAAGTAATACCTCGTTTTAACAAACCTTTTCACTAAAAGTGTCGACGTTATTTATCTTGCGTTATTGCTCTGCCCTCAAAAAGCGCCTGTTAGCGTCTGTGAAGACCAGTAAATACTACCTCGCTATGGCAGCAGAATTACAAAATACGACCGATATATTGTAAATATAGCACAATGTGATAATACGTACGATGGCCAAGTCGTCGCTTCGTGATAAAAATAACAATCTCAGGCAAGTGAGCAAGCTGTGGCAATTTGTGTATCTGCTTTTACTTGTCCCACCCCAAGCTAAAATGCTGAATTTGATTGGCTGCGCTACTGAATCTTACTGTCTGTCGGTATGTGTTTATTGGTCAGTGCAGTTAAAGGTTTTTTTAATATTAGATTGAATGCGTTTATGAATACTGAATACACCCATAACGCTGAATACACTGAATGCACACATACACTTGGCAGTTGTATGTGTGTATGTGGACTAAACTGTGTAGCAGTTTCCAGTGCTTTGCCACTAGATACATACAATAACATCATCTTTCAAAATTCATATAAGCTTGTCTCCCTCTAACTCAGCCACCAACCGTACAGCTCCAGTATTTACTGCATCTTTTACACGTGGTTATTCTTGTCAGAACTGCTCAAACCATGTCTGAGACCAAACCCATGACCTGTAAATAACAAGAGGATATAGTGCTCAACCCTGGCATCCATTGTCAGAATTCTCAAGCAGACCACCAGGTACGTTTCTGCGAGGCATCTGATTGGATAGTAATCTGGTCAATGTATGTAAATATTTTTGTACACAGTTGCCTCACAGTTGGGGAAGAGGTGGGATTTTTACAGGAAATTTGCGTTAACATTGTCATCTCTAGCAATGCTATAAAACGCCATAAATGCCATAAAATATTTGTGATAATGTTAACAAACAACACTACATTTGGATGTGTTCCAAATGTAAGCGTGACAGCTATTTATATTGCTATTTGTATTTATATTTTCTTGGAACATTGCACAAATCCTTGTTTTATATAGTATGTTTGCAAATATAAGGTATATGTCATTTTTTTCATTTATTTATTTACATTTATTTTTAGAGAGTCATGGAGCTGGAAGACCTCCTGGTTCCATCTTGGCCGTAGAGGACGGAATGTGACTGGGGACAGAAGAGCGGCGAATATTCCAGACCAGAGGGGGGCAGCGTGTGCAACAGAATCCTCAGATGGCTTTATTACACATCAACCACTGACTGGACCGTGTAACACAGCCGGCATCGTAACAGTCTCGCGCGATCGGTGTGGACGGCTCATGTTGTCCGTAGACAAAAAACGTGAGACTAAACGTGTGGACATTAGGAATAGTTTGGGACAGCGAGAATTAAGTCACTTCATCTCCCACCGCACCTTCCTTTTCTCAGTCCAGTGGAGGAGATCTTTCTTGGCATGGAGACGGAAAACGTACGAGCGGCTTCCGCATGACCACGTGTCACTCCTTACTGCAGTGCATGCTGGGTGCCTGGATCTAAGTGTAGCAGCTGATTGGCAATGACTCTCCCTCAGGTGCACCACTCGACGT
>JAOYMR010000011.1:15474447-15493715 GCA_025802075.1 Tenebrosternarchus preto
GACGAGCGGTCCGCATACAACAACGCTTCACGGATCGACACCGCAGACCAGCGCTAATCTACCACCCAGGTCAACGGCGTGCTCTTAGACTCTCGGAGGCGTCGGGGTCGCCTGCAGTACCTGGTCGACTGGGAGGGCTATGGGCCTGAGGAACGATCGTGGGTGCCCGCACACGACATACTGGATCCCTCTCTCACCAGCGACTTTCATGCGCGCCACCCGGACAGACCAGCACCCCGCGCCCGGGGTCGGCCGCGGCGGGACCGGCGGACGGAGCCGCCCGTCGTGGGGGGGTACTGTCACACGCTCAAACTCGCCTGATTACTAAGTACTATCACCTGTCGCTCGTTGTTCCGTCCCTCCTACTAGCTCCATATGAATGCCTTGCTCTCACTTCCTCGTTGCGAAGTATTACCTCATGTTGCGTACCGAGCGTTCTAGTGTGACTATCTGGCTCTCTGACCTCTACTTCCCTCGTAGACCTCGTCCTTCGCCTAGCCCTTCGAACGTGTCTGCCTTCTGCCTCCTGGATCTGACCCTGCCCGTCCTCGACTTCATCTCTGCCTTGCTCTGTGTTTGTGTGTTTGTTACTGCTCTTGGCGGTTTTGTCTAATACACTTCATTCTTCGCAATTGGATTCGCTCCTCGTGGTTATTTCAACGTTACAATTATGCGATACATTACAAATGTATTTATAATGTATTATGCAAAACGTGTTCATAGAACGCTCGAGCGGCAAGCTTTGAGTTCTAATTTGAAAATAAGCTTCCAGGTGACGTCATTAAATAGAAAAGCCTTGTGTGCCGTCAAACTCGTACCCCCCCCCCCGTGCATCTTGGGCCATAAACGTGCCACAGAAGGCCACCTGCATCCGGCCCTCCTTGAACCCTTTTTTTCTGTCAGATTATTTTTATTTTATTTTATTTTTTAACTGGACCTCAAAAATGTTTTGTCTGTTACATGTTCTTTTTCCTTTTTGTATACCATTTCAAGTCAAATGATTTTTATGCATTTATGTATTTTTTTTTTAATTATTTAGTTTTTTGGCCAACTTCTTTTACAATTTTGAATGACTGTTTTATAGCAGCTTTTTAAAATTTTTATTAGATTTTTGCCTCATTTGATTTGCATAAAAATATGATGCATAAATAGTTTATGCCTGCTTTTAAGCCTGATGTGGAAAAGTAGTGCTTTTGTAATATTCTTGTTCTTCTTTAGAACCAGCATGTTATATGTTCTTTTAAGATAACTTTGTTAGATACAGCAATGCCTGTCACAAGCACGTAGATCCCACCAGTTGAGACGTATGACCTGCGTGAACGGCACTTCATTCAGTTTTTTCATTGTAGAGAGCAAAGCAGAAGAAGTTTTAAATGCAAACGAGAAGATCAGTCATTCATGCAGGTGTGAAGTCCCTGTTAGCGGCAGATGGTAAGAAAGAAAAAAAAGAACCGCAACCTGTTCCACCATGGATGATCGGGTGTGAAATATAGACAGGTCTGACCGTGCATGTCATATCTGCTGTTCCTCGAGGTTCTGGCACTCTCCTCAATGATGTGGAGCGAGACGACAAGCTCGGAACAAACATTCGCATGTCTGTTAAGAGGACGTGCAAGATGACTTGTGTGCATTTCAGCCACTGAAATGCAGGGGCCGCTCCTCCGGGGCCCATCTACGTGAGAAGGAGATCAAACTGCGGATTTCCCGAGATGGATGCTTGTCGGTTTCAGCTATGTGGCGTGACACAAGGGCTTGAACAGTGGTTAAAGGTTAACCATTTCAGCGATGTGCAAACAAGGCTGTGGTGTGCAATGAGAAGGTTCGGCTCCTGATCCTGGAGATGCCTAAGACCATACTCCTGGACCATCTCCTGCTCAGAGAACCCCCCACCACGACTTAACCCACCTGTCCAATTGGCATATGTAGGTAACGAGGTAATCATATAAAGATCGGTCTTACACATTCATGGCCCCATGCGATCTGTTTCCCACTGTTTCTCTGGGACCTTTATGTCAATCGATACATTAGCACTGCATTGCACTTTGTAATAGTCTGTAAACCTCACTACACGCGCCACGCTGATTGATCGGCCAACGCTGCGTCTCGTTTCGCGGAATCGCGCCTGCCACCACAACCGTGCACGAACGTGTCGGGTCAACTGTGGCTCCCTGACCGGGCTCCCCATGGCCACTTCCTGGGAATGATCAATCACCAAACTGTCCACGTATCTTATTAAAGCACTCACTCCCAAAGGCATATTTGGCCCCATACAAATAAATAATATATAATAACGAGGAATGGAGAAGTGACAAGTTTTTTAGATTCATTTATACAGACGTAAAGGAACTCCAGATGTACAACAAGGTGTGAAGTGTTTGTGTCAATGAATCTTGCCGATTAAAATGTTACTCAATTTCTTTCATTCCTGTCAGATGGGTTTATCCAGCTCAGAGGCGACTGTGTGTTTTAGTGGGTAAATATCAGCTTACATCTATTTGCTTCATGCTAATGTTGTTGTTTTTGGGTTTTTTTACAAATCTATTAAGACGTGTCAGTTTATTCAAACGAATTAGGAGCTGTGAACCAAGTAAGTAAGTGGCATGAGTCCAGACCGAATCTTAGAAAGGCTTATTTTGCATTGTTGTTGTTGTTGTTGTTGTTGTTGTTGTTGTGGAATGCAAGATCATATGATCATTTTGGTCACATGATTATTATATCTGTCTCCACTAACATGCATAGTTATGGCTGCTCAAAGATGAGGGTGTGATCAAACCACAGTCGCTCCCCACTGCTCTGCCACAAATGGAAAAAATGTTTTTCTGGTCTGTAAGTCAATCTTCTATCAGACGTGAGCTTCAGCACCAGTGATGCTGCCTGATGGGTGACCTGTGGTGGGGGCTCGAGATATATGAGGGAACTTTGGACTGGACAGCGGTGGGTAAACGCCGCTGTTGGTCAAGTTAACACCAAAAAAATATTAACCCTGGAGGAAGAGTTGGATGTGTAAAATGTGCAACAAATTGGCTTTTATAAGCATAATACAACACAGGCCAACAAAGATTTTGCTTCCTGCAAAACAAATCTCTGCCTATTATGTATTTTTGCATGTTTAATCCAAATATGTTTGTTCCAGTATACACATACATCATTATGTATAGTATGGATAAGCAGTACCAAGGAGACTTCCTCCTGCTGGAGACTGAGGAGAGATGTTCCTCAGGTCAACCATAAACAAAACCCAAACACTATACGTTTTAGAACTATGCATTTTTAAATGTAGCAACATCCTTATTTATGAATAAGTACTCTGAGCATGTAACGTGATGATCTGAAGATCTGCTTGTTCGGAAAAAAAAATCACAGTATTTACTAAAAAGAAGCAGCTATAGTTTTATATCTTGCTGACACAAATGACCCTTTTCAGTGTCCAGTATGTGATGTGCATGTTTACTAATTGAAACGGTACACTAGACTAACTGAATGGCAAACCTCACAAAGGAGGCTGTTTTATGAATAACTTTCCACTGTCAGATACAGGTGTTTTTCATAACCTGCACTAGGTTAGGTTAACTCTCCTAACGTCTTCTCAGCCTAGTGAAGTGGGTATCATAATCTGGAGCTGCATAAATTTGTTATGTTTTATATGTGGTAAACACTGGTTCTGGCTGTAGGTAAGTATGAGTAAATATAACTTAAGTAATATAACTTCAGTAATATAACTTCCTTCAGTGTGAGCTCTGGCGTCGCCCAGTTTGTCATGACGACAATTGGGTCAGTTGCCTGAATGGTTCTTCCAGTTTGTGGGCTTCGGTAACTTGGTAACCATTACGTGCAAGAAGGATGTCTTTAATCGGGAGGGTTCTGTTTTTTGCCTCTCTTTTCTAGAACTCTGGTCTTTGTCATTATTGTTTATTATTGAAAACTAAGGCCAGGTAGCATATTGTGGTTATGACATTTAGATCCCAATCACTTAACATGTGGACTGAGAAGTTCTCATCTCTAAATGAGACGTGTGGACTGAGAAGTTTTCAGTTCTAAATGAGACATGCGGACTGAGAAGTTCTCGTCTCTAAACGAGACGTGCGGACTGAGAAGTTCTCATCTCTAAACGAGACGCGCGGACTGAGAAGTTCTCATCTCTAAACGAGACATGCGGACTGAGAAGTTCTCATCTCTAAACGAGACGCGCGGACTGAGAAGTTCTCATCTCTAAACGAGACGTGCGGACTGAGAAGTAAACTCTAAATGAGATGTGTAGACTGAGAAGCACTAAGCTAAATCTGGACTGTGCTAGGGTGCTGTTGGGCTCTGTCTTCCTTTTTGTTGTTTTAAAAACCAGACTTTGTCAGAGTGCTGTACGCCTCTAAACTTGCCTAACTTTGGTTTTGTGAGCTGGACAATTTTGTTGTGATAAAACCATTTTGATACATTTTTTATTATCACCTCGAAAACAATTATGCAATGATAATGATGAATAAAACGGAATCTTTATTACTATTACGATGTTCCTACAGCTGAAAAATGATCATGAAAAAAAACATTTACATTTAAGGCATTTCACAGATGTTCTTATCCAAAAGTGTTTTGTTGCATTGTTGCAGAACCATAAGCTGGTAGGTAGAGTTCAATAGAACAAATCGTAGACGATCGTGCCAAGACAACAGCCACAACCTGAGCCCAGACGTATCGTAACATACATCTGTGATGAAGACAAAATAATGAAGACACAGGCTGACCTGCTAGAGAGCCATGGCAACATGAGAGGGGGGGGGCAAAGTCTCAACGCAGCGACCATGGTTACGCACTGTATCAACGCAACGCCCACGGTAACGAGGGTGTAGAGTAGGGGTCTGTTACAATGGTGAAAGCATCCAAATTGCTGACTTTCCCTCACCAGCCAATTTATTAGAAAGATGCACCTACAGTCACTGGGGATTTTATTATATAACTTTCTGTATAAGTGCATTTTACAGGTGTGCATTTACAGCTTATCTGCACTTGGCACAATTTTTCAGGTGAGCCCTAGCTTCCCTGGACCTCACTGGTCCTTGTGTGTGCCAGGCCCAGCAGTGATGCTGAATTCCTGCAGATTTCCTTTGGTCATTCACTGACCACAAAAGATCAGATCAAGTCAGAATAAAATGCAGTAACAGCAGATCTTCTAGTGCTGTGATCTGATAGGCAGTCCCACTTGCACAGTAACAGATGGGCCTCCATCTCCTACTACATCCCAGTGAGACTATTCCAATAAATAACTGTTTATAATAAAGTGGGAGGAGAGTGCATATTTGGTCCATTGTCCGCGGTGAAGTGCACCATTTTTCCTTTCCGATATCTCCCAGGAGACGAAGGCATCCTTCACCCCCCTCTGGGCCCCTTGCGATCTCTTCCGCTCCTGGAAGATAAACCATTTGCAGGCATCTGGTTTGCAACTTCCATCCATCACCGGTGGCGTGCGGCGCGGGCTCCCGCGGTTCGGCCTGACTGCTGTGTCGCGGGTGATGAAAGGGGGCTTCATTTGTTCCAGCTCGTCTTCCGTGCAATTTCGGGCATGGTTCCCAGACAAAAAGTGCACTTCCCGTGAAAAAGCTGCGAGGCACTGCTGACATTTTCCGAAACCCTTTCCACTCCAGCCGTGCATCAGGAAACCATATCTTTTTTTTTTTTTGGCGCCAAAATCAGTGATCAGTTATTCTTCTCCCCTTTGGCATGCCCAGTCGCGCTAACAAGCCACTCCGTTTTTAAGCGCCTCGCTAATAAACGGCGCTAGCGCTCGTGTGAGCCGGGTAGCGGCGGGCAGCTCTGGCAGGCGGATACTCGCACCATACAAATGGAATGGATGCGCCTGCAAATGGAAAAAAAAAAAATAAAATAAAATAAACGAAAGTCATCTGAGGTTTCTCTGTTTGCCGCTAGTCCCACTTTAAGACGTTTGATAATTATGACGTTGTTCTTTGGTCTTAAAACCAAAGTGGATCCAACTTAAAGACCCGCCTCCTTTCCTGGATGGTACAGTTTGTTGACAGTCTTCTCTTCTTCAATTTACACTGTCATTGTAACCTACTTTTATTTCTTCTTTGTCAAAATTGAATATCTGGTGAAGCAAATTATGGCTGAGTCTTTTTCAGTTATAACATTACCAGTGGCACTGCAGTGAATCTACTAGAAACTGAAAAAAGTCTTTCAGTTCCAGTTCTTCTTTGGAGTGGTGATTCTGAACAAGGTTTCCCACTGTCTCAGGACATTTTTTACCAACACTACTGTTGTCTTACGTTGAGGTCGGTACAGGTTTCTGTACAGCTCACATTCAGCCAATATCTGTTGCAAAAGCAACTATACAGATAAACCTGAAGTAAACTGTATTTAAATAGAAGCTCAAATAGAATGGAAGCTTAAAAGCTCAGCTATAAAAACTGTGCACCTGGTGCATATCACATCTGCAAAATACAAAAAAAAAACAAACGAGTCAACAAATGCATTTCAGCTCAAACTGTAACAAAAGCAGAGAGGGAGAGAGAGTGTGAGAGAGAGAAAGAAAAACATAGCTCCACATGTGACAAGACCATCTGATTTTTCTACTCTTCTCTCCACTGTGAGCCTGTAATTGGCCCTGATTGCTTCCATTAGGTAAGACTTCCTTACACTTAAACTGCACCACTTACACTTACCTGCGAGATTCTCCTCACTGCAGCCTCTCATGTTAAAATGATGCTTCTGAAGACTTCAGGGCAGAACATGCTTTCCGTCTTGTTTCAGAAACACTTTTCACTGACGCCCTCAGGACAAGATACGGGACATTTTTTTTAGGAGCGCCGTGTGATTTAACCTTGTAATATAACACAATACATAAACCCCTCAAACAAAACCCACTTACGTTAAAGGGGCACGTTTAAGAAACACCCCTTCATCCCTTCGAAATCGGTTTCAGTCCAGACAGAGATCTGTCTGACTGGCGTTTGACGACATGCCGGTCTTTATGCGGCTGCCAAAGATTAGGCTCGGCTCAGCTGCTGATAACGGGAGATGCCGGCAAACGGCAGCAGGATCTCCGCCTGCCCGACCTGCCCGTCTGCCAGCTGCAATCTTGCCCCTCTAGATTAGAGAAGCACACTCGGGCTGCAAAACCCCACTTTTACCCCCCGTTGGTCCGTTGCATTTTCGGGTGCTGTGTGTAATTGCTCCCTAGATGCTCGGCTTGTTATATCAGCCCTGAGGAACAATTCGGCTTCACACAAACAGATGCAGCCCTGCACGCTTTGGGGCATGTGTCCTGTCTAGAAATGTCTAGAAATTATCATTCTGGAAATTTCCAAACTGGCAGGTCAGGTGTATTGTGGTACAACACTGGTTGATCCACCATTAATAAATCACAACGCAATAAATCAGAACCGTATTCTACCCCCCCCCCCCGACAATTCTGCATGTATAAAAAAGAAAAGCGTACTGGTGCAGTCATAAATAAAAATAACGGGGGGAAAAAACCCTCCCAAAAAATGATTCTGTTCATTCCAAACTGACAGGATTGTCCTGAAGGGATGAGCTCCCGTGTTTCTGTACAGTGCAGGGAGCAGAGCTGGGAGGAACTTAAGCAGCCAAGGCAGCAGGTCCGTGGTTGAGCATTCAGGACATGTAGGAAAAGGAGTACAAGGAGGATCAGCCATGCCTCCCTTCACCTCCTCCCCCCTCCTCAGACAGCATGCCTGCATGTATTATGCCCTGAGCCCTGGGGAATAACCAAAAACACACACACTGAGGTTTATGGAGACATGCAGTGGTTAAAGAGAAAGAGAGATGGATTTTGCTGATTGTTCCTAACCCGAAGTCGTGTGCTGCTGCTGGGGTGCTTCCGAAGAATCGGATGAAACTTTAATGGATTGTCAGAATCCAGCATGAATCCTGTCTTTGGGTTATTGATCCGACGCTGGCAGCTTGTTTACAGCAGCTCGGCTGGTGAGGCCAAGGTTTCTCCTCTTCCTCGATCAGCGTCCATCCCAGCGTCTCATGCACAGTGCCGTAGTAGTTATATTTACCGTAGTTACCAGACCTTTGAGATGGGGAGAGGGCAGATCTGGGATCAGTCTGCGCCACTCAGGTCATAATGAGTGCAGTTCTGTGGAGAGAGCGCAGAGCTGCTCCTAAGTCAGCGCTCTGGGCACTCTTTCTTTAAGCATGATGGATATATTTACATGGAAGTCCTTTAATCACATATGCAGGCACACTGTGAGAGGTGAATTAACTGATATTCAAATTCGAAATATTTAAAACCACAAAATATATTCTAAAGCTAATGATGATGAGAAGGATGAAAGTGTGTGTGTGTGTGTGTGTGTGTGTGTGCACGCATGGGTGCATTTGGTATGTGCCATCAATAACATTAAAATAAAATGAGGTCTGAAACTTTTAATAAAAAGGCTCCATTCATGGTTAAGATTATTAATTACAAGAATCAGACATACACATAAATCACCAAAAAACATGATAATTTGCAAATGAAAATTTTCCATTGTTCTGCCGTCACCCGTCTGCAGCAGAGCAACTCTGCAACAACGCACTCATTGAGCCGCCACAAAATAACCCACAGCTTCAGTGAAACAATAGCTTTAGCAGGTGCGGCCAATTAGGTTTCTGATGGCTTTCAGAATACGCCTTGTGCCCTGCCTCCCCACGATCCTCGCCGCAGCGATCATCCCTGAGAACATTCCTCACTGCGCAACGACATCAACGTCTGAGCGCGATTAACGTTTCGTCAACCCGCGCCAACCCTGTTCCGTGCGATCATTAAGCCAACAACAATGTGAATTACTTGAGAACGCTAATAAAACACGTCCAGATATTTAATTGCATGGCCGATATAAGACCACATTATCGTGGCTTCATCTCAAAAACCGATAGTGGGGCACAACCCTGATTTAGTGGCGATTGTTCTGTTTGCGAGAGATTAGCTGAACGGCGAGGGTCACGGATACCAGTTGTGCAAAACCTGCGCCGACATGCTCGAGTCCATGAGCTGATTTCATTAGGAAATGACGCTAAGTGATTCACGAGGCCGTCGGGGCAAATTGTCGACTGCTAAATGTTCATGGACTGCAGACACAAAGTCCAATTAAGTACTTAACTGAAATCTGAACTGAGAAAAGAAAGGCCATGCTATTAAGAACTTTTTAATGGGACTGTTTGAACAATTTTACAAGGTAAACACTGTATTAACCATATATGTGCATCTCTAATTGTGAGCATAGCAATTACAAGATGCTAATAAAATTAAGGCAAATAAAGGCTCTTTTTTGTCTGAGAGAAGAATGATCAAAAAACAAAGTACTTAAGCTTTAAAACTACATTGGACATATAAAATAACATCATGTAATTTTTTAAACTGCCCATAAAGCTTGTGTGGAAGTAGGCGGGGCTGGGCAACAGGGGGCGTGGCCGTTGAGGCCTGGCTAAATGATAATTAATGGAAGGCCCCATCACAGCAAGCTGGCCCTCTTGAGGGGTTTCCATTTATCAGTGCTGTCACTGTGATTAATCTGGTAACATCTACGCTGGTGTCTGGACCACCCTAACACACACACACACACACATACATACGCATGCACACACCACAGCAAAGGGGACTGAGGTTGCTGGAAAACATGACCCCCACCAGAACACCTACTCTTTTATTTGATCTATGAATCACCGCTGGAGTAGAACCGGCAGACTCAGGCATGCCTTCCCCCGAAGGCCTTCAGGCGGTCCGTGACGCACTCCACAGCAAGTGGCCCGCCCCGTTAGGCCCGCCCCCATTAGGCCGAGAGTCTTCCCGCGTGATTTTTAAATAAACGGTGAATCGAGAAACAACGGCTGTACCACGCCACGGTTGTTCTCGGCGTGTGCTCGCGTCTCCGATAAGCGGCCTAGCGCGCGCTAGTCAAAGCAACCCGACATTCTGTGTCGTTGGTTTCCCTAGATGTTCTGTGTGTGTTGGCAAGAACACAGTGTGATCTCTCGGTGTGCAATCCTCGTTGGAGCAATCCAGTCATCCAGCTTTTGTCAGGTATGGTTTTCTTTCAGGCGAGGATCTGGAAGAGGGAGCACTGTTCTGTTTATATCCTGTTGTCGGTTGACTTGTGCGTGTGCGGGGAAGGCTTTGAATCACCTGTAACATCCACCTCCCGGAGGATCAGTAGGGGAGGGGCGTAAGTAAAGACGTTAACCTGCAACAACAGAGCGTGGCAGTTTTAAAATCGAATCCACCTTACTCGGCCAGTGCTGTTATGCAGCTCACACCTGACCTGTTAGCAAAAACCCATACCGGCTCAGAAACACACGACATGGAAATGCTATTCGCTGCTTTATCTGTTATTTTGGTCCAAGAGGAACTCTGCAGACGTTTGTGCTAGCAGTTAGCACCAGGTTCCTGCTATTGCTCAAGTGTAAGAGGAGGTCACACTAAACGTCACTGTAGCTGTCAGGTCTCAATCACCAGTCTACAACTTACAGCTGATGGCAATCATGTCACTGCTGCATATAAGCCCAATGGTCTCACTAACCCATTGCTGCACATTGACCTGCCTGAGGATTACCGAGCCTGCGGACTACCCTGAAGCCCAGCCTCCATTAAAACAGTGTTGCAAGTTCGCTTTATGTTTTATTCTAGCTAGCTAGCCAACTACAGCTTGTTGCTGTTTATTCTATGACTGCTGTGTGGTTCTCTGTTTCTCTGCCGTAAACATTAAACGTAATGTTCCCTGCAGCCTCACCTTCCACTTCCTCTTTGCCTCTGTCACAGTAGCCTATTGAAGCTGTTATTTTCTGGGGCTTTTCAGTTTTAATACTGCATACAAATGTCCTGTATTTTCTGGCTGTATTCAAATAAAGAGACATAAATAATGATACATGGTCATTATAGCATTTGATAAAACAACAAATCTAACAGTGGCAAAATGATTGGACAGCACTGTATGCATCAACACAACTGATTAAATGAGATAACTATAAAATAATCTGATTAAATGAGAACTATAAAATAATCTTATTAAATGAGAACTATAAAATAATCCACTTCAAATGGCATGTCATGTGCTTACAGAATCGGACTTTTCCACAAATCTTTCTTGAACCGGCGGATCTGTGTCCCTCTTCACTCTCTTTATTTAGTCAGTGCAAATGTTCCCAGCCATGTTTACAGAGGGAGCGCCCCCTGGTGGTGCCGCTGCGTTCACTCGCCCCGGACACCGGGCCTAGCACCAGTTCCCTTGACCTGCTTTCATTTTCATGAGTTCGTAATTTTCGCCTCTCTTGGATCTCGCCTCGTGTGGTTTTATCTCTAGCTCCTGACGGCACGGTTTCACACCTGTGGGGGATGTTACCAGAGCTCTGTAAAAGTGTTTGTCATGATGAAATCGCTGGTGTTGGACGTAGTCAGCTGGACTTAAACGACCGCCTTGGGACTGAAGTTCTCTAGCGAAGGATTTGCTGCGTCGGGCCGTCTGGTGGGGGGGGGGGTGTTGGGGGTGCACAGTGCTAGGAATGTGGTCACTTGCCATGAGGTGCATGAGAGGTTCATTAACCACAGGCAGCTGCTAGGACAAATAAACGTCAGTCAGGCCCCAACGGAACCGGTGTGCATTCACGCGTTCTTGTGCGCGTTTTAACGGGAACGCCGGTGAAATGGTTATTGATGGCTGTTGTTTTATCGAGTGCATAGGCAGATTGGAGCTCGCTGCATGTGTGTGTGTGTGTGTGTGTGTGTGTGTGTGTGTGTCGCGTTTTTGTACACCAGTCAGATTTTATGGGGAGGGGAAAAATGGACTGGAGAGAAGAGAAGCAGAGGCGCATGTTTTCTGGGTCTGTTCATCACCCCTACTGCACATCTCTAACCGCTGTCAAGGCGGACAAAGGCCTCCCAGAGAACATAAAACCAGCTTCTGCATGCTTCAGCTCTATGACCATGCAGTCAAGAACGTACGATTCTGCCTGGACCAAGGGTTCGGTCAATTCGACGTAGTCTTAATGACAAGCGAAGCTGTCAGCCTCCGATACCGAAGCAGGAGGCCCAGAGTCAATGCCCCTTAACCACCGCTGAAATGTTTTCATCTCGATCGAAGTATTCACGCATCTGTGTCGGTGCTGATGTCTGTATGTGGAACAGTTGGTCTTTCCCATCCCTGTTCGCACCTGGGGATCTGCAGTAAATGCAGCCCATCAGAAGATTACAGAGATGACAGGTTTAGGAGTGTCGAAACCTCACAGGTGCACTTGGCCTTAAGAATATTTTGTTCATTGGGTTTCACCCACAAGGCACATCTGGTCCTCCACATTATGAGCAGAGCTTGCTGACTGGCTGTACCTTGTCAGCCTCTTGGGTGGTGAGAGCACCTGCAAGGCCACCGCCTCTCCTCTCTCTCTGACTCCAGTACCTTGTCTGTCTCAGTGACTGGATTGCAGAATGTCGGTGTGAGGTGGCCATTTTAGATATTTGGTTATTTTTATCAATGTCTCTGGCAGGACGGCTGGATACGTCAGGCAGCGCCCTTAGCCCGGTCTCCAGCTGGCCCTAGGGAGCCTGCTATAAAACACTCACGTGCATGCTAATTCACACTAATTTTTTTTTACGAGGTCACATAACACAGCAGCTTGGCAGACGTCCTAGACGAGGCCTGCCCACGCAGCTGAGCTGAGGAAAATCACCCGCTGTTGCAGCAACTCTGTGAACTGTTCTAAATAATACACATCGACCCGGACTGTCATTTTTGATGATCTAAACACACCCAACTCATCAGTGCATGTTCAACGACTCTTTTTGTCTGATGGTTTGTAAGCCGCCTGCTTTTACGCGAGATGGGGTGTGGTCTGATCAGACCTGGGCTTTTACATGAGAGGATGGGACCTTCCCTATGCTTCATGCAGACCCTGAGATCTAAACGACGTACAGCAGGATGGCAGTTTTGCTGATTCAGAAAATAATCCGATTTTTTGAGGCTTTTTTTAGTTTTAGATGCATGCAGTTTTGAAGGACGCATCTCAGAATGTATGTTAGAAGAAATAGATCTACATCTAACAGGGATGTCGAGATGTCGAGGGTAAAGAAAACAAAAACTATGCTATTCAATTCTATAAATCAATCACTACTAATCATAATTCAAAAAGTGATGACTCTCTGAAGACATCTTAGGTCGTCGATGTTCAAACTGTAACACCGAGAAGAGCGAGATTTATTATGGGCAAATACTTAGAACGGAAGTCCTCGGAACATTCCGTGGTCGGAGAGCCAAAATATCCAGTGCGGGGGAAGAGAAGAAGAATACATGAAGCAATGAAAGATGAAGGAAACGTACAATAACAATGACCAGGAACAAGAGAAAAACATCAGCAAAGAAGAAATGACAAACAAACAAGGAACTGGTGAATGAGGGCAGAGTCTAAGGGACAGACCGAACAAGATACGAGCAAGGTAACCAGGGAGACCGCGACAACAGTGCAGAGAAATGGTGATGCAGACCATCGCACTTTTGGACTGTAGTTAATGTCAAACTAAATTACACTCATATGCCCCATCAGTATCTAGCCTACAGTCTTATTTTGTCTTAGACTGCATTATTCTCTGGTCTCATTCAAGAGTTGCACATCATTTTCATGTCACGCATTTTAACAGTTGATCTACAGTTGAGCTTCGATTTGTTATTTTGCACTGGTTAGATACTAACAGTATTTCATTGGATAGTTATTGTTCTTTTGTTCAGTGGCATAGCTGAATCGAATTTAATCTAATCTAATAACTGCATGCTGGAAAAAATTATTCAACACCCAATATATCTGCAAATATACCAGAGTCTGTATTTCGTAATGAGGATGGGAGTGGAATGGAAAATCACATATTGTAAATGCATATTAATAACTGTGTGGGTATCCATTGATGTACTGGTTACCACGTGTTCAAATTTCACCAGATTGTTGAAAGGTTTCCTCAGAGTACCTTGGATCTGTCCTATAACAACACGTAATGATCAAAGAACAAGGAACCCAGTGATACAGTAGAGTGAAGGGCCTGTTACCACTGAAACACTGAATTTAACGTCATTTTTACATACAGCGCCGTGGAGACGATTGGTTATAAAACCCCAGCTGACTGATTGACTGGCCATTATTCAAAACATGTAAACCATATTTCTTTATTAAAGATTAAGAAACTCCAAGCAGCATATTCATAAACAAAATAAGAGTCTCCCTCAGGTGTAATGTTACAGACTACACTATGATAGACTTTTTTTTTTAATTCTTTAAATTTAATATCACCCTTTTTTTCAAGTTGGGAGGGGGAGGGGTATGTGTGTAAGGTGATGAGAACCCACATGGTCCTACTGTAAGGTTTCTCCTCACGTCCACGAACAGCATCTCAGAGCCACAAGCTGCGTTACACAGTGTAAAATATGGTATCACTTTGGTTCACATTAGAAACTACTCAGACTTGTACAAAACATACAGGCTACGACTGTGATTGACAGGAAAGCATATGTAGAGATAGCTGATGTCACAATCCCGCCCCCTCCCCCACATAAAACCTGCTTTCTAAATAGTTTCCTCCAACTGGGGAAGTTAGCGTCAGCTGGACAGACCTATAGACGAACCCTGTTTAACTGGTGTCAGGTGTTTGGTCTGTCAGGCAGGCAGCTGTGGTGATAATTGGCCGGATGATCGGCTATGACGATTGGCTGGATAGCACTAGGTGGGCGTGGTCAACTGTGGCTAAAACATTACGCATGGTTATTCACAGCCTGAGGTGGCAACTTTGGGTAAAGTAGAAGAAAGCAAAAGATTACACATAATACAGAAATTCAAAGTGAATATTCGTGATTGCACAACTGAAAATTTGGTGAATATCTTTTTTCTAACGTTAAAGTAATTTAGCCAGAAAACATCTGGTTGCATGAAATGGAAGTCCAGTAATTTAACCTCTAGGGACAGAACTTGTCATTTTGTGAAGAAATCTCATTATAATTCCATAAAAGAAACACAATCTCCCTCATAAAAAATACAGTGACTTACTTCACAATGATACAGTCATTGTTTGATTAGATTTTTTCCCCCCCTGTTAAAAAATTATGTCACAGTATGTATTTTTCATACCTTTCGTAAATTACATGATTGTTTCTACAGGTCTTAAATTCTTGAACAATAAAACCATATAATTTATTTGCAGTTTACTCTGTAAAGGGAATTACCTCTATATGTTACATATGTTATATCATTACATAATTTATTACAGAAATTATGAAGAAAAATTTCACTATCCATTCCACAACTGCTCAAACAGCCCAACAGTGATAAACATGACTTAGAAAATGTTACGGCTAATGTGGATATTCCACTTTCTCCTTTAGGATTCTTGTGCTCAAGTACTTGCAGGATCACAGTCCCGCAAGCACTTCAGGACTATCCTGCAGGATGCCAGGAGAGTGTCCCATGGCCCTGTTTATATTCGCAAATGTTTTTGTCAAATATGTCATGTGAACGGGCGTGTAACACACTCAGTGTTAAGGCTTGAACCGTAATCAGTACTCAACAAGGAGCTTGAAAGAGAGCAAAAGTAAAAACCAGTCATGAAAAATTAAACAGCAAACTAAATGGAGACAAAGAATGTCTGGGAATGAATACAGGGTACAAAATTATTAATATTCATCATGATGTCCATACAGAAGTATCTGATAATCTAGTAACAAAGGGAAGAGAGACGTGTTTTATTTCGGCACTTAGAAAACAATCACAATGAATTTTGCGTCTTTATCCATAGAGAACAAAATTTACAAAGCCATTCAAACAGTCATCTTTGAGTCTTTTTTTAATAGTTTCTCTCTTTTTTTTTGTTTGTTTTCATTTTGTTTTTGTAACTCAACTCCAAAAATTGAGAATATTCAAAATACACTTCTACTCACTTCTCTCTTCCGTTATTTACAAATATTTACAAGAAAAGGGGTGTGGTCAATTTGTATCTGTATTAAAAACCTGTACTCCCCCTCCGTCTCTGGATGTTTGTGTTTACACGTTTCAGTCCAGTTCCTGCGTCCCTTGTTCGTCCCCCCGTCTGGACGAAGGTTTCTCCCGCGTGGCCATCAGCTTCAGATGGACGTGCTGTGGGTGGACTCAATGGCTTCTGGGATGGGTCCTCCCGGCACTGGCTGGTAGGACACTGGCATGGACATCTTGACGGGGCTCTGTCGGAAGAGTCCCCCGTTGGGGGCCCTGTGTTTGCACTGGATGGATGGCATGGGGCACGGGCTGAGTGGTAAGGGCAGTGTGCTGCCAGGCCCCTGTGCCAGGGTCCGGCCCAACCCATGGGCCTGCTCGGGGAGAAACGTGCTCACAGACAGAGACGCCACGCCCGGGAAATCTCGGCCAGCTTCCTGAGGTTGGCTGGGCTGCATGCCGTCGATGTCCAGGGCAGAGGTCTCGATAGAGTGGACGGCAATCTGCTTGTGTGCCATGTCCTCGTCCATAAGTGCGTCCATACGGGGACGCACTTGCTCCAGGCTCACCTCCCTGTCCTGCGGAGGGTGAGAGAAGAGAGGAAGGGGGAGGGAAAGAGGAACGGAGAGGCTGAGATCGGCTGGGCCTGTTGGAAGATACCTTTGCTTAGCTTTCTGTCTGAGAACTGAAGCTCCATGCAATTCATTTGTACCCCTTGTTTTTGGTTTGTTCTGCCGATCTGGTTGCACGCGATAAAGGGCCAATTGGAATCGTCGAGAGCTGATTGAGGTCTGGAATGAGAGTATAGAATGTGCACCTTGAAATCAAATTTGGCCAGTGGACAGGAAACCATTTTAAAGCCAAGTGAGACAGTTGGGATCGGGAAAAAAGGGAGACAGGCAGAGATGCCCACGGAGCCGAGCTGCAAATACCGAGGAGTCGTTTCCAGCTGTTTTTTTTTTTTTTTTGATGTTGTGTTTGGACCAAAAACCTCATTGCTCATTACAGTGTCATCGTCAGAGTGAAGCTCCTCCAACAGGCCGTTCATGTTTTGTTGTTTTGTAGTTTTGTTTTTCACGTTTCTGTAAAGTTTAAGAGCTGCCCATTATACACGGACCATGTCATCCGCGCGAGGGATCTGTTTTCTGATCAGCTGTGAAAGGTCTTGTCGAACGTTCTTGAAGATCCTGTCTGTAACAAGAACTTCTCCTTTTCTGCATCAACGCACTGATTAAACGTATTAACCTATTAACATACGATTTGCTTTCTTCTGCACTAATGGTGCTAATAATAGCGTGAAGCCAGACCTGTGCATTAATTTATCACTTTGCGTGAGCTTTAAAACGGCATGCCGTGAACCACACAAAGTCGTTCAAAAAAATCATGCTCGTGTTCTAAGTTTTTTATTATTGCATGGGGAGATGGAATTACAGGGGAAGAAGTATGAATTTCAAATAGAGACCACCTCTTAATAAAGACCACCTCCTAATAATGACGCCTGCCTCTCTGGATGCCTGGATTTGTGTTGGCTTTTAAATTCAAGTACATAGAACAGTGGGGTTTTAATGGTGTTATAAAAAAAATATGCAAAAGATGCTCAGCTTGAATTCAGAGGCTATCTGAATCAAAATGGTCTTGAATTCAGAGGCTATCTGAATCAAAATGGTCTTGAATTCAGAGGCTATCTGAATCAACATGGTCTTTCTCGTTACTGTCTTCGCGAGACGAGCGGCCATGTTTAAACATTTCTACCACTGTGCCACGAGTGGAAATCACAGAACACCAGCAGGAAGTAATCAAAACTTGGGGGTGGTGGTGGGCTGCGGGGGAGGGGAGGAGAGGGGTTGTGAGGCTACAGGAAGCAGGGAGTTCCAGTTGGAATAACGAAGCCATTCGCTGTGGGCAAATTAGGCATGTCAGATTAAAACGGATTTTTCATTACGAGAATTGTGAAATGGTGGTCTCGTGCTATTTCCTCGGACTTTTCTAATAGGTGGAGGAATAGGATGAGCTATTCTATTAACCAAAGATGGAGAACACCAGAAGCGCTTTTCTAACTGGAGGAAGCCGGAGATCGACTGATGACTCAGAACAGTTCAAGCCTTTCCAGACAGAGCCTATGGTGTAATGTTGATCACTGTCTAACATGGAGGCAGTGAGAAACTTGAGCCAACGGGTCCCTCAAAAATAACTCATCTAGATCATATCAGAGAGTTGACATGGCTTAGTCTGGCCCCAACACCCGCCATTTCAGGCCACTACTATTACTATCATTAAGGTATTATTAGGAACAAAGGGCTAGAGCACAATTACTTTAGATTCAATTACTTTAGATTCAATTACTCTAGATTCGATTACTCTAGATTCTAGGAATGTTTAATAGCTATTGACCATTCAGTTGTCTGAGGAAGGCCTGAAGGACATCAGTCAATGA
This sequence comes from Tenebrosternarchus preto, assembly GCA_025802075.1. Classification (NCBI taxonomy): domain Eukaryota; kingdom Metazoa; phylum Chordata; class Actinopteri; order Gymnotiformes; family Apteronotidae; genus Tenebrosternarchus; species Tenebrosternarchus preto. Next base: position 15,492,827 of record JAOYMR010000011.1, read on the forward strand.
ATTCCTGCAAAACCTTAAACTAGAACGTTCTCTGGGAGCAGCTATCTGGCTGCAAAGCATCACTGTGGTGCTTTGTACTTCAAATTCCCTCCCCTCTATTGATGCTGATCTCCCTGGCGTTTTGCACATCTCTGAACGTCGGTCCAGATGTTCTTGTTACTGGACGTTCCTAATCTTGGTGCACTTAAAGGATGGCATCACTAGTAAACGCCACGGTTTATCTGCCTTTCATAAAGTGTTAAGCTGCAAATGAACTGCGAATCACTATGGAAATGTGTGTCCACTACTGAATCAACGAGACAACAGTCTTTTCAACAATGTATAATCAATTCAGTTATTTTTAAACTGGGTGTCAGGAATTTTGCATAGTTTTCACAAGGGACGATATCTTTGTCATAGCATGTTGGCTGTCAAGAGGACGTTTACTTTCTGAAGGGAGATATAAAACAAGGAAAGCTAAAATATAAGTCATGTTAGATTAGATTGGTCCTGCATATACTGTTAGATGAGTCTTCAGTGTTTTCATGCTGGATGGATCTTACACACAGTGTTATCCTGTTAGATGGGTCTGACATAGAATGTCATCAACTTAAATGAGTCTTAAATATTACGTTCCCATGTTGGATGGATTCTATCTACGTTATCATGTTCGATGACATCAAATATCACGTTACATAAAATGTACACATCACAACATCAGGCTGGTCTTGTGTATTATGTTACCATGTTAAACGAGCATTACATAACATGCTATCATGTTAGATGAGTTCTACATATGTTTTCCTCTTAGATGGGTCCTACATATTTCTAAATCACTCACCCACACCCCCCCCTCCCCCCCCCTCACCCTCGGCCCCCGTTCCGAGCCCACGTTGCATGGCAGGTCTTC
>JAOYMR010000011.1:15493858-15511340 GCA_025802075.1 Tenebrosternarchus preto
CCCCCCCCCACCCTCGGCCCCCGTTCCGAGCCCACGTAGCATGGCAGGTCTTAACGAGCGCTATTCTGACCTGTGTCAATAGCTTCTGCTTCTTCCCAGTCTCTCTCTCTCTCTGTCCAAATGTTCTTGCTCCCCTCCGCTGATGTAGTAGCAATATTATTATATCTCAATGGATCTGAACCCCTTCCCCCTCTGTAATCCTTAGTAACCTGCACGAGATCATAAACATATCAAGAAGGCAAGGGAAAACAAAAGCAAGAGGAGAAAAATAACAAAATAGCAGGGGAGGAAGGGGGTGGATAGTAAAGAGAAATTCAAACTTGTCCACATTGACATATAATTACAACATGATGTCACACCGGGTGCTACTGGGGAAAGCTGATATTCAGGGTGTGGTGAGGGGTTTGGATGTGCATCCCTTTACGTTGGGGGGGGGGGGGGTCATTGAGCTGCCGAACAGACTTGTGCAAACATTCTCCTCGCCCTGCCAACCTAGCACGAGCTGTCTGGACAGTTTCTGGTAGTTAAAAGGTGCAGAGCATGTTTGAAAGAACCAATCGACAAAGTGAAGGTGGTCTGTCTGCCAAGAGTAGGGATGAAAGAAAATCTAATAAGAAAAATAACAGTGAAAATAGTTACACAGAAAACAACTGTGAGAGAGATGGGGATAGTGAGAGGATGGGGTAATCACTTTCAAACCTCTCCTTGTGGTGGATTTAGCTATTACAGTCTTTAGTTATTGGGATCTGGAACAGGCTCTCCTGGACCTTCTGGTCTGAATTAATCCCAGTTCGGTCACCTGGAACTTGTTTGTTAATGAATTGGTGGAACAGAATCCAGGATGTTCATCTCCTCTATTGCACGTACAGGATCCAGGAGGTTCATCTCCTCTATTGCACGTACAGGATCTGACAGAATATTACTACTGTTCCCCCTCCACCCAACTTGGGGCGGTATTGAAAAAAGGATTCAAAAGTTACAGCGAAAGGATGTGTGGTAAAGAGGCTCATTCTGTTACCCTTTGGTTCAATTCTATCATATAGAAGAACACACCACTCTGATTCAGTCGTATTATCTAAATATTCTTGATGATGTTTTTAAAAAAGCCATCTTATTCAAAGGGGCCATCCTTCAGTTGTCCCCCAAAGCCCAATTACTGGTGGGATCATATTTTACTGGTAGAAGACAGCAGTCTGTCCCTGCGTCTGGTCTGGCGGGACGGTGATGGGGGGGGAGGAGAGAAGGAGGCGAGGTGTCGCCCCCGAGACGACCTGCTCCTGGATCTTTCCGCTATCATGACGAACGGACAGTGGGTGGGGTGGGGTGGGGTGGTGGGGGGGACCAATTTTGATTTCAGCAGAGCACACCTATAACTGAGTGTACTGGAGCTCAACTAAGGCGGGGCCTGCGTCTGCAGCTGGGTCCTTAAAGCACAGAGTGGCTGTGTCCTCTCCCTGCTGCGTGGCCCTCAGCGCCCTGAACTCGGTCACCTCTTTGGACTGCTCTTGCCGACAGCGATTGCCGCTCCACCACATCTCCAGAGCGGCCACCAGGCAGGCGAGCACCAGGCCGGCGGCCAGAACGCAGAAGACCCCGGCAAAGCTGTGCAGCTTGAGCGAGCGCCCGTCGGGCGGCGCCCCCCGATGGCCGCCCAGGTCACAGCGGCCCGAGCGCGGCCACCACTTCTGCTTCAGCACGTCCAGGTCGCCCTTCTCCTGCAGCTCCAGGATCCTGCAGCAAGAACAAGTGGGAGTCCTGTGTGGTTCAGAGGACTACAAACCAGCAAAATGTGGAGATGGACCTTTGAAGCACTTTTCCCACACTCTTCTTGGATTCATTATTCTAAACCCTTGGGCCATGAACCAGAGGTGTTGGTGGAAAGGCACTATGAGTCTACAGTAGGGAGTGACAAGACTGGATGAGACATTCAAGATGAAGCAGCATTCCCTGCAGCTTAAGATTAAGCATCTTACCCTGCAGCTTCAAAGGCCCATCACTATATGGCTCTAACCAGTAAGCAGTCAATTAAACACAAATAAAAAATAAAAAAAAAACGGTGTCATCGTGTGCGTTAGTCAAGCCCTGCATTTTTTGTTATAAAGATTTTGTTTGGTGTGATCAATTGATCAATTAAGCCTGAACACTGTGGGGTTGAATGCACCCCAACTGTATGAAGTATAAACGAGGAGAATGATGTTTGGTATTGGATGTAATGTGTACTCTTTGACCACAGGGGGCACCGTTTGAGACCACTTGCCCATTCCGAGCCTGGCGAGGACCTTTAATCCCTGGTCCGGATTAATTTAATGTACAGTGTTCTGTTGTCGCTCAATGACAGAAATGAAAGTGATACAAACATGGATTGGGAATATAAAGAGACATTTAATGAGGGAAAGGCAACACAGAGGCCAGCTTTATCGGTCACTGTGCACGAGACCCATGGGGGGTGGGAGGATTACAGATAAATGGGGGCAGAGTGGGCTTTCGTAGGGGCGGGGAAGAAAGTAAGATGTATCGGCCTTTCTACAGAAGATGACATGCTAGTTATGGGCCCATTAGCCCTGGAGCTGCCTGGCTGATGGCCACAGGGGAGTTAACGTGGAGATCAGACCTTTGGATGGAAGATCTCCTCTTACCCTGATTCAGGATCAGCTCACTCCAGTCTCCAGAATGGAATTTTATAAACATTGATTGATTGATTGATTCATTAAGTCTTACAATCATTATTCATTCTTGCAGTGGACATAGTATGCTTAATGTGTAAAGCACACGAAGGAAGTAAAAGATACACCCCCCCCGCCCCCCCCCCCAAAAAAAAAAAAAAATCTCCATGGAGTGACGTAGCATCACAGGATTGGTGGTGCTGGGAAGGAGAACTTGGATGCTTGTGTAAACCAGGCCTTCAGATCCTGGGATCCAAGTTAAATGTGCTGAGTCTGAGTTGTGGACTTTTTATGGGGTTTGTGGGAAAGCATGCAGAACTGAGGCTCTTCTGCTCATGGTCCTAAACAAAGCTTACGACCCATCTGTCAGGTAAGTAAAAAAAAAAAACTGAAATGTATATTTTACCAGTCATAAAACTGCATTTTGTACAATTATGGCACAGAAGAGAACCGTGACCTTATTTTAAGGCCAATTAAGGCCAATTTATTTTTTTTTTTCCCTCGTCGTGGTCGTTATGTTAACTGCCCGCCACAAACTCCAATTGGTTTAGAATAGGTAGAAATGAAATAGCTTTTAATAATTTTGTTCACTTTTCTCTGTTCAGTGAATATCATGATGTAATAGGGCTGAATTTTGGAGGGGGGTTTTTTACATGTAAATAATTAAAATCTAACTGAAGTCCAGCACCTTCTTCATTGCCCCTTAAACAGTGCAAGAGCTGTAAACATACAAACACTAGCCCTTGTTCCCAGTGCTGGTCTTTGTGGAGCTCACTCAGGCAGCCCTTCCAACATTTTTTGAAGAAGTAATTGGCTTAGAATTCATGGGGGTTACATCCACGTTGTACAGGCTAACTGAGAAGCGTGGCAATCATTAAGGGTTCTGCGAGGATCTGAAAGAGTTGCATAAGCTTTCTGACGATCGGTAATCGTACGAGCTCGGAGTTGCAGGCTGTTGAGTCAGGCTCGGATATTCTACACGGATCAATACCGGCTGCAGGAAAGAGAAGTCAACAGGAAAGGATTGTTCTCCCTGTTCTCCACACAGAGAAGCAATATGCCTACACAGTCTTAGTTGGTTACAAGAAGAATTTCCTTTAATCTGCCTGCATCTGTTGTGCTCGCAGAGGAAGCAGTTTTTAATGGGCGAAAGGCTGCTCACAGAAACACAACTAATTAACCCGTTCCCAGCATTTAAAGAAGGGGGCAGTGATAAAAAACAACAACAACAAAACAAAACCAAGAGGTTGCAGGTGTTTCTATTGTGATTTTCCTCAAATATATATATATTTTAGGTAACTGAAGCACATGTTTGTAAAAACAAATGTAAACACAAAATAGTGTAAATTTCTCCGAGGACATGTCAGTACACCCTTCTACACTTAATCCTGCTCTAATTCTCTAATTTATGTGTTTAATTTAGTCATTTATGGCCACTCTCGCTTCCATGGACATTACAAAATAACTAGGGCATGCAGGTACTAGTGTAGGAAAAGGTCATATTAATAATAATAATAATAATAATAATAATAATAATCATCATCATTATTTAAAAAAAATAAATAAAAGATATAATAATCGTAATCAAAGTACTTCTTGCGGTGGGGCCCCAGACTTTTCAAGCAACACCACTGCATGTGAGTGGTTGAGGTGAGGGGTGGTAAATACTGCAGGGGGTGTGGCTTCATGTGTGGGCGGGCACTCACTTCTGGGAGAAGAGGTCTCTGTAGGGGCTGCCATGCTGCAGGGCGAGGCCGTAGCCCTTACTGCTCACGCCCCCACCTGACACGGTGACGGAGCATTCGTCATCCGTCAGTGCCGCGTACTCCACCACCGCCATGTCCCACAGGAAGGCGTACGGGCCTTTTTTTGCCTGCGGACGCACAGAACCAGTAGCTTCTCAGTAGTAGCTAACAATTCCCATGGAATGTTTACGGAAACATTTTCAAGATTTTGGAATCCAGACCTTTCATATACAACCTGTAATTCCAACATTATACAGCAACATATAGAGAAGGACACGATAACTACAGTAAGGTTTGGACATCATGAGGAATGATATAGTGGCTGAAGTGCAAGATGATGTCCTCCTTAGAAAGTGCAGAAGTGGTCAGACCGGAAAGGTCCGGAAATGTCGTCCACTGCTCAAGCTTCTTCTTCAAAGGGTTTGTCGTTATAACTACTTTGTTTTCTCCTTCTTGCTTAAACTGACAGCACAACGGCCCTTTATTTAAATTGATCAGTGTTAGAATGGCTTTTGTGATTCTCTACCGGACCAGTAGCGTGTTTGGCGTTAAGAGGAAGATGCTGTGGTGGCAGTTCTCATAGAGGGAAAAAAAATATGAGCAAAAGAAACAGGATTACCTTTTTCAAAACACCAATGCACAAAAATGCTTAAACCACTGAATAATTGGCCTGAATGAGTCAGTGACACGTCCAGCACAAGTGTGAGATTAACCTTCATAAATATTAATATGCTTCTGTGTGCTTTTGTGCCAGAGAGATAGGGAACCTGTTTTGGGGAACAAGAGTATTTGTCAACAAACAATCAAATTTGAGTTGCTGAAAGAAGGGAAAATGCTTCCACTTTTCCTGTGTCTGTGGCAGAAGCTTCAGCGGAGGTTAATTTATGCCGTGTATTGTTTCTGTGACTGAACGATGTTCTTTTGGTCATGGTGGAGTCACCACTTTCCAAAACAACCGAGAGCCGTTCCCATGGTCACTGCGAGTGAGATGAACCCCCATCAAGCTCCATGAAATGTCACTGAGATCATAATTGCATCTGTTTCATTTTCTAAGTCGACCTTCATTCTGCTCCACCCATGTTCCCTCCCTTCCAACTAGGCACTTCTCTTATTTAAATGATGAAGTGAGAGAGGAGTGCTTTCTTGAGATGTGAGCTGTACCTTCCGGATGCCCTCTGAGGGGCTGGAGACAGAATGGTCCTGTCCGTCGTTCTTGCTGATGGTTCTCCAGAGCTCGGCGTAAGTGCTGTCCTGTTCGAGAGGGTTCGTCCCCTTAGCCCGGAAGTAGTCATACACTGCTGAATCTCGCACCGTGCCATAATCCAAATCCACCTGCCTTGCCAGATCCCGAAAGGTGCTGCGGGGTAGGGGTGAACAGAGAGAGACAGAGAAAGAGAGAGAGACAGAGAGAGAGAGAGAGACAGAGAGAGAGAGAGTAAGACAGCATGTGTGAGAGAGGGATGGAGACAGAGTGAGAGAGAAAAAGAACAAAAGACATTGAAAGGAAAGAGACTGAGTTATTGCCTTGGTCTTTAAGTGAGTTCATTTCAGCATGCTCTGTATTCAATATACTCAGAAACTTTATTAGAAGCACTGTGTTATGTTGTGTAGTCTATCTGTTTTACAGACACAAATGTGCGATTGCAAACTTTTGCCTGTCTGTTAAAAAGCCTCTCTACACTCCACTTACCAGTGCAGTGACCAGAGATTCTTCAGAGGCTGGATATAATAACAGATGCTGTTTCATTCTCTACACTGCAGTAGACTGCACTGTTGATCTGCTAGTGGAATATCAGACCCAGTAGTGTGTCTGGAGTTTATCCACACGTCTGTAACTGATGGGTTAAGAGAGACCTGCCACTCCGAACACACCCAGCCAATCTCTGATGACAAACTAACACCTGGTGGCTGGCTAACTCAACCTGTGTGTCACAACAGATGGGAGTCTAGACTGCATTCGGCTTTTGGCACTTTTGTTATGAAGTGGCGTTTTTAATAAAGCGAGTGTTTATCGATTTTGGACTTTCTCGAAGCAGTGCAGTCCCCGACAAACACAAGATGATCAGATATAGAAGGAAGGCCACAGACTACACTCCACGGTTACCATCTGCTGAACAACTGTTCTTATGATTGAAACTAATTCTAGCAAGAACTGGCTTGGCGACCTTTAATTTAGTTCCCGCCTCCGGAGAATGCTAACAACCATGACTGCATGATATATAACACCGCCACAACGCTTGAAAAGTTTCCGTCTTGTGCATTCAAGTTAATTCGCTGGTTGGTACAAGTAACCTCTTCGTCCACTGTGTGTGGGACCACTGTGTAAGTACAATAATACAAAACCAGGAAGTACTCTACTCAAAAAAGCAGTACTCCATTGACAATATCATCATTGTGCCTCAACATGCTATGTAACTATAAACATAGACTTGAAGCTTGAAATGCTAGAATCACCATTACTAATGCTTCCAGACATTTTTGCAGTACATTGTACCTTGCCTTAATGAAAGCTTCTTAGAGCAGATGGATTGAAAGGAACCACTTTTATATGAGCCTTGCCTACAGTGGTAATGATGCATCAGAGTGACAGCTTAAAATACACATTAAGACCAGACTGATCTAGGTGTTCCTGTTTCTAGGTGACAGAATCCAACCAGTTTTCTTGGCACTCTTCAGGTGGAGGAAGTTAATATAAGACACAACCATATGGTGTGATCCTAGCATAGAAGTAAGGCTTCAGCTTCCCAGTGTGTAGAGCCAAAACGTTTCCTACCACAGGAGAAGTCTGTCAGCATGAATCAAACTTCTACATCCATGGAGGATGATGTGGAATGTACCTTGTGTCATAGATTATGGGGGTTATTAAGGGTTCAGGGTGTGGTTTATTAATGGGGTAAAGGGTTAGTGTTTTATAGTATACTTCTCTACTACATGCTTGGAAATCTTTGCTGGTATCTCCTATCACTGCTGGTATCTCCGATCACTGCTCCTGGCCAATGCACAATCAGTTGAGAGAAAGAAAAGAAAATCAATGACTTCCACAGTTCAATTCAACATGGAGGACTGATGGGCGTCTTGTTTTTGTGAGACGTGGAGTAATTCATGGATTTGAGACAAAGCAATTACACCAGTTGGCTGCACCATCTAAACACATGACCCCAGAGATGTTGTGAATCCCAGGGTGGGGAGAAGAGAGTCTGCTGGCAGAGAGAGAGAGAGAGAGAGACTAACACACCCTCCAGACAGCAGTCTGAATAACTCTGGATCATTGTCTTGCTCATCTAGCACAACAAACACAACCTCCAGAGACACGGACTGGAACAGGTTTAACCCTTTTACCTTTAACCTTTCACCTCTGGACAACATAAGAAATGCACATGGACATAACATTAAAATCTCCTAGACCATCTGACTGTATATGCTTTCCTGTTCGTAACTACTAAACTAAGTACTGACTACTGGTGTGTATGCCATGCCCCCCAGCGTTGTGGTTTCCATGGTGCCTATGTCATGCGGTGTGTTGCTTATTTTCATGGCCTGTCTGGCTTCTGTCTTCCCCAACTTAAAGTTCCTCACCTTTGGCCTTTTAATGCTTATTTTATTTTTTGGTGCCCCTCTTATATTATTTAGTGTTTGCGAAGTCTAGCTAGTCTTGAGTGTAACATCACCGTTTTTTGGGCAGCCTGTCTTGCTCCTGTAGCCGTTATGAGTTCACCGTTGTTTCTGACTGCTGGATTCTTAACTGTGGACTGTTTTTACAAGCACAAGTTTGAGATCAGGCTTGATCGAGACACTCTCGTTTAAGGGTGTGTGTGTGTGTGTGTGGTTCCATGTGTTTGAGCTGTGTAAGATTGATAACAAACCTGTCACTATAAAAGGTTAAGGGACATGTTATTATAGAGGTATAGTTATGAAATGGTTGAATGAGGGAAAGGGTTAGGTGAAGAGGAAGGTTATGTGTTTGTAGATGGGTTTCCATGGAGTAACGTACCTGCTGGTTATACTGGATATCAACAATTACACTACATTATACTCCCCTCTTCGCACTAATCCCAAATCAGACTGCCTTGTGTCCAGGTCCACCTGCAGAGCATTACTGAGCTCGAGAATAAGCACTGAGAAATTCTCTCGCCTTCCTCTAGTGCTCTACAGATTTACTAACAAGTTTTTTTGGGTTGTCTTTTTCTGGCGAAGTACAGAAAGTTCGGACTCATTTCGCATTGATCAATCAGGACGTGTCCGGAGCAACCAATGAAGCACTGAGCCTTATCTGTACCAAAAAACGAGACAGGAATCTAAAAACATCGTCTGGCTCCATGTCAGAGCAGTGTCTGTTTCTGAATGCATGCAGCTGCTGTAAACAGGCCTCCCTTATCTGCCTTCCCTATATTCCATTCAAGTGTTTACCTTCTAATTTCAAGTTAATTTAGATGGATTTGTGGCTCTGCAATATTCATTAGTTTTCATGTTCATAACCTTAATTTTAATGTCCTGTTTCTATAGACACACATCAATGGCTTTATTTAGCTTTTCCCACAAAACAAGCCTGCTTACAACCAAAGTAACGAGGCCACTTGGCAACCTCTACTGTATACAAAAAAGAGGTTTTGCAGCAGTAGATCGAAAGGACATTTTTTTCTTAGATGACTCTGCTTTGAGCTCATTTTGAATTAAAAGCAATCATTAAGTCATTTGAAGCTTGTTTATTTGCGTGCGTGTTCTCTGTTTTTGGTCAATACCTGGCAGCTTGTGCTCCTACTGTTACTTTCTTAATTGTCTGTAAAATACTTTTCCCTTCTAGATGCCATATAGGAACTCCAGAGGCCCCAGAGGAGGCAGAGTTCAAAAGAGAAGGAGTTTCTATTTACCCAAAGACCATCTCAAAGCCCACAGTGCACTATGAATAAACTTCCTGGCATAAACATTTCCCACCTCCTCCTACCCCTTCTAGCCAATGGCAGTGAGGGGAGTAAAAAGAGGAGCCATGACATTCGTGGTTCGCAATTCAACAGAGGCTGCAGTAAAAACAAACAAACAAACAAACAAACAAACAAAAAAATACACACGAAAAGCAAACAAGTAACCAGAGCGAGGCGGTGAAGAACAGCGGGTTGCCTGGGCCGATGGAGGCGGGGCCTACCGCATGGAGTTGTCCATGCGCGAGACGGTGAGGTAGGCCGCTAGGTTGGCTGTGTAAGAGGAGCAGACGATCAGCGTGAAGAGCCACCAGCTACCCATTACGATCCGCAAGGCCACCGAGCCCACCGCAGAGTCTCCACCTGTGAGGAGAAAGGCGCACTTCAACCTCGACAACCAAAACGTTGTTCCTAACAGCAAAAACCCAAAAGGTTGCAAACAACAAAAACAGTAATTAATTTATGCATTAATGTATTAGGACTGGGGGTTGTGTTTACTATAGCATAATGAGATTACTATTTCTACTATTATTACTTTTATTGTTGGCTACCTTGATATTTTTTCCCTTCAAACTGTTACCATGGTGTAAACTGGAAAAATCTGAGTGCTGGGGATAAGGAGCCTACATGGTCAGCCTATCCAGCTTGTAACATCAGTTAAAATTAAACCGTTTTTTCAAAACATGTATTTATCTGTTTAGATCCTAATCAGTAGAAGAGCCAAAGGTTGTTCTGAGAAATGAGTCAAACTGTATTTGAACATTTCAGGTGTATTTCTTTAAATTTCTCTCAGTTAATGTCTCAGTTAATTCTAATGACCCTACAGTTCAATTCAATCCAATACATTTCAATTATATTCCTCTAATTCCAGCTGGATACAAACTATGTGTAAATAATCCTAACCCTGAACTCCCAAAATGAATCCTCAAAGCAGAAATTGCACAGGAAAGTCTATTCAGGAGGGAATTAACAAATCAAACGAAGTTAATTATATCTCAACCGTGCACCCATGGATAATTGGTAAAAATGGGCAATTCCACACAGCTAAGCTTTTTTCTCGGAGCAGGATGGAAGATCCGGTATGATGAGTTAAACGTGGGTGCTTCGCCGAGCTCATTATTTGGTTTGCAGATGCTAATTCCACCTGTCAAACTGAGTCCAGCGAAAGGATAAACGTGGAAAAAGCTGCATGCGATTAGACTCAGGTCGCGCCATGAGGAAGCCATGCATCTTCTGAAAGCTCAGCTGGTGGCACGATAAGGACCGACAGGACGACATCCCATTCGACAAAAACGTCTCTGCTGGCTGGGTGCCAGGCAGGCAGCTGGAACGCAGCTGTAGCCAGGCCAGCGGCTTTGCTCGCATTTGGGTTCAGCCGGACCAGAACCGGCGATCTCTGCGACTCCTATTGGAAGGCTCCACAGCACGGGTCCGCGCTGTGAGGCTCGTGCCGCGCTCACAGCTCAATGTGACGTGCCACTTCTAGATGGAGGGCAGAACGAACCATGCAATCTGCCCCTGAGGGTGAATCAGGACAAAAGAGGAGACAGCTGACACTGCCAACTCAGTCCTCTACAGAGAGGAGAGAAGGGCGCCAATCCCAATTAACTGATTAATGAACAAAAGAAAGGGAAGTTTATTAAGAGTGTGCTCATAGTTAGTTAGCTGGGTTACAGCTCAACTCAACAGTTATATCCTGACCTGTAGTTTAAGTGTGGTTTGTGTCGTACTGGTGAAGGAGAAGGACTTTGTGAAAGTAGTGTTGGCCTCAAAACCATCAGACAGAAGATTTCTGCTCTTTCATCTCTCTGAGTCGAAAACACTCAACATCCTGCTGGCATTAACCTCATACCAGGCAGGTGACAGAGCCTTTGATGGAGGTTGCCCTGGTTACCTTGCTGCATGAAGGCGCCGTAGACGATCCATATGGCACTGTACAAGGAGCCGGATGCGGGTGGCGGATGATGGGGTCCCGGGGGGTTCTGGGAGCGCAGAGACTGCACCCGGGTCAGCAGGAAGATCAGCACGCCCACCACGGGGATGGCCGCCGCAATGCAGGCCCACACAGCGAGGTCGAACGGCGCAAACAGCGAGAAGATGTTGATCTTCTCCTCGGGCTTGCGCAACAGGATGCCCACTGAGTAGTCCATGTAGCGCTTGCTGAAGTCCACCACGTTCTCTCGCTCCGGCGTGATGGTGATGGCTGACACGGCCACGTCAGCACGCTGTGGAGACATGAGCATGTCCACAATGTTCAAGCCCCAATCAGATTTGAGAGTCAGTTAAAAGATACCTCATTCTTTTTGGCAGAAAGGACATGACACACCCTTAGATACTTACAAATCCATAATTATCCTCAATGTTCTTGACAGATGTTGATATATTTAGAGAGTTTAGTTTTTATGAACTTAAGCATGGACAACCCAGGACTGGCCTGTATCCAACTGCAGAAGTAGACTCTTGCTAACCTCTTCCTCAGTTGACTGAGATATCTACCTTCTGAGGCATATCAAATGGAAGATGTGCTTTGGAGACCCAGCCCTAGATGAGGTGACGCTTACCTTATTGATAAGCTCCCCAATCATGCCATTCCACGAGCCATTGGGAAGCTGAGTGCCGTACTTGCTGTCTGCCACCTGGTAGATGTCATATTTGAATCCCAGGATCTTGGCCAAGGCATCCAAGACATCGATGGAGAACCCTTTGTACTTTTTGGGCTGCCCAAGAATGTTCTCTGCCACCATGACAAAAGGATCCTCCTTTGGAGAGAAGATATCAATTGTTCGTTTCAGCTGATTTTATCCACCAGCTTCAAACAGGTGTGAAATGATGTGGATACGTTCTCCAGACCACTATTGAACAAACAGGATGTGATGTAAGAGGATGGTAGTATGACTACATCACCATCATGATATTACTCTGGGATTATAAGAGATATAAAGGAGCACAAAGAAACAAAAAAAACACACATCTTTGCTGAGTAACGTAAATTATGCCAAACGTCATTCTTACGCAATGAACGTGATTTGCTTCAAACACTGAAGTGACGATTAAAACTCAAAGATAAAGGGGTCAGTTGGAAAAAGGAGGCGGAGTCTCACCAGCAGCGTCACTACTTTCACCGTCACTCCCTGCATTCCATTCTCGATGCGACTCTCCTTAAGGCTGCCGTTAAGTCCATGAACGGAGTCCCACGTGGCCAGCTGCAAGAGATCCACAGCGCTCAAACAGCACTCAAACAGCTCACTCAAACATTGTCGTTATAGGACAAGTCAGAATGATTGGGTGTGATGTGTCCATTTTGATCTGTTCAGTTCAGAAGATTTTTGAAAAAAATTTTGAATCCTAGAGCTTTTTTGCATCCTTCTGTTTAGGGCAGACGTTGTTGGCACTTCCTGTGTCTTGAGTGCAGTGAGAATTGCATATAATTTCCTTCTTTCACTTATTCCTCAATATGAAAAATTTACCCCTATACATACATATTTTTTGTGACTGGTAAGATAAATGGTAATCTTTCAATTTCTAGGAAGATTAATTTTAAGTACTCAGTCTATTACAGAGGACTGATAAAACTCTTTAATAAAAGCCTTTTGTTTGACATTTCTACCACGATGGAAACCAGATTATTAAATAATAAATATGGAAAAAAACTCTCCCTTTCCCCTCAGCTGTGCCTGGGTCCTACCCTCACATGTCTCATCCTATGGGGGGGGTCCTGCATGTCCCACATCCGTCCTCCACCTCTGACTCTGGACAACTACCCCCCCCCCCTTCCGCACATGTGGAAAAACATCACACCGGCCACTGGTGGGCACCATTTTGCTGTTTTGATTTTAAAGCATGCGACTGCAATTTGATTCGATCCATTAATGCTATTGACGCAGAGAAATCAATCTGCACAATGCACGTTCCGAAACAGTAAGTAAGCTTCATTTAACATAAACCATATCCTGTTACATAACCTGAGGTGGACAGTTAATCTCAGTATGAAATTGCCTGCAGAAACAGGTCAAGATGAGCGTTAATCTCCAAACTGTAGTAACGCTGAGACTGACATCCAAGAAGAAGCTCAGGTAGACCCTGCACATCTCCTAAACCCTCGTTTCTTTTGAGCAGTACGTCCGTGTAATTCAGTCACGTGCTCTGTAGCTTCTGAATACTGACTGTTGCTAATCAGAATGTCAAAGGAAACGTTCCACCCTTCGTGTTTAGCTCATAGTCCTGAACATTTCTCTCCTCCTAGGCTTTTTTTAACAGAGAAATTAGGTGCTTTGCTGAAGCTCTGTGTTAACAAAGCGTTGTAAACATGACCATAGACAATACAGACACAACATCGCTTGCCTGGAGACATAAAACCCTATTTTCTAGTGCATAATATCCATTCAACTCTCCAGCAGTTCCAGAATGTCCTGATTATATGCCTGTAGCCTTGGCTCATGAGGTTTAGTCAGAACTAAGTCTGTATACCTCTATGCAAGATCTCTGTTGTAAAGGATATGAGATGAGGTGTAAAAAAAGCAGCCTGTTCTTACGTTGCTGTATGTGTTATTAATGTAATGCACAGATGATACTGTTTTTAGATAGCCAACGATTTATTGATAAATATGAATTAACATCTAATTTATTTTAGGTTCTAATTGTCTCGTAACTCTTTGTCCTGCTCCATGAAAATATTGCCTGTATGTTTATTAGTGATGTGTTTTAAAATGTATAAATCCATGGAACATCCTGTACATGCTGTTTAAGGCAGATGCAGGACTACTGAGTATGTGGATGTTTCATCCACAAGTTGCTTTAATCTTGTTCCAAATCCCTTTTCTGAAGAGAAATACTGCTTGATATTGTGGCTTATTCTTCAAAAGGCTTTGAGTGGAGATCCATAAGAGCTCCTGCAACTGCAGGAGGTCCTCTGTCCTGGACCTGTGAGGGGTGTGTGATGAAAGGCGGTGTTCTGCAGACACACGACTAAGCCGGTGCCTCGCTCTCTCCCAGCAAGCGATGAGCCAGGGTCAGTGGCCGGGAGGGGCGGGGTTAAACGCCTGCCCGCTGTGTCTGCCACCAACGGCCACCAAATGGAGTGATGATGGAGGAAAGCTCAGGTGGGGATGGGGGCGGGGGCTAGGGGCAGGGCTGGGGGCGGGGCCATTTTCCCTCTCCGTGCCAGACTTCTGTTGACAAATGATGACGACAAGTGAAATTGAGAGCTTGATGGATGGACCACCTTACCAGAGACTTGAAAGAACTACAGAGGGTAACATTACACTCTAAGAACACACACACACACACACACACACTAACACACACAAACACAAAATGTTCCCATTCTTTTAGACTCTCTTGTTGCTATGCTTTAGTGGTAATAAAACCAATATGTGATTGACATATTTGTTGATATCTCAAAAATCCTTGTTGAAGGATTTATCCATCCATTAATCACGTAAGAATAATTAGGGACCAGGTCAAAAAGTCAGTGCACTGATGTGAGAAAACTGCGAGTGCTATTGTAGATGCGCTGGTGACTTTACTTGCAGCAATTAAATCTGACAAAAATTGCTAGCCAAGGAGGACCTCATTCAAAATGAGTTGGTAATTTGTCAATTAAATTTGTGGAGGAAGAGCTGGAATGTTACTGCTGTCACCTGTTAGACAGCCGGTGATTTTGTGGGCTGCCTGTTATTCTGAAATCTCTTTTGCCTCTAATGACAAATGGATTTGGCAGAGGACGTATCTGGTCCTTATTGCTTATGACTGTGGCTTTTAGTGCAATGGTACTGGGTCTCAGATTAGGTTATTCAAACCTTGGGACGTTCTGTAAAGTCCCAACATGTTCCCAATGGCCTGCTGCAGGATTCTTGATTAAACGGAGTTATGGAGTTAGAGTTATTCAGAGTTTTTGTGATGGAGATGGAGTTGGTCAGAGTCCCCCCTCCCCTCTCCCTCACCATTATCATGCCATCGCTCCAGAAGAGATTACAGCCAACAGGCCCAGCTGTAATCCAATCAGGGCTTGGAAGCCCAAGGGCCCAGTGTTTCCACAAACACCTGTGGTGTGTCGGGGGATCTCCACGTGGCCAAGCCTTTTCGAGAAGATCACAAAGAAGCAGCGCCTGAATAGCTGATTCTAAACTCCGACGTGACTAACCGGAATCTCCACCCTCTTACTAGAAACGTGGCCGAGTGCCGTGTGGCAGAGGGTCAGGCACTGTTGTCGACTTCTGCCCATGCCAAGCTACCCCATGCAAACTCTCTAAACTAATCAAATCTTTGAATTTTCAACAAATCACAACTGATTCCACAACTAATTTCCCGTAGCTTGGTGGCAATGGTTAGTAATGCACCACCCCGGTGTGCTTTTCTTTTTGACCTAATTATGCCATAATTCTTGTTCATTTTTATCACCACATGGTGTAAATAAAACACACACACAAACAAAAAAACCCCACTTTTTACTTAAAAAAGTAATAAGGGTCTGTCACATATTACGTTGCATTAGGAAATGAGAGATGCAGTGCCCGGGTTTGTGGCTTCTTCACAAGTGAGATAAATTAGACTAATTACAAGTGTGCTCATGAGAACCTCTTAATGGGACTATGGCGGTACAGGAAGGTTAATGACTCGGCCATGAGGACATGGAGAGGTTGGCTGGGGTTGGCCCTCTCAGAGTGTCTGTTCACTACTGCTCCCCAATTACTTCCCATAAACCTCAGCAACGTCAACGTAAATGACCCTCACACTGAACTCTGAGGGACTCCAGAACCACTAATGAAAGCAGCCTCTGGCGTGCAGGGTTTGTTTAGTGCAGCTGTGTCTGGGAGGGGGGTTTTTTCTTAACAAGTACCTGTCATCTTAAGTTTCACTGTGGAGTCTGATTAGGTGCAGTTACAGCAGGGAGGCCATCTGATTGGATGCACCATGAGCAAAAAAATGAAGAACAAAGGGGACATTAAACACACCCCATTATATCGCCGTACTTTTTTGAATCACCGCAGGGCCCGCCTGATTCTCCCCAGATTCGGGAGGGTCACCTGATCCTACAGTTGCGGTTATGTTTCTACCGGCAGTACTGTGACATGGAAACCGAGGCAACCTGGAGGGGTAAATGTGCAGATTAAAAAAAGAAAAAAACAGTGTGGTAAGAATGGAAGGGAACAGGGATGAGAAAATAACACCTCAATCTCCATTAAACTTAATCTGCCAGCCGTGCAACGTAATGGGAAACGGTTGCTAGGGGAAGGTGCAGGAGCCTGAGAGATGGGAAACCAAAATAAGATGAGCGAGACATCCAAGACATCGAGACTGACGGCCTGGGCAACTGAAGACGTTGTTCGAGGCTTGGGCAGGAGTCTACTGCCTTCCGTCCGCATTTCAAGGGCTTCTAATTCAGCCAGGAGATGGAACGAATGTGTCCGTGGTTTAGAAGCATGACACATACCAAATAATCAGGAGCAGTCCCCATTTGTCTCCATAGCTGGTGGGGAATGGGGTCGGCCGAATTCACAGCTTGTCGGGAGGTGCCGGTAAGGAGAGTGAGGATGGAGGTCTAATAAAGAACAACAACTGCACTGAGTGTACTTGACGTGCCATTAACTGTCTTTGCCTTTCATTACAGCTAATAAATGTGCCAAGCGTACGAGGACGCTTCAGCGCCCCGGCGGGAGTGTGTGTGTGTGTGTGTGTGTGTCTGCATGTGTGAGCTAAATGGCCATGCCTTTCAGGATCTTAATGGCCATAATGCGATATGCTGGGTTCATAATTCAAGTCGGGATGCAGGGTGATTAAATCTTCATTACCACTGGACTGTTTCAGTCCGCTTTGCTGTAATTTACATTACTCTTTATTTCAAATGATAGATGGAGCCCAAAATCTTGCTGGAAACAAAAACAAAAACATACCAAGAAAGCACACAAAAAAAAGAACTGAGGGTTATGAAGGAAGAGATTGAGATTCATGGAAGGCGCTTCTCATCGGGTTCCCCAACACCTGCCTGCTAAGTAACTGAATAAAAGCTACTGGTTACTTGGTTTCACAGAACACGACCAATGCTGAGAGTCACCTGCACTGTTTGCCCACTCACTGATCCCAACCAGAGACCGTATATATAAGTGGACTGGACGACACGAGTGAAAAGTGAAGCCTCCGTGTGTCAGCTGCCCTCTAG
>JAOYMR010000011.1:15514516-15525162 GCA_025802075.1 Tenebrosternarchus preto
GAGTAAGTCCTGAAGTAGTTTAAATGTTTTTGTGCAGTACTGAGTAAATCCTGAAGTAGTTTAAATGTTTTTGTGAGATACTGAGTAAGTCCTGAAGTAGTTTAAATGTTTTTGTGCAGTACTGAGTAAGTCCTGAAGTAGTTTAAATGTTTTTGTGCAGTACTGAGTAAATCCTGAAGTAGTTTAAATGTTTTTGTGAGGTACTGAGTAAGTCCTGAAGTAGTTTAAATGTTTTTGTGCAGTACTGAGTAAATCCTGAAGAAGTTTCCTGTAAATGCATTATACCTAGTCTGAGAATAAATGCATTGTAATTTAATAGTGAATTTTGATTTTCCCTTGTAGTGTAGTTTCAGTACTAATCTTGGAAATTGGCCTTTAATTTTTATGGTGCCAGAATTTGTGTGTGTATGATTGGAGAACACTGATCCCTCGTGACAGTGATATCTGGAATTTATCATCCAAACCAGCGGTCCTCAACTTTTTTTGTGCCACGGACTGGTTTAATGTCAGACAGTATTTTCACGGACCGGCCTTTAAGGTGTGGCAGATAAATACAACAAAATAAAATGATACGAACAGCATAAAAATTGGTATTTTCTAGGTAGGACTCTTGGTATTGTCTGTTAAATGCAGCTTTCTTTTTCTTTGAAGTCATAGGCTCTTTTTCTGTCTCACCGGCTCTTTTATCCTAGGCAAAGAAACTTTCCAAACTGATTTGTTTTTTTTTTGTTCATTTTTGCCAGCTTGGCAGTTTCAATTTAGTGGTAAAGTATTATGTGTTACCAGCTCCTTTAAGAAGGCAGCCATGTGACCGAGGCAAGCATCTTGACATGCGTCAAGAGTGAGTCATAAACAGATGTGGCGGAGTGAATCCTGTAATTTTCCAAAATAAAACATCGTTCAGAATCAGATAATAAATAAATCGGAAATAATGCAAGTCATGTATTCTTTCTGTATGGCCTGGTACCAACTGACCCACAGACCAGTACCGGTCCGTGGCCCGAGTGTTGGGGACCACTGATTCAAACAATGTCTTCTATGAGACTCAAACACACACATACACATATAGTAGTATATATACACACTGACTATATATATGAACACACACATACACATATAGCAGTATATATACACACGGACTGTATATATGTGCCACATTCCCCTAAAATTTGACACCACACATAACATTCCCCAGATGTGTGTCTGGAGTTGAAATAAACCATGCGCTGTAAAGCCCAGGTGTCTGATATCCAGACAGGCTCCAGGCAGCCCCAGCTACTCAGCCAAGATGGGATCAGGAATGCAGTGTGTGACCTCCGCTGGTGGTAACGTGTTTTGGGCCGAAGCCCGTGAGCACACCGAGACACACACAAGAGAAGGTCCAGGCAAGACTGCGCTCAACCCTAGTCAGAACCAACTCATATGAGAGATTATGGATGGTTAAAGGTTAAATTTGTAATCAGAAAAGTGATTAACTGTACTTAACTGTACTGTTAATTATGCTGAATTACAATAACACAATAGTACAATAATAATTATGTTAATAATTGTTAATTATGTTGAATTACAATAGTACAATTATAATTATGTTAATAATGATGTTACTTATGTTGAGTTACACTAACACAATAGTACAATTATAATTGTGTTAATAATTATGTTAATTATATAGTTACAATAACACAATAGCACAACAACAATTATGTTAATTAAGTTACAACAATACAATAGTACAACAATAATTATGTTAATAATGATGTTAATTATGTTAAGTTACAATAATACAATAGTACAATAATTATGTATTCATTCATTAACATTTCTGAATAAGATTCACATTGAGTTGGTAATGTATTTGAAGTACTACACTAGTGTTCTTCATAAATCCAGAGAGCCATGTGAGCTACTTAATAAACTGTTGCATCCATCTCAACTCTGTTATGAAGCCCTTACAAGAAAGTAGATAGGGACATTAATATGGAGAAGCACTCTGCAGTTTTATATTCCATATAGTGGTATTATGATTAGAAGTTCATTATTCAAGATTAAACTGCATAAGAAGAGTTTCCAATATCTCTGTAGTGGGTTTTCAACACTGAAGTGGGTTAGGAAGTGATCCTGATTGCTTAGAAAGGGAACAGTTTGATTATTCTTTACATGTAGACCAGTATGTGGTCTTCTAGAAGATGAGAGAGTCCTGGAGTGGTACAACTTCTAGAACATGAGAGTGTCCTGGAGTGATACAACTTCCAGAACATGAGAGTTCTGGGTGAGAGAACATGTACAAGCCTGTCAGAAGTGGGTCCTTTAACCACTGTGAGACAGAGGTGGAGCAGCCCTTATGTGAGGCTGGAGTTTAATGCTTGGGGTGACTAGCACCTCTGGTGGTGGGATATTTTCCAGGGGAAGTGCGGCCCAAAGACTGGAAATAAGACTGTGACTGGAAGCGGACTCTTTGCCCTAAAACTTGGGTCAAATGAGCAAGAAAAACATGAAGTATTTTGACAAAATGCCCTCTCTGATTATGCCAATTATTAAGTTACAAAACATTCTGTCCTCATTTTGTTGTCCATGAAAGTCTGTTTGCTGTGTACTAAAAATATGAGAACACTTGAGTAGTTGATGCTAAATGTTGATGCTAAACGTTGATGCTAAATGTTGTCTCGGGTACAGACTGGCCCTGTACTACCATATAAATATTATTTAAAGTAGGAATGGTTTAAATCCAAAACTTGGGGTGTTTTAGCATCAGACCAGTGAAGGACAGATGGGAACACAGCGGTAGTTTGTTAAGCCATGGCTGACTATTTGACATGCCAAGAGAGATGTTCTGTCGGAGCTGCAAAACCGAGAACCACTGCTGGGTTGGCATCCGTGAACCACTGGTCTTGTTATCCCAAAGGTGATCTAACATTGGAGAGTGTTTAACCCTCTTTTGTAAGAACGATTGAGGGACGTGCTGGAAGTGCTGGTGTTAAACTGTGCCATCTGTTCTCTCCCTGGACCCTTGTTTTACATCCGGGGATGCCACTGTCAAACCTGGATCCAGATGACTGACTGTAGCAGTAGAAGAGAAGAGTAGATATGGAGGCTGGCAGCAGCTGCTAATGACTTTGAAGTGTAATTACAGTGTTTTACCTGTACTGGAGGACCTTAAGCAGGGCAAGTATTTTTTTATCTAAATTAATGTGGTCCTGAAACTGTAATTCGGGGGTGAGATTTCATCACACACGTTTAATATATATATATATATATATACTGGTTTCGTCACCTTAACTAAAATATTCATTGTTTATTTTGAGGTGCAGGTGAGGCATGGCAGGAATCACTACCAGTCACACCTACATGTCTAACTGAATGGCAAACCCAAACTTATAATGCCAGAGCACAGACTGAAACATACCCTCTGGCCTCAAGGTGTCAATCTAATATTAACATTCTCACAGCAATGTATATTTTCATTAAGACTTTCGGGCCAATTTAATTTAGTTGCCTTTGAAGCATGTTCTAGCATAAATATATCAAATCAATGTGGGACCAAAAACTGGCACTTGTGGAACTCCCCAGAGGACCCAGCCAGTGATGGTGTATCAATGGAAACTGACCTCTAGTGATTGTAGGTAGCCCTCCTGAGGGTCGCAGAGCAAGGATGATATGCGATGGCTGTTCCTCATGCAGTTCACACTGCTGTCTCTCCATAGAGGAAAAATCTGCCGGACAACTGTCAGCCTTCCCAAGGCACTGTGCGCCAGTTCCATGATTTCAGTGTCACTGATCTCCTTCAGAGAGAGAGAGAAGATAGAGAGAGAGAGAAAAAGCAAATAAAAGCACATAATTGACTTAACATTATGGGACTTATTAATATGATGAACTATTTTCTTAACGTGTAACAGGTACGTTTGTAATCGCCAATGACTGTATATTCGGTTCTCTGTCTTCATTTTATTGTTACTTCATTATCACGAAAGAAAACAAAAACAGAAAACAAACTCATTTTCAAACCAGCACATATTGATAAAGCAGTCATTTCCAGTGGACTTTTTAATTTTAATGTCTCGATGTGGAGGAAATTGTTGTTAATGCTGCAGTTCATGCTTCAATATTTAGCTCTACTGTAGTTCTGGAGCTCCGTAATGAGCACATGCAATAAGCAGACATGATGTTCAGTATTATCCTGTTCCAAGACCAGTCCAACTAAAGACTGGATGGAAATGGAGATCACTCCATGGTTTCATGGTTTCAAAAGATCACTCCATGGTTTCAACAAATTTCTGAAGATGGAAACACATCACTGTGCTTGTAGCTGTCAACCAGTGTGATTAGAGTGCAGTGTTGGGGCATTTTTCTTAAATGATATGATGGTGCAATTAAAGTAATTAAAAACAGATTCAGATTTAGCACGACACTGCTGTGTTCGAGAGCATTTCTCTGAAGAGATCACTGGAGTTTTGAATGGCTGTTCATGAGGTGTCCCTCATCCCCTTTGCAGCAGTGCTATTAGGGAGATGCCTTCCGTCCTAACCCCCCCGCCCATCCCAGCGGACACTCCTATGTCACACAGATGCAACTTGGTACCTCTACATGTTTGCCTCACACTGGAGTTTAGACTCTGCCTGTCTTACATCATCTTGACACATCCTAATAGAAAAAAAAACTATTTTTAAGAACTGCATAGAGGGAAAAGGTCAGAATTATCATTGGACGTCCCTTATGACTTGATATTTCCATAATAATGGCTGATCGTGTTTGTAAAATTACACACTGCCGCATAGTCATAAGCGCATAAAAAGGTAACTTCCTGCTTATGTCATATAAGTATATATACATATTTATACATATGCAAATTACTATAATATATAAATTGTTTTTCAACACTGTTGTGGAATCAGTGGAGCTGCCAGGGCAGACATCTACTGGTTATGTTTTCTGGGAAGTCGATGTCATTTTTCAGTGGGATCTTTAGTTGTACAAAAACCACAGTGTATGGAAATTGTACAGAAAGTCCAACTAGGAAGCTTTTGCTGGCACAGCAAGGATTAAATGTCCTTTTAAACTTAGCAGCTGTGAAAGGATTTCAAAGAGAAAGGGAGTCTCACGGCACTCCCCTGAGGCCTTGTCCTTTCTTTGCCTATTTTTACACGACTTTTCCCATATTCTTTACGATAAAATAGAAAGTTTTAGTCCACAGGTACTTTGTAAATAAATTAAGAACAAAAGTCTGCCATCATGGAATATTCATCGTCAAGGTGTCACATGTTCATTACTCATGAGTGCCGACTGTAGGCGATATTTCACTACGGGGTCTCACCAAGCCCGAGAAAGTGTAGAAAAAACACAAAGCTAGGCGTTTTTTACCCTCTGCCCACTGCTCACTGGGTAGAGGGAACAGGTATGCAGGTGACTTAGAAAAACGTGCCAAAGTTAACATGCTTTTCCAATTTGAAGCCACTCCGTTTGTGTGTCCGACTACGCTCCCCCAGCTATAGGACCAGGAGCTCTGTGGTCCTATACCCAGGGACCGTGGACGACCCTCTTAATTTCTCACTCTGTTGTTTCAAGCATCTGCAGTGGAGATCGAGGGAGGGGCGCATTGGAGTTCGGTGCTTGGCTAAGAGAAACTGAACAGCATGTTTCAGACATGGGTTAGGGTTAGCTAGAGGTCATTAGCGTTGGGACAGCGCTCAGTGTATTGTCAAAGCCCTGCTCACAACAAGCTTTGACAGAGTGTTTGTTCAACCACATTAGTTCTAAACTATTGCATATGTTGCTGAACTATTGCATATACCAATATTTTTTTGGACATTACTTATTTAGATTGGGCAACACCATTGTTTACAGACTAGCACAGAATGCGCAGAAAGTATATTAGGATTAGTGCATTCCTGACAAATAAGTTAAATATTCTCTAATGTATGTTTGAACAGACCAAACATACCATTCAAACAAAACAAACAAAAAAAAGCCATATCAAAAGTAAACTGATAACCTCCGAAGTGTCTCACTGGCTTGGTATGTGAGCGGTCCGAATATGAATGATGCTAACAGGCTGTGCACGGTCTGAGACACTGGGAGGTTCTTGCAGCAAAAAACCAAAAATGTGTGGCAGAATCTTAATGAGGATAAATAATGCTAAGATGATTTTTTGAAACGTGTAATTTTACATAAAACCACGTAGCTTTATTTGGTGTTTTGTTGGGATAGCAAGAACGGGGATTTCCTGAGCTGCGGTCACTTGTTTATCAATTGTTTCTAAATCCTGGACCTTCTACAGATGATTCGGAAAACGCTGCCATCAAACTCTCCAGTATGGCAATCTTGTTCACGACCATCAAGGCTACTGAAACATTTAATATTGACCAAACCGTGCTAAGTATCTTATAGGAAAAGGATGTTACAATAATGACTCCAGTTGTAATGACTATAATGGTGATGACTGCAATTGTAATGACTGGCTGGTGGTAATCCTTTTCTTCCCACTGCACCCTTATTAATGTAAAATAACCCTAACCCTAACCTTGACCCTAACCCTGACCCTAACCTTGACCCTAACCCAACCTGTATAAGTAGTAAGCACAAGGGATTTGAAGCCATGCAATATAAGTATCACTATTTAAGATCATATAGAATCTGCACAGTGTTGTGATAAAGCTGTATTTAGGAGTACTTAACAGCTTCTCTTTATATTTCCCAGCATGTTAACTGCAGTCTTATAAACCGAAGTCAAACAAGAACGGGGCACATCAGTGACAGAATCTGCAAGTTGACAGGACCCACAACAGAGGTTCCCAAAGTAAACATACACACATACGATCGATTAAACACCATCTGCTTCTATATAGAATTCGCTCGCATTCAGCAACTCAGACGGAGGAGGTTAGCGAGATGCGTTTGTGCTGCAGCTCGGCAGCCCTGAGGGGCCCACGGCGAAAGGAAGGAAACTGTAGCAGGAGCATACCTCCATCTGGGGGCCCGTCTGCACTAGGTAGTGATACACATGTTAGAGACACTAGCTTGCTCCCTAGCTGCACACTTTGTGAAGTGTTAGAAACATCCGCTTTCTCTCTACGTAGTGCACTTTGTGAAGTGTTAGAAACGCTAGCTTACTCTCTAGTTGCAAACTTTGTGAAGTGAGACATTGTCTTTCTCCCTACATAGTGCACTTTGTGAAGTGATAAAAACACTAGCTTATGCCCTAGTAGTGCACTTTGTGAAGTGTTAGAGACATTCACTTGCTCCCTACATAGTGTACTTTGTAAAGAGTTAGATACATTCGCTTTCTCCCTAGATAGTACACTTTGCAAAATTCCTTGGTCCCTATTTATTCCACTACTTATGGAGAAGGGCAGGAAGCGTTTGTTTTGCAGTAGGGTTGTACCTCTGTCTGGGGGCCTTCTGCCCTAGGTAATGAAGCAGCTTTAACCCCACCCCCTCCCTCACATAACCATCGACTTCAGTCCATGACTGGCTGGCGGTTTTAGGGGGCGAAGCCGACGGGCTGGTTAAGAACTTGGCGCTGTCCTTGACAAATGCATGACGTGCATGGAGTTGACAGTGACTGAGCTGTTGACCTCACTGATACAGGACACCTGCTTGATTCTGTCCTCTACAGGGTCTAGAATCTACTGGGACACACAGAGCAGACAACAATTCGTTTAACCGGTTATAACTGCTCCTTCAAACTTTACCATCGAAGGGGAGGAGGCGTCACTGGGAGCTCGGAGACATACGTAGGAGGCGGGTGTATTTAAATAACACCTTAATTCACTGGTTTGTACAAAATAGGGCATAGAATCAATGTCACAAATGGAGACAACTCTGAAGCTCAGGGATTTTGTTTATTTACACAGATAAAACCAACCAAACAAACAAAAAAAGCACAGATATCTCAGGAAGCTCCTTTAAGATGCTGCTTTATAAGGGCTCACGACAAGCTCGTTTGACGATTTAATTAGAAACGATTTACTGAAGATGACCTGCTGGCGTGAGGCTAGAGACGACGGCACATCCAGGCTCGCGTAGCCAGCTGCTAATAATGTGGACTTATATTTACATTACGTTCTGCTGCGAGAACACACTCTCGGCCTGAGAACTGGCACGGGGGATCACGCCTCACGCTGGCAAAAAGATCATCAGAGCGCTGTTTTCATCTGCAGTGAATCCGTTGGTCTCGCCCACGGCGCCGAAGCGGTGTAGCCATCTACACCCAACCTCCACCCCCATTTTTGCTCGAATGCCATGACATCAGGCAATATCCCCATGCACTGCATATGATTCGCAGACATTACAGTAACAGCCAGGTGATGGGCAAGTAATGGCGGTTACATGCTGCAAGACAGACCTTGACAGTTATTTATAGTTAAGAGCATGGCATCAAAGGGGCACTGCATGTGAGGAGAGGGAGGAGGGGTCCACTCAGCAAGTGAATAGACAGAGTGTGAGGTGACAGGACGAAGAAACGACTTACCTCGTTCACAAACACCCAGTGGCTGTCTTTGGAGGCAAGGTTCGTCTCCACAGCCTGTGGAGAGAGACAGAGAGGGGAACGAGTGAGTGGTGATTGAGAAGAAGGTCACCGGCTGGGAGACGAAGGAACGGAACCCCGCCCTCTGCCACACCCTGTCCTTCACCATGCACCCCCCCATCCCCCAACCCCCAGCCCTGTCTGTCGGCCCACGTTCATGAGGGTCACGGCCTTCTTTCCCACACCCTCGAAATGCTTAATTCAGGCTCCAGCTGGTCAGAACAGTGCATCTAGACTTCAAAACCTCCCACGGCCTTATGCCAGCGGCTCCAGAAACTCTGCGCCCGCCCTCTCAGGGCTGGCCCTCACATTTTACGCCGTCGAGGCACATTCTGCCCGTCAAGCCAGGACGTCTATCATCGATCGCGTCTTGGGAGCGTGGGCCGTGAGCGGAACTGACTAGGCCAGATGGCTTTCCACTGTCTCATTTACACTCCGTACATTAGACGTCGGTTCACGTGTAAACAGTCAATTACCGGCAGAAATACACAGAAGCGGCTGTGCCTCTGAGCAGTTCCATTACTTAGTACCTGGTTGAACCGGCCAGCCGTGTTAACGAAACATTCGGTTAAAAGACGCAGAGTATCCAACACTGTAACACCAGAAAATAGTTTTGGGGTGGTTTACCAATGTCAGTCACGTGTAAACCAGCGAACAGTGTTTAGGTGTAACATACTGAACATATTCATTATCGGCAGGGATGTAAACAAAGCCAACACAGAAAGACAAAGCCTTATTTATTGTTTATTTATTTACTTAAGTGTTTTTAATGGTGAATGGAATGCTGTTAGTTTCATGAAGTGCTGGGGTTCGGGGTGTGTAAGCATGTGGTGTGTGGTACCCTGTCTGAGGTCTGTCCACGTGTGTTCTTTGATGTGGAGCCTTATTAGTGAAGTGTTTGTTATCTCCTGCGAAACCTCAACAGACAGAAGCAAAAGTGCAGAGCGGAGTAATGACTTCTTCTTCAACGGCTTTTATGACCGAGCGCATGAAAAATTCATCAAATTCAACATCTTAAAAAGCTCTGGGAATGATTTCCTGAAGTGTGCTTTGCTACAGCAGGGTGTTCATTACATCATCCTAACAAACAAACAACACAGACGGACAGACAAACGGCAATTACGCTGGTTTATCTGGTTCATTTCGAACTGCACTTGGTTGGGTGGTTTTAAAGACTTGAAACAGTAGGCTATTGTAGTTTGCCTAAATAACGAGTTTATTAACGAGTAGACCATTTTCACTTACACATAGCAAGCACTTGTGTGCACGTGTCCCAGATTCTTAACCAGAGTCAGACTCTGGTTTATTAGTGTCTCCAGTTCTCTCGGATCTAATTATAATACCGCAGCCCAGATGGCCTAAGTGCTATTATGAACCATTCAAACACATATCATTATAGAACTAGTAGTACTGTATGCCCTGACATTTTACCCTGACAATAGAGAAAGAAACTCTGAGGATCTTCACACCGCTGTTTCTGTGCTAAGATGGTGCGTAACGTTTTACCATCTTCTTCAACTTGTTCCAGTGACCTTCGTGCTGTGTTTCCCTCCTGTTAACCACCGTGATTCAGCTCTTTCACAGTGGCTAACGTGAGCGTCTGTCTGATGTATACAAGCCGTGGTACATAAACAGCAGGCAGGAGACACTTTTGTTTAGAGTGGAATCTGTGGCGGCCTGCGCCGTGTTTACGGAGACTAAACGGCGAACGGCCAGCAGCTCCCTCGTTCCCGACACCGGCCACTTCAACTGCGCTCAAGCCTTTTGTTTCTGTGCTGTAAGACGTGCGTTAGTCCAGCTTGTGGAAAGGGGAGGCAAGGAACAAATCAAAAGGAGCGTGCCTCCCAGCCCTCTCGCCCCAGCCAATCACTGCAGCTCTGTGATTAGGGCGTGAGCAGGGAAGTGGAAGCAGCAGAGTTTTTGTTGCGTGGGGGGTTGGGGGGGGTGTGAGGGAGTGGTGTAACTAAGACAACAGATCTGACAGCCAGTAATGAGGTGGTGATTGCACTATGACCTGGCTCCTTGAGCAGAGAAGTGGTGTGTGTGTGTGTGTGTGTGTGTGTGTGTGTGTGTGTGTGTGTGTGTGTGTGTGTGTGTGGGTGGGTGGGTGGGAGGTCACAAGCTC
>JAOYMR010000011.1:15528463-15541652 GCA_025802075.1 Tenebrosternarchus preto
GGGGGTGGGTGTGGTTTGGTGGGGTGCTGCCCCCGCGCCCCCCCCCCCACCCGGTCACATGCTCTTAGCACAAACACTACAAGTGTAGCCTTAACCCCCTGGGGGTTTGTGGGGGAGGGTGTGGTCTATTATAAAGAGAAGTCGACTGTGTAATGCTTTCACTTCTCCCTCCACCTCCTCCTCCTCTCTCCCTCTTTAACTACCTCCCTCTCCTTCCTCTTCCTCTCCCTCTTTAACTACCTCCCTCTCCTTCCTCTTCCTCTCCCTCTTTAACTACCTCCCTCTCTCCCTCCCATGAGAGGCACAAAAACGACAATGCACACCATTCTGGGGTTCACACCCCCCGGAGACCAGGCAGGTCCGTTGGCCCCTCCAGCGGTCGGGCTGCATTTGTGCCGTTTGAATCGCCAGTGAGCGGCAATAACGCATGTTATTCAAGACACGGAGAGTGACACCTGTTGTTCGCCCGTACAAGCCTCAACTGGGCTTCCTTGGCTTCTTTTATCAAACCTCACAGGAATTGGGTCAGTCGTCTAAATAAAATACAATTTCCAAGCACCTGTGTTCAGTACTTCGTTACTGAAGTCTGACTCTCATTGGGGGGGGGGGAGTTCACACAGAGGAACCAGAGAAAGTTCTGTTATGCAAATTCTGCAGCCAAGAAATGAATTTCCCACACGCACCAAATTCAGTAGGCTAACAGCTTGTTTGCTCTATGAACTGTGATGAACTGTCATTAAAATACACCATGTTCGTTTTAAAGATATGTGAGAATATTTGGGACCCCCCCCCAACCCCTCATCACAGCATGCAGTCAAGAAAGACGCTTTGATTCTCCTATGATGTCTGGATGTAGGGATTACACAGACTCTGGAAGAAGGTCCAGATGGGAATTCCCTCATCTGCAGTGGTCCTGGTGGGGGAGACCAGTACTGTGGTGCAGGTCTCTTAGCAACCAAATGAAATGTCTTTTTTTTTTTCTTGGTCGTTTTCTTTAAAGCACATTTATGAGATGTGATCTCTCTCTCTCTCTCTCTCTCTCTCTCTGTCTTGTTTCATATTCTGAGCCAATAAAGGTGACAGGTTTACTGAGCCACAGAGAAAAATGCTATTCAAATGTGAAATAACTGTACCCGGGGTACATAGTGAAATAACTGCATTTGGGGTACATAGTGAAATAACTGTACCCGGGGTACATAGTGAAATAACTGCACTCGGGGTACACAGCGAAATCCCCAGTACAATAAAGCCTCACTGTTTTAGCACCACTGGTTGAGATCCAGTATAAAGACTCATTGGTGTGCCTTCGTTATGGAACACTACAGACAGATCAGTATAATAGGTTCATTAGAAATAGAACAGTATCAGTGTAGTCCTTTGCATCCTACCTCCTGAATGGTCATTATGGTCCTAGGGACCTTGGGCTACTGCAGACTGTCCTACTGCAGACTGTCCTACTGGAGACTGTCCTACTGGAGACTGTCCTACTGCAGACTGTCCTACTGCAGACTGTCCTACTGCAGACTGTCTTACCGCAGACTGTCAGACTGCAAACTGCCATGGGAGGCCCTCTGCCTCATTGTGTTTCCTGCTTGATAAGTTCACACACCGCGGGTCCGAATTCTGGCAAAAATCGACGCCCCCGAGCCAAATCGACCCCCCCCCCGGCGGCTACAATCCCGTCCAATTCTCAGCAGGACCTTGTGAAGTTACACTTAAGAGCCTGGTTGCTATGGCGACGCAGCGTCCCTTTAGCGAGATACGGTCTCAACCCAAAAGAAGCCACCAGCCGCTCAACACACCTGAGACCCACGGCCAAGCCGCTGTCCTACATCGCTATAGTAACAGGTCAAGCCCCGCGTCTAGTTGGTTAGCCGGGAATCATCTGCAAGACTGCTCGCCGGTCCAGAAAAAGAACCACTGGTTCCATTATACCAACCCCCCCATTATAACCCCCTCCCCTTAAATTAACGGCCTTGTAGTGTCAAACTAACACTTTAAGCCGAAGTAGGCACAGTAACCACTGCAAGAGTATATTCCACCCAGGGGACTTTGCTGTGTTATTGTTAATACAATGTGTTATTGTTAACAGCACTCCTGTCAGCCCACAGTATCCAGTCTAATAACACTAGCCCTTCATTTCCCAGAATACTCGATCTTTTTAATACTCATTCTATTTGTCTTATACATTAGCATAATGCTAATGAACTTTAGCACAAATGTCAAAGATTTATTGAACATGTACATATCATTTCAGTCTGGGTAAACACATTGCTTGTTTTTATATTGGATATATTCATTTTGTGTGTTAAAAATATTAACATCCCTTCAGAGGTGATGTTTAGCAAACTAAACAATACTTGAGTAACCAAAAATAGAGGGAAGCCATTGTTTGAACCCACTTACAAATGGTTCTCCGTTCTGTTACAAAATATGAAGTGATTCTCTCTCTTTGTATACTCAAGATACACTTTGTATCTTCCCGCAAGGAAGACGTTCTAGTGTGAATAACAGAAAAACTATCAGCACATTCCCTCAGCTGAAGGGAGTACTAACACAACCAACCGCACACCCATGCTCCCACACACATACACACACAACCACACATGGCACAACCTCACAGCCAATAGAGCACAAGACTTTCTAAGTTCCTCTCCTCAGCTGTGTTTGGGGGCGGCGAGACAACGTGGCCATCCCTGGAGCTTTGCCGTTTCTGGATTCCACCTCGGGCCGAGGCTGGGGGCGGAGCCTCTCATGGCGCGAGCCAATCGCAGCAGGGCTCTCGCCACAGGGGAAACAAAAAACAAACACAGCTCAGGGATCCGGATTTAAAGGGTTTAAAGCACGAACTGCCTTGGTAAAAATGATAATTCCAGGAAAAAGTTGATGATGACTAATGCCAACACTCGCGGAGAGCACGGGGATTTCTGGACTGTTATAGATGCTTGTTTTCTGCGAGGGTTCATTTCGTGATATTGTATAACAACTTGTATCAATGGCCCATATTATTGCATTCTCAGGTCTCATCCTGGTTGTACAATCTGCGGATAGACGGCTGGGAGCTGCACACAGCAGGGGAAGCTCTCAGTTTCATTCCCCTGCAAGGAAGGCGATCTACTGCGAATAACAAAAAATCAGCTGAAGGGAGTAATGACACACACAGACCATACTCTCTCTTACACACGCTCAGACCATACTCAGACAGTTCACACACACACACACACCTTCAGACCCCATACCATACCCACCCAGTTTCACACACACACACACACACACACACTCAGACCATATCCAGTCGGTTTCACACACAAATGACACTACATTTGTTCTGATGTCCCCCGTGCCCTCTGTCGTACTGGGAAACCCTCTGAGGACAGAAAAGGGCCTCTCTGGTTTATATAAGACACTTGTTTTGCTCTGCAGTATGTTGAACATGTCCTCCTGAAAGGTACTGCATCACCGAAGCAAGACCTATTACATCAGAATACGCCATGGTCCAGTTTTAGGGCCTCGCGTTTTTGCTTGTGATCTCACCTCTCCTGTTTCTCCCATCTGATCTGGCCCTTTGTGAACAGATTTCCCTGATAACCTCCATGTCCTTCCGGAGGGACCCCGGAGACGCAATTCTCAGCGCCGGGGACATTTCCACGGCTGCCGCAAACGAGCCGTGAACGACTCAACACATCCAGCCGTTCCCTCATTTTCCACAGTCCCTAAACTCCAAAGGAAAGCTAGGCAAATACTTCCCTTCTCACTTATCTGTAGACCAAGAGTCTCAAATGACGAAGCTAACACCCTCTGGCCTGACACACTCCAGGACCGTTTGTTTTCTTTTTAAAAAAAAAAAAAAACATTCCCATCAGACCCTGTTTCCCCGCTGGGACACGATCACACCCCACGATCCGCATATCGACCAGCGGATGTCTGGTCTAGACGGCCGAGCGGCTGTCACCATAGCGAAGACACAAATGACCTGGGCTGCTGGCGGCCTTGGCACCCGCGGGGCTCGACCGCTGCCTAGTTCCAATTAGCGCACTGTCAAACTGGCTGACGGCAGTTTGTGAAACAGCCTCTAGGGCGGCGACAGGAAAAGCCGGGAAAGCCGCCTGGCAGTTGTCCAAACGGTCACACGGGAGAGGAGAGAGCTGATTGATTCGAGGTTTTACGACTAAGGGCCACTGTGCGCAGTTTGACAGGCGGCAAACTTGCATTTTACCAAGGGATTTGAAGATTAATTCCAGAACAAAACAGCAGAAACTGACAGCGGGTCGGTCAGGAACACAGCTCACGTATGAGTGGTGGGCGGAACTTTTCAGCGCTGGCGTCCAAGCAAAGGTCGGAGAAGTCAGGGTGGTCGTCACGTCAATGACCAGGGCTAGTCGGTGAGGGTGTCCCTGCGCCTTTCGCTGAGGTCGTTACGCTTTTTTCCGCCTCGAAAGAGACTGTGGCTCGGTAAAGAGCAAGATAAAGAGTTAACCCAGACCGCAAAGCTTGCTACCAGCACTTATCTTCCTTCCACACATAAAACGAATCAAGCCCTTTAGCAGAGAATAAAACACATGAACATGAACACTGTGCAAAAAGAAAAATAAATAAATAAATCTGTCTAACAATGTACCGAACATGAATTTGCAGAAAGAGTAACTTGGACAGAAAAAAGGCCTGAATCTTTAGACCCCTAAAAAATATGCTCACAACAATCAGCACTAGATTAAAAAGAGTTTCTAAAGCCACCTAATGCTCCGACGATAATAGCCTGTTTGGGAGAGTGTGTAATAGAGTTCCATTACCAGGCCAGACGTCTGTTCAGAGGAGTGAACCGCAAAGAACCTGCCACACAACACTGAAGGATAAGAAAATGTCTACAGAACAACCAACATGGTGCTTTTAAATAATGAACATAGGCTACAGAGCCAAACAAGCTTTTCTGACCTGGTTGGTGCTAATGTGGATCACCTTCCTCGCACAGCATTTCAGATGTTTCAGAAGCCCCTCCCCCCTTCACACTACTCAGAGATATGGAAGGTACCGGAACAAATTCTCGAGAGCTAAAATTCCAGGCTGTAATAAAATGATTAATCAGATGTGTTGTGTTGCAGCAGAGTAATCAAAACAACATATCACTAGTAGACTGGGTTAATGAGTTAGGATATGACTCATTCATTTGGCGTTCACACACAGATGGTTCTTGTTCTATTATAAATGGCTAACAATGGGGAGAGAAATACATGTTGTTTTCCCCCCCTGAGACCAGGTTGAATGGAGATCAATTGATCGTCTGTTCTCCATCTTTAATAATCGAGGAAAACAAATGCCTCATTTGGGACATACGTGGGTCTGTACGTAGATCGAATTGTCAAATGTTGATATTATAATGTGTCCCTCTGAATTTGCACTAGGCAGAAAGTAAAGAGCTGATGGAGTGACACCACCCATGCACCTCCATCCAACCCCCACCCCCTCCCCCAACCCCTTCAGTCTCTAGAATAAACTCCTACCCAATCGTTTGTGCCGTCTTGTTCGCAGAGACGAATGGGCTCGAGAAAAATGGCGACAGCACAATGCAATTAAGAAAGGCAGCAATTTATCTCCCCTTCTGGCCCTGACGAACTGTAGCCCAGAGCCCGGAGGAGCCAATCGGCAGAGCCAAACCTGGGCCCAAACCCCACGGTGCCTTGCACGACGTGAGCAGGTCGCGGTTCCGATGTGCCAAAGCAACGGAGACCATGGGCTGGTGGTAAATCACAAGCTTCAAGGAGAATAATAGTCTTTGCACAAGCCACTCCGTTTAATTTCCACCCTGAAGCATAAAATGTTTGCGTTTATTTGAAAGAAGTGTCTTCTGCTTGATTGGATGTGCTGTCCATGATAAACTAGCTAACGTGAGCTTATTAATCCTTCAGGGAAGCGTTCACCCTCACTAACCCTCACCCCAGTTCACAAAGTATGCTTATTAACCCTGCAATAAAGCCCTAACCCTCACTAACCCTAACCTCACTTTAATGCCTTATGCTATAATTGATTAATTAATTGTTTAAATGTATTTTATATTTATAGCAAATATACACCATGATCCTGAAGGTTATTCAGGATTTCATGGTTCTGTGGTTCTGATTCCACTCCAATGGACTAGACCTTCAAAAGATGCTTGTTTCAATTACGGGTTATTGCTATTTGCCTGTGGATCATTGAGTACGAATTTGAGGACGGCAGCGTATTCCAATTCACCTTCCTTCAGCCTTCTGGGAAACCATTTTTGTTGTTCAGACACTGTCTAGATAATATACTGAAAACGCATAGTGCTGAGAGCAGAGGAGTAAAAAGTGTGTGTGTGTTTGTGTATGTGTGTATGTGATAAAAGATATACAGAAGGACCAAAGATGTTCGTCAGTGGTCTGATGCCTTTCCAATAGGTGTCACAGAACTTCTGGAGACCTTTGGTGAACCTTCGGCTTTTTGAGGTCCACACACAACACACACACGCCGAAGCTTTCCCACCCACCAGGGCTCACGGGCAGGGTTGGGTGTGGGATGTTGCCGTCTGCTCGGGGTAACACAGGAGATCCCCCCCCAATGTGATAGCGGGATGGCTGGTGGTGCTGTTGCCCGGCAACGCTGCATCAGTCAGCCACTGACCTCACCGAGCGGGCATCCATCCATCCCGCTCATCGCCAGCAATCATGCCTGTTCTTGTGCGCTCCCTCGACCCAGTCGAGAACTTCAATAGCTCGCGCCTCACGAGGGGGACAGTTATCTGATTATTTCGTACACTTCCTTCAGACGCTTGTGTTTTTCGCGTGTTTAATGGAAGCAATCTTATGAGCTCATCTTCACGGCGCCACCATTCGGGGGTTATTTCCATCGCAGGAAGCCATGGCACTTCAGTGCGCGAAGGCGGGTTCGGCGTGGCCACTGGAGGAGCAGGCACTGTGGCGAGCATTAATTTCCCCCTGGAAGCCATTAAAGGAGTTTTGATCTGAAAGTTACAAGTCCTGGCATTTCATAAACTACAAATCACAGTTGAGAGCACGAGTGAGAGAGTGCCCACCCTGCCGGTCCTGATTGAATGCCTACTGAGGTGTTAAACCCAAGGGACAGAAATGAAGACCGAGTGATGCAGGTGAGAGAGACAGAATGAAAGAAAGAGAGATGAAGACTGACCTCAATTATAGTATGCAGATGGAAGGAACCTCACTGAGCCCATACAGGGAAAGGTGGAGATCTGAGCGCGCTCCTCCTCCACCTTCATTCCATCCATCGTAACAACGCAGTGGGGTGGGGGCCTTGTTTACTCCACCTCCGGGTCTGTTTGTCTCATGGAGGCACATCAGGGGGTGGAGCTGATGCATAATACAACATCTTAAAACCAGAATGGGTGAAGGCCCAGCGATTACACCCCATAATACTAACATGGGTACTGATGAGAGGCAGTTTCATAATAGGCGTCTGAAAATAGCTATTCAGAGAAGGACCATCTGCAGGGACTTGTCTGGAAGAGCGGGGATGGTAGAATCGGCGTCCAAATCTCTAGACTGTTCTGAAAAACTTCTGAGAGTCTGAAAAATACAAGAGTTTGTTGACCGCAGGAGGACAGACATTGGTGATGAAAAGCCTCGCAGATCGTGCTTGCTTGTGTTTGGCAACAAAAAATGTGTGTGTGTCTGTGTGCAGGACTTCCAAATTTCCAAATACACAACTGCACACCTTCTTTCTGAACCCTGGCATGAAAACCCTAGGAGTCCTCGACATACTGACCAAACAGACACATGTGCTCTTTAACAGTGACTAAACACATTCACCGGGCAACACAGATGTTGCACAGCTGTTCACACTTCAACAAACAGAATTCTTGTTCCATCAGCAACAGCAAATGAGACGAGACCTGGACAGTTAGATGCGCTCAGAATCCTGAGAAACTGGATAAAGGGAGCATATTTTTCCCCCATAAGATTCGGCCAATAGCACGACTGCCTGCTGCGGACGCTTAATGTGTGCCGGCTTTAAATACTTCTCCTTCCTGTCCGCCAACGCCATCAAAGTAATCGGGATGGCAAACTTTTAATCTCTTTTCTCCTCAGGGATAATCAATCACGTAGATAAATACTGGCACCTTTTGACACAGTGACTCATCACACCATTTTCTGTGTATCTTGCTCCACAGAAGTGGATCGGCGCCTGGTTTGGTGCAGGTGGAGGGGGGCAGGTGGGGGTTGAATTGGTTGGGGTTGGGCTCCATCACAGGACTGAATATAATGGGTTGTTGATCCTTTGACAACAAAGATATGTCGGCGTGTGTGCACTTGTATGTGTGTGTGTCATTTGAATGAAAATGTACGTAAGAAACTGACACCACATCTCTGCACCTTCAATTGCCCACGGCCGATAACCAAAGCGCATGATATCTTACAGTTTGGCTTGGCAAACTAAGGTACCGAACAGTGTGAATGACAACGGTGAGGAAAAACATGATTAAAGGTTCTATTTCAGATCACTTATTTCTCCATTAGTATGATTAATGTGGCCGAGTTTATGTCCCAGACTGGGCACCGCCATGAAAAATGACGCAATTAGCTTTTTTGAATAGAGAAGGAAAACCCGGTTCGAGACGGGCCGGCTGAGAGACACACGCAATGATGCTGACGCTCTTCCTTCCCTCCCCTTTTGTTTCGCTCTCTTCCACGGATGTGCCAGCCACAATGATTTGATCATTGTGCGCATGGAATGGGAGCTGAAGGTTTTGTTATGGAACGTGGACCTGATGCTCTGGTTTTGTTTTGTTTTGTCTTCCAGCAGGATGTGATACGTTTACAGGAGTGTGAGGGGAAGAGTTGTGAGAAGCACTCACTTCATGACATGCACAGACGCAACGCACACCTTTCCAACACCTGTGATGCGGCAGTCTGCCCTCCTGCTAGTCCGCTTTCATGGAGCTGAGTGGGAAAAGGAAGTCTCATCTTCACGCTCCTTCCATCTTCTCTCATACAGCTGCTGCAAAACCAGGTGATTTCATCAACTCCGCATGGTCAGTGACCCCCCAGGAGACAGTAACCACCTCAGTCCCTCTTAATCAAAGTGCCACTGATCATTTTTACGGAAATGAACCTTTCATGTATAGGGAGTGCCACAGGGGTGTATACTAAACACAAATTCAACCTCATGATGCACCACAATAGATAGGATGACAGGATTTGCATGGTAAATTCATGGTGGGGGTATACTCGATAACACAATAGCACTGTGTTATCAATGTGATATCAGCAATGTGACATCTCACACACTTGTGACAGCGACACTCTCTCACACTTCTTATTTATTTATTTTTTTATTTAAGTTTTGGAGCTTTCATGCCCTGTACACACCACATCACTGGCAAAGATGCTGTTTTTATGAACGATGTACCTCATGAGCAGCACTGAATCATTTGCATTGGAGACATCATCGCCATTTTCCAAGCAAGGATAATGCCAGCGCTTTTGAAATCTCATTTTATGGGAGCAGGCAAATTAGAAGCTATCTTTCTGTCTTTGAGAGTGGGCATTAAATCCATTTACCAATTTTCCTGTTGTTCAATATGTAGTGTCTTTCTGTTGTGGTTTGTCAGTTTTAAGCATCAGAATGTCCTGGCTTTGTTCTTAGTCTGAAGATGGCTTTTATGTGGTTACACCAACCCCCACGGCTTCCATTCAACTGTTTTCTAAAAGAACTACTTTAATCAAAGTAAAGCTTCAATTTAAAGAACACTTTGAGCACATGTTAGTCACAGATTTGAGTACACACTTACCACAAACCTTAATAGAACCTCTCATCTCTGGCCAATCTCTGACAGCAGGCCAGCAGTTTTGCTAGATCTGCCTCCCACCAACACAGCATCCATCCAGCATCATGTCACTACCATGTCAGTGTTACAGCAGCTTTGTGATTGGTAGAGCACCTATGCTGTGGTCCGAAACTGACCAATGAGGGAGAGGGAACAGGGTGGTTGACAAAGGGCGCATGGCAACAAACAGGTTACAGAGTGTAACTGCACACTTAATAAATAAAGTAAAATATAAGTTAGATGGACTTAATTCAGTGGCCAATGACTGTAGCTAAAGATTTCTAATAGTGTAGGTTGTGAATGTTAAAAAATACTACTAAAACAGAATAGCACTAGCCATTGTGCAGTAATGTTTCCTGTCTAGCTGCACTAAAATATGCGTTTTCAAAACCAATCCACTGCTGGAGACTTTAACGTTTCATTAATTCTTGTCAAACAAATCTTCCATTACAGCGGTTATGGTTAAATCGCAAAATACTGCAAAGACCCCAAACCGTGTCCTGCTAATTTAATTTTCCCTTTCCAAATAAACGGCAGAACGGGAGAAGATTCCTTGGGAAACGCTTCACTGCTGCCGTGCTGGAGTTAATTTGCCGGAGAGCAGGAGAGTTACTGGAGCGGAAAAGTGCAGTAACATCTATATATCGGCCCTCGATGCCAAGCCGTCACCAGCCGAACACCACAGCAGGCTCCAGGAGGAACTATAGGAATGACTGCAATGGAAACCTACCGGAAGTTTCTTCCCAGTGCCCTGAGTTGAAAGAAGCCCACTTGTTATACAGAACTCCTTTCGTTCTTACACCTGTGTTTGACTTTGCTCATCTAATGGACAGCTCACTCCTGTCTTAGTAATTGGATTAACCGTAGTCTAAACACCTCTGCAGAAATGACTTCCAGACAAACATCACATCTGATTACTCGGGCTTTCGCTCTGAATTGCACTTCACTAAATCAAGTTTCAGGAAGGGCACTTGTGATTGGTGGAAAAAAAAAAAAAAATTAACACACACACCAGCATGCAGGATATGTGGATGTAGGCCTTGTTCGCTCCGAGACGCAGCCACAGGAAGTCTGAGTGTCCTGCTCATACAACAGGAAAAGCCCTCAGGACAGGCTAGCGCTTTGTCCTCTGAGGTGGGCTGGAGGCACTGAGGCAGGGTGCCTCAGATGCATGTCTGAACATGTTTTCTCTCAAGACTTACACTAGAGTAAACCGGCCTCTCAGTCAAACAAGTGTGTGTGGTTGCTTAAGTGTGAATGCCTAGCTCAAGCCAAGGTCACTTTTTCCCAGGTGTGTGGATATGTTTGTGTGTGTGTGTGTGCGTGTGTGTGTGTGTGTGTGTGTGTGTGTGTGAAGGGTCAGAAAAGCTGTGATGAAGCAATGGATGAGAAGCTTCACCATGCCAGCTACACTCTCCACATAAAACACAAGAAGCAAAGGCATTTGTCAAGCCCAGCGCTTGGAACCGAGGGGTTCAGAGACATGAGAGAGAGAAACAAGAGGAAAATAGAGAGTAGAATTCGGCGAAAGCCACGGGCTTGAAATATGGTGGTCCATCTGTTGTACTCCTCCTCCTCCTCCTCCTCCTCCTCTGAGGTGCGTCTGTTTTTTTTCTCCCCCCCCACTCATGCTTTAACCAGGCTCACTGTCCACCAGGAAGACGGATCGCCCCCCGCCGCATGCCTGCCTTCCTGCCTGTGCATATTCACTAATGTTTACTGTTTCTACCACCAAGGCGGCACCATGCTTCCCCTCTGGAGGCAGTAAATGCCAAGGAAACCATCTGTCTGGCGCATCGGCCGCGCTATGGATGACACGTATCGGAGATATCGGGGAAAAATGACAACTGAACGCGAAGTCTCGTCATGTTTTTCCATTCCTAGAAGAGGATTAAACACCTGCTCATGAGCTAATGCCGCCGCCGAATGCTAACGAACGGGACGGCCAGCCGTGGTGCTTCTGTTCAGTTTTGGGTGGCTTTGCTTCCATGAGAAGCATCTCGATGCCACTTGGGGGTGGAGGGGTGGGGGTGGGGGTGAGTTGTTAGATCAGTAGTGGTAGAAACAAAATCTCTAGCATCAGAAAAACCTCTGGCTGAGACAGAGAAGCTGACATCACCTGCAG
The DNA here is from genome assembly GCA_025802075.1 of Tenebrosternarchus preto. Lineage (NCBI taxonomy): Eukaryota > Metazoa > Chordata > Actinopteri > Gymnotiformes > Apteronotidae > Tenebrosternarchus > Tenebrosternarchus preto. The sequence goes on from JAOYMR010000011.1 coordinate 15,540,406, forward strand.
GATCCCAGACAATAGGAGATTCCCTTTGTATGATCACAGGGAGATACTGCAATCAGTCGTCTGTGTAACGGGATTTAGCGGATTATGTTGAGGAGAAAATCCTGTAATCCTCACGGCTGAGTGTGTATAAAAGCGAAGAACAATCGCACAACTTCTGTCCTGTCCCTTCAACAACAGAAGCTACTGTACTGACTACTGAACGTACGTCAGGAACTCTAGTACTGACTACTAAACTGATGACTGATAAGTTCCATGACCACGAGCGAGTTTTCAGTATCATAAGTCAGATGAGTTTTAAATGTAGAGCACTAATTTGGCACAGGTACAGCACAAACCAGGACATGATGCAATCAGATACTTAGAAAAGGGTGAGGAAAAGCCAGGTAAGGACCAGACGTTCTTGGCCAACAAATCAAATATAGTCTGGAGTTTCATTATGTTACATTTCTCTGCCATTCAGTGTTATCACTGTGTGATCTGCCCTGGTCAGCACATAAGGGAACAGCGTCAAAGTTCAAAGCCTTACAGTGTTCAGGACTTTGATCCCACACACTACTGATGTGGCCATTGGTAGCCAAAGCTTACCCACGATGCACCAGCTACTTCTGGGAGATGAGGAAAGGGGGTGGGGGGGTTGATGATAATGGAGACGAGGCAGTGAACATTTGAAATAAAACAAAAACAACAGAATGATAAAACCGATTTGCCTACTGCAAGCCCAAGACTGGGACGCAGGCCCAGCGCTGGCACACGTTGGCACTGCCAACTCTGCCTTTGGCAGCGGGCGCACGATCGTCAGCCAGCGAGGGCCGCCCCTGCCTGTCCCTGCCCCATCCCTGCACGGGGTCCGTCCACCTCTTGAGGCCCAAGAGTTTTCACCCAGACGTAAAACACAGAACCAGTTATTTTGCGCCTCTCAGGAAAGTGAGCCGTAGGTGTCCTCGATGATAGAGGAAAGTGCCAAAAATCTGCCATCGAACCGATTTATGTTCATTATTGAACTATCCTTAGTGTTTTACCTTAGCTAGCAAGACACAAGCTAGCAAGTGTTTGTGTGTGTGTCGGGAGGGTGATGGTGGTAATAGAACATTCAGTCCTTTTTCATATTTGATGAGTTAATCTTTCGTGTCTATATTATATAAGTGTGGGCATTGGGGGGGGGGGGGGGGTGGAGGGGATAAAAAAGCCCCCAGTGAGAAAGTCAGGGCATGGAACCAGGGCTAAATTAGAAAGAATATATTTCACAA
>JAOYMR010000011.1:15555565-15567309 GCA_025802075.1 Tenebrosternarchus preto
GAGGCCCCCTCCCCTCCCCCGTCTCAACGACTCGGATCTTTCTTTATGATTGTATACCTTAAACCCCTCCCCCTGCTCCCAAGAACCCCTCCCCCAATTCCCGCCCGATTCCGCATTCTCCTTCACACGTTAGCTTAACGCTAGCACATCGGCTAGCCGCAGGGACCGGCGAGGGCGAACGGCCCTGTCGTAAACGACGTCTTGTGAAGCGCGAGCCTGGGATTTACGGGACCTGAAGGTGCCGCCGTTTCCCGCCACAGAGCCCTGACGCTCACGCCCGCTGATAATCTCTGTTAATCACGGGGATTTGCTTCTCCTCAAATAAGCCGTTGCCGACAGATCGGAACGGCACTGCTAATCAGGCGTCCTTGAGGGAGAGACGCGTAGCGTGAGGTTTTATGAGCAGTGTGGTGCATGAGGAGGTCAGGACACGACGAGCCGTGGTGGACAGGGTCAGCGTGACGGGGCGGGGGGTGATAATGAGAAGACAGCTGGGTTTTTGAGAAGATCAGCAAACATTGTTATTGTTTTTTTGTTGTTGTTCATGAGAGAAAGTAATGGGGTTTTGAGTCGCCGCCTCTACCTCGTGGTGTAGAAAAACATCCCAAACATCCAAATGTCCCTCATAAACTTTTTGTCCTAGATATCACTGGATTATTTTAATTATGAGGTTGTGATGAGGTGAATTATGAGGAACGAAATTTACCTCAAGTAAGCTAATAATGCTAACATGTATTGAGTTGACAGTCTAGTCTCTTGTCATTACAGCTTTTTCAATCAGACTTTCCAAAATTCAGTTTTGTCGAGCCAGCTTGCCATTGTCAATGAGTCATCGCAAGATAGTTAATGCTAGCTTAACGTCTAGCGCTGTGTATTCTATGTAGATAATGTAAGCCCAATGCAATTAACTAACGACCTTTGCTTATCTGCTATCCAACGACATGCAATGAATCTTCCCCTTATGTTCAACAAACAGACCTGCATTCAAACTACACTAATCAACATGACCAGACTGAAAATGGTTTCTTTTTTAAAAAAAAAACCCTTTTTAAAAAGTTCCTCGTTGAATCTTTAAAAAACCTGAAAAGCCACAATAGCCTCAAATAACTTCAATGTGCAGTTGCATTAACAGGAAATTTGTGTTTTTACTGAATAACCTTGATATTCAGAGAATCCAGTGACATTTTGGAGAAGAACGTATATATAAAAACATTTCACAGAGAAAAACAGACCGAGAGTTCAGAGACAATTGAGAAAATTCCACATTCTGCAATGACCACAATTAAGCTTGAACCTCTCATCTTCTGATACATTTGAAGTAATTTGTGATAAACTGACACATTTTACAAGAACAGTGCCTGTTGAGGTCTGGAGAAAACCAAAAAAACTGTGAAAAAATAGATTTCCCTAACAAAAACAAAAGTTTCTAAGCCAAGTTTACAATGCTGTAAATATAATGCATTCATTTGATAACGTTGTGACACCATGAATACTGTGAACAATGGTCCATCGCTGTTTATACTCCTGCCACGGTCAAAGACAATACCCAGATAGTGACATGTTGTGACATGCCCGTCTCCTGCTGTGCTCTCTCTCCTGAAGGCTCTGATATGCTTCCACAGAGCAAACGGTCCAAATAAAGTTAGCGCTACCTACGGAACATCAGGAATGCTCGCTCTGTCTCAGGCTACACGACGTTCCCGGAGGGACATGCGGAGCAGACTCGGGAGTCTCGACCGGAGTCGTTTTTTTTTTTTGGCCAGCCAATGGAAGAGCCAGCAGGAGAGGTTAGTTTGGAAGGCCGGACGCTGGGAACACCGCTGTAACCCCTCTCCTCATCGGGAGCCTCAAGTCCCCATGATGTAATAGAGAGAAATTTTCAACTTGCTGCCTCTGCAGGTAAGGCGGGAGGAGCTATACGCAGCCAATTAAATGCACGCAATCCATCAATGGGCGGAGCTTAATTACTCCCACTTAAGAAACAACCCGAACTGGTATTCAGTGCTGGAGAGGGTTATTCCTTTCAGTGAGCTGTCCAAGAGTTCATGGCCAGGTTGTAAAATGGCCAGCCTCTGCTCTCAATAAACCCATTCTAACTGATTCTGAACACATGTTCTTTTAAACAACCATTCAGCTTTTGGACTTGTTCCAAACTTTATCATCCTAAGCCATGGCATCTAAATCAAGTAAATTAATCTCAAAATGTTTTTCTATTGACTTGTGGATGAGACCAGTCACCCCTAACACCCATTCACGTGTTCCACGCAAATGATTAGTGTACTTGGAAGCCACTAGTGTTGTGATTGGTAATTACAAATCTCACGTGGGAGCAAAGCACAGTGAATAGCAGTGATATGGTCAACGACAGTTGCAGTAAGACAAGAACAACAACCAAAAAAACCCTCCAAAACAAATAATTTTTTCTCAAATGGTTACTATCACACTGAAAGCAGGTGATAAAGTTCAGGGTGGTGCTGTTAGCGTTGGTGAGCGAGACGCGTGCGTAGTTATTCCATGAGTTCATGTGAGTTATTCCAACCCCCCTCTGTCTTAAAGCCACTCGGCAACGGCGGTTTTATCGACAGTGTGTGTGCGTGAGTGTGTGAGTGTGTACAACTCCAAAGCCACACGCTGCTCTCGAGCGACAAAACCAAACTTGCCACTGAGCGAAGCTTCTTGCCGGATTCACGCGGAGAGCGTTAAAGATTCGCCCCGTCAACAGCTCGCATGCTTGCGGGGAAAATTATGTAGGACGAGGTGTCAAAGTCTTCATCCCTTCTGCTCATATCGTCAGCACACACATGCTTGCACATGCCTTCTACAGCATCTATCTTCCTGCATGCACCCCCCTCGTGTGTGTCTCTTTAGGGCTTTAGTAGGAACCTGCCCACTAAGTGTCACTGGACCCATCATTTCCTGAGCCGCCCGCGATCTGATGCCGCTCTCTCTCCGTCTCCTTTGAGAGGGTGGCGCCCCTCCCCCCTGCCGCACAACTGTGCGAAACCAGAGGAAAGAGGTAATGTATCTTGGCAAAATGAAAGAGTTCCCTCCTGGATGTGCGCACACACACAAACACACACAGACAAACACGCACGTTCACACATACTTGAAAACAGACTGCGTGTCCCAGTTGATGTCAGTAAGATGATGGGGTTTGGGACTTAACAAAAAAAGGTGTAGCTGTTTTCCAGCACTACTGATTCAGGCCCCTGGAAGTAGAGGGAAACCTCTGACCTGCACACGCCTGTTGTAGACGCGATGGCTCAATGAGAGGAGAGGAACCACAGGTCCTCTCCAGCACGCGCGAACGGATTAGCAGAAGCAGAGGCGGGGCATTCTTAAGGAGGATTACAATAGGAGTCGCTGCTTAACTGATCTATTGTTTAACACTTTACTATTGTTATTGCTGTTTAGTAACATGATAAACTAATGCAAGTTATTAAGATCAGTATCAACGGCTCCTCTGTGGATATCGTAGGAAGCACCAAATTTCCTGGTGTCTATCTAGCAGAGAACCTCAACTCGACCATCAATACCAGCTCCAAAGTCAAGAAAACCCAGCATTGACTCTACATCCTGAGGAAGCTGAAGAAAGCTAGTCCCCTTACCATCATCATCCTCACTACATTCTACAGGGGGATGATAGAGAGCATCCTGAGCAGCTGCATCTCTACCTGGTTTGGGACTCGCTCTGTCTAGGACCACAAGACTCTTCAGAAAACAGTAACAACAGACGAAAGGATCCCCGGGGTCTCTCTTCCCTTTATTATGGATACTCACAACACACACTGCTTCCAAAAGGCCACCAACATTGTAGAAGATCCTTCTCCCTTCCTACCATCCAGGAAGATGGTACAAAAAGCATTCAGGCCCTCACAACCAGACCGTGCAGAAGTTTCTTCCTTCATGTCATCACACTCTTCAACACACCATGACTGACAACAAGTGACAACTGTGATATTCCATTTAATACAATTTCTTCTTAAATAAATGTGCTGGCTGTTATCTTGACCCCTTGATATATGTATTTTACATAGACGTAATTCTACGTTCTACACTAACTACAGCCAGGACAAATTTTAAAACATGATAACAGGCTTTAAACTTTTAAATGAAAAATGTATCCATACACTTCACTTCAAAAGCTTCTGTTTATCTGTATATTTCTGACTTTCAAACATATGCAAATTGATTGTCTTTGTTAGAGCCATGAAGGACAAAACTGATTCCAACGTTTTTCCTTCGGAAAACTTTACGTTTACATGGATCGTGATGTTTGTTTGTTCTTTCCCAGAAAGGCGCATGATGACTTTGCAAGCTCCCTGTTTTCAAAACACCTTTAAGAAGGTGTGAACTGAACAAGACTGGGCCTGTGCACTGGTGCCAAGGGTTTCTTTAGCATACGCGACTGAACCTGACGTAGCTATGATGTGAGATGACGTGAGATGACGGGTCCGCCTGCCTGTTCCTGAATCCCAATGATGAATCAAGCCGTGTAGTCAGAAAGTCATCCCTGCCCCATAATCACCAACTCATTGGTTTAGACAACAAGTTATCGAACGTGGCAGATGTGCCTTTCACCACCATAAATACATAAATAAATACATAAACTAATCAAACTGGTTAAAAAACTTGTTTTCCCAGCAAGGTGTATTTCTGCTGGAAACTAAAAGGTAAATCTATAGCCACTACCTTGTGAGTTTTAATCTCATTCTGAGGAAAAGCTGTTAGTGTTTAATGAGCAGGAGACTAAAGGGCTTTAGGAGCTACAGTGTGCAGGAGGATAAACACCAAACCCCAGCTGCAACCTCCTCTCAGAGGGATGCCAGCTAAACGCACGCAGGAGCCCTTCCGAAATGCTGCTGAGAACCTCCGAGAAGATGGCTGAGGTGAGAGTCTGGTTCTCTCTCAGAGGGCCCTGGCCGCAACGGCGTCGTGTGCGAGCTATGGATGAACAACCTTCTCGGTTTCCCGAGAAACTCCGAGATAGGATAGGCTGGGTGAGACGTCACCAAAATTGCTATGCTACATAATGTTGTATGCTATAAGCAGCTGGATATGTGTACTTGTGATGGTGAGGAGTGTGTAAGTATATTTTTGCATGTCTGTGTGACATATATACAGATTAGAGGACAACACTTCAAAAGAAAGCAGTGATTCTCTAAGCAGGATAATTGGGCAAAACATGAGGTGTTGAATAACAACTAAAGTAACAATTCATTCTTACATTTTCATTCTTACAATTATTTCTGTCAAACTAAGACTGGAAAAATTAGAAAAGTATAGAACAAGGAACACTCTCTCCAATCAAAGCTCCCTGAAAGCAAAAATTAATAAATGCATCCTTCAGTCAAAAACCACTGCTAATGGCATGTTAAGCTTTATCTTAAAAATATACACAACACTTACTAACAATATATATATATAATTAATGCTTGGGTGTTACAGAAGCACATGAAGGCACAGTAAGAAAGAGAAACTAGTGAGAAAAAGAGAAAATCTGAAAATGGAGAGAGATATAGAAAGAGATGTGTAGCAGATGGAGTCATGAACGCACACGGAGAAGATGACGTCCAGAGTGAAGGGCTGTCGGGGTGTCCGGGCGTACGCTAGGTGATATCCAGGTTTCTGTCATCTCGCTGTCAGACGCGTCTCAGTCTCGCCGCTGGTTTAACGCTGCCGACAGGAGATGGCGAGGAACCTCCACGTGGGCTCACAGATGTGTCACGGATTGTGTCTCCCGCCTAAGGCCATGTGTGGTTGCTTGTCCGCCCACCCGTGGCGTTTTGAGGCATCAGTGGCAGAAATGAAGAGCCATGGGGGTGGGGCAAGTCGAGGAGCGGAGCCAGGTCGGAGGGCGTGGTCAGACTTTGTACTGCATTACAAAGTTTGGTGTGTTTCCATACAAAGGAGTCCTGACAGATTAAAAAATAAATTAACACCTTAGTCTTCTCTGCCTCAGAGACTAAAAGCAGCAGAGGCATAATTGAAAGGCTTAGGAGAAGGGCCAACGAGATTACATAAAACCTCTTTTATGTAGACAACTGAAGTAGACAACTTGCCAGTGCAGTGGCTTGCCAGTGTTCCACCTGTGTTTCAGGAGGACTTTACGTGGCATTTTCAGTGCGTCATTAAGAGTGCACATCATGTCTGGCCAGGCTGCGTTTACTGGAGGAAACGTCCTCTACCCGATCCTGATGGAAAACCGTTCGGATGGAAAGTCAACACAGCGACCTTTTTCTTGAAGCGAACACGAGGCATGCGTGTCTTCGGGATTGTAGGTGTCTGTGTTTATAGCTATTTCAGCGTGATTTCGCAAAGAAGGTACAGGGATTACGAGGAAATTAAAGTGCCAAACGCCCTCGCCCGACCCTCATCACGCAACTGTCAACGGCTTTGGAAGGCTTGTCCGTCGGTGGTGTGTAGAACTCAAAAATGTTGGTGCTACACAACATAAATAACAATAAAAACAGTCATCATGCAATCAAAAGATGCTGGGGTATTAGCTCAGTACATGAGAAGCTCTTTTCTCAGAAATGCCTAAAACTAGTCGTTTTGTCTACCACCAATCAAAATGCGGTTTGCTTCCGACTGAGGGCTGTAATATCTAGATGAAAATGTAAGACAAGTCTCACATTCCTTGATGCAGAAAAGAATCATCTGATAGAAGCAAAATGATGGCGATTCAGATTTCACAGTTCATCCCTCGTTTGTATGTGGAAGAGATGAACTCAGACAGCGGAAACGATTGCGCCGCACTTCACAGGCGGGAGGGACGGCGAACTCCACCCACTCTCAGCCGCAGGGCCACCCACTTGTACCACTGGTGCATGACGTCGAAGGCAGAGAGCGGGTCAAGGAAGAGGTTGTTGCATTTAGCATAAAAACACATCTTTCGTGTGGATTCTGAAATATGCCTTGTGGAACCAGAACCTCAGCCTGCATTTCCAGGTGACATGGCATTACCTAAAAACTTCAGCTGAGGACAGCACTCTTCCCTGAGAGGCATCAGACTGCAGATGTGCGGTGGGTCTTCCTGTTAACAGAGCGCAAGAGAAGCCATGGCAGCCAGCCAGACGGCCCGATGTTTGAGTCCTCGGCAAACTACCCAGTCGACTGTGGAGTCCTGGCGGGATTCGAAGAACGTTGTACTGCTTATCCTGCGTAATCACTTGGACTCAACTGCGCCAAGAGTTACGGTGGGAATGCTCTCGGGTGAGTCATTGCAGGTCCCCCCAGCATGGAGACCGTTCGGCGAGGCGTGTCAGACACACTGGCGGATGGCGTTATCTGCAAACCATTCAGAACATCTGTACGGGCAAAGAGCTCGAGCCGCCTATCTGGGCTCCTCGAGGGGGGAGAGTACTGGCTTTTTTTCATGGCTGGCAGCCAAAACAGCTGCCTCACTCACCTTGAGGCCACAGAATGCCCTGAAAAACCCAGACGACTCGTTCAAGTGGAGTAAGAATCGAGTAGGAGGGGCCGTCTGAACCTGACATAACTGACAGGGAGAGGCAAGAGGGAATTCCATTAAATGGCCAATCCCTGGGAGGAAAACTGATCTAGGATCAGTGTGCTCTTGCCTCCTTTACCTCAGAGTGCTTGATTGATACTGTCCCATAAATACTATGAAGCACCTTCTCTTTCTTTTCTGTTCCCAGACCAGTAACAGTAGCTGCCTGCCTGTACTGATATCCACAGGATTTTGCTGGGTTTACTCCAAACACGACTCTCTGTTGCCACTCACCTTAATGACGTATAAATTTATTGAGGTTTGTGCAAATTCTAATTTGATTGCAAAAAATAGGATCATGCATCACAAGAAAAAAAGAAACACAAATGAGCCATAAGTGATTACTAATTTTCTTAAGGACGTCGTATTAAGGTATTAGGTACGGGGTCCTCCCACTCGGTTATATACTGCCTGCCAATTAGCAAACGTCCTAATCACATCAGTTTGGTGTCGATGCTCCATCGTGGGATTAGTGAGTGACAGGTGCATGAAAGAACACTGACAAACGTCCTTCCCCTTTCCGGTCCTGTGCAGAAAAACACAAAACAAAAAACCAAAACGAAACCACCACTGACCAAAAAACAAAATCCCCGATTCCCAAACAGCTGTCGCTGATGCCTCGTTTTCTGGCAACAGTCGAAAGGGTCTGAAGCAGCCACAGAGGTGCGGCCGTCCTAAAATTATCCCTTCCAAAAATACAGCCGCCTGAAGCCCTGGCACATCCACTTCCACTTGGAAGAAAACTGCAACTTTCCGGGACCAGTAGGGGGGCCTTTTCCAGCAGATCCCAGAACAGCAGAGGAGCTCGTTAAGGGCTTTGTGAGAGGTTAGGTGATGTGCTGTGCAGGGATTGACTGATCCAAGCACCTTGGGGGAGGGGCCTGGTGGGGTTTTAGAGGGTTGGTGCCTCAGCTATAAGGAAGGGGAGGGGACATGAGGTTTTGGTAGCGCTAATGGAGAACTGTGTGAATGCGTGTTCCTGTTTTTCTGCTTTCTACTGAAGATAAGGTTGAAAAATGCAGCCACACCCCTTTCCTGCCAGCTCTTCCCACCAATACCCCACCAGCCCTTCCCCCTCCCCATTGCTCCGCGCAATCCTGCTCCGATCCACCCCACATTGCCCCGCCTTGCCTTACCTACACCCGTCCCGCTCCACCCACACCCGCCTCGCCCCACACCCATCGTCCCCGTGTGGGCACCCACCTGGTGGACGAAGACATGGGCCCCGCGGGGGCTCAGCAGCAGGATGGCACGGCGCAGGGTGTCACGGTAACGGTTGAGCTCCTCCGTGCGCATGCTGCTGAAGAGGCTTGAGAAAACGCCGCTGATGTTCCGGTCGACCCTCTGCAGTGAAACGTCCAGGCCTTGCCGCGCTGTCTGGTCCAGGAAGCCCTGCAGGCCACGGATGTCTGGTGGAAGGAGAGCACAGGGCTGTTGGTTAGACATGGGCGGGGGCGGGGGGTGAGGCTGGTGTGAGGGTGGGATGCGACAAACTCTCGGCTCCGCCTGCCGAGAACGGCTGGAAGCTAATGGTCTAGTAATGCATGAATATATTAGCATCATATCAGCACGTCCATGGTTTGTGTCAAATTGATAGCTTTCTGTGCACATATGACTTATTCTGTTCATTACTTCAGAAAAATATATGCCCATATATTGTCATAGGATTACAACTTGGCAATTGTGGTCGGTTCGGATAATAATTGGTTCACATCCTACGAAAACGTCAAAAGCCTCCACACACCAAAAAGATCTTCGCCAAAAGTTAATAGCGTCCATCAAATGATCATTACCACTCATATCTGCATGGGGCTGAAGAAACCTTTCATTCAACTCCACATCATTCCGAATGCCCCAAAGGCTGATTTCTCTCTACATCATTCAGAATGCCCTGAAGGCTGATTTCCCTCTACATCCTTCAGAATGCCCCGAAGGCTGATTTCTCTCTACATCATTCAGAATACCCTAAATGCTGATTTCCCTCTACATCGTTCAGAGTGCCCCAAAGGCTGATTTCCCTCCTGTCCCCCATACGAAGCCACAAAGGCTACTATTGCCATTCAGAGGTACCATTAAGTCCATCCGCGATGGAAAACCTGAACGAGCTGTGCTGTCGACTGGCTAACAGCGGCAGCAGGCCCAGCCATGGTTCTCTCTGTGTGTGTGTGTGTGTAAATTTTCACACACCCCTTTGTGTTCCATAAAGCCCATTAACTGCTGTCGCTACCAGCTGAAAGCTCCTCCGTCCCCCCAAACACACACCTTGCCAGTCCCTGGACTTTCTCTCATCTCGTTCCTGTAAGAGTGTTTACAGGTAATATTTTGTGGACATGGGAAGTAGTGCCAAATTGCTCAAGAACTATGTACCGCCACTTCCGCTGACAAGCTGTGACTTCAGAACACAGTTGATGGAAAGTAAGGTGGAGAAAGGTGGAAGGAAACCTTCTTTCACATAAGCCCAGAATGGGGTGAATTATAATTAGAAGTGAAATACAGCCATGCACCAAAACCATTGGCTCGGGGAGTTCAATTCTGTCTTTCTGGGAACAGTTCCTGTCTATTAGCAATGGCAGGCATCTTGTAAAGAAACGTGTTCCTGCCTGTCGAATTCGTTCGTTTTTTTCTTCTTCTCCTGCTACTTAGTGTCAGTCCTCTGAACCTGAGGGAGAGGTGGGGGAGGTGGATATCCATCTCCAAATTCAAAGTGAGCGGGTCTCTGTAACGTGCCGTTTTTTAAAACACTCAGGGAGAAGTTTGTCAGGGAAACGAAAACAGCTGTGTATGTCGTAATTCTGAAAGGATTGTGCAGTGTAGAGTAGCAAAGTGGATTTTGACATTTTTTGGTTCTATTCAGCATATTGCTAGAGCATTAAAGAACCAATGAATAAAATAAATGAACCCAAATTGTGGTGTGTTTTCCCTGAATATATTATTCTAAGACTACTGTGGGTGTGCGAGAACATTCACTAGTTCACAATGTAGTGGAGAGAATCACTCATGTATCTACATGTGTATATTGTGCAGTGGATTTAGTCCATTCTTCACCGAGAACCCTGACTGGAAGTGTAACTGGCTCCCAGTTCCCAGAGTTTCCAGTTCTGAAACAGCAACAAAGCTGCGTTGTCCGGTATGTATTCCACTCCCGAGCTTCAAACATGATGTTACAGGAAGCTAGAGAAGCCGTCAGAGATCATGCGAAGGCCATGATTCACCTCATTATGGAATCAGCAATGAAGCTATTTCCGCAGATTGGGGCATTTCAGTCTATTGCAGTATGCAATGCCCTATTGCCTACAACAGGCACCCACATCAGTTATGCTCCTACTGTAAGTAGCGTCATTCTTGGGGACTGCATTATAGTTGCGGTACACTGTTTTAGACGCGAGACTTCAATTTGCATGCATTACGTCTCGGAAGCACTACAAAACACAGATTATGTAAAATTATGCTAACGGCTTTGTGAGAATGGTAATGACCCCTGCTTCTCTCGGCGTCGGTAAAAGGGACAGGACAGTGCAGGAAAGCTTTTATTTTGGTATTTTGGTGGAGGGGGTTTTGCGCAGCAGCATGCGTTCGACCACGCCATTTCGGGTGGTGGGGGTGTAGTTTGGGGGAGTGGAGAGGGCGGGACCCTGCCGAACAGTCTGTCTTCACTGGGTTGGTGTCTAGCTGGTGCCCCAGCCAATCGTAGTCTCTGGCAGACAGCGGGGGGGGGGGGGGCCGTGGACAATAAGGCATAGATCCCACATCGAGTGTTTTGCTTAAACATCTCTCTCTCTGTCCCTGCCCTCTTTGCCCTCTTCCTCCCTTCCTCTCTCTCTCTGTCTATTCCTGTCTTCATTTTTTCCTTCCCATTAGTGTATCTGAGGATATGTGCTTTTTCATCTCATCATTGTGTCTCTCACTGCTCTCAAGGCACTGTGAGTCATGAAGAGTGATGCCTTCTCTCTCTTTCTCTCACTTGCTTCCTCTATCCTCCCCAACGGACACAACTTCCGTGTTTCTACCATCTCTCACACATAAAGCACAGACCCCCAAACACACACACACACACACACACACACACTCCACCTCGGGGAGGGGAGGACACTGATAGAACAAATCTGGGCTCGAACAGAAGTGCTGATGACAGACGTGACATGAAACAGGAGAGAGAGAAAGCCAGCTACACATGACATCGGTCGATCGGCCAGCCTCTCAAGAACCCGCCCCACACACCCACACCCCCCCC
>JAOYMR010000011.1:15576285-15604459 GCA_025802075.1 Tenebrosternarchus preto
GTGTGTGTGTGTGTGTGTGTGTGTGAGAGAGAGAGAGAGAGAGAGAGAGAGAGAGAGAGAGAGAGAGAGAGAGACAGTAAAGATATATTGGTATTGCCTCCTTTATAACAAATCGCAAAACATTTTTTCTCCCCTTTTCGAGAAGCCGGGACACAAAGACAGATTCTCCACTTCTGGGTGCCTCAGTTTTCCCTGCTATGAAACAATCAGGACGGCAGATTAGATAAGCATGACTTTACACTGCATGTTCCTGTCATGGGCTTCCTGCATTTTCTAGATAAACTTGACAAACTATGTAAAACAAACAAACCAAAAAAATGCATGTGGACCAACAGTACTGTATCCCAGAGTGAAACTATCATAAATCAAATGATCTGTACTATTATGATCAGCTGAAATAGAACCCTACTTAATACCTGCCCTTTCATACACAGCAAAGCTTTTTTTGGGTCACCACATTATTCAATAGAAAACTGGCACAGAGCCCAAACGGCCCTGGACCTGCTGAATGGCTGGGAGGGTAACCATGGGCTTCTCTTGTGCTCCGGCAGGAGGAGAAAACTAAAAGGGGTCGTGGAGCCTGTGTGTCACGCGGCATGTTGTCGGCATGGTGACTGTCTGGTAGGGTTGGGGGTTTGGAGGGTTAGAGCCACATCATGTCAGAACCACCTCGTTCGCGAAAAGGAGGGGCGGACCTCTCAGCCGGTTGATTTTTTTTTCTTAGTGGGCCATCCAGAACGTTCCAAATTTGCCATTGGCATTGGAAAAAGTTGTCAGCCTGCCTGCATGCGTGCTGAGTATAGAATGGAGCATAGCTTCTCCACGACAGCAACATCAATATGACACCAATGTAGAGGAGGAACGTGTGGTAGAAGTGATCCATCAACCAGTGGAGAAGACTTCTGTCCTGTCACCCACCATGTCCGAGATCCCTGGATGGGCAACCCTTCGTCCCTAACATAACCGTTCAGATAAACAGCCAGGGTTGCTGCTCTCTCATTACATGGGCTAATTTTTTTTTTCAAATAAATGTAGTGTTTTCTGAAAGACAATCAGAGATGATTCTTTGCCGTACGTATCTGTAAACGCAGTGCACACTGTTCTCATGAACAACAGGACAATCCAGTGACAACTCTGTCACATTCATGCCACGTTAAGCAATCTAACCACGTTAAAGACATTCTTGTTTTTGCCCAGTTAGTCTGGATAATATCATGTTATTATCAAACACAGAAACTTCTGTGACCAGAGAGTTACCATGGCGCCTGCTGCTCAGACAGTGTCATGTTCAAACAGAATTCAGAACACATCGCTTTCCATCTTCTGTGTAACTTAATGGTAATTAGCTGTTTAATATTCTAATAAGGTCATGCCCTATGCAGATATGCACAATTCCTAAGCCAGTCATCATTTAACACTTCTCAGGAACTGAGCACATATTTAGGTGGTGCCGGGAGGCTTTGTTTGGTATCAGGTTCTGGTTTGATATGGGCCTTGCTATGGGATAAGAGATTTGATCTGGGGGCTGGTGCGCTAGGCTAAACTCAGCGCACAACATGGGAGATGTTGAGAAGACGCAGTGTCCCTGTTGATGCCAGAGTATTGCATCTCAAAAAAAGTTCATATTACTAATAATAAACAGCGTTCGAAAGGATGGCGCCGGGGATGGAAAATAAGGATGAAAGCAGTGTGGAATCCAGTCACCATTTGACATCAGCTCTATCTGGAGTGCCTTCCAGGATTCTCCACATGGGACTGGTCTTATCCACCTCACTGTTATATGCAACCTTTGCATATGGTTTCCCTTGCTTTTAGTGGAGGCCATAGCTGCAAGCTAACATGGTTCTCAAACATGGTTCTCTGTTCTTTCTGAGACAAGGGATCAGTAGCATTTTGCGGGCTGCTACTTGAGACACAATGAGTCAGGGCTGTCTCTTAGCTGAGGGTCAAACATAAACCTGAGAAGGACCCGTCAGGAATGGAAGGGACATTGTTACGGTTCCATAAAGGATCTTTCTGGCCCATTGTATACAAGGAGGAAATCTGTGGCTACAATGACAATAACAAGCTCCCTCAACACCACCACCTTTGCGTTAAGTCTCAGAAGAGACGTTAGGTACCCCACGTGACGAGCGTTATGCTAGAGAAAGAACACAGAGAAACAGAAAGAACCTCTAGTTCAGTTACCATAGTCATCAAAACTGAAACGAAGATCCTTTTGTATCAGCAGGTGGAGCTCCGTGCAGAAGGAGGGGGCGGGGGGCGGGCTGAGGTCACCGCATGACGAACTTCAGGAGGTCACCACGAACGCGACGCCTGTAATGAGTTCCCCCCACCCCATTCCCGCCCGCTACCAACTGAGCTTCCCGTCAATACAGAAGCCTAATTAAGGCTATTAATTACACCTGTGAGGCTGCAGGCCTTGGAAAGAAAAACTCCGCCTCTCCTCCTCTGTCTGTCTGCTTTTCAGCGACGTGTTAATCATTTTGAAGACTTGTTAAATTAAAATAAGGACATTGAGAGGAAGTTGATAGGGTTTGTTACAACGAAGCCTTCACAAAAGGTTCAAACACCGAGGGATAGAGGGATAATGTTTAACAAAGGGATGCATGTCAAACACATCCACCCGCACCCCACCTGCTACACCCACTCTCCATCCACCCACACCTCACCTGCTACATCCACTCTCCATCCACCCGCACCCCACCTGGTACACCCGCTCTCCATCCACCCACACCTCTCCTGCTACGTCCACTCTCCATCCACCCACACCCCACCCGCTACACCCGCTCTCCATCCACCCACACCTCTCCTGCTACGTCCACTCTCCATCCACCCGCACCCCACCTGGTACACCCGCTCTCCATCCACCCACACCTCACCTGCTACACCCCCTCTCCATCCACCCACACCTCACCTGCTAGACCCGCTCTCCATCCACCCGCACCTCACCTGCTACACCCACTCTCCATCCCCTCCACCCAAGTAACGACATCCTCCAAGTCCTTCACGTCACTGCTGTGGGATGGCACAAGGTTCTAGTTTCTCGGAAAAATCCATCTATTTTTTTTCTCCTCTGAGGATCTAGAAATATTTGTTACAGTTGATGTAGTTTTTTATATTACAAACTGAAGGCATTCTTAAGCTTTTCATGCAGTAAAGCTGCTCGATGTGTCGTTCCTTATTGGTGATACGATCAATGAAATACAAACACCATGTTATAAATCTATAAACAGATAAATACATGAACCAACAAGTGAAAAAGTGAATAAAGAACAGATGAGAGATTAAATAACGAACCATGAAATTTTAAGCTGTGATAGACTTACACATACATACACACACACACAGACACTTCTGCTGATAGGCCCTATTCACACGCATGCACACACACACTTCTACTGATAGATCTACACACACACACACAAACATACACACACACGCATTTCTACTAGCAGATTCTCAGTAGCATGCAGTAAGTCATCTCTGGGGGACGCTTCCTGTCTGGCGGGTCTGATAACGTCAAAGAAGTCAGAGAGCATCGGAAGACAAAGCACTGTCTGCCTTGGTAGGGATGAAACCAGAGAGGCACAGGGCAGAACAAGGCGTGGGGTAGAACCACTCTGACCATGAAGATGAGCTCTCAAATGGTTCCTGACATTTACACACACCCTCACGATCCCACAGGATTCGGGGTATGTAGCACATCAGGTCCCTGGCACTTGATGAGCCCCACCCACCTCCCTTTTTTTTTGTTCTTCTTACTTTATTGGTTTGCACCAGACCAAACTCCGCCCCTGACACCTCCTCCCCCCCCTCCCCTCTCTGAACGCTCAAACATTTCTCTAAAGTGGCCTAGAGCATTCAGAGGGCTCATGGGAAATTACAGCTGTGACATCTACCACACAGGCACCAGAGATGTTCTGCAGGCGCCGGCTCCCGGGGGACCTAACCGCCCATCTCTATCCCCGCCTGCTAATCTGCATTATTCATGAGGAATTATTCAATAAGATAATCTGCATGCATGCATATATGCATGGTGGGTATGTCTTAGAGGAACAGCTCTCACAGAGGAGTTAAACGTGGGAAGCTCCAGGCAATGGCATCAACAGCGGGTGGAGGCGGGCATCTGTGAGACCGAACTTTTAAGTATGGTTTTCTGTTCAAATGTAACACATATTAAAATTTATGCTATATGGCAAATATAAACATGGAAGCCAAACATTCCAAGGACTGACTAAGGAGAAACACAAAGCTTGGTCTGAAGGTTTTCTGGTGAGCAGGTGAACGGCGTGGACAAGAAGAGGAAACGAAAATCGACACTTTTGTCAACCACTTCCTTTTCTCTGAGGTGCTGGTGTCGGGCAGAGAGCAGTTTGTCAGGACAAGCTCATTATGGCCACCAGGGGGAGCTCTGTGGCGATTAGCAACACTTTGAATACTGGGTGTGGGGTCAGATGGGAAGAAACCCAATCAGTACATGAGGCTTCATCTGTTTACATCTGAAGTACATCAACCTTCTCTGTTTAGCTATACTAGCAGATTTTGGAATCAATGATTAATTTGTTTTTATTTTTTTTGCTTTTTGAACAGGTACCACAGAATAACGTAATGAAAGAGTCTATTTTTCATTTATTCATGAAAACAAGTATAATACTTTAATGCGAAGGTGATGTTCTGATGTACTGAGTTATTGAGATAGAAAGGTAGAATGATTCTGTGCATGTTAACGAGACATAACTTATCCAAAACCCTGCTGTGACTCACCCACTCTGGTCAAACTAGCAAAAAAAGCTCTGAAATATGAGCGCATTAAAAGCCCCAATCAAACTGAAGCTCTCACACACCCACACACACACATGCCTATAATGCAACAACAGTCATCACAAACGACCACATGTTCATGCTCCATCAAAAACTTCATTTTTCCAGGGTGCAGAATTAGAACTCTGTTCTCAGCATCAGGGTCTCCAGTCTTTAAATTAAACACAACAGCAGATTTTCCCAACCCAAAATTAATCAGCAGTTAGTTTTCTCGCCCTGCGAGGCTTTAACAGTCACTCCCACCTTCGGTATGAGGTACAGTCCAAGAGTTTCACCCTATTCTCTTCCTCACTCAGTATCACCATCGAACCCGCAGCTTGAAGGCAAACATTGTCGCCTGCTGCCACGGTTGTTGCTTCCAGAAAGAACGAAAAAAAGAGGTCAAAGAGAGGAACTCTTCCAGAACGGCATCGAACACAGACGTGTTGCGAACCAGCGTTGCTGGATCCTCGCCGAAGCCGGAGATGTCAATACGCGCCAAAATCACAACATAGCAGCTAAAAGAGACCTCTCTCGACTGGAGGACTCCACAGGAAGGCTCCTGACGAAGACGGACGCAGGACAGGACTTCCATTAAGAAACGAGATTCTTCCTCATCTCCATTGTAGCACTGATGAAAGGTTATAGAAATGCTGGCATTTGAAATTCATTTTGCCCTTTTTACTTTATTTCATTATTTTATT
Organism: Tenebrosternarchus preto; assembly: GCA_025802075.1. Classification (NCBI taxonomy): domain Eukaryota; kingdom Metazoa; phylum Chordata; class Actinopteri; order Gymnotiformes; family Apteronotidae; genus Tenebrosternarchus; species Tenebrosternarchus preto. The sequence continues at coordinate 15,581,793 of JAOYMR010000011.1, forward strand.
TTATTTATTTATTTACCGTTCGAACGGCCGCTGAGAACAAACCAGGCGCATCGGCAGCCTGTGACATTTGTTAAGTCAACTCTCACTTTGGACGGATCCTCAGATGGTCGGGGGAGCATCATGAGTGTCGTGGGGGGAGTTGGGGGTGGCGGGGTGGATCACGGAGCCAATCAGGCATGACGAGGAAGCATACGGCTCCTGGGTCCTCTGCCAGGCCCAGAACCACCTCCTGCCACTGGCTCACGGGCCCAGTAAACTGCATAATTCCATTTGCGCTTAACGTAGGGGTTTGTAATTCACCTTGAGCCTTTGATATGGGGCATCACGGTTGCCATGAGACAGGGGTTTTAGAAAGAAAGTTTGAAGTCGAAAACATAATGATCAGGGACGGACCCAAGGTGAGGGTATCAGGTGATATGTTCATAACACTAACTCATCCCAACCATCTTCAGTTTTTTACTTTGTAGGAAGTACTTTTAGCACCAGGAATACAGAGATATTTTATGTCACTAAACATTTATTTCTGAGAGAAGTAGTTGTTCAGTGCACATCTGTACAAACTCACCTCCCTCCGTCAAGAATCGAGTGAAATCCTGTGATGACTATGAAAGTGAGTTAAGGAATGTGCATGAGGTTGACGGATGATCTCTGTGATGCGGCCGACACTGAGAACCACAGAGGATGCGTTGTTATGGGAACCCAGAGAGGGTCGGGCAGAAGTCTCTCAGGAGCGCAGGTCCTGCCAAAGCTGCAGGCGATGCCATCAGCATGACTCGCCCGACCCGCTCAACCGCATTACTCTGCGACACACACACACCCCTCCCTCCCACACCCCACCCCCCCTGCACTGCCAGCTTTGTCCTCGGGGGAAAAGTCTCATAGGTTATTGCAGTCGACGACGATGGTCTCCGATGGCAACGCAAGCAGATGCACGCAGGAATGTTCAGTGTGTTGGAGGAAGAACAGGGGGAGTTAAAGCGAAAACTCGAGAAACTCGGAGAGGACTCCAGCACTACCTCGCGTTCCTCTAGAGCCATGACTCTGGCCTGAATGCCGTTTGCGTGTTTGGCCTTTGAACGAGGCATCGACATTCTGAGCACACACTGTGGCCCCAGCACTGTGGAATGGGTGTGTGTGTGTGTGTGTGTGTGTGTGTGTGTGTGTGTCTGAGGGAAGACCTCAGTGGTTTGCATTATAATTTGCTGACCAAATAGACATAACAGTATAGGTTAATGGGATTATAATTTACTGGGATTATAATTTGCATTATAATTTGCTGACCAAATAGACATAACAGTATAGGTTACTGGGATTATAATTTACTGGGATTATAATTTGCTGACCAAATAGACATAACAGTAACAAACAAACCTGCTGCTGCACTCTTGAAAGTGATTCCTGGCTTATTTGTACAAGCCTGACACATCCAGGTGTCAGTACCTCCAGTTGTCAGCACCTCCAGGTTTCAGTACGTCCACCTTTCTCCATCTCCAGTCATGCAGACACCAGGTCATTTGCAGTGGCTTTTGTACACAGATGTAAGTCACAGTTAGAAAAAGGCAACAAGAAAGAAAGGGACCCAGGAATACCCTACAACATCTTATTAACCGAGGAAGACGCTCCTCGCCATCACCACGCCAACAAGCCGGGGGTCCCAGGAGTTCACTACCCAAGTCCTTGATCTTCACTACCCTTTAGACTTGCTTGGATAGAGTTCATTCCCTCCCACATAAATCAAACCTTCATGCAAACGCCCAGGCTACACTCCACAGGCAGGTTATCTGCGGCCGTGAATATTTCAGACGGAGTCTTTTATTTATTCATTTTTTCCCATCAAAGATAGGGAAATGATCCTCTCACTAGCACGCTGCAGCTCGCCGGGCCGCCGACGCCAAACGCCCTCGGAGCCTCCCCGAAGACTCCTCGCTAAATCGCGCGCAGCTAAATCTAAAAGTCCACCCCCCCCCCAGGGCCGTTTGCAAGCAGCCCGAATGGTGGAAGTGGGGGGAGGGGGGGTTTAAAAGTCCCTCACCCATACGAGATTCATCCGTAATGCTCATTTCAGAAGTGGTGCAGCTCGAAAAGGAGCGAATGTCATCTCCCTCAGTGTTGCCTGCCTCCCAGTTTGTTTTAGCTCACGAGGAAGGAAGCTAAGCACAACGTTTGGAGAAATGAAAACGGTGGCCAGAGTCCCGTTTGTTCTCTCCCAGTAAACAACGTGAGACAGATCTTCCCCTGGTCTGATAAATGCCGAGGGGTGTCATCAATTTGCTGTGTTCTGGCTCTCATGGAGAGAGTGGGTCACCCCCCCACCACCACCGCATGTCACACCGTCACGAGCTTGAGCGTTTCTCTTCCTTAATACGACAGAACAGCACCAGCTAAAACAACAACTGGCAGGACACCCTTGTTGAAGGCGAATCCTCCTATTACAGCAGCCTCTGGGGTACAGGCCAGCTGCTTTACTGTGTAATTAACCAGTTAACTGAAAATTCTGTCTGCCTCCCATACTACAGACGGACGTCTGATTGACACAGCGTTTTGTGATCTCAGTTGTGCTCTTACATGGAAAACTCCCCCAGCATCCGGGATCTTTATGTGTCTACATGTCTAGCACTTGACCGTCCGGCCATCAACTGCTGCGGTAACAAAAGGCCTCGTGGTTTCAGTAATGAGATTACAAGGAAACACACACACAAAAAAAAAACTACTGGCAAACCTGTTGGTCTCTTGGAAACTTGAGAGTGATTCTGACCAGGCCTGTGGGATGAATGTGACGGGATGTCCTGCCTGCTGTCGCAAACGACACCCCAGGCTGGAAAAACTGACCAGATCCGGCTTGAAGCGGAGGGACCGGGACAGATTCAAAGCTGACGGTTTGTGGCATTGGCGGATGGGACAAAATGATTAAGATGTGTATGTAGAGTCTCGTGAGACGGTCACCTGTAAAACGTGCTCAGCTATCAAGAGATGTTAAATTAAGGTAAATTGTGTGAGTCAGTGCACAATTACGACTAGCGTTCGACAAAATACATATTGGTCTTCTGAAATTCTGCTCATTTTGCCATCACTAAGGAATTTCAAAGTCCCAGCAACAGAGAGCATTGGTAATCGCATCCACACTTTGATGGACTGCTGAGCAGCCTGGAGCCATTTTGGACTGAAATGTACTGGAAAATTCCAACAGGAATACATCAACAATCAAAATAAACAAATGAATGAATCAGAAAAAGAAGTGTTGTGGTGAGTCTGGTTGGTGGCATATGTCATGTCTACTCTTCAAGAACAGTAATTAGAATCTTCTAGGTTCAGTCTTTGTTGTTATAAACTACGGACTGGAAAACTGGCTCCACAGTTCTTTGTTTGAGGTTCCCTGAAACATTAACCTTATTCCTGTTTAAGTCATATTTGTTTATGAAGTGTTTCCTAATTACGGGACGACTGAAAAAAAAGTAACCGTTTCTGAAATATACTCTAACATACAAGTGGTCTAGATAGCCATGTTATTTATTCAGAAATTCTCTAGCCTGTGAAGTCACTACGGCTAGCAGATGTCTGTTTAGTTCTAAATGCATGATCAGAAAGCACGGGCTAGCATACTGAGACTTACTAGAAACAGTCGTCTCTTCGCCGCGCTCGATACAGGAAACACTCCAAGCCGCGTTCACACGGCTCTGTCTAGCGCTGAAGACGCCGGGCGCCTGTGTTCTCCGGATGGTGTGTTGACAAAGTGTCGGCAATTAGGGGTAACAGATGGGGAATCGTTGAGATGACTGAAACGGAGGTGGGACGCATGTGTGATTTCAGAGTGGAAGCTCGCCTGCCACTCCAGAGCCCTAGAACCTGCAGCTGCCAGCAGGCGCCATGGAAACCCCTCTGAAGTGGGCGTGGCCCAAAAATTAAGTTTGGGGGAAGAAAAAACAACAAAAACAAAATGTTTAACCCCTCACAATACCGTAATTTCATTTCTCACTTTTGTAATTCAATAGCTTTCATATTGGTTTCAAAGTACTGAATTATTCACAATAGTTCTGGATTGACTTAAGGTTGTTAAGATTTTGAATAATTTAATACATTTAATAAACCTGGGGTTTAGGAGATTAAAGGAGTGCCTCACATACAATGCTAATATGGCTAACACTGAACAGCATGTAATAATACCTAGTGGGTTCAGTTAATATGAGTTACTGTTATAATACTGCTTATAATTTGTGTTTGCATATTTAAAGGTGCATCTATGCTACTCAGTGACTACAAAGCTATGAAATAAATCATTAGATTACAAGTCTGATATGAGCATCCAAAACTTATTTTCTTTTTCAAAGCTGTGATCAAAAATGAGCTTTTTTCATTTCCCCTTTTACATAATAAAGCAAAAAACATTCCACATGACCTCACATGATATGAGGTCAGAGTAGGTGGATTTGACTTCATCTGCCTGCCACGTTAACCTCAAGCTTCCCGCGTGCTGATTAGAAAATGACGTTTGGGGAAATGATCCTTCCCAGCCTGTTCATTGAAGGCTTTATTAACGATGCGTGGGTTACGTATTCATACTTGAATGCCCATTCAAACCCCCCAAACCAGCAGGAGCTCACGGCTCCATCCAACTCCACGTGACGTCTTAGAGCCAGTAAACTCTGCAGGCCTCAGTAATGACGAGATTAAAAACCCTGAGACAGCAGCGCCCTCTCTGCCCAGCAGGAGGATGACGGGGGCTGAGTGTGAAATAGCTTCACTCGCGTAAATTCCGGTCCGCACACTGAAAGTGTGACCCGTCACCCATAGCGATGTAAATAAATAAATAAATAAAACTTTTCGTACGACAAACATAATGTTTTTTTTTTTTTTTCCGCACGGCCAAGATGAGCATGGAACCCGTGGAACGCTGGAGCAATCGCGCGTCGGATCTGAACTCCGGCCTCCGCTCAAACCCTCTGCCTTTCCCTCGGGAAGAACTCAGTTGTTCGGAGCCACCGGCATCTAATTAACAGGGCGCCGTTTGAAGGCTGACATTTCCTCCTGACCCAGGGCTGCAAGCAGCACATAATACAACACTGAAACCACGGCGACGTGGAGTTGTAATACTTGCAATGATTTTTTTTTTCCCCTTCCCATAATTCTAGAAAAAAAATGTCTGAATAGTCAGTTAATAGTTTGTTTATATTGCACTGTAAATGCTAAGCTTCACGATGCTTTGATACGTAAAGGTGTACTGGCCGCTATCAAACCTTTCTGTCTAAATCAGCATAATGCCACTCGAAACAAAAGAAAACCGAACCAAACAGAATCAAACCATTATTTTCATACAACCACAGAGAAAACAGCAGTCTGTAGTGGTAACATTTATTACTGAGAATGTCACTATAATTCATTTATCATCAGTGTTATCATTATCCTATTCATTCCCTAATGGTTGTCATCAGGGTTGCTTGTCCAGTTACATTCGCATAATTATGGATCGCACTCCATTCAGAATCAAAGCGAATCAAAATGCTTTCTTTCTGTAATTGACAGCTATGGTGGAACGCAGTGTTTTTACAATGGTGGACAGACTGTGTCCTTTGAGATCTGTGCCATCTTCTCCAAAAATGCTGTCCAGACTCATCACCCCGAAACCCAAACAGCGAGAAATAAACAAATCCTCCCTCTCACTCTCTCTTTGGCTCTCTCCTTTTGAGCAGTCAGTTTAACCCATTACTAGTTTAGTATTCACTGAGCTGCCCTGTCATATTAATGTCTGCATGCAACTGTGGCTGCGAACCGCTAATGGATTTGGGGGAAACGTCTTTGAATATTCATGAGATCCTTGTGTGTGTCACCCCCCCCTCCCGCCCCCGCCCACATCCCGGCTCACTGGCGCCCATATTAGGTGGCAGTCAGACGCTCGGGCCTGAAAGTGGCCCAGCGTGTTATGGCCAACACGATGACTGGTGGCTTTGCAAAATGTGGCTAAGCGACTATGACAATATCAAAATGAATATTCTGTTTGTAATTACAGCAGATAGGGTTTGGTGGCAGACTGGGGACCCGAAGTGACACCAAGACCCAACCCCCTGCCTCTGGTTTGGTGTCCCTGGAAGGGGGGCGGGGTTTAGTGTCCCCACCAGGGCACAACCAATGCCCACATCATCACTGCGATGCGAATAGATTTTGGCAGTGTCTGTCCGCCCAAGTTGGCTGTTGTTTTGATGACAGTTTCAAGATACATGCCAGAATATAACCCACACCACCAGAACTGCTGACCACTGAATACACCGACACCGAACTGCAGAACAGCCTGATTGATTAGAGTCTGATTATGCCGGCGATGGAAAGTTATTTTTAAACAGGCGTCTAAGCAGGCCACACTTGTATCAGACACCCAGTGTTACATTCTCTTGTTCCTTCCATCTCCAACCAATCAGGCCCCAGCTAGTATGTTAACATTCACACTGTCAAGCACAATGCAGCTTTTTTTGAGCCACTGCCACATTAAATTATAATAAACTGTGAGGTGTCACAAGCTTCACACAGACTCGGCAAGACACAATCACCATTTTCAGTGAGACTTTCTGTAATACCTCATGAATATGAATTATGTCTCTGTGGGCCAATGAAAACACAGCTAATTACAACATACAAAAAAATTAAATATTTGCTCATATTTTTAAAATGGAATATTTAGATTTTTGTTTTCCACAATGCATTTTGACAGCGGGCAGACATAAGGAGTTCCTCAAAACAAGTGGCTTTCCAGGAGAGCCAACGTCAAATAAACATTCCCCTCCACCTCTCTACTGCAAGGGACTACCGTTTGTTTACATCCGGGTATCCGAAGCGTTCAATACATCGTCTTTTCCAGATTGTGAAATGCCCTGGTTGGTTAGGTTGACGTCATTTGACACGCCCAGCACTGGCCCTAATTACGTGTGTGAGACAATGCATCAATAACTAGTGATTACTGTAGTCTTAAGCATTAACAAAAAAATAATACTTTTTATAAAGCATTCTATATTTTTTAAATGTGTGTGTGGGCGGGGGTGTTGTGCGTGTGCGCGCGTTTGTAAAATCTATTCCAGCGTTTGGTTACACATTAACCTGTTAGTTTGGATTACTGATGTTTTCCAGAGGCGCTCCTGTATGTTGGCGGGCCAATAATTACACCATAGCCATAGAAGAGACGGCTTTGTGGGTGTTATTCTTACTGATGAACCGCTGGTGTTTGACTGAATAGCTGTAATTAAGGATAAACAGATCTCTTAAAGCAAGACTTTTACACAATGTAGTAATTTACTATCACTTTGTTTGCTGGGTGTTCATTCATGCGGAAAAGACGATATGCGATATAATTATTTACATAAAGCTATTCTTTGACTGGGAAAAAAGTTTCTGTAGCACATCTCCAGAGACCGTCTGCTTTCCACTCTAGGCTACGTCTTAATCTGAGAACATAAAACCTGCTTTAGTATGTAATAAATATCTGGAAAATCATCAAATATGTGTCCAGAACCTCCCGCCCCCAATTTCTGCACGTCGGCACACCTCCGTTAACCGACTGCTATTCAGATATCCTAATCAACGTGGATCTCCGCATTACCGCACGCGCATCATAAACACACTCGTAACATGCCCCGTTAATGCTCTGAACAAGATTAGTCACCAGCTGAGGATTTAACCAACCTACAAAATATGTTTACAAAATACGTTTCCAATGTCTGACACTAGGTAGGTCTTGGAGATGATTTATTGAGGCATAATTGGGACACGGTTATTTGCACATGAAGACAAACGTCACCGGCGGACGCCTTAACATCCATTAAAGAATGAGCGTGCGCTCCATGGAGAAAATCAAAGTTTGTTTTAAACTGCGAGTTGACAGTCCTTTCCATCCGAACAGATTTCCAGACTTGCCAGTAAGGTGTTTTATTCTTATCTTCTACCATTCAAGAACAATTGCGTCATTTTCCTCCTTAACAGTGAACAAGCTTTTTTTTTTTTGGAATATATTTTTATTATTTTTCAAACATATTTTACACACAGTGATGCACCACAACCGGTTCTAAAAACAAAAGATGAAAATTATGACAAGAGTAATACAAGCATATGCAGGAGGATGAACAAGCTTTTTTAAACGCTAAATCGATTTAATTCGGCGAGGGACTGGAAGAGAAAGTTTCGCGCGCAGTGGTGACACATGTAATAAGCTGCATCTAAGCAGCTTCTAATCGCAGAAGTCTCAGTCGGCTCGCATCTCTGCTCACTGACCGGGAGCCATCAGCTCCATTAAAACAAATTACCGCACGGCTCCGAGGTAGGATCCAGCTGCTTGGCGTAGTGCGAGTCAGTCAGCTCGGAGGAGCCCGGGGGAGACAGGAGAGATCGTGGTAATTTCAGGGGGGAAACATGGAGACAGGAATAGCAGAACACCAGACTAGCTACGCTGCGCTAACAGCAGAAGGTCCTGGTCACAAGGGGGACGTATCACACGCAGAACCGGCTGTTAACTACAGTTCGCTAACTAAAAACAGTCCGACAGAGTAGGATGCAGTGGTCGTAATGGGGCAATTAATCAAAGCACAAAGCTCGCGCAAAACTGGCAAGATTCCTAAACGCTAAAATACATTGTTTGGTGGGGGAAAAAACGCGCCCTTCGCGAGAAGGTTTTGCTTTGCAGAAGGAAACACGTGACCGATCGTGCACACGGGCTCGCTGGCATAGAAAACGGCGCTCTTGGTTGTCACGACAGTCGTCGTGCATTGTATTTCGGAGAGATGAAAGGCTAATTTGATGGCCGAGGGAGCGAAATGCAGGGCGAGTCAACGTAGCCGTGCTCTCCTGGCCGCTCAAAAGCCAAGTGCCTCGCCGGTGGCCTGGAAAATGTCATTTACTCCCAAGAGTTGTCTAGTGCACGGGCAAACGGACATATGCTGCGGGCATTCTTTTCCCATCTAAGGCTTTAATCTTGGAGCTTTCACAGATGGACTCCTTACAGCCAGTCCTGCATTATACAGGCAAATGCACTGCGTTGCATTAAATTGCTTTGAAATATAATAACACGTCGGTGAACCTTTGATATAACATGGTTAAAGCCCTACATTCTTTTAAACATAATTATTTATATATGTTGCATCCTGTGAAAGCCATGATTCATTAAGGCATTGATGGAAGTTTCATGGAATATCAGAGATTACTCACGATGCTCACAGCACACAATTAAAAAAAAAGATTTGTTAGAGAGCTCATATGCATATTGCAGTCTTATGCAATCTCATTACTCTAAAGGCCTATATTACAATAGCAGTAATCTAAGGAGATATTGTACAGTCTTGGCAGGTACTTTAAAAATGAAAAACTTTTGAACCTTTTATAGAATTGTGCAGAATGCACTAACTATGATAATTTGATTGCATGACAGCAACGAAACTTTGCGAAGTGATCATTTAGGTAATATGAGTATAAAAAATTATATTAAAAATGTCTGCCAAACATGCCAAATGCCAGGATTCATTCTTACTACTGAATCTTACACATTACGTGCACATATATCAGACAAAATAGATATAAATACATAAATATAAACAAGTATATCAGACAAAATAGATATATTCATGAATATATAAATATAAATAAACAAATATATAAATATAGACAAAAAAAAGTCTCTGGTCCCTCAAATATTGACTCAGACTCAAGGAGATAAATGACCTTGGCAAACAAAACACACACACTCACAGAATTGATCCTTGCAAAAATATTTCTCTACAAACGCATTCAGTCATTTGCCAGTAGTCACTCTGATCCAACCCAGTTCTCCCAGTGCTCCCAAACGCATCAGTACCCCTTTAACATCCATCAGGCCATCGTGGGAGTAGCACAGGGCTTTAGCTCACTGCTGGCAAGCGGGAATTGCTGCATGAATCGCTTTCCTTCGCCGCAGCTCACAACGACAGGTGGAACACTCGCTCCTCTGTTTACCGTCTTCATGGCAGCCACCCCCGGACGGTAGGGCACGCCGCAGGTGCCCAACGATATTCGTCACTTCCCCGATGACCGACCCTCCTCCTTCCACACCCTGAACGAAACCTGTTGTGGTTGTTTAGTTTGTTTGTTTCTATGTCTTTTTGGAGAGACAGTGTCTCGTAGCAACATGACAGTTGAGGCTTGCTGTCAGTAATATTTATCACACCCTGGCAAATGATTGAACTATTTCCTTTCAAATGGGAAAGGCCAGTTCATCCATATTGTAAATCTACCTCCTTTAAGTAGCATACAGCCTTGGATGTTTTTGTGACTGCATTTAAAGGTGCCATGGTTTCAGCTCTAGTAAAAATCAGTATAATCCAGTTTCTCATGAGGCCTGCATAACCTGAGATTCAGGTGGCAACTGACTCCACCCATACTGCTCTCCAAAGTCCCACCCCCAGCCCACAGCGAATGACAAAGGAAGCAGCACTACAGTGAATCTCTGACACAAAACTTTCAAACCTCAGAAGAGGAAACCATCCCACTTTTTTGTTGTTGTTGTTTATCTTTTGTGTACCTTTTTATATCCTTTGTCAAACAGGCATTTGTTTTGGTACGACTGTACTCTCACACCTATCCATACGTTGAACACTAGTTGTTTTAATCCTCAGCTTCTTCTCGGACGGCTAAACTGGTTATAACAGCAGAGCATCCCATCAGCCATCTCCACCCGGCCTACTGTCAGGGGTTCTGCACTCTTACCAGTGGCACTTCTGTCTAGCATGACACTTCAGGCCCACATTTAAAACCAGCCAATGCATGGCCCGAGAGCGGAGGTGACTATTCTGTTGTTGTTTGCTCTCTCTTCCAGCACATCCTGTTTGAAAGGAAACAAGGACTTTCAGAACCTCTCCTTCTGTTTTAAAGGCGTTTTCATGCATATTGCGTGACGCATATAATAATCACAGCTCTTTCTGTTCCTTACATAGTCCTCATATTTTGAGGGACCATAGGAAACTAGAGAACTGGCTGCACGGTTGTCTGATGTTCTTGCAATGTTAGTTTATGCACAGGAGAGCTAGTAAAAGCTGCAGAGTTGATTCAAGCATCTTGAAATTTGCATCTCGGGAACAGGTGCTGTCAAGGGCGGTGTCCTGACCTCAGTATGACCTCCTGGCCTCGAGCTACAGTGAAGTCAGAGGTCAGGGTACAGCTTGCCGGAAGTGCGCAAACAGGCAAAATCTTACCGGCTGATGAGACGAGACGAGATGGTAACTTGCGTCATGGAAGGAGAGTAGGGGATTGGAAAAAGGATGTGCTCATGAGCCAAGGCAGGACCCAACAGGACACAGACGAAACAGGACGTGGACAACTTAACGGCATGCTTTACCTTGCCGCCAAACAATGACACAAACTGCTGCAGTTGTCAGGACCAATAAATAACAAATAAATCAACAAACAAACAAAGTGACTTGCCAAGTCAAATTCCTCAGTAAGCAGGAACTGATGTCATTAAAGCAGGGTTTCACGAGAGAAGCTACCCAGAGTTTGCTAGCACCCGCTGCTCACAGACAGCTACTGACCCCTAGCGGAAATTACGCCCTGTGATAAATCCTGTGGCTTTAATAAGGATTAAGTAATTGGTTTGTGTTCCCTGTAATGAGGAAGGGTCTGGAACCCTGGGCGCAATCCTACGTTTATAAGGAAGGGTCTGGAACCCTGGGCGCAGTGCTACGTTTATGAGGAAGGGTCTGGAACCCTGGGCGCAGTGCTAAGTTTATGAGGAAGGGTCTGGAACCCTGGGCGCAGTGCTACGTTTATTTCCTAGTAAGGTTATGAACGCCGTCCTCAGATGAAGGTATCCTAGTCACTTTTATATTCAAAGTTCTTCAAAAACAAGTTCTCTGCTCACTTTTGCAGGGTTACTGGAGAACACGGGTCTGCACCATGCTAATCAAACTCCTGCTCATCAAACACGAGCTCTTCTTAACAGCAGTAGAGACCTTGTTCCGTAGCGACACCTCCATTACGGAGTTCTGCGAGGATTTAAACGGCTCCTCAGTTACTGCTCTGTGAAGAGCTCAAAGAGCACAAGTAATTAATTCCCTGAAAGAATTCTGGTTATCTCGTGATTTGCTCCTTTCAGCAAACACCCTTGTGGGGCATCTTAACTGATCAGAGGGAGGAGTGTGACTTCTGTGTGGGAGGATTAGTTAATCTCTTTTTTCAAACAGCCGGCATGAGAAAGAGGGACTCCCGCCGTATTCCAGATCACTCCCACTGTATTCTGGATCACTCCCACCATATTCCAGATCATTCCCAACATATTCTGGATCATTCCCAGTGTATTCCTGATCACTCCCGCCATATTCCAGATCACTTCCAGAATATCCCAGAAAAAAGCCTGTGAGTAGCTACAAGACATGTACCAGCGGTCCTTGTAATCATGACTGGCATTTTTTTTTTATGAAGAAAAAAAAAAATCTAACCCTAACCCTAACCCTAGCTGTCAGAAGCCATAGAAGCTTCTGCAGGTTTGTGTTCGACTGAGGGTCATTACTCCTCACACACGCCATGTCTTTGTGTGGAACACTGTAGGTTGAGTTAGTTTAACTCACCAAGGGCGCCTTTCCAGCAGCTAAAAGCCAAGCTAACAACCTCACACACTCCGAGGGACAATCGCAGATGCCAGATTGACAGTTTTGAGCCAATTACCAATACAGAGCCCCAGCCAAGGGCTTGGGGATTGATCGATCTTGCCATCCAACTTCGACCCAGACACAGGCGACCTGCAATAAAGATGGCTGTGAGGTCATGTCATCAGCCAGTGATGGGTCTGACCCTCAGAATATAAACAACGTCGGAACTGACGCGACGACGCCCAGCTCGATCCCAAGGGGAGTGGCTCCTGTACAGAGCCCCTCCCTCCAGCCGCAACCGTGGGTTTCCAAGCTCTCTGATTGGGCCTTGCTTCCATGCTTGACTCGTTGCATGGACCTGCAGTTTCAGACTGTTCCACTGTAACGTCTCTGTAACCGTATCTGCAACATGCATGTTACTGGTTGGCACATGCTTGACTACAGGCCACGTTAATATGCATTTCCGGCTGCTACGGACTTGAAAATGCTGAAAAGCATCCATAAAAACAGGCATTTCAAACGAAATACTGAACAAAATCCATATTTAAGCAGAAGGCACTCCGTAAGTAAATAAATATATAACAATTCCACACCTACCGCGCAAAAGCTTTGTGCTGCTGTGATACATTTAAAGGCACGTCTGTCAAACTTTGACAAGTCTGTCGTATCGTCCCATGCGTCTTCATTCTGAGCTGAGCGCATTGGAACCGTCTGCCACTGGAGACGTTTCACAGCGGAGTCCCGGTGAGATGAAACCCTGTCTGTGTGCTGCACTCGCCGCAGGACAGAGCGCGTCAAACCTCGACACCGGCGGCGATCACAAACGCAAGCTTTCACTGAGCTAACTGCCATCATCATTTGGACAGGTGCAAAACAAAACACACACACACACACACACACACACACACACACACACACACACACACACACACATGCTAGCGTCGGAAACGAGAACAGCTGTCACATTTCTGGAGCATGCAGGCGGCAAGTCGACGCCCCTTGGCCGGGTTCAAAAGGCACCTGCTCAGGAGCAGTGTAGCCCCGCCCCACCTGCATGTTACTCCCAAACCCTGAGATTAACAAGCATAACTGGCAGGGTAAGTAAGCAATCAGCATAAAGCAGGAAGTTGTGTTCTGCTTGCGTTTACCATCCCCTTAGTCCTTGCTCTGCACTGGGCCCTACTCTTGCACTGGGCCCTACTCCAGCCTCCCCTATACCAGCTAATAATGTACCTATTAAACACTGCATCAGATTTTACACCTCGTTTGTAACTCCTTGTAAAGAGTTACCCCTGATAATCGCAACTCCAAGAACAGTATTCACACTTGTAAGTTAAGCACTTTCAGAGGAGCATTCCCATACGAGTATCTGGAGATTTCCGGACCTTTCTATGGAGGCGTCTGTCGTTGCGGTGAAATTTAAGAGCAATATGTTATGGATCACGCACCGTTGAGTCTTTAGCCAGCTGGAAAAGGTCAGATTTTGTACTAAAAAAGACTTTGCAGTGTAAAATGTGAATTTTGGATTAGTTCTTCTTGCCAGGTCTCTGTGGACCAATTTAACTCTCACTGAGAAATTGCACTGAACTGAATTACACTGAAAAAAAAGTTAAGCTCTGAATTAAGCTTTACTCAAGTACACTGATAATGTGTTGCAGTGTAATTCCAATAGATACTATTAGCTGTTCAGTGACACAGAAGAACCAACATGGGAGACAGAAGGTTTAAAGGCTTACAGTCAAAGCACTGGTGAATCCAGATTTGATTCACTTGGCTAACTGTATACCCCTCATTATAATTCCAGTGTAGATGCTGGACGATACACGGTTACAAGAGGTAAAGATCCATTCATTAGAATACATGCTGGTATTCATTAGAATACATACTGGTATTCATAAGAATACATACTGGTATTCATAAGAATACATACCTGTTTTCTGCCATTCTAATCGCTCAATTTCTTGTGGTTTATATTACGTAATTAGTTGTGAATTCTTATCATGATTATGATGATGATACACACTGGACCAAACTCCAAACATCCTGGAAAGAAACCGTCAAGGATCAGATCTTCTCTCGAAGGGGATCAGACCTTGTCTGAATCAACACAATTCTGCACATGCTCTCTTTAGACTAATTGGTGCATTTTTTGCAAAGGCTCGTTCTCCATCTGTTTGGAGCCAGTACTCTGACAAACTGTACCGCTACAACAGTACAAGTGCGTGTGTCAAGGAGGGTGGCTTGCTTGAGCAATATCTCAGAATAACAAACTTTTGCTGTAAGGAATGCAAATTTAGGTGTTAAAGGGTAAGAAACTATAAACAGATACACGCTGAGGAGAGACACAGCTTTGCTGCTCTACCATGATTCTTCGAAGTCACCCGCATGAAATATCCATGCAGTTCCTGCCTTGGTGAAAGTTACACGTTGCGTTTTTATGTAACTGGCAGTTTTCAGTGTACCACTGGTCTCATGGCTGGGGTTAGTCAGTCATTTGTCACTTCTCTGTGTGGGTCTTTAAATATGCATAGTCTCATTTACATGTCAATTTTAATTGGCTTTCACCCAGGGCACATGTGAATTTAGCAAGCAAAGTAAGTTGACACTGGTGTGCTAATTGTCGCCATGGTAACTTTACGAATACGTACTATGAATAATAATAACGTAGTAATGAATAGAAATGCACAATTAGCATTACGTTGCAAGTTAGCATCAGGTTTGTATGTAACCATCACTTATATGATTCATATGATTCATATGATTCTCACAGGCTAAAGAGCCCAAAATAAAAATAAAAATAGAAATGACATGATGACGATGATGGTGACTGAATAACCAAACAAACAGACAAACTAACCAGCCAACTTAGCTCCCGCACAGCCCAAAAGACATTCTTGTCACCCTCTGAGCCCTAGATTGACCCTGGGCTGGCACGCTGGGGTCCTGCTCTGGCCCTTCGGGGGAGGGACCCTGGCCGAGAGGGCTGCTCGTTACTGGGGGAGATGTGGAACATCGATCCTGCCTACATCAAAACGGATGATCAAAGGTGCCACACACCCAGCATGTCCGGGGGGACAGCACTGTGTGTGTGTGTGTGTGTGTGTGTGTCACACTGATTGGACAGGAGTGTGTGTGTGTGTGTGTGTGTGTGTGTGAGTGTAATGATCAGTACCCTCAGAGAAATAAAAGAGGCTTAAGGGTCTGAGAAAATACTGCCCACCTCTGATAAATAAGCCTCTGCCTGTGATCCACTCAGCCCCAGTAAAGGACATGATACCGGCCCTGTGGAATGCTGGGAAGTAGCTCAATGAATAACCCACACACATCAGGGGAGAAGCCATCACCACAGTCGCCCATCAATGCCAGTGAGCACAGAGGGGGAGAGAGAGAGAGAAAGAGGGAGAGAGAGATACAAATTCACAAACCGCACATCGTTCCAGTCTTCTCTGCGTAAGGTACCAGCTGTCTTCTGAGGCCGTCTTCCATTCCTCTATCCCCACCAGTGTTCAAAAATGTTACATTTGTGGAAAAATTTATTTTTTTTCCTTAAAAAATGATAACTAAACAGTATCCTTATTTGCCAAAAAGAGACTGCAAGTTGCCAGAAACTCCACCCCCTGAAATTAAACAGATGGAAGTTCTTTTTCTACCCATCAGTAATTAGGGTTCAAAAATATAATGATCATCGCTTGGAGATTAGGCTGCCTGAGTATAGAATCACGGAAGCAACAGAAAGTTGCTTGTGAATCACCACAGCCAGCTGCTTTTACCACGAGGTGGACATGTTTTGCTGTCTGGAGATCACTTAAGTTGGGGTCTGGTGTAGCGGCTTGGTCTGGACATGTCTTAATGCCAACGAAAAACAAAGCAAAAATGTTGCCGATGGCCCTGGTACTGCATGACTCACCCACCTTAAGAGAACAAAAACGGTCCCATCAGAAATCAGAGTACATGGGTGTTGTGCCCTGGAGCGGGGAGTTTTTATGGACAATCGCAAAGGAAAAGCAGCAGAGAGCCATCCAGCCCTCATTAAACACAAACAGCTTCGTGGATCAAGTCCAGGGCTTCAGCAGTGGGGGGAGCAGACAGAGAGAGAGAGAGAGAGTGGCCAGGGTCCCTGGCGCGGCATTTCTCCAAACTGCTCCACACCCTGGTCCAACACTTTCACACTGGGGGGGGGGTTGATCCATGGGGTTTAATCGAGCATGACCGTGATTGCTCTCCTTCTCCCTCCTTGCATCTCTTCATTTCTCTCTTCTCTCTCTCCCTCGCTTTCTTTTTAACCCTTACTTTTCTTCTTCCTGTGTTGACTGTAAGATCTCCCGCTTTCCCAGGGGACTCCAGTTTTCCTCCATCCGTCTCCACCGCGTGGATCCTGATGAAAACCTCCCATCGCGGAGAAGGGAAGCAGAAAGACGACGAAGGTGACCCGGTCTGACCCGGTCTCTCTCCAGAGCTCCTCAGGGTTCTGAACGACCACTTCACCCTGGTGACAAATGCTGCTGCTCCCTTTTGCCCCCGTTGGGGTGCCGAGGGCGTCCCTCTCGGACGATGCCGACCCCGAAGGAGAACACCGCAGCTGCTCCGCGGTTGGGGGTGGGGGTGCTAACGCTCTCATGGAGGATCTGGACTGAGGTCAGAGTTGACTCTCTCACAACCTGCAATCCATCACAGCCGGAGGTCAGCAGGCCAAGAGCAATTATGCAGAAAATCTCCACCGCAAAAAAAGCCAGCGGGTTATCTTCAGTGAAAAACGGCCTCACAATTTAACATTTGGTTAAGGTAAGTGAACCAGAAGCTGATGAAGGAAAGTTGTGGGGGGGGTTTGACAGGCAGGAGAACGAGAGGCTTGGCCGGTCTAGACACCCGTTTGGAGTGGGGGAGGCAACATTTGTATTCAAGCTCACAGATCGCTGCTACGCAATAAAAACAAACAAAAAACCACAGTAAATAACTTGCGTTAAACAGATATGGATGTCTCATTTCAGAGGACCGTCGTGTTATTTATCTGAACTTATGCTGCCAAACGAGGTCAGATGAGGGGACACTGAAATAATACGAAATGATTGGCATAATTGACTACAGCGATACGGTCTGCTTGTGTATGTGCTTCTCTTAGAGATAAGGTGACATTTGGTGACACCCTTTTAATTTCAGGGTTATCAACAGGAATAGGAGGTCGATATCTCCTAAACTCAGCGTTGGACATCCATGCAAAGGCTTGAGTAACACAACACTTCCCCATGTCTCCCGGGCCTCTGTTTTCCCTCTCTCTCTCTCTCTCTCTCTCTCTCTCTTCTGATGAACTCAAAGAGCTTGTTTGGAGGTGTAACTGACCCCATTCTCTGACCTGATTTGTCAGCCCGAGCACTGCCTCGCAGGTCTTTGTGAGCAGATGCAGGTCAGAGGTCACAACAGGCTTTAGAGAGGCTTTCGGAGCTTTGGCGGCAGGTTAAACAGCCCAGGTCACTGGCAGTTTGAAGGGCAAAAGATCCCACGGACCCGCAGAGTAAACGCAGGGCACAGAGCAAGCAGGGGTCACAGAGGTCACTAATAGTACAGGCTGGGCCAAAATCAGAAGGTCAGAGGCCCTTAAGCCTCCTTCTGAAGGACCACGTGAGCCGGAGTGGCATGTGGAAAAGACAGGAAACGGCACTAATTAACGAGCGGAATTCATGTCCAGCTACCAGAGTTTCAGCGACTTGACTGACGGCAGCTGAAGATAAACATGTAGAACTAGACCCTTGAAACAGATATCAAATTCCTATCTGCTAAAGAGAACCTGGAGAGGAGCGTGTTATTAGAGGTGTGAGATTCCCAGGAGCCAGCCATGGGTCACTCCCGTAGAGAGTCTCTCCGGCCAATTACGGCCTTTGTTCATTATCAGCTTACGTAAAGATTTTTGATAAATTGTACCTGAAAGCATAGTTAAATCAGGTAGAACAAGGGCATAGAAGGAAATACAATTAAGGGTGTGTTAGTGAGAGGAAGGGTGTGTGTGTGTGTGTGAGAGAGAGAGAGAGAGAGAGAGAGAGAGAGAGAGAGAGAGAGGGAGAGCGAGAGAGATAGATGGGAACAGTTCCTGGAAAAGTGTAATTGAAGGTTTGAGTGACAGGCATCCAGCTATGATAGGTGGCTGTAATGTGATTACAGGAACGCTCACTCCGGTTTCCTCTGGCATCCTCGCATTACTGCCGAGGGCAAGCTGTTCTGGGGTTCTCCACAGTCCCCACCTGCCTGTCTGCTATCTCCCCACTGCCAGGCACACTGGATAAACCTGCTGTGTCCCCAAACCAACGCTCACACGCGCACGCACACACACACACACACACACACATACACACGCCCACACCCACATGCG
Organism: Tenebrosternarchus preto; assembly: GCA_025802075.1. Classification (NCBI taxonomy): domain Eukaryota; kingdom Metazoa; phylum Chordata; class Actinopteri; order Gymnotiformes; family Apteronotidae; genus Tenebrosternarchus; species Tenebrosternarchus preto. The sequence goes on from JAOYMR010000011.1 coordinate 15,600,738, forward strand.
CCTGCACGCACACACAATCTGGGATCTTGGAAAAAGCACTTAGATCATACATAAACTGTGTAACGAGGGTATTGTTTCCCGAACAGTGAATAACAGTTTAAACGATGCTTAGGATCATTCCATCACAACTGAAATAGACACCGAAACCAATTCAAACTGGCGCCCCGATATCTTTCTTTCAGAAGATCAGGAGTGTTGCTGGAGGTGGATGCTGTATTAAGAGCAGACCTGCTAATTGCACCATTTCCAAATCTGAATACATTTTCCCGATTTAAGCTTTAATACATGGCATCCGATTTGATTGATGTATTCTATTATGTAATAAGACTATTATGTAATCAGACTGCAGCAAATAATTACCATTACTATTAGCAGTAATCAGCTTATCTGCCAATTGTAATTCCGATTTATCAAGTACCCACTGTTTCAGTGCTAATGGGTCAAATAGTGGTAACAGTTTAGTGATAGTAAACGCTGCAGTGTATAGCACCCGGGCCTGAGAAAACGGCTCAACACACACACACACACACACACACACACACACACACACACACACACACACACACACACACATCATGGGATAATAGTCATGTCCTACTATGTTTGGACTTCAGGCAGTTAAGTTAAACCTTGTTATGTTCTAATAAGCATCCCTGTCAGCGGAACTTTCCAGTCACATTACCAAGGAGTTTGGATAAGAGTTCCCTGCACCGCACCATCAGCAGGAGGATTCATCTACTGCACAGTCATGACCCCTTTAGCAACGATCGACCGTCCAGCCACCCTCGGCCGCCAGCGTGCACGTCTGCCGAGACCGGCGGCTCTCCGGTGGGTCTCCAGGCTACGGGGCTAAGCTAGCTAACACGATTCGAAGCTCCTTATCTCGTCACTCTCCGCGGTTCTGGGTGAGGAGATGGAAAGGGAAGCAGGCCCGACCCAGCTCGCTCTGCTCGCTGCGAAGATGTCACGGCTCTTTTCAGAGTGAGGGACGAATGGGGTTGTTCCTTAACGTGATAAAGCCCCCTTTTCACCGTCAAAGAAATAAAAAGTGGTAAAAATTATATATAGACATATTTTTTGATCACACAGTCAAAGTGTAGGTTCAGCATACAAACTGTTCTGGTTCATCCAAACCACACCAAACATGGCTTCAGGAGAATGTTCACAAGTCTACATACCTACCCACGTCACCAGTGCCACTCGGCTGTTCATCTCTACATATAACCATACAGCTCTGTTGATAATTAATGACTGTAGAGCTAAGCTGACAGTCCTCTCATAAAGATTCAGAATAGGGAGTTTAGAGATGAGGACCTGGTAATTAGATGGTCTTCTCTCTTCTGGTCTTCCTAACCCGTCCCTTCCAAAGCTGGGTAAGCCTGCTATCTGAATAGTTAAATAGGAACAGTGGGGGGCGGGGTTTCAACAATTATATCATCGACCGTCTTCCACCACTGATGCTTCAATTAACTCTGCATGGCTGAGGGAGACAGAGAAGAAAAAAAAGGTTTGTTCATGTTCATTAGAAGAGAACTGAATTACTCCTGGTCAAACAAAAAGCAAGGATTTGAAGTGAGAGTCTACAGTGAGAGAATGGAGTGAATGTTGGGAGTGAGAGTCTGGAGAGAAGCACCAGTGCGGTGTGGACCTCCAGCCTGGTGTTCTGGTGTCCTGGTGGCACGTTCACGCCGCCGCTGGTGTTCCTGTCCGTCACGCCGTGCCTTATGTAATGAGGGCTTGTGAATTAGCGACAGAGAGCTACATGGGAATGTAGGTCTTTTTAATAGAGGACCATTGCTGCTTTCTCTGTTCAGACTTCAGAGAAGGTTGAGGGAAGGAATTTGCATAGTAACAGAGCTGCCGTTTCCTCCTGGAGCTAAAACCCAGCAGGTTGAAGCGACCACACCCATAAGAGCTTGGCAATCACTCTGATTATGGCTTTCTTCATAGGGTTCATTCTGCTGCAGCCAAGGCTTTCCTTACAATACTAACTGCCCACATAATGGAAAAGAGAAAAAGAATCTTCTAAATCCAGAAGCTTCTCCCTTTCACGTTCGAACCCTTCGAACATGAATATCTCTCTTCTTGGACTCAAAGCATCCTGAGACATTGAGCCAGGTTAATGAAGGTTTTGGTCTCAAGCGGGTTTTGGTCTTGCATGGATGCCACCGACAACATCTACCCTTTCGGGCCTAGCTGTGCACTCCACCCAAAACATCCCGCTGGCACAGAAGTGTAGAGCACATGCCCAACTGGATTAGCGCTCCCAAACTCCAGAAGTTATTTAGCTCCACCTCAAACCCCAGATGGATTCCCATCCTAAGATTCGATTCAACATGAAATTTAGAAGCTTTGTCTGCAATGATATTGTCTAGAGTCTCTCTGTACGATCCACAGACAGCGAGAAGCAGCTATACAGTGGTACCCTCTTCTACTGCCGAATGTGTGAACCTGATGGAAACCGCATTTTGATCTTTCTTGTCTCCCTGGTGAGATTATTAACTTGCACCTAAGAATCCGTTTTATATGCAAAAACTGTCTACTTTTGTCTCAGGACAACAAACTTTTTCAAGATGCTGATTGATTTGGTAAAGGAAGTGCGAATGCTGAACAGTTTCTACAGCGTTCGTAACATGATTTTCCCCAACAACAGTGGAGGCGATGTGCGAAATTTATGGGTCAAGTTTTACATCTCTGGACAAAGATGCATTTGTTGCTCGAGTCGGCCGTGACGTGTTCTGAACGATGACGTGTTCTGAACGATGACGTGTTCTGAACGATGACATAGCTGTTAAGCGTTTAAAGGCACCACTCTGTCTACAAGATAACTTGACTTGAGGTGATTAGCGAAGCTAGGCTGTATGCTAATGCCCCCAACGTGCAAACACATTGACGGCTTCCTTCGGCTAATACCAGTACGGTGAGAGAAATAACACTGCTCCTCTGCAGTAAACACACACATACACACACACACACACACACACACACACACACATAAAGGAAATTCGAAAACAAAATTGGACAAATGCCGAACATGATCGTTGTGAGGGTCTTTTTTTTTTCATCAACCACACAGGAATGCGTTTTTGAAATTGCAAAATATCTAGCATCCAGTTTGAACAGGACATGACAGGACAAAGCCTTATAAAGGCACAGGCTCAGTCTGGAAACATAAAAACCTTTTTTAGAGGGGTAACACACACACTGCTAAAAGGACACATACACACACAAATACAGATACACATACACACAGATACAAATACAGACACACAGGTACAAATGTAGATATACACACACACACACACACACACACACACACACACACAGACAACAACAATAGCTACCACATAAGAAAGGCAATCCTCAGCAAACTCTCGCACTCTGAAACCCGGCCCAATCAGGCCAGTCCACACACCTCGCAGTGCAGGAAAAAAGCCCTGAATCGCCAGAGTCCGGCAGCCTTTCGACGGAGATAAGCGGCTAGATGCGGCAGCAGAGGCGAGCGAGCGGCACAGACGGCCGTATTTCAATTACAGAGTCACTGAATAGAAAAATGGCCCATTAGTTGGGGGTGGACCTTCAGCAAGCAAGCGCTGGTGTCTAGCAGGCCGCGAGAACATTAGCTTTAGCCTCAAACGCTCGGCATATTTTATGGGCTCGTTTGGACTGCGCGGGGGGCGCGGGGGGGGGGGGGGGGGGGGGGGGGGGGGGGGGGGGGGGGG
>JAOYMR010000011.1:15605552-15620552 GCA_025802075.1 Tenebrosternarchus preto
GACACCCAGGCCTCTAAAACTCTTAACCAATTACGCTAACGGGGGATAATAAAAAAATTTGTCATTTCCTGGGGTTACATGCGGCCCCACATACATGCAACGCACATTGCAGGAACGCAATCTACCCCCCCCCCCCCCCCCCATCGCTCTCCCCTCTTATTTAGCAAAATGGAACATTCCTGCAAGCCCGAACAGATTTCACCCATTTTCTTGGACATCACGTTGATTTATAGGCGGGCAGCAGTTGGCCCCAACTTAAAAGGAAACAGACTTATGGTACACAACTCTGCAGGCCAGACCTACATAGCGGAAGCCTGACTCATCGACTCATAGAACCAGGCTGATGAGAGTGACTCAGCCTGCCCCAACGTCCCATGGTCCGATCCCTTTAGCAAGAACTTCAAAAACAATCAGGAGCCCATCAAAAACAATCAGGAGCACGTGCCGAAGATCTGACATGGTGAACAAGGGGTGCAGGGAAGCCAGCAGGAAGCTGTGAGTTACAACTGCAACAAGAGGCATGGGGGACCTTCTGGGCTGGACACGTTTTTTAATAATCCCCACTACAACATAATCCCCAGTACACTAATACCAAGCAAATGTACCATCTAAACTGTGGGCAAACAGAAAGCTCCTGATGTCACGTTCATGTGTGCCCTCACTCCTCGTGGAGTTTTGGAGGACGATTTCTCCTGGAAGGAGCCATTCCTGACACGTGCCTCCCAATTACACTCTTGGACTGAATTCCACACTCGGAATGGTGCTCCAAACTGGAATGTATATTGTGCACCTTAATAGGCATCTGAGTGAGAAAAGCAGAAAATATCCTCCATGGTCCACTGGACCGTATTCTATTAAATGATAAATATTAAAATGACCAACGTCTTTATATCAGTTAAGCCGCATCTCCAGCTTTTAGTCACGGCAATGGGCTCCAGGAGCTTGAGCTGAGAGTGGATGCAGTGCGGAGTGATGAGAAACAGAGAGGAAGAGAGCGGGAAGGAAAGAGGAGAGAGAGGAGGTTGGAATGAACGAGACAGGTCTCACACTGCGAGGGTTGGGAACTCGACTCCATTTGTGACAAGAGACTGAACACTAGGCCTGTCTATTCCAGGCATTCAACATGAGAATTTCCCCTTAAATGAATTCCTTACTATGCTTAATATTTAAAAAATTTGCTCAAGGTCACAATGGGGCAGAAATAAAATTTAGTCTGTTAAACTGTCTTACATATTGTGAACAGAGAAAAAAAACGGACTTTTTTGTCAAATTGAATGTTGTTCTGTCTCATTTACATTTTAGAAAAACTCATCCAACAGTGATTTGAAACTCAAATAATGTTTAATGCAGGGGATAAATGCAAAAAATGTGGGTGGGACACGTCAGCGGAACATGCTAGAAGCACGTTCGCTTTGGTTCTTTCCAGCCACTCTCAAGGATGAACTCCATCCTTGTCGTAAAACGCGGAGCGGCGGCTCACGGTTTGGCGGGAGGGAGCTGGGTGTAAGTGAGTGGGGTCAAACCGCCACCAGTGCTACGCTAATGAACCCTTCAGATGCAATATGAGTGTATGCCTGGGGTCCAGGTAGCTTGGAGGACAGTTTTGGGAGGGGGTGGGGATAGCATAGGCCATGACGGTGCTCTTATCGAGCTGTGTTGGGACTGTCTACGAGAAACGACTTTTTATGACCTTTGTATTCAACTGCTGAAACACAAGAAAACCGATGGCCACAAACAGCCTGAAACGCATTCCTGTTGCATCGTAAAACATACCAAGGGACATTTCCATCTTGCTCGCACTCCACTTGAACTCAGCAAGCTTGAACAGAGCCGAGAATGTTCTGGAAGGCCTCCAGGCAGAATCTCCTCGCTGGAAGTCTGTAATTGGACGCTTTGGCCCATGGAGGGTTGCGGCCTCGATACCACTTGCGTGAGACTCCTTCAGGGAGCCGCGAGCAAACACAGGCGCACCGGGCGAAATCCCGTCATCAAAGCGTCTCGGCTGGACCATATGGCGTGAGGGAGGGCAACCACTGTGGCGAGCTGATTTTTGTTCCAGTGCGAACAGTCGCTAGGCCGCCTGGGTTGGGTATGTTAATGCCGTCTGGGAAGTCTAAAAGAGTCTAACGCTGCTCACTCTCTCACCGTTGCTTCTTTGGCAAAAGGATCTTTGACTTGAATGAATAAATTAATATAAATTTTTTTTTTATTCATTAACAATAAATAATGTTTACATTAATCAATCGATTAAACATGCTGACTTTTGAGGCTTTAGTTTTAAAATGTGTTTTTTTATTATTATTATTCAGTGTAATTTTTGAGGTCCTCTTTTATACATACACTTATCACAAAACTTTCCCTATAGGTTTTTAGTAATTTTCTGGTTTCAGTGCATTGTCATATTAAACTCAGCTTTTCTGATTCCAGTGTAGTATAAACCATTATGAAGAAGAAGCACCTTCTAAAATATCCAAATCCAAACTGGTATTTGCTTTTATTTTCACTCGTGGTCTGAATTCTCCACCCCCATCCACTTTCCCCATCCTGGCACTCTCCTCTGACAGAGACGTCTACTTCAGACGAGCGGGACTGGCACGTGGCCGCAGGAGAGCTAGCTGTGAACGCCAAATAAGACACATAAGAATAAGAACACAGAGTGAAGCCACCTCACCGTGCCATTCTCCACCCAGCCGAGTGTGGCGGCCTGTGTTCGACAAATAATAAAATAATAATAAACAAATAAATAAACATGTGGAGTCATGATGAGAGCAGAACGGCAGCTTTGGGAGGACTATTACGTAATCTTAACACACACCAGAAAAAATCATTCCTGTTCCATACAATCATTTGCTAGTCAACGTGAGCCACACACGGCTGAGCCCTTCTGATTCCAGTCAATATAAAAACACTTGAGGAAGAGGGAGAGCACACAAATGCCCTGCTTAAGTGGTACCACATAGACCGTAATGTCATTCTCAGGGCTTCATAAATATTGATGGTGACTGAAGTCAACTGCGAATACTGGCGTGAGTTGGATATAGCCATGGAGCACAAAAGAACACTTATCAAAAATAGATCAGATGGGTAATGTACACAGTACTGCCCCGTCCCTCCTCGTGGTACCAGTCCTGGCACCAATCCAGAAATATGGCACTTCACCCATTCTTACATCTGTGCTCAGGCGACAGGTCACACTGAGCTGCTCGGGTTCAGCATTATGTTCCCAGAGACCTTAAGGATCGAGCCGACCGATTTGACCTCCCACTTCTGAGCCGGAATGAGGCCGGACTGTTAGCGATAGGTTCGAAAAACAGTGACATAAACAATCATCACGTCGTCTCGGTGGAGGAGGAGTGCATCTGCAACCCTGCATGGCTGGAACACTGCAAGCTAAAACACCTTCGCGCCTCCTAAATTTTCCAAAATATGGTTTGTGGAGGTCAGATGATTTTCGAATAATTTCATTAGCAAAATGGACCAGAAGAGCAGTGTAATTCGCCTCAGTGGTGAATAGGAGAGGCTGCGAGGTGATAAATGTATCTCTTTACACTCTTCCCCAAATAGGCCAGACGGGCCAATTACCCTCCATTTACCACCTGGGAGGACGGAGCCAGTGCCAATACCACCAGCTCGTACCATGCAGTGTTCGAGCCTGAACGACTCCACACACACTAACCTCATGGAGCCTCTCAGAGCACCACCAGTTCCAAGAGACGGAGCAGGGCTATCACTATAGAACTATGAAATCTCTCTCAAAACATTCCAAAATGTTCAGTCAGTTGGGGCTAGTACAAACCAGTATGAACTAGGTGCTTCCCCTCACTACTTAAACCTGTTCCCTAACCTCTGCCCTGGAGAGACCTGCTCCCAAACACCAGCCCAGAGGATCTCACTCCCTAACACCAGCCTGGAGGATCTCGCTCCCTAACACCAGCCTGGAGGATCTCGCTCCCTAACACCAGCCCAGAGGATCTCACTCCCTAACACCAGCCCTGAGGATCTCACTCCCTAACACCAGCCCGGAGGATCTCACTCCCTAACACCAGCCCAGAGGATCTCACTCCCTAACACCAGCCCAGAGGATCTCCCTCCCTAACACCAGCCTGGAGGATCTCGCGCCCTAACACCAGCCTGGAGGATCTCGCTCCCTAACACCAGCCCGGAGGATCTCGCGCCCTAACACCAGCCTGGAGGATCTCGCGCCCTAACACCAGCCTGGAGGATCTCGCTCCCTAAGGAATCTCAGGCCATGAGTACCCATCCCACTCCAACACAACTGATTTTACAGAGAACAACATTACAATGATTAATTGTATCAACATGTTGAAACCTAACTACTCATAATTATGACAAGACATAGGAAAACACAGCCTCTGTCTGGAACAGTGCAGTTAATTATAAACCATGAAACATCTTGTTAAAATAAATAATGTGTTTTAAAGGCAGTTGAACACTGTATGGCTCTTGCACATGTCATTTTCTTTGGGAAGGGCAAAGCAATTAGCATAAAGACATCAAAGTAGGTACACCAACAGTAACCAAGAGATGTTGTAAATGTTACATTTATCACCTGGCAGAGATTCGCTTTGGGTAGAATTTAGAATAATTTGACGCATGGAGAAGGGGGAAGGAATGCTGACCACAGCTTTCCACGTACCACGTATAGCCGCTTGCTCAGAATCCTCTCCCATCCTCTGAATTAGTCAGACGTAATTAGTCTATGGTCTGACAGGTCCGCCGTTGATTTGATGCTCTCCAGAACTACTGGCACCCTTAAAAAGGATGAGCTTTGTTGCTAAGCAGCTTGATCCTAGCCTTGATCGTAGCTTCTCTCGTCTTGTCTTCAGGATGATAAGAATTCGGCAGGGTGCCATGTGCCGAGCGCTGAGCCGTGGTTCGAGGAAATGAAGACATCAAAGCCCAATTATCGCTTTCTCCAGCTAAAGGGCAGCTCACGCTTTTGGAGTTACGCCCTACAGTAGCCCACGTACCACCGTAAAACCCACGTTAGTAACCACCGTAAGCCCACGTTAGTAACACTCCCAACTGCGTGCCCTGCATTCCAGTTTGGCAGACCTATTAACCCATCACGCCTCCCTCCCTTTTGACAGCTAATTACAGTGGTGTGCTTGACATTCTGACTGTCAGATGTTCGCTCTCCTTGCCTCTATGGCAAGTTGGCAGGATTAGTCCTAATGTGCTAAGTGTTTCTAAAACCTCGCTAATATTCCCTAATAGACGACGTATCCGAGCGTGTTCCGATTGGGTGTCCGCCCGGAGCCCCCCCCCCCAAACTCCTCCCACCCCCGCCAACACTCCAGGAGGTCGTCAAGAAAAGTGAAAACAGGTTCTGAGCAGGAAGAGAGAAGAGAGGACCGGCCACCAGTCGCTGTGCAACGACCGTGAATGAACACGGATCAGGTTAACATCAAGAAAAACATTTGCATGCGGAGAGCAAGAGTTTTGAAGTTTTTAAGCTCCACTCACACCAGGCACAATTCTCACACACCGATGACCGAGTCGCATTTCATTTGCATATCAATTGCTTTCTGTTCACCCACCCGCAGGAGACGACGTCTAATTTTCGAAGAGGGCACTGACAAATGGGGCTGTTGTTTTTTTTTCTTTTAGTTTTTTTCCGTTTGCCGGCAGGATGTCGTACGGTAATGTGGCAGCAGAGTCCAGCAGAGGGTTGCGAATGAGTCCACACACTCTGGAGGGCGTGCGGCCGTAGTACACCACCATCTCTTCTGTTTCGACCAGGACCCCTGAGCAGGGTGGAGATCAGTCAAAGCAGTTCTGTGACAGGGGAGGACCCGCATCTGCCTGGCCGATAAATTAAAACACACATTCTGTGAGAACGCCTGCCGCTGGCTATATTACCTGTAGTACAACAAACCGCTGGCACTCAAATGAAACTCATTTTAGGTTGTGCGTCCGGCCAAAGCAACTACAGCCGTTCGAGCCGAAACAGAAGCGAGAAAAATGTCAATCGTAATTACCCAGCGTCCTCGGCTAACAAGCTAGCGCTAACGCTCGGGGCGCCGGTGCGGAAGCGAACGGATTCGCTACAGCGGTGTTGAGAGCGAGGTTCCTGCTTGCGTGTAAACGAAGCTGAAAGCATGCCGACCTTTGACCTGCACAGCTGACTGTCTCTAACCCCCCCACACCTCCCCCAAGAGATGTTGGTGTACACATCTGTCCAGCCCTTCAGGGAGTGTAACAGATCACTCACACCACGTGAATCTCACGGAGCCTCTAAGTATTTGTAGTGTTTGCACACACACACACACACACATGCATACACACTCTCCACCATCTCTTATTCCCTGTTGTGGTCTGATAAGAGCTGGATGACAGCCATCAGGAGGAAATATGTCATATTAAACACAAAAAAAGAACATTTTCCACAGCTACTGTGGCTGTCTGGACATGTTTCTCCCACACATGGACAAAAACATGAATCAATAAATAACCAGTGGTGGCATTTCTTTGATATAATGTTTAAATAATTTCAGAGGTTAATCTGGGGTAATTAAAACATTGTCAGAAGACAAATTAAAAGACCACTTCCACTTTACTGAGATCTCTCTCTCTCTCTCGCACTCTTTCTGTATCTTTCTGTCTAATTATATCTCTTTCTTCACTTCTGTTCTTTCTGTCTGTTTTTCTCTGTCTCTCTGTCTCTCTCTCTCTCTTTCTCTCTCTATCGGTTCAGTTCAGGGGTTTTTACTGGTACTGCAAATGTAAGAATAAGAATTTACCAGTTTTAAATGAATGTTCAGTGTTCAACTGTTGTTGGTGTGCACTGGAGTGACGTGTCATGTGGGGTGGAGATAAAAAGAAAAAGAGGGTAGTAGAGAGTGAGGAGAGAGATTGTCACACGTGAGCGCACAGTTCATGTAGTCAGAGCGGCAGCCTGTTTAATGATATTAAAAAGGGATAAGTGACCCCATAAACGTGTTTCTCCCAGTTCATTCTCCGGTTCAGCTACCCATCGCCAACCCGACCGACCCACAGCCCACGATCGAGGTGAGCTAGCTTTAGCGGGATAGAGGCACATATCGCCCATTTTAAGTTTTACACAAATATCCTTTTGTTACAGTTTTCCTCTGGTAATGAGTCTTTGAGCTGTTAGTGTTTGTTAGTGTGTATAAAGAACTAGGGCTCAGCACCAGCTAATAGAGCACCCCCCCACCTCCAATCCCCCCTCCACCCAACCCCACCAAATTGACCACACGCTCCTGTTGCTGTGGCAACTAGCCTGTGGTTTTCCTACTTGCTACCTGACAGTGAAACAGGGAGCCTGTTATTAAAACCTTTCCACTCCTTCCACCGTAAAGCACAGATAATCACTCACCTTACAGACACACACCTCACACCTGTACAAACATCTTCCTTTCAAAAATGCCGACTTCATTAGACACAGATTTCTGTCATGCCATTTCTATTTTCTCATCTAGAACTAATACAGTTGTTTTCAGCTGCAATCTATCAGTAATGAATACACTGACACAAACACGTTTTTGGATGTTTGTTTTATAATTACTGTGGCAGCATAAATTTATCTAAATGCTCCATTCCCATCTCTTAACTACTGATTCCGACCCAGTTATTATGCATTAGCATCTGTACTAGCAGGCCTTTAACTTTGAATAAGGACTCATTCTGAAAACTCTCTGTAATTCTAAAGCTTCTAAGCGAGGCAGCATGGATGCTAAAATAAACACACCAGTGTTTCGCTCTCGGGTCGTGGGCTTGTGATGCGCTGCGTGTCCCACCCCTGGAGCAGAGTTTTTAGCGCGTAATCTGTGCTCTCTAAGCTTTGGAGCTGGTAGGCATGGTGGAACTGAGTCAGAGGCTCACGCAGCGAAGCCGACAGGAGTGCGGGAGACGATCAGACCTCCAGAGATCAGACGGAGAGGAGCACAACGGCTGGTGCTTGGGCAACGCAGTGCTTCTGACACGGAGATGGTGCCCCCGAAACGAAGCCTGTTCGCACGTTAGTGTCTTCGAGCGTTTAGACGAGCAACTGGATCAGTGGCTTGTGTTTACCTTTCTCTTTATGTTATGTTTTGACTTCCCTGCTCTAATTTCAAAAGACAAAATGTTCATTTGATGCCTTTGTTTTTAAGTTTCACGCATTTTGGATCAAATCATGGGTAAAGTGTGTGTGTGTGTGTGTGTGTGTGTGCGTGTGTGTGTGTGTGTGTGTGTGTGTGTAAGGGAGAGGCAGGCTCAATGGCTCCACATGGGCGTGTGTGTGTGTGTGTGTGTGTGTGTATGTGTGTGTGTGTGTGTGTGTGTGAGGCAGGTCCTGTGGCTCCACGTGGTCCCTCGGTAACACGGACAAACAGTCGGCTCATGTTTTGCGCCAGTCAGTGAAACGTAACTAAAAGACCAGTCCCTGTGCATAGGGGTCCAAGCACCAGCCACAGCTTCCACAGTCAAAAACAATCATACAAACATGCGTTATCAGCAGGCCAAGCTTGTGGAACACCTCGTACTAGTTTGAACACTAAACACTAATTGGTTAAATGCCCTGCTGTACTTTCGACAAGCCGTATTTGGAGCTCGACCTTCGGATACAGAATCAGAGGCTGATTTGAGCTCCAGGTAGGAGGGAGGGAGAGAGGAGCGCTCAGCGAGGAGTCTGGAGAAGAGGGTACAGCAGTTACACCATAGAGGATCGACAGGGTCACCGCCGTGCTATGAATTAGTCGACAACTGAGGACTAACATAAAAAGAGATGACTGAAGCCTTCATCCATAATTCACACTCTGCTCCCTTTGTTGGTTTATTTTTATCCTCAAAGATAAGCACTGACCAGGGAGACTGATCTGAGAACAGCCTCCACCTCTGACAGAAAGCAGGAGGGAAATAAAGACCAACACAAAAATTCCCCTGCCACTAAAAAGACAAAAATGGATTTCACGATGACCACCCTCTGTGAAGTGTGTGTTTCCATCCAGAGAGGTAGAATATTGGAGGCATGTCTGTGTGTGTGTGTGTGTGTGTGTGCAGACCTGTATGTGTGTGTATGTCTGTGTGAAAGGAACAAACCCCTGGTGATTTCAGGAGCAAGCCTAAGAGAGTTGCTGGGCTGCTCCAGAAGCAAACTTTGCCAGCGTACAGCATCTCCTCGGGTGGGTAAAACCAGACAGACGGCCCCGGAATACAGCCGGCGTGAACCGGGAACCAGCCAGTGCAGCCCCAAGGCAAGCCAGGAGGAGACTGACCGGAGCAGACATCAGGTGGACGTGATGATCATGGAGACCGACAGTGAAGAGGAAGGGACATGGTGCACATAAAGGGAGTCTGGAGTGGAGGAGAACTTCTGACCAATCAGCACATGCCGCTCGTCGGTGTTGTGTTTGATGATTCCTCATTCACAGTATTTTTAATCGATTAGATTTAATAGGTTTGACCCTAGTCCACGAAAACGGACCCCAGGACTAAACCACATGAACAGACATGGAAACATGGGATTTTTCCCTCAGTCTGGATTTTCATTCTGACAAAAGAGGGCCTGTGAAATTTATTTAGTTCCACATCCAACGTGCACTGCTGGTCTTGACGCTAGGTGCGTGAACCCAATCTGAGCAACTGGGATCCAAACCGTGAAGTGGAACTGAGCATAAATAAACAGAGAGGGGAACAAAAAGGGGTGGTGTGGAGATCAGAAAGGAGACCATCTGGACCAGCTGCTCCCAGCTGCTGGAGAGCAGCTCTGACTGAGCTCTCCGACAGAGACGCCCGTCACACAGCTGTGACACCGGTCCCCTGCGACATCAGCGAACTGTGACATCAGCGCACTGTGACATCAGCAGAACTCCAGTGACCCGGCTGTTTAAGGCCGATTAACGTCGAGAACAACGGAAGAATCTCTAATTAGTAAAAAGGTCCACTTTTAAATTAGCACTGCAAACATAATCTCGCTGGGTGTACTGCTGAGTGGCTCCATATCACTAAACTAATTTAAAAGTTTTACATGTGATAAATAAAGGCACTTTTATCAGGTCTTAATGAGTTTTTGCACTTAGGGTGTATAATTAAATTCAGGTAAAATATGGAATTACAAATGTCTTACTCACACCCAGTCAAACCTGCATTACCTAACCTTCTTACTGTTCTGTGGCTGCGGGAGAAATACAGGAGCTCAGTGTAAGAACACCATCTAAATAAAGTCTTACAATTCCTTAATACACTTCATTATCAATCACGATTAATTTACCTCACGCTGATACGTTGAGCTTCTGGACCAAACTTTGTAAAAATATATATTTAAAATATGTTTAAATAAATTTAATTTCACTCAGTAAACTTCATCAGTCATAAAAAAAATACAAATTCAGTGATAAAGATTGTGAGTGTATCTCACAGCCTAGGAACTGGGTCCACATCTTCTTGTCAGGTGACCAGTTACCTCACAGCTTGCTGTGTGTCCTTACTGTTTCCCACCTGGGTTAGTACTAAGACTCCTTTCATTAGTACTAAGACTCCTTTCAGTCTTTATAATTAGCTGGGAAAAGATGTACTGTGTGCACTCACCACACAGAGTCAAACCACAGGAGGAAATAATGATTTTTTTTGTTGTTGTTGGAGCTACATAAACAGAGGTGTAAAAATGTCACAGGATGAGGTCTAGCCACCGCCGTATTCAAAGAGGGAGTCCCAGATGAGATGGAGCTGCCCCACCTTCGGCTCCACCTGCTCCATCCCTTCTGTCGAGTCGGGACACCGGCGGGTTCTAATGTGCAGGGTGGTCTCTCTTAACGATCAGCTGGGGAGTCGTCATCAAAAGGAGCTTCGCGTACTGCCCCACAGTCGCATGGATAACGAGGATCGTCCTGCCGGGATCATTGATTTTGTGTTGTCTTGGATACCGTCACTACAGCAACACTTCAAAGTTGCTCATGGGGTGTCAACCCCCAACACCCCCTCCAAGGTTTTTGAAAAAAAAACTTTAGCAAAATCTGCATATTTTTGGTAGGGATACTTTTATACTCAGAAATTAGAGTAGTTTACTGATCATTACTGCCCCAGGCTATGAACAGAGGATCAGAAAGTCTACTGTAAATGCTAATTCACTTCCAATACGTTATTTAAAATTTGATTATAATTTCTCACAACTGAAGCTCACCTCTACAAATGAAGGTCACATTTCTTACAATAGTTTGCCCAGCTCACAGACACCTTAAGCATATTCGATCTGACAGAAACTAGTTAGATAAATGAAAAATTTCATATTGCTTTAGTTTTGGTCTTCCATTTCATGCTACTTTGAGTTCATTTCACAAAGAATGTTCTGGAAGGCTAAGTCTTGTTTGGGAAAGCTGCAGGGCCTTTGTTCATGGGTTTTATCTGATCATAAACTGAGGCGAAAATTAACTGGTAACTGAAACATTGCAAAAATGACTTGTAAAGGTATTAAAAGACACTACAGCTGGTTGAATTACAAATAATAAGTGAGGAGGTTCCTATCAAACAGTGAGGAGGTTCTCATCAGACAATGAGGAGGTTCCTATCAAACAGTAAGGAGGTTCCTATCAGACAATGAGGAGGTTCCTATCAAACAGTAAGGAGGTTCTTATCAGACAATGTGGAGGTTCCTATCAGACAGTGAGGAGGTTCTTATCAGACAATGAGGAGATTCCTATCAGACAGTGAGGAGGTTCTTATCAGACAATGAGGAGGTTCCTATCAGACAGTGAGGAGGTTCTTATCAGACAATGAGGAGATTCCTATCAGACAGTGAGGAGGTTCTTATCAGACAATGAGGAGGTTCCTATCAGACAGTGAGGAGGCTGTGAAATTCAGGTATTGAATAAACAGCTACAGAAATCTTGTAGTAGCAAAGAAACAGATATAAACTCTCCTTCTAACACAAGTCTGATGCAAAATACTTACTAATGAGACCCAGGAACATCCATTAATAAAGCAACTCAACCCGAAAAGCTCCACAAGAGCCTTCGCTAACAGCAACCAAGAGAAATCGCAACACAACCATGAGAAAAACAGGTGCTTCAGTTCCAAATACAATACTGTGGTTTGTGGTGAATGAAGGTTTGTCTATTGGCTCATGATACACTTACAATTATTTATTGTCTTGTAAGCCTTTTTTAATTACATTTATGCACGCAAATGAGAGGAGCATCTAACAGCATCTAACAGCATATGTGACTTTTTAAAACACTGTTTATACTCCAAGGCTATTTCAGGTTGTTGAAGCTACTGGATTTTTTTCGTTGTTCAATTCAGAAAATACTGTGCATCCTGAGTGATAATATTGATCATAACTATAGAAATTAGCAATTTTTTGATAATTTACTTCTGTAACATCTGTTAGAAAAGGGCTAAGAAAAAAAACGTAAAATTTCATGACTGCGGGACGTGAAGAAACAAATTTAGTTTCTGAATGTCATCACAATGTGAATTTTAAATAAGTTCTCTAGACGTAGCCGTTCGCTGCCACGTGATTGGCTCCCAAAAGTTTCCTCAGTGCTGCTTTTCCTGGAGAGGTGGCCGGCTCTCCCTTTGGTGGATCCAGAGTTACTGAGAAAAGCCCAGAGCCCCAGGTACAATCCACCAGTGGAGGAACAGAGCTGTAATTGAAATTAGTCTGATGACAGCACCATGCTTTCTGCCTCACCATCCCGATCGCACCTCCCAGCACGGGCAGGAAGCTGGCCGAGGCGGTCGAAATTGGTTTCCTCACCGTGAGCTCACTTTAATACTTTTCAAATTAGGCCGGCGTGGAAATCCTTCGCACAGCAAGCCGCTAAAACGAAACATGAATAAAGGAATATACCCCCTTTACCTCCACTTATGTTTGAAAATTGACATTCACTGCTAGGGGATATTAACTTGTCGAAAATTGGGAGCAAAAGAAATATTATTCTGCAAATACGGTACAGGGGAAAAATTTGATACACTAATGCTTTTTTCTACCATCGACCTACGACGTCTCTGCTTAACGCGACCCCATAACAATGATTTCAGTGTTGTTGTTTTTTATTACAGTGGTTCAGTATTCCAGTATTCAGTATTCCTTTTTTTGAATACTGAACTTACCACACACTTCAATTACATTTTCACTCAAATCACCGTTAATTGTAAGTGGCAATAATTGGCAGGCTACTAAATGGAATGAATCGTTTCTAATAAACCACATGGTTTATCTCGTAGTCCTGCATTCAGATCATATTTGGCCTGGAAGCTCAGCAGCTCTTTATTGGTGCTAAAATGGTCCAGATGTCTCAGTGACTGAGTGGGCGGAGCCCCAGCCACCAGGACCCGGTTCTGGGCAGGGCTGAACATGGCCCGCCTCTCCTCCTGCTCGCCTGGAGGGATTATGAACAGCATGCATGTCTGCTGTTTGGGCCGTAGACCCAAAAGAAGGAGAGTATGGGTGTGTGTGGAGGATGCATGTGTGTGTGTGTGTGTGTATGAGGGGAGAGCGGCTGTAAACATTGTCTGTGGATCACAGACAATTGAAACGTGGCAACAACTCACCAAGAGAGTGAAAGTTACCTGGTGCTGACAAATTAAAGGAAAGATTGTGTGTGTGTGTGTGTGTTAGACCATGCTGACTGATCTATCCTGCACAAGGGTGCACAAGGCTGCTTCACCTCCCGTCTGTCTCACCGTCCATCTGCCTCATCGTCCATCTGCCTCACCGTCCATCTGCCTCACCTCCCGTCTGTCTCACCGTCCGTCTGCCTCACCTCCCGTCTGTCTCACATCCCGTCTGCCTCACCATCCGTCTGCCTCACCTCCCGTCTGTCTCACTGTTGTCTGTCTCTCCTCCCGTCTGATTCACTGCTCACCTCACTGCTTGTCTGCCTCTCTGCTCATCCAATTTCCCGCCTGCCTCACCGCCCTCTTACCTGCCTCTCCGCCTGCCTCACCACGTCCTAGATCCTCTCACCATGACAACTCCCATCTCACAGAATGCTCATTAATATATATATTCATTCATGAGATGCACTCGGCCCATGCCTGCAGAAAACATTAACAACAAGTACCATGGACGTGGGTGGGGACTGGGCACGGGACTATGGGGTGGAGCAACAAGGAGCCACGCCCACCATATCACGGCTCCTTGATCCCGCATGGCTGCCATTCACAGTTTCTTCTGCAGAAGGGCTGGCAGCTCCACCATCCCCCATCGCCCGCTCCATCACCCAGTTATTTGGAAGTTGTACAACATACTGAAGCAATGAAGCGGGTATCGGCTTTGGAGGGAGAAGGTGGGGGTTTAGGCGGGTGGAGAGAGGCTCTGGTGGAGCTGAAAGACGAGTAAACATGCTGCTTCCGGATAAACAGGCCCCACTCTTTATCCGGAGACACTCTAAGACGCCGGTTTGATCTGCAATCTATGAAAACACAGAGCGTGCGCTGTTGACACTTCTCCATCGTCGTTTATTCAAATCTACACGCGCACTCGCGTACACACACACACACATATCCACAGCTGTCCGCGTTCACACCTACCCTCTCTGCTCTCTGATCCCTACTCCCGCTCCTATCAAAAAAACTCAAAGTCTACGAGGTAAACTGTTGTCCTCAAGTGAAGTGTGTGACACATTCCCAGTCCCAGCAGTTTTCTGCCCCAGCAGTGTTTCGGGAAATAACTTAGAAATAACATGTGGCAACTACACTGGATTTTGAGAAGAATTACAACCATTACAGATCATGGCATGGTTGTGTGTGTGTGTGTGTGTGTGTGTGTGTGTGTGTGTGTGTGTGTGTGTGTGTGTGTGTTTGTGTACATGAACCATTACCCTTTCCCTAACAGCAAAGTCTCAAGGCTCCAGTTTTTCCCTACTGTGAGGGAATTCCATACAAGGACTGTATGTTGGAATTTATTAATCAGTGAAGACTAATTAGAGCAGACATGACAACCACTGCACACCCCAGCTAAACTACACTATTAATCACCAGGACTGTGCACAGCACCCAAAAGCATTAAGGAATGTTCTGGAACACAATAAGTCC
>JAOYMR010000011.1:15622002-15635907 GCA_025802075.1 Tenebrosternarchus preto
ACACAAACACACACACACACACACACACACACACACACACACAAACACACACACACACACACACACACACACACACAAACGGACAGGGTCCACCTCTCTCTACCAACCTGTACCATGACTTTCCTTGAGACTCAGAAGAACCAATCATCATGTGAACACATGCTACCAACATCAACCATGAGGTTATGTCCCAATTAACGGGTGTTTGCGGCCATTCTCAATTCAAATCGTTAGTATTAAAAATACCTGTTATGTTTCTTTATTTATGGGCTGTGTCCTTCTCCCGTAATCAATTTCCTGTTTTCTTGTTCCACACACCTCTCTTGTTGTGTCATGCTAGTGAGGGCTAAATAGAAAAAAAACCCTAACCCTAACCCAAGAAAAATAGAAAAAAACCCTAACCCTAACCCAAGAAAAATAGAAAAAAACCCTAACCCTAACCCAAGCAGAGAGCTACAGGTTTGTTAGGAGTAAAGACAGAACCTTTTAACATTAAGTACCTGAAGTGAGTTTAGCTTAATGGTTTGTCCACAAAGGACACACCTTATGTAAAAAATCTAAACTAATATTATTTGTTGATAACTATCAAAATGCATAAATAATGGAATAATATCCCAATAAGTGAAATAAAAAAGAAATTCAGTTCAACATATTTACAGTTTAGACTAATGCAAATAAAGTTCTTCAACTTCATACATTATATTTAAATTAATTTAAATATAATAGTAAAGATGATTTACCTATCGTTGCTGTCCTGAAACTTTGACCTTGGTTATCAAAATTCCCCTCAGTTTCATCCCACAGTTTCATTAGATAACCACCTCCACCATTAGTGAAATAGTTACAATTAAAATAATATGCCTAAAAATAAATTAATTATTGTCAATGATCCCTGTAAAACTTCTTACAATCTTACATTATATAATCTAAGTACTACTGTAAAAATAAAACACCTAGAAAAAAAAACATTAGAGAACTCTGCAGAACACAAACATCTATGGGTGGATAGAAACTCTAAATTTCTACCCCTATGATCTTGATAATCAGTTACAAAACACAGTAAAATGGATGAAACACATCCAGATGATACGTGGACAGAGCAAACAATACACTTGCAATATACAGTATCAAACACTACACTTACATATATCAAACACTACACTTACAATATATCAGTCAAACCCTCAAAAAACAACACTGTTTCAAAATTTGCAACCACTTTGACAGCTTGGTGAAAATTTCACATGGTCACAAACTGCCCACTCTCAACAATTAATTACACCCCCATTTGGAACAATCCTGACTTCCTTATAAACAAAAAATATATATTTTTCTTCTTGGACTGATCAAGTCATCACACATGTTAAGCACATATTCCACAGTAACACCCTTTTCACAAGTATCTCTCCAGCATCGGGAGCAAACTTTTTTTTAGAACACCAACGTCTAAGATCTACTGCATGTTCAAAAATCGGTCCACAATAAAATGTATTGGAGTTAAACTTTATCAATATTTCTTCTAGAAAGAACGCTTAAAATCATCAGAATAATTTCAGTGTCAACCTAATTATAAACAATACCAACCAGACGACTGAAGGGGAACTTACTCTCAACACTAATTTCTGGGTTCAAATATCTCTTTCTCTCTCCACATAACCACTAGCACCAACCTACAACTCATGCAATCTACAGTCATTCACAGAACACATTACATTGGGAATAAGATTTATAAAATGGGGTTCGCTGCCATGGAGATCTCTACACAATGCACCAAGAATGCTGCAGATAAGTATATCCATGCCATTTGGCACTGAACACCAATCAAACGTTTCTAACAAGAAATGATCAATCCCCCATCATCCTGATTAAACACACAAATCCCCCTCTGTCTGCTTGGAGACACAAGGGTTATCAATCTGCCTGCTGAAAATATTAGATCATTCTGTGTAGCACTAGTCATCACCAAGACTAAACATATCTAAATATATATATCCTAAATATAGGATATATCCTAAAATGTCGTCAGCACAACTGACTGGAAAAAAAAACATTTTTGTTTTTTCTAATCACAAATCAATAGAAAAATCCCATAAATTTACTGAAAATGAGCAGAACTATTATTATAATATCCAAGCACAACTAGATTTGATCCAAAGAATCACACCATGCAACACTATAAATCAAATCGCCCTTTATCACATTTACACACACACACACACATATTTCATATGAAATAAAATATCTTTACTATTTTGCTAATTGAAAAGCTAATATTGTAATTGTTTTATAAATTAGTTCTGAAAAATCATCAGATTAGTCTAAATCACAAGCTTGAGTGATAAATAGTGAGCAGATCCTTCTAACGGATGGCAGTGTCATCACAAAGCTGTTGTCCTATGCACTCTGTAAATGCAATGAAGACAACAATGCTATTGAAAGAGCAAACTGCATGTGGAATTTGGCTGTGTTCACGTTTTGTTATATTCGGATTTGGTTCCCCAGCAAGCTGAAAAGATAATTCGAAAGAAAACACCTACAGACTTTATTCCAAAGGCCAGAGGTATATCTGACAAAACACACCATCAAATAGAATCGCACAGAATTACATTTTAAAATATGGTCTTAGCTTCACTATGTATATACAGTACTGTATAAATGTCTTAGGCACCTTTAGATTTGTTGTTCTAGTCATCTATTTATTACATGAACACATCTAATTATTAAGATCCAAACATAAAATACAGAAAATATGACCACAAAATAAAATAAAAAAACAGTATTTTCAGAACATAATGTCTTCTAAAGGCAAACATTATTATTTAATGTGACTTCCCTTGATACTAAGCATATCTTGGAGAAACCGTCCTTAAGTTTTCTGAAATAATCTTATATTATATATTATAACAGGCTTTAAGAGACTTGAAGACAACCAGGTTCCTGTTATTTCTCAGGTGTAAGAGGAGGTCACACTAAATGTCACAGCAGCCGATATAACCTGTTATTTTCTTGGGCTTTTTGGTTTTTTAATACTGCATGCAAATGTCCTGTATTTTCTGGCTGTATTCAAATAAAAAGACATAAATAATGATACATGGTCATTATAGCATTTGATAAAACGAATTTTTCACATCAAAATGATGATATAACCACCCACAGAAAGGGTGAGAATAGAATATATCCATAAGCACACCCCCCCACACACATACACACACACACACACCACTGGGGTGTTCAGTATTGTGACTGCATGGATACACACACACACACCACTGGGGTGTTCAGTAGTATTGTGACTGCATGGATACACACACACACACCACTGGGGTGTTCAGTAGTATTGTGACTGCATGGATATATACATACTCACACAAACTGCAGTTACATATAACTGTTCATCTGTTCATCTACGCACACACACACACACAATTACCATATAGCTGTTCATCTACACAGACACTGCAGTTATATATAATCTCATCTACACAAGACACACACACACACACACACTGCAGTTACCATATAACTGTTCATTTGTTCATCTACACACACACACTGCAGTTACATATAACTGTTCATCTACACACACACACACACACACACACACACACTCTGTCTCAGTGTTTTTAGCTGTTCCCCTTACCCATGTACAGCTTAAGTTCCAGAATAGACATCACAGACAGCCAGAAAGCTGCTCACGTCTGCTCTCTGTTTTCATACACAGTGTGTCAGCTGTCAACACCTCTGAGACCGTAGCACTGACTGGTCTGACGTGACCTTCACTGGACCCAGTACCTACCCCTGAGGCATGCCAGGACACTGGAGAAAGAACTTGGAAAGCTTTTGACTGAGCATACACACTTACTCTCCTCTCTTCACATACAGCCCCTTGTAATTTGTAAACATTACACTGACTTTCATTTTTACATTCATATTACACCTTTATACTTGGTTCTGGTCATAATAATTGACCAGAATAATTTTTCCCCCCAAATTCTGACAAAATGGAAATATTGATGATAGATGCTAAATCTGTTTAAAATTAATTTTTATCATGGACCTTTTCAAGGACTTGATACATAAAGCAGGTTTATAATTCCCAACTGAATTGCAACTCTAAAAGGTTGTTACCTGTAGCTGTTTGTCAGTTAAAAAGGGTAGAGAAGAAATGAGTGTTTATTTCTCTGGTGTACTTCATTTACATCAGCCACTAGGATCCACAATGACTACAAAGTTTTGAGCATTCAGAGTTTTAAGCTCTTAGAAGTCTAGTTTCCACATTCAGAGGTTTAAAACTCTTAAGTGTCTGGAATTTGCATTCAGAAATGTAAACCTCTTTAGGGTCTACCTTAGCATTCAGATATTTTCAGCTCTTAAGAGTGTAGGTTCAGTATTCAGAAACCTCTGGAGCATCTGGATTGAGCATTCTGAGGTTTAAAGTTCTTCTAGTTTCAGAATTCAGAAGTTTAAAGCTCCTCTATCTTCAGCATTTAGAAGTTTAAAGCTCTTAAGTGTTTAGCTTCAGCATATCTTGTCTTATCTTTCATACCCAGAAACTTAAACTCTCAGATAACAGAGGATTAGTAGTAGTAGTAGTATTATATGAATACTGTTACATTGTGGTGCCACTGTTGAATCATATTGTCTTGCAGCATTGGAATTTGTGGGAGGTCTGTGACAGTGATAGTCCTTGTCTGACTTAAGTCCTTTCCCCGAGGCAGCTTTAAGTGTGTGATTTCACAGTTCACCACATGCCCAGAATGAAAATCGACATCTTTGCCTGTTTCACACCACCGACGAACATCACGACTGGCTCTCAATCTGCACTGACTGACCTTCGGTAACCGTGGTGCTGAGCGAATCATCAACAGCACCCATCAGGCCATCGAGTCCTTTGAAACTTGTTAAATCATTGAGGCTCTACATTTGTGGCCATGTTTTCCCACAGCTCCCTACCTCTCTCTTGCTGACATGCTGGAGTTGAAAGAAAATTACAGCAATTCTTGTTCATCTTTGTTCTGACAAATGGGCTTTGCTGCTGATGCCCTTTGACCTTTGGCCTTCACCTTAATTATCTGTTGTTGTGTTTGAAAAAGAAACCGAAGCGGTGGTGGGTAACTCTTGGTGGCACGTGGCTCACGAGGCTCATTACAGGAGTGGATGGAAGAACCTTTCTCACCTTTAATTAGTCCTGCATTCTGTATTTGCAGAAACGCTACATCTCCATGTCATTCCCACACAGTCTGAGTGTAGAGCTTAGCATGTCAGGGTGACCGCTGCCACACCCGGCGACACCCTCCATGGGCAGCATGTGATTGGCCGTGGTCCCACCCAATCTGGAGCTAGCAGTTCCTCTCAGCATCTTCTCGCTCGAGCTTGTGCATCTCACTGCCTCGATGCTTTCCTCAGTTTCTTAGAACTCCACCATGCACATATATAAGGCTACACAACTGCTCCGCTGGAAAATGCGTGTTATGAGAGTTACAGGTGGGGATCCTCCACTCAGAGTGTTTTAGGCTGATGGTTGGTGTGTCGTGTGAAAGCTGTATGGTTCCATTCCTGGCCCAGAAACGTGGAAAACAAAACACAAAAAAAACACACGTGACAACCTGTAGCTCATTCGGTGGTTCACATGGGGAAGTTAATTAGCCAAAGTGCCGTCTACAGACAAAGACCTCCCTCCGACTGGAACAGCACTCCACTACCCAATAAAAAAAGAGCATTTAGCTCTGACATTTATCTCCCCACATGCACTAACATTAGCTGCTTACGGATGAAGTCAGATAATAATAAACTCGCTCAGTAAATTGTTAGAGCTGTACACACTCTGCCCAGCTGCCATTCTGAACAGTGACTGAACAGCAGGTAGAAACAGTGGCAGAGAATCAAGGCCCAACCAAACACACACACACACACACACACACACATTTCCAAAGACACCCTGGTCCTGATTCACACCACTGCTGCCTGAAATTCATCTTCCAGAGAGTTAGAAATTGGAGCTTATCCTTATAGGAGAGCAGGACGTGCACCCGAGGGGTTCGGCCGTGCTTCGGTACAACAGTTACCAGCACTAGACCTTCTGGGGGTTGTGTCCAATTCCGGAAAGCAGCAGATTGGATATTGCAGGGTATTGGTAATCTAGTTAGTGAGTTCTTAAGGATTTACATCATAGAATACTAGAGTTTAGCTTCATACAAGTTGAAGGTAACAGGGTATATTTGAATAGTACAAGCCAATTAGCTACATACTGTGATTGGTTAGTTATTGCGATTAGGTAATATACATTATACTGTAAATTACAAATGAGGCATAAATTATACTACCTGAATGTTACCTGGTAGACCCTCCACCCCACCTCCACTACCCCAAACCCTCCACCCCACCTCCACTACTCCAAACCCTCCACCCCACCTCCACTACCCCAAACCCTCCACTCCACCCCACCTCCACTCCCCCAAACCCTCCACCCCATCTCCATTCCACTCCACCTCAACTCCCCCAAACTCTTCACCCCACCTCCACTCCCCCAAACCCTCCACCCCATCTCCATTCCACTCCACCTCCACTCCCCCAAACTCTTCACCCCACCTCCAATCGCCCAAACCCTCCACCCCATCTCCATTCCACTCCACCTCCACTCCCCCAAACCCTCCACTCCTCCCCACCTCCACCCCTAGCCCAGACTTCCTTCAGTCTGATCTCGACCAAGAACAAGGTCTGCCAATAACTGACCAGGAACTAAACACCTGATACTGCAGTGATTTACAGTCCTGAATAAATACTGACCATTTGTGGTGGGACAAGGCAAACGTGACCACTGGGACTTTATCACCCTTATCTCTGAGAGAAATCAAAGGTATCACAGCAGTGGGGGCAGATGGGAACAAGACCAGAGATTAGCCTACACACACACACACACACACTCACATTTTTATTGGTCCGCACCCCAGGGACATGCTTATAAGCTGTTCACACACCCGTGTACAACATGTTCACGCACACACCCTCACCTCATTACACTCTCTCTCTCTCTCTCTCTCTCTCTCTCACACACACACACACACACACACACACACAAACACGTTTCCTCTGCATGCTTCTGCCCTGCAGTGTGTGAGATCCTCTTAAGTGTGTGAGCCCCAAGGTCAAGAGTGGTTTACACGCTTTGGTTTCCCAAGTTCCCCTGTTGTTACTATGATGTTTGGGGTTGATATAAGAGAAGAAGGTACGAAAGCACTAATAGAACTCAGAACGACCACAGTCCAGATGTGTGTGACTAAATCAACTGATAGGAAGAACACGTTTTACATTTAGACGAGAGGTTAAACGTGCAACATGAACTTCTTCTAACAAATAACATTCATTTGGGAACAACTTCTAGTATGATGTTCTTTATGGTAATGGATTTTTTTTTATCACACTTTTAACAACGGATTTCGAAAATTTATTTTCTGATTGGAGTCATTGCTATAATCTAAAAAGGGTTTCTTTACAATGCTTACAATTTAAGAATTGTCAGTGTCAAACAATTGGGTAACAATGTTCAAACCACAGAAAGCTTCCAGTGACCCTGGGTGTGACCCTGTGTGCGACCCTGTGTGTAACCCTGGGTGTGACCCTGGGTGTGACTTTGGTTCAACCTTGCGGTAGTGTTTTCAGCCACAGCTTTCCACACAGACTTCCTGTAGGCTGTCCTGTCTAGCTTCTTGTCACTATTCCAAAATCCTGTCCAGCTTCCTGTTGCACTGTGGCTCCACCCCATGCTTTCCTCCAATCATGTTGGTGCAAGAGCCATGAATATGTATGTCTTTCCTAGAAACTACTAAATGGTATAAAACACCCTGCTACGTCTAAATAGATGCACATGTTGACATTTTATGTACTCCAAGCCATTTTATTTGAGTTACTGTTAACAATAATAATTAACCATTAGCGGCTGTGTATGTTGGAAGGAGAGAGAGTCCATTTGCGGGGCGTCCACGGTAAAAACAAAACAGCTCAAAGCTCACCCCCAAACTCCAGTACTGTGTTAGCTGCGTTAATCACTGCGTCATATGGCACAGGGACAGTAATGACATAAGAGTGTTGAATCAGCTCCTCAACATGCAGATTCCAGTATAGCCACTGTACTTCGATTTTTCATTCAGCATCCGGAGAGAAAATGTGTACACGCCCCTCCGTAACTCCCCCCACTCCGCCAGCAGCAACTTTCCGGAGTTAATCGTTCCGAAATAATTAAATTCAATAAACCAGAACTGATTAAATTAAAAAAAGAAAAAGTCAGTGTAAATAGGCAGGGCAAGATCTCCTTTGTTGTCATGGAGCTGAGGGAATAACAGAGGGAATCACTGATGGGACAATACAAAAGGGCCGAAACTATGCCCCTGAGGAACACCCTATTTCCTCATCATAAAAAATGCTTGACCGAGGATAAATTATCTCCACAGACCACACCAGTCAATACCCACCAGACTGTGCAGAGGCTACCAGAGAAAAGGAGGATGGGTGAGATAACCAGAGAGGGAGAGAGAGAAGCTACAGTGCAATGGCCAAAAGCTCAGACTGACTGAAACGATGACTGACCATAGCTGTTTCAGTCCTTAGTCCAGAGTAAGATGGAAATGTGTTTGACAAAAGCAAAACTAGTTGCCTGTTCATCTTATCCCAGTACAAACACCACATCTGAGATTAATGTGATAAGCACCTGCTAAGTTCTTCTGGAGACACAAACCTATTTTTTATTTATTTACATGTTTATTTGTTTTGTTTGTTTGTTTAAATGGGATTAGCTCTTCTGATGGCTGCCCCCCCCCGTACTGCGTCTGTTATAGACAGAAAGAGAGAGGGTTAAGGAGAGGAAGGAATTCATTCTGGCACATCATCCATCTTCTGCAATATAAGCAGCTTTTGCTCTCTCGCTCCCTTTCTCTCTGTCTCCCTGTCTCTCTTTCTTACTCTCTCTCTCTCTCACATAAGTGTCAATCCTGTAAGCTCTTTTCCTTAGTCAGTTCTTTGTGAAAACGGCAGACAGCTGTGACGGGGACGTGTGACAAGGGCACACGTGAAGATAACACGCATAACGACAATGCACATGTTGAGGAAACACGTGATGAGAACACGTGTGATGAGAACACATGAGACAAGGCTCCTATTAACACAGCCCCATCTAGAAACTCTATTTGATACTATATCATGGTTATTACACCAACATGAGAAAAAATAGGAGATGTTCCTGGTATTCTTGTCAGTATGTATTTGTGTGTGTGTGATTGTGTATGTGTGTGGGTGGGTGTGTGACTGAGAGTGTTTATTGGAGATACGAGAGTTCATTGTCTATGTTTTTATGACATAGGCTTGCTTCTTTTCTCTCTCTGGTATCTGCAGTATACAGCATGCAAGGTTCCCCTCCATTTTGATCAAAGTCTCCAGAAACTCCCAAACCGACAAAACAGTGACAGAGGTCTCCTGCAGTCTGGCTGCAACAGTCTGACACTGAAACTCGTGCACTTTTACTCATGGTTTGAGCCAAAGCACTCTGCTCCTTTACTGATTTTAAACAGAGCCGATGAGGTTCAGGGGACAAATGACGAGTGGGTTAAGAAAAGAGAAAAAACTAAAAGCCAAATAACAGAATCTTCAGGTCAGGAGAGATGGAACAGTGACTGAAGAAAGAGGGCAGGGCGGTCAGAGAGAGCAGAAGAGAGGATCTGGGCGGAGAACGAATCTGTGGGTTAATGAGCCTCTGGTATAATTGATACTAACGAGCAATGTGTGATGCTGACAGGTGTGAGGAGGGATGATGCTGTGTTTTGATGGAGCGTTTCCGAGCTGTGATTGATGTGACTTCACGCCCGCCAGCTCCCTGCACTCGGCCTGGTCGAAATCGGCTCTTTCCACGCTTGCTGGTGGTAATTGTGTTATCACATATTATTTTAGAGATGAATGACATCTGATTTCTAATTATAAAGACGTTAATTAATAAACGTACAATCAATCATCCCGGTGTCCCATGTTTCACTCATGGCTTGGACGGGCCCCTTGGAGAGAGGCAGGAGATGAAGATCGATTTGATACAAACTCATCTTCACGTTTGAGATGTGCTGATGTTTGCCAGAAGTACAGCAGACTTCAAATGCTGTTTTTCAAAGACACTTCAATTCCACATCTAAACACAACTGAATAAAGGACATCTGTGCTTACAGTAATAGCAATAATTAGAGAGTCTAATAATTAGTGTCTTGTTAACTGGGAAGGAGCAATTCTCTTGTTTTTCTCCACTTCCCTCCATGTCACGCTTGCTGTTAGGCGATTTGAAGATGTGGTGCTGTCAGGATGGGGTTGAAGCCCAGCCTTCAACCAGGACGCTGTGCCATAAGAGTGTCAGCCCAGCCATACTCCGCCCCTCACCCATCTTTACCCCACCCCCTCACCCAGAGGCTCCTCCCCTTCCCCATGCCCCAGCTCATAATTACACGCAAAGTGTTTGCTGCATCCTGCTGCGGCACAGTCCCAGAAGTCCTGCGAGTTGGATCAGTCTATTAAACCAGCTCTTGGGTGGCTCTGGAGACCCGCCGAAGCCTGCAGGAGGTGGCAATGGAGCTCAGACCCAGAGCTTTCAGGCCACGTCCCATCTGAGCTGCTCCTTCTTCCTAAAACTACAGTAGCTGGACCAAGGTCACCCCACTTCCCTTGAGTATCCAATTGATTAGCTTCCTTAAGAACCCCCCCCCCCCACACACACACACACCTTTTTTTAAGAGTTCTCCAGTGTGTAGTTATCACGATCCATAATAGATAAAAGGAGGCATTGAAGGCAGTTGTGAGTGATGCAAAGGGCAGTAACAGAGAGACTGAATGTCTCCTGCCTTAAAAGGATAAAGTCCCCTTGCTCAACTGAGGAGCTGGGAGAACATACCCCTCCCGATGGGGCTAAGTGCCCGTCTGCCCTGGGGTACAGGGGGCAAGGAAGCACTGAAATGGAGTATTAAACAGCTCCCAGGCAGAAGATGTATAAGAACACTTCCTGACAGGAGTGCGGTGGGGGGTGGGGATTTGGGGGCTGGACAAAGGACACAGAGAGGCAGAGTTTCAACAGGTTTTGGCAGGGCAGCTAGTGACTGACTGACGCTAGGAGCCAATGACCTTGAGCTTCAGGTAAGCGGGGTCCCTCCCTGGCCACTTCTAGGACCGCGTGCCTAAAAGCTTCATACCGCTAACCGACGCACAGAGTCTGAGAGTTTGAGAGGCACACAAACTACGCAGAGGTACTGGTTCAGCTCCACACCAGTCACCCTACCGAGGGTTCTTTGCCTTCAATTGGTTAAGATATATTTAAAGGAATAATTACAAAGTGTAACATAAAAGAAAGCACTTTGTGGTAGGTCGTTTACCTTCACATACCAGCCAATGAGGTGGAAAAGCTCTTTTGGCTTCCAGAGGTGACTAAGTGAGCGAACCTCCCAAAGAAATGGCATGCATAGCAAAGGGCTGAAATGAACAAAATGGCTTTAAAATGTAGCGAGCGGTTTTATGATGAGCCATTATAAAAACCAAAGCCATGGAGAACTGTCACGCCAACTCTCCACATCCTGCTCCTCGAGGCACCGTGAGGGCCCGGGCACTTTGACAGCTTGAGCTACAGAGTGACAGAATGAGTCTAAAGAATAATGCAGAAGGCATGATCTAAAAAGTTTCTAGGTGCAAATGAGGCATATTAAATCTGTGTGTGTGTGTGTGTGTGTGTCTACCATCCCATGAGATAACTGCAGTGTGCTGTAGTCCAAGACAGAGAAACGATGAAGTGCATTAAACATTATTTCCACAGAAACACAATGTTTAGGACAGAGGTCCTTTATCACCTGTGTAAGCAAAGTGCTTTATATGTCTGCATGTCTATGTGTGTTTTTGTGTGAATTTAGTAGGATATGCATATTGGGGACACACACACACACACACACACACACACACACACATCCTATCACAGATCCACTAACATGGACCCTAGTGCTAACAGTGCTTATAAGCTATGCTTGGGGCGATCTCAGTCACAGTAATCAACTGTTCTTTTCACACTGTGGCTTTAATTTGACATGCCACGTCTTACTGGGTGTGATTTAAGCCCGAAACGGCCGTACTCACAGCTCCTGTTCTTGTGTTTGGAAACACTTGTGATAGTCAAGCTCTGGCTCAATTAGCCAAAGTTTGGGGACAATCTAATATTATGCACTTTTACATTAAAGCATTTCTGGCATTAATGGAATTTTTTACATTAGCAATAATAATAATAATGCATGAGGAAGTTGAATTATCAGCCCCTGGTAATTTTCCACTCCAAAACTGCACTGCTCTGGGATTAAATGTAAGCATTACTTCTATCAGTGTAAAACCAACACTTTATCATAGAGTAGTATGATAAAAACAGACCCATAGTCCCTACCCCGCCCACTGTCCTTCCCCAAGCCTTTTTCCGACAGAATGCACATGCAAAGTGGCGCTCCATGTTAACCAGTCAGATTTGCAGAAGCATACCCAGCCCCGCCCACCCAGACTGGGCTCTGGGTTGCCATGGGACCAGCCAATCAATTGAGAGTTTAACCAGACTGCCTGGTTATCCAATCAGACTGGAGTATGCTAATGTACATTAGATTTCAGATTTCAGAAGAAGCCTGGCGACTGAAACCCTGGAGATACTGTAGAGATACCATGCACACACACACACATACATACATCCACACATATACAAACATACACACACACACATGGCACACACACACATGCACACACTGATGCACACAAACACACACACACACACACACACACACACACACACACACACACACCTGCTGGCAAATATCCCACAGAACATGAGTCACAGCGGGTTTCTTCAGTGAAGCTTCCAAGGATGAGCTGATCAGCACATCAATCAATCAAGGCAATCACACACACACACACACACACACACACACACACACAACAGGTTTTCAGGTCATTTAAGGATGCATGCATATCACTCAGTCACACCGCATGACTTTAGCTTCCTCCTAAACGTTTAATGACTCTGTAAGGATGACTGATATGAACAGGTAGAAGATATAATCATTATAACACGACTCACACCCCACCAACACCACTCACACCCTCAACACCACTCATCCAACTCACAGCACCCAACACCACTCACCCAACACACACCACCAACACCACTCACACCCTCAACACCACTCATCCAACTCACAGCACCCAACACCACTCACACAACTCAATATCACCAACATCACACCATTGGGACTGACCCTGCTATGGCTTTGTGTGTGTGTGTTCTGTGTGTGTGTGGTCTGTGTGTGTGTTAAACATATTAGCAGAAGCTTTGTGTGCTTGAATGTGTGCGTGTACGTGTGGAAGTGTGTGCGTGTATAAGAAAATGGATGCACTGTGTGTGTGTGTTTATGTGTGTATGTCCTCTCCATTGACCCACACTCTGATTCACTCTCCAAGCCACAGCGTAGAACATTCCAGAACATGGCAGTAATACACACCAGCACAGTGAATCCCTGCTGGTGCTGTGATAAAGGCCACAGCTGCGTTGCTGGTTATACATGCCACTTATTACATGCTAATGTGTAGAGGTTGGAGACTGTCAGAGCAGCCAGGTGGAGGTCCAGGTGGAGCTGATCCCACAGCCCACGCCACACTTCTCTCTGCCTTCTCCAGCACTCCAGAAATGATCTAACTGACCTTAGGAAGCCAGTTATGTCTACAGTATAGTCTGGAAATATATACTGTAAATAACACACTATATAAAGCACATTAATGCCCAACATAAACTGCACAATATACATTTACCACACACATACTTCACACAGTACACCAATATACATTTACCACACACATACTTCACACAGTACA
>JAOYMR010000011.1:15647066-15657348 GCA_025802075.1 Tenebrosternarchus preto
CCCCCCCCCCCCCCCCCCCCCCCCCCCCCCCCCCCCCCCCCCCCCCCCCCCCCCCCCCCCCCCCCGGGTGGTTAACAAGGTGATGTTTCGATACCTGTCATCACGCCATCCTTGTCGAAATGGAGATGAATCTGATTTGTTCCAGGTGTCACACTTCCCCACTGGCAAGTTCCCCACCTGAGTTTTAAGTATCCATCTTCTGAATGATGTAGGGCAGGAAGTCTTGTCATCGTCTACCCCCACTGCTGTGCACGTCTGCGGTCTCTCAGAGATAAAGGTGGGCATGTCACAGTGTTCACTTTCAATCTATCTCTGCAAAAATGGTCATTTGTTATTCAGGACTATGAATCAATGTGTCAGAGTTCCTCTGACTGTTGTCCTATGGTGTGGTGATACCAGTACGGGGTTACTTTTGATAGGTCTGTAGTGGCAAACTCTTGGCCAAGATAAGACTGACGGAGGTCTGGGCCTGATGGTGGAGGGTTTCTGGAGGAGAGCTACAGTGGTGGAGCTCAAAGTGGAGGCCAAAAAGCAGGTGGAGTGAGGAGTTATGTCTGGAGAAACCCACTCCCTTGGGCTCTCGAGGTGACTCATGATAGCATTATGCAATGAAAATGTTTAAGTGCTTATTAAAGTGAAGAACCAGCTATAGTTTTATATATTGATAGCTCTAACTCCCTGTAAAGAATCCAGCCTGCTATGCACATTTACTAGGTTAAACCACAAACCAGGCTAGCCAAACCTCTGACAAAACAGGTTGTTTTTGCATTAAGGAACTTCGTAAAGCTGGTTACACATCTTATAATGACTTATGCTGGGAATACAATAGAATATGGTCTTTCTTAATTTCCCAAGTTTTCATATGAATTAAACCTGTGTTCATGCCTATTTTCATTGTTGGCCATAGGTAACCGGTGTATGTGTTCTAGAGGAAAATAATCTTTAATTGGAAATTAGCCCCCTCTTCGATTAACTGGTCCATTCTGGGAATTCAGAAGAGCTGGTGCCCCTTGATTTGTTCAAAGAAATATATTTTCTTCCTTTGCACCCACAGAAATTAGTTTCAAGTATAGGATCAGGCCCATCCACACCCCGAGGACACCTGCTAGAAGCCTTAATTACTTTGGTTACCGGGGGGATCGTGTGTACACAGTGTAATCAGAGCTCCTCCTGCTCTGGCCTTCGAAGGAATACTGGAAGGTTTTCTGAGGTCCCGAGGCACCAGCAATAAACCCTTCAATAACACCTCTGGTGTATAAACCCTAAATCCTTAATAAGCACCTTAGGAATACATTCCAAACAGAGCAGGGCTTTAAAACGCAAGGGGCACGTCAGGATAACGATGAGTTTCGTCCGTTTGACTAGACCACCCTGATCGTTTACAGCGGATTTAAAAATATTAAGGTGAAAGTCGTTGTTTTACGCCATTGGAAACCTGCCCCTGCAGAGGTCATAGAAACTAGCTTACCTCTGTATTTAGCTCAGTAAGGTTTAAGCCAGCCCCTCATTCCATGGTCTCAAACGGGTACCCCCACGCCATTGTTAGAGCTGTCATAAATTTGGAAGGCTTAAGATCTGTTTCCATAAAAGGGTCCCTAGATGACCAGAATATCTGAGGGCACACCTCCCATCAAGGCAGAGCATCCTCCTCCCAGAGAGCCGGATGCAGCATTTAAAGGCACACAGAGGAACGTGACGCTCACCTGCAGGAGATGTTGGAGATGTTGTATAATAATCTAATATGATCTATATAATATAGAGGACTGCAGTGGACTCTCCTAAACAGCAAAGAGAAGGTTAGATAATGATTTTCAGTTAACCTACAATAAACTATAATCTACATGATAACTAATAAACTAATAATCTAGTCCTTGGTTGTTTGTATTGTTTAAATTCTAAATGGGTCCAGAGGTGAAAGACACAGGCATTTGTTAACATCCAAGGACAGACGATTCTTTGTGTGGTTTAAAAAGAGATCCCGTCCCTGAAGCTGACCTCTGACCAGTCTACAGTCTCTCTATTTTTACTTAAAATAGTCAAAAATGTAAAAAATAAAAAATAAAAACCTGAGCTGTAATAACTCCAGGTTTGGCATGTCCTGATTTCTCTACAATCGGAACACGGTGGAAAGTTCTATGCAGTCAGAGTATGGTGAGTCAGAATTGCACCGAGACCAACCATACATCTGGAAAGAGCATTTAAATCTGGAAGTGCCCATGTTTTTGAACTTATTCTCTTCAAGCAGATAAACTGCTAGCAATTTACTTAATTGTCAACAGTTTTGCCAAGTTACACCATTCTATAAAGGAATCACAGCTGCTCAGTCAACAGCAACTCAACCTCAGATACAAGTTTCACTTTTCCCTGGAACAAAGGCACCAATTTATAATCCCATTGAGGTATCAGGTAGAGTCTGTCATGGAGATTAAAGTTCTTTGTCAGTGTGTTAGAGTTGCCCTTAAAATTCCTTTCCACTGCAAACTTTTAAAACACTAATGTAACCTTTAAAATACAAAACAGTTTATGACTATATATCTTTGAGCAATGAGCACTATTAAAAACTCTCCAATTTCTCTCTCTCTCTCTCCCTCTCTCTCTCTCACTCTTTCTCTGTCTCTCTCTCCCTCATAACAGCCAACACCCTTTGACCTTTGTTTATCCAACTACCTTTAACCTTTCCTGCTTTCTCTATCTCCCATCCCCCACCTAAAACAACATTTCCCCCACTCTCTATTACGTCATTGGGAGAGTGAGAAGCTCACTGCTCTACAGGTGCTCATCACATTGTTCTCACACCAAGAGCCTGTTGCCATGTCAACCAAACAAAGTCCTGCAGTAGATCACTTCTGTTGCAACACAGCTACCAGCGAAGGAGAGAGAGAAAGAGAGAGCGAGTTAGAGAGAGAGATGCAGAGGAACTGACACCCTCTGCAGACAATGAAACAGCCAAAATAACCATGGCCAATCGCCTTATCGGAAATCTGTGCCTGCAGTTCACACATCAACCACAGAGGAAAGAACGCTGCCAGACTGCGGCTACGGCTCGGGTGAGCCCGGGTTCGAGGCGAATCAGTGACCAGCGCAGTGTTTCGCTTAAAGTATACAAAACACTGCACACCCTTCAAGCAAACAAATGTACAGAGCAAACCGGGTCCATGCACACTTATCATAGGTTTCCTTCCACCAAAGGGACAAAATATGCTTGGCGGGAGAAACAGCGGGTCGATAATTCCTGATTTTTTTCCATTCAAAGCCCCAGACAGTCCAGCGGTCAATATGGCAGTCATAGCTTCCACCTCCCAGCTGCAACAGCAGACCCTCTGATGCTTTTCTCAGACCCACCATGAGCCGTTAGGTCCTAAACTGCTCTGTTAGCGTTACCAGGTTCAGAGGATGATAGGGAATCGTATTTGCAACTGAGACAGAAGAAGGAGCTCCTGTTCGCAGGGTGACATTTTTAAAGAGACGGTTGGGCTCTTTAACGAGCAAAGAGAACCTTTCTAGATGAAAGAAACCTCTGCTTACACTTCTCTCTCTCTCTCTCTCTCTCTCTCTCTCTCTCTCTGTTCTTGGGAAGGTTAAAAAACAGACGGCACAAGAGAAGAGAAGGAAGCACTGCAGTAATAGGGAAACCAGCCAGGTGAGACCAGCCAGGTGAGACCAGCCAGGTGAAACCAGACAGATTACACCAGACAGGTGACATCAGACAAGTGACACCAGACAAGTAAAAAGCCCAGTGTGTCTGCTGATGATGCCGAATCGTCGAAAAGATGAATCCCTGAGTCGATTTTATTCCAATTTTTTAAGGCTTGTATCTAGGAGTTCCTGTCATTTCAAAGACATGAGTGCGCGCGCTCACCCCTATACCTGGTGGTCAGGAGGCAGGTGGTCTGGTACCTCCAAGACTCCAGACACCCACCACAACATCCAATCACAGCCTGCTGCAAAGTGTTCTGTCATCTTGTTAAGCATCCATCCCACCGAACCAATCAGAATTTTGCTCCGTTCACCAATGACATGACTGGGAAGGGAGTGGAAAACACAACACCCTCTGCGTGGGCCGTCCTTCCATCTTCTGTGAGTACTGCGTTGATGAATATTCATGAGCCTCCTCTCTACAAAGGTTTCCTAGTGGATCCCTGTGCTGACAAATATATGAAAATCAATTTATACACACACACACATATATATATATTTCATTAATTTCACACCTCATGTAATTTCATGAACCACACAGACCTCAAAAAGTTGGACTGTATTTTCATAAAAGTAGAAATCTGAACAGTAATCGCCCAGCCTGTGTAATACGACAAACACATGGAGTGCCACTCAATGCTTTGCTCACACGCTAAAGATTAATTTGTAAGTGCACTAGAAACTGTAATTGAAAAACACAAAGGCCAAATAAAATCCTTCAGCGGCTAATGAAGTTGCTCACTGCTAGCCGATGCAAACGACTAATTGACCACACATGAACGCAATCAAACGGAAGTGGATTTCCCACCCTCTGCTTGACACAAAACAGACAATAAATTAAAAAAAAAAAATCTCTACTATAGAGAGACGTTATTTTGAGAAACCAGGGCTGGTATCTCTAGAGACTTCAGGCCTTTTTGCTATTTTGCTTGATTAGCATAGGCATGGAATGTGAGGAATCTCTTCTGAAGAAGCAGGAGTCACGCGGAGGTGCAGCTCGTTGACGGAGAGCGATTAGGAACCTTTCTCTACACCTTCAAGACATTGTAATGGCTTTGATCGGCGCTGGACTTTGTGAACACCCTGGAGGATTTATTTTTTGGACCTCCTTCAAAATGTCTCAGCTTAATACATTTTTTCCATCTCCTTCTTCTGCTTCTCCTGCAATGGGCCTCACACCCCCCCACCCCACCCGTGAGCTCCATGCAGTTTTGCTCGTCTTACACCTCGCTAAAAGCTCACGAGTCTCCGGTAATAGCTACCCGCTGATGTGACGAGACAATCGGTCCTTAATTGCACAGTTTAATGGTCGGGGCACGTAGCTGATAATTGGAAGTATTCGCCTGCTACACAGCCCTAATTTCCCCATGATATTCTTAGAGCTTTCTTCCTACTTTCAGACTTTAAGCAACTGCTGTTTTCTGTTATATTTGTTTATGCCAGAGGTGGCGACTTTGGTGGTTACGTGATTTGGTATTTAGCTGAGAGGAATTTGTAGTCAGGCGTGACATTTCTGTGCTGGTCAGCCGCTCCTCCGGAACGAACACTCTCGCCAGGAACTGGCAAACTCCACTAGGCTAATGGCACGTGGCTACCATGCTAGGCTAACACCCTGTAGTTATCATACTCTGCATCTATTTTTTTTCTTCTCCACTATAATTTCTGATTCGAGTCCTTCATCCACTGCACACAGTGAAGCAGATAAACTGTTTGTGAATTATGCAGTCATCCCAAGCCTCACCCACAAGGCTAACCGCCTCGGCTAAATCTCCTGAGTCATTCGCTAACCCTGCAGGCTGGGATTGCAGTAAGTACAGTTTAGCCTACTACGAGCAATAAACACTTTCCGCGAGCTCCACCGCGGAAAAAAAGGTGCCATAGTGGCAAAATGCAAATCGCTTTTCTGAAAACTGAAAACTGGTCCCACTATGACATTTGGTCAATCTGTTGTTGGTCTTCTGAGAAGTCCGCTGATTAAATCAAGGCAACGCTGGCCAATCTCCAAAATCTCATCAGCTACAAAACTGTCTAGGAAGTATGACACGCCTGTGTATGACATGTAACACAGTAAGCAGTTTGGGGTTTTTTTTTTTTGCTTGAAGAATTTTGCCTTGCCAAACTGTAACAAATATTCCACATTCACATCACTGCCTTTATTCGTGATTCTACTTCTGCCTGTGTATGCGTCTCAGAACAAGATCTAATGCTGCCATATTGAGAACCAAAACTCTTGATTTGGACTTTTCCATCTGAAAACTTTCTGCAGTTTAGCAATGGCACACATTATTTATTTAAAAACATCAGTCACCAAACTAGAAATAGTGGGAATAAACTGGGAATAAAACACTGGAAAAGCAGCCTGGGGGGGATTGTATATTTTTTGCAGCGTTTTGCCTGTCTGACGTTGACCAGATCAGTGTCTTCCTAATGTACAAGCAGAGTGGTCTACTGAACACAGGTTTCCAGTACATTCCAGTCTTCCATTAAAAGATGATTGCTGTGGTAATGACAGTAGTTGTAAACAACAGAATCTCAATTTGCCAACTTTTTAGTAAGCTACAACCATGACTGTGAAGAACTTCTGTGTTATCTGCAATCGACAAAGTCCTGGGACCAGTAAAACACTAAAAAATAAAAATACATAATTGGATTTTAGATTGGATTGGAGACTGAATACAAATCAAATCAAATACCCCTTATCAAATACAGCAAAACGCAGCTTATAGCTCCAACAAAGATGTTTCAGTACTGTACAGAACAACCAGAATTACTATGTCAGCTCTGACTCTGAAGACCAGACCATCACCTCCCAGCATACACTGGTGTCTAAGGTTCAGGATACACCTGTGTGTATCTCTAGGTGCACGGCTCACACAGCAATGCACAATGGGCAAACAATGGAGCTAGGGCTGTTCATTTGGTGGGCGGGAGGTAGTGGTGGTACTTGGAGCAGGGGGGCAGAGTGCTATTGCCCCCATCAGTGAGGAGAGGCACTCAGTATGCCCCCCCTCCCATATGTGCCACTGAATACATTTTTAACACCGTGTGATTCAGATGACCCACGCACCCTGCATACCTGAAAAAATCTCGCAAATTAATCACTTGAGCTAATTAGCGATGCTACTGCACTACGCTAGCATTCCACCCCCTCCACTCTACGGCTCCTCCTTTCCCTTCCCATCCTGCTCTGCTCTGCTAGACATGGGTGGTGATTAATTCTACGGCAACCAAACCCAGATCGGTCCAACACTGTACACAGAGAGAGCGAGAGAGAGAGAGCTTGCTCATGAGAGATGCACATGGCGCCGTTCACTGTGGTATCAATCTTGAACCCCCTCAAGGTTTACGAGCAGAACAAGAAGACAAAACAAGACTTTTCAGGCATCTACGAGTCACACCCTCTTGTAAAAAAATAAAAGAGGATTCAAACAGTGGGTCAGAAATTGTCAAAGTGTCCTTGTTCTTCTGATGATTACGACAGAGAGAGAGAGAGAAAGAGAGAGAGAGAGATCAAGGAGAGAAGAGAGCAGAAAAAGAGTATGAATATCTTAATCAGTCTCACACAGCCAGAGGACTGACAAATGAATGAGTGTACCATCATGATGAGAGAATTACAAGGGCCCTTCGAGTATACTTGTGCACTTGCACTCAAATTGCGTTGCCAATAATTTAATTGATGGAACAAAGCAAAGAGCTTCCTATCAGAGAGGGTGAAGATATGATGTGGTGAAGGTAACATTTTTGGTTTTGGTCTGGAGAGGAAGGTGTGTGTGTGAGCACTTTTCACCTATCTACGTCTACCTGGGGATGCAAAAGTCATTCTAAATGAACGCATGAAGGCTCCTTCGAGATCTATCGAAATGGCGTAGGTTCTGCAGATGTTCCGGCCAAGTTTGCATCTTGGTAGTTGCTGCTCAGTCTTGCCCAGCCTTCTCCTGTGGCCGCCCTCATCGCCAGGGCAACTCCGCTCACGCTGCCCCGGAGGTTTTTTTTCTGTTGTTGTTGTTGTTGTTGTGGTTTTTGCCAGTTGCTCATTGAAACCCCCAGGAGATGTTCCCAAAAAGGTCTGAACAGCTGTTCTGAAATATGCAAACCAGCCTGGCGGATGCTGGTAGCCGTGCCATGGTCGAAGTCACGCAGTGTTTGATGCTTCTGTCAGATGTTTGCATGATTTTATCAATGGAGCTGCTTATTGGCTGACTGGGTAATTACATAAATGACCAGGTGTACAGGTGTTCTAACAGAAGAACCCGTACACACACACACACACACACACAAGTATATATGCATTGATTCATTTGTGTGTGTGTTTCTGTCTGTGTGTGTACACTAAAATGAGTGTATGGTCACACTCCGTTAGCTAAGTGCCATTTACGTGCGGCTGAACCGTGCCCCTGTTGGAAGAAAGGGGCTCAACACCATGTAACGGACCGGCACTCGTAGAGACAACTGTATCCTCAGCAGGACCACCGACAAACGCAGGCGGGAGTTCCAACACAAGCGGGCGAGATCTCTCTCCTCCAGCTACTCGATCCAGGCGTCCATCGTGTGTAAAGTGGAGAGAGGACAAGAAGAGAACGGCAAAAACATGGTGATGGTGAATGTTTTATGCTAATGCTGCCCTCACATGAAGCCTCCTTATCCAACTAATACTACAGTGATAATGCATCCACCGGTGTGTGTGTGTGGGGGGGGGGGTGCGCGGGGGTGTTATCCAGCCCACGTTTCTGCCTCTGGAACACAGAACCAAAGCTTGTCAGGAACCACAGATCAGAAGCTGGGTTATAAAACTGCTGAGAAGGGAAAATGAAACATGCTAAACAAATATTGCAGCGTTTCGAAAAAAAAATGATATAAAAATACCAGGCCCGTGTTTAATCTGCTCAGGTTGTTTAGCGCCTGAGAAGAAGATTTTGTCGCTTTGGTGGAGCTCAGAATGACATTCGCCACAGCAGATGGAACAGTCTGCTGCTCTCGAATAATTTCACATCATTTCTCACCACTGCTCACGCGTCCCCATGCGAAGACATCAGAGGTTTCCCATCAGAATGCTTCCTCTGGACGAACTTTAGCATACAAGCTTCGGTTGTCTCTGCCAAATTTTGGCGTCGGGTTGGCGTTGGTTCGGCATCGAGTTGGCATCGGGTTGGCATTGAGTTGCCGTTGGATTGGCATTGTGTTGGCATCGGGTGGGCAGCGTGTTTGGCCCGTAAAAGGAAGAGAAAGTTCCATTCCATCAGTGTCCTGGAATCTTAGCAAAGGCAGCGAAGCACTGAGATGCAAGAGATGTCCCTAAATGAATCACACACCACCGCTCTCTTACAACAGGTGGGTGGAGCAGAGGCCACGGAGAGGTGGGTGCTTTCATTCAGACTTCAATCAGGACAGGATAATAAAAGAATCAGCAGACATTAAATAGTCCATTGTGACACTGGCATTAGCTGAGCTGAGGTAAGGAATCGCTTATAAGGAATCGCTTGTAAGGTATCGCTTGTAAGGAATCACTTGTAAAGAATCACTCGTAAGGAATCGTTACACTTCTGCTGGTTTGTATTTGAAGCAATGTATGATCTAATCTTGTTATTGGGGTTTCTCTGAGGAAAGGATCAGACATAGTAACTCAAAATCAAACACGGCTATGCAGACTGCAAGGCAAAGCTGTTTCCATAGAAAAGGTACTTGCAAGTAAGGGAAAATTCTGGGCAACACAAAACTGGGGGAGATTTATGGAACTCTCCATGGTGCTGGTGGAACCTGTGGCTAGGTGAGTGACCATATTTGGAGTAAAGAATGAACCCTTCAGAATGAACCCTGCAGAATTTCCCCAGCAGAATTAACCCTGCAGAATTAACACAGCACACTCAATACCCCAGTGCTAATTTGGTGCAGTTTTTAAGTCTCATATCCTAATAACCCCTACTACATGTAGTGTGAGAACCAGAGTGGTAGTGTCATTTTTCTCCTGCATGGACAACATTTGTCTGTGTGTGTCTGTCTGTGTGTGTGTGTGTGCCTGCAGCCACCGTAAGCCAAATGGGATTTCTAAAAGCTCTTTATTTCCCTCCAGAAAAAAGGAATAATTTATTTCTGAATTTCCGACAACTCACAGAACATGTATACAGCACCGCATAATTGTATTCATAATGCGTCCAGAGATTTTTACAATGAAACAGGACTTCAAGCCCATTGCTGACATAATAATGAACTGTTAGCTGTGGTCCACGAGTGCTGCCACATCTCCTCCATCGCCTCCACCTCATCACCACAAACCTCCAACACCCCCATCGAGTCGCTTCAGTGGAAGCCAAACAGTTTTGGAAGCCAAACAGTTTTTTTCAGTTACCCTCCTCGCAGCGGAATTAAGGTGGAGGGAAGTAGCACGGTTGGAGGTGTCAGTGGTGTTGGAGGCCTCGCATGGCTGGCAGTCTGCTGGAGCCTGGAGATGCCAGGCCATCAGTTCCTTGTCCCCAGCCGAGAGCTGCGAGTGTGTGTCACTGTCTAATGACTCCGGCTCATAAGTGGGGGCGGGGGGGGGGGGGGGGGGGGGGGGGGGGGGGGGGGGGGGCGGCGGGGGGGGGGGGGGGGG
>JAOYMR010000011.1:15658533-15668801 GCA_025802075.1 Tenebrosternarchus preto
CCCCAACCCCCCTCCCAAGCAGAGTCAACAGATCGAAACAAGCCCTCGTTCCAAAGCCATGAGTTCCGGAAGTGCTGCCGTGGAAACACAGTCCAAAGTGCTGGACCACAGCCGTGGATGAGAACTAGGGGCCAGAGCTGACAGGCCAATCTCTCCTGGATACCCTACTGCATTTGATGGGCTTTGCTTCAGCGATAAGGGACAGACAACATCTCCCAATGAACTCCACAGCATGGATGTTGATGCCAGACTCCAGACTGGCAATGGTCTGGATGGTTCTTGCTTGCATTTCTGTCCAAAAATACTATATCATACTAAAATATACTTCCGTGCAAGTATATGCATATTGGTGTTTGTGATTGATACTGATATGATGACGTCTTGTT
Organism: Tenebrosternarchus preto; assembly: GCA_025802075.1. Taxonomy (NCBI): domain Eukaryota; kingdom Metazoa; phylum Chordata; class Actinopteri; order Gymnotiformes; family Apteronotidae; genus Tenebrosternarchus; species Tenebrosternarchus preto. Next base: position 15,658,920 of record JAOYMR010000011.1, read on the forward strand.
TATATTAACAAAAATCTGGATAGGCTAAGATACTGATAATAGACAAACATTTGGCTGGAAGGTTTATTCAAATATTGTCGTTCAGCATTAGTATTGAGTATCGGTATTGTAATGATCAATATTGCAATAATAATGTGCAAACAATATATTGTACAGCCCTAAAAAGATGATTTTCCACACGTGGAAACTGCGGCCTGCTTTTTGCTCCAAGCTCTTTTAACTAATAAAAAAGGGGTCTCTTTCTTGTGGGTTTACGGATGCTGAAGCACTGCTGAAGTTCCTCCGATATTCGGCTTTCCGTAAGGGCTCGCGCGGAGTTCAGGAGGTGTGGCCTCAGGCCGAGTCGTCCTGCTCAGCCTGTGGAGTGCACACTCGCAGGAGGAAGCGGATGGCCCCAGCTGACACCCGCCCACACTGTGCTTCATACGGAGGAAAAGCTGAGCTATACGCAGAAGATTCGGAGGGCAGCTTTGTATTAGCAGTAAGTCCAAGAGCAATGTTTAAAAAAGCTCGGAAATACAGTTTTAAAAGGGGGAGTGGAGCTACAGCACGTTATCCCAAACTAAGATAACGGAGCTCTTGCAGGAAGAGAATGAAACCATGACCACCTACCCAACAATGTCAATGCTGCCATCACCAGCATAATCACCATCGTCGTCATCATCACCATCATCATCATTGTCATCGTCAGTTGTTGTGTCATTAACTGTCAGCATTCGGAACACACATTTCCTTTAATCCTACGTTTCACAGTAACCTTTGAAAAGACGCTGAAGGCACCCTCATACTAGATTGCAATTATGTGGGAAATTGCTAACGGGTCAGTCTGACTCAGTGCTTCACCTAGACGTCTTCCTACAGAAAACACAGTTGCTCTAAGAGAACTTCACCCTGGAAGCAATAACACCTGTCTGTCAAATGTGTACTTAAAGACTCATTCAATTTCGCTATAAGTGTGAGAATATAACATCATCAGTATCAAAACACAATTGAGCTGGGCACATGTAGCACACACACATCAACGAAGGAGGAGGGTGCGGAGTCCAAACACCTTTAATACATTTAAAAACTTTGAAAAACCCTGCCCTAGCACTGTAATTCATAGAAGACGTTACACGTGTCAGATCTCGTGACAGCTGATAGCTTCGGAAACTAGAAGATCTCAGGTCGATTACAAAAGGCCTATTCGGCTAGAGCGAGGCTGCCATTCAAACGACAATTTGAAACAAGGAACAAGGAAACATAAATGATAAGTAGACGGTTATTGATTTATGAACCTAAGAACAATGCTTCACTTACCTTCCTGGACTGCCTGGAAGGGATTGTTGGGCTCAATAAATTTTATGGAGTGGGTGATTTTCTCACTCTGCAAAATGTCATCGTTGAGGCTAAGGTCAGAGATGGCCAGCTGGAACACCTCATCATCCCTCACGGCATTCTCCTCGAAAATGGCACCTGTGGAGAAACGCAAGACGGGCAGTTATTTGCGGCCTGCCGCAGTGAAGCTCACATAATCCTGGTAATTGCTCTCGTCACTAAAACAAACGCTATCGCTCAGTTCCCCCTCAACAGATTAGGAGAGTGTTTCACTAAACAAGTGAGAAAGATTTCGACTAACGTCTTCTCTGTTTATATGCCATTAATAAAAACACCATCCGCTTCGTGGTAGCTACATCAGACCATCATCACCCTGGCCTCCCGGGTTCTTGCTGACACAGTGTGTTTTTATTACGCTGAATGTAACGTTACTGCGTAGAACATCAATAAATATGTTTTGTTAGAGCTGCTTTATCTCCAGCTAGTGTTACCAAAGAAGGAAGAGAAGGTGGAATCGAAATTTCCTTTATCAATCAAATATTATAAGTGACCTTTGCTACTTAGAAAAGGAAATCGAAAAAGGAGGGGTCAACCCCCACCCCCCGCGCCTCTCTCTAGCTCTCGCTTTCTTTTTCCGTCTCTATTTCTCCTACAGGTTATAATTCAGTGGGCGAGCTTCAGTGTGGGATCTCTTGATCATCACGGAAGAGCTTGCGGCATGGAAAGCATGCCGTAAATAAACTACACGGCTGCGCGCGTGATTCAGGGCTCGCAATTTCGTTGAGAACCAAGGGCACCAATAATCGGTTTATTTCAGCTGCGCGCACCACCATTCCGGAGGGGGGGTATAAACTTGAGCTGATCTACAAACTTCAGCTGGGAAGCATAACATGTTATGTAATTAGATCTACAAGTTCATACAAGTGAATGGCGTGGAATCAGCTCTCGCTAGTTCGTGCGCTCCTGCTTCATTGGCTCGTTGATAAAGGCCCGCGTGTGTCCAACGCACGACGGAATGAGGCGGAGCTCCTTTGCCCGCTGTGTGGGCAGCCCTAGCGGGCAGGCTGAATTCGGTCGACGTACAGCTGCGACGTGCAGCTTATTTAGCGGGAATGGAAGTGTCGCATCTGTTCATTCCATCCGCCAGTGAGAGCAGGCCGGAACCCCGCCGTCTGTACTTGCCGTCCAATTACCAGGTTTGGGCCCCCGCGCAAAACACTGCACCATCCAGGAAATCAGTTTCCGCCAAGCCCTCCCTTCTCTGGCCTGTCCCGATTACCGTAGGCCTCGGATGTGGTATTCAGATCAGGCAACGGGAAAACCAGACGTGACTGAGTGTACAGGTGGGACGCACGAGAGGTCTCAAACTCGGAGACGACTTCATTAAAGTAAAGCGACTGAGCAGCTTTTTTTCTTAACACTGCATTTGACCCATCCATATCAGCATTGTAAAAAGTTCAGCGGGTTCTGACAATACTGTAGCATATATATATATATATATATAAAAGCTTTACCAATGAATTATTAGTTAATAGCATCAGATGAAGGTAACGATTGGTCCGGTCCGTTAATACGTCCGTTGATATCCGCGCTGATTAGAAAGACCCTACACGAGCACAGAATGGCACTTTTCCGCTCGCTTTCGGTGTGGCCGTGTGCAAAGCAACCGAAACTAACCTGCGCCGCTGCTTACGTTCACGTGCAGGCCTATGTGCGGCAGCAATAACGAATTTGGTGACGTTATGAACCGTGAGGTTATCATGCACCAAACCAGCCGAAGATCAAAAGCTCGCGAATCAGAGTTTTTTTGCTAATTAGTCTGTTAAGGTACGTGCGGTGAGACGTAAATATCCATACTGACTACGAATTAAGAAACATAAATCCTCACAAATAATAAGCGCACCTAGAAGACGCGGATCGTTTTAAGGCCCTGGATGTGTAAATTGCAAGTGTTAGTCAGCTAGATTTTTTAAATAGGCATTAAATCAGCTAGACCGCTGTTTTATAAAGGCTGCGATAGTCTCTCTCTCTCTCTCTCTCTCTCTCTCTCTCTCTCTCTCTCTCTCTCTCTCTCTCTCTCTCTCTCTCTAGCCCGCTTGGGGTGAAAGGCCAGGCTGCATGAGAACTGTCACATGTCAAACATTCGAGCTGCTGTCATTTCATTAAAACAGCTGTACTTATTCGGCACTCTGAACTATGGGGGCAAAGGGCGCGCGCGCGCGTGTGTGTGTGCGTGTGTCTATGAGAGAAAGAGAGAGAGAACTTCCAACAGAGAGAGGACTTGAAATCCATCTTCAGTATGAGATGTCCGAGCTATTCAGTAGTGAAAAGAAGAGGAAGCCCCCCCCCCCTCCACCCGCTCGTTTTTATCCTGCTTCCTTTAAAAGACGAGTGAATGTTGGCACGGCAATAATTGTTGGTGCACACCGCAATATTTGTTACATCTGACAAAATCCTTTTATACCGGGTACTGGACCAGCTAGACTAACCGGCTACAAAGTGAAATGGACATCGCTGTCTCAAAAAAAAAAAAGATCGGAGGAAGCGTTTGTCCTCTGTTCACTTATTTACTTCACAAGGCTTTCTTAAAATTTCTCTCACGTTCCATGCAAAGTTCAAGCTTGTAGCCGAGAGGGGGAGGAGAAGGCGAACGGTCAGTCCTCTCACGCGCACTTGCTTCGTTTTCTACATCTCCAAATTAAACATGTCTCTTCAGTTTTTTTTTTTTTCAAGTTAATTGCATGTTCATGAATTATACATATATTTCCCCCCTTCGCTAACCTATTCACCTTCTAACGAGACCGGACTTCAAATCTGACAGGGTTTTTTTTCTCAACTAGGTCTTTCAAATGCAATTGTTATATTTCCAACGTGAACAAAGGCTACTTTATTGCAACCACCATCTTCTCAATTGAAATTCATTCAAGTGACCATCGCATAATTATCAGAGCCACAGGCGATGTGCTCCACCGACTAACCCCTCCAAACAGTCATCCGTTTTCTGTTTTGCACCTGACAGCGCATTCATCAGGACCGTCACATCTCATATCTTTACATACCACCTTCCCTTGATTTGACTCACTGCGTTGAAAAACGATTGATTTCAACGGTTTCGCGTTAAACATTCCTACATGGTTTGACCAGCTCGACTCACAGACGATCTATTCCCAAGCTCCTTACCGATATGAATGATGGAGTCCGCTCCTACATTGCTGCACTGCAATATCCCAAAGGAAAGGCATATTATCAGCAATTCCATCTCCGGTGTCTTCTAAAGCAGCTCATCCACGCGCTCCTCGGACGTCGGTAAATTCCAAATAAGCAACTGTCGCACGTCAAAAGAGACACCGCCGCTCTGATTTACAGTGATTAACAGGCTAAAAATGTAAAGTGTGCAGGGCTCATTCGAACGACAGCGGCGACCAGAGGAGCCGTAAAGGACCAAACGTAAGGAATCGGGAATGACAGGAAACCGTTGGGAAGAGAAGCCCGGGAAAGAATCTGCTGTTTGGGGGGGAAAGCGCAGAATCCGGTACCCTCTCCGTAGGTCTCGCTCTATCCAGCGCTCGCGGAGTCTGAGACATAACAAACTGCAAACTGCGGAGGAGGGACACCCCCGCGCGCTCGCTCGCTTGCTCGCTCTCCCGATTTGCCGTACCACGTGACTGCAGAGAAGCTCTATGTAGACCGCTAAGCTGTCCGCGGAAAGCGGGGAGAGATGGAATTCGCTCGAGCAGGAGGCGAAGACAGTGGTAAGAATATACCCCTGATGCTGACGATATGAAACCGATACGACAACAAGCCGATCTGGATATTAAGAGGAGACATTCAGACAAGAACGGAAAGGAATATATGTGAGAATCCCACACGCCGCTCATATATTACGGTCAAATGCGAGTCATCGCGCGCAAAGCTCGAACCGGTAACTTTCTCATGCTGAAGTGTTAAAGTTAGGGTATTATGTCACATAGGCGGCTTAACTGTCACTTGTCACCGTAGACAGTGTTTGTGGGATAAAGTTAGCAGTTACAAGTACAAGTTGAGGAGAAACGATCGGTGATCTTTGCCGGCGCGTGAGAGTACTCCAGAACGCTGAGGAGAGGTCCGCGCGGAGAGCTACGTTCGCAAGCCTTAAGAAACACGTGAAGTCTCACCAAAATAAAGGCAATCGATTCGAACATATTACAGAAGACGGAAAAGCTTGAGTGATCTGTAAGGAGAAGACAGCGTTTATCCGCCTTCAGAGAAAAAGGCCGCGGATTCTTACGTGTATGTCGACATTCGATGGCGTATCTGCACCTCGCGCAGTGTCTCCAGACGTTGCCTTTTGCATGTTGTCGGGGCACCTCATAATGTCTGAACGTGTGCCATAGCGCGAATGAAAGTTGTATACAGTCATTTGAACAATTTGACTCAACAAAGGAATAGTCTTTTAGTTTATGTCAGTGTCCATTTAATTTATTGAGTGAAGTTACGATTTTTCTAAGCACAACATTGTGTTGTTTTAAAATTATAGTACTCGCTCAAAGTACCCCCTGAACTACTCGACTATGCGAAAATGGTGATGTACTGAAGTCGAATTTCTGTGTCCAGGAAAAGTGTGTTATATTTGTGTTTACACTGAAAATTACGCGCGGGAGGTGGAGGGTGGAACAAAAAAGAAATCTTCTAAAGCAACGTCCAGATGAACGCAAAGATCTCGGAGCCGAAGACAGAATAGTGATATTCTTAATCTTACAATTAAAGGATATTTCTTGCAAGTTAACGCGAAAACGGAAATGTCCCTTAATTGTTTGGCTAAGTATATTCTGCGCGCGGAGTCTTTCAGCACCACGGACCTTGGAACAGCTCCAGTCGAGCTCGCGGACGTCAAATGTGTTACAATACACAGTTCAGTCGCACCCTTGTTCATTCTCGGAAGCGCCAGGTCATTTGCTCTTCCTCTATACCGTATCCATATTTGCATTAAACATTATGCCAATATATAAAAAACAAGGGTGTCCTATATTTATCAATGTGTTACATATTTTATTGTATATGGCTTTCATGGCATTGACCAACGTATGGATGATCGCGTGCTTCGGCGAATGCCTTACGCTGAGCACGTAATAGCTATGCTCGCTGATTGCAAGAAATTCCATTAACATGTCGATAACGCAGTCTGTCGCTGCGAATAACCACCCGAGTCTAACATATCTTTTTCAGGGACTGTCCACACCGACCACTCTGTGCGCTTTACTGGAGTTGACTGCGCGAGATGCAAAATAAGGACGCTGGAATTACGGACGCAGGAGTCTCTGCAGAGAAACTGCTCGTGCAGTCCGCTAGCGTTGTTTGTAAGGCAAAGCGCGCCCGCCTCTGGACTGTGGTTACAAGTGGGTGTTGCAGATTTAAGGAGCGCGCACTTCCGAGAGGAGGAAGACATCCGGACTGCATCCAGACACTGTGTACTAGATTTCCGTTTTGGCAGTGTAAAACTAAACATATGGCGATACGTCAGGGTAAATGGATGTTCCAAAAACCGTTCGGGAAAAAAGGCGTTTAATTCAAAAATACATCTGATCATGTATTCTGTAGAATGTAACATTCCCAATGAGTGTCTAGGTTATAACGTTAATAATGACTACACTTCTCAGTTCCTTGGACCGTCGCATATTTTTGCGTCAGTCGCACGTACCACCGCTGACCTCAGTACAGTTGTTCATTTAGCCAGTCCACCTGGTATTAGTGAGCTATTATCGTGCCGCCAAAAGTGACATTCGTTCAGGCCATTGCCAACTGTTTATTTGTGCGTTTGTTTACCCCAAATCCCACGTCCTCTTCCATCCAGAGTCACGAAAGCGTTTCGTCCAGAGCGAGGCGCATGCAAATTATATTTTACCTCCGCACATATCCAGTGACAAATAGCTAAACAATCTGATTGTAATTCAGAGTGTAATTAGAGGGAAGAAAATTCTCTCCGATCGCGGCTGCATTACGGAGTCATGCCGGCCCGGTGACCCGTGGGGAGAACGTGATTAATTCGTAGAGCCGTGGGCCAATAATTCGTGTAATAGCTTTCCGCCTTCCGAAGGAGCCACCTATGCGAATTAAGCAATAGTGCTAGGAACTAACGGTATCTGTCATCGGGCATGGTTAATTTATTTGGATTCCTGAGCATTAGGTCTAATGAAATCCCGCTGATTTTGGTATGGATGTGATGTAATTAAAACCTGCTGCGATATAAAAATATAGCGTCAGTGATCTACTCTACTCTCTCGCTGTCTCTCTCTTTCTTTCTCTCTCTCTCTCACACACATTCACACTCTCTCTCTCAAAATGAACGCGCATTTGCCTAACGAAGGTATTTTTTTTTCTGTGAGCCAAGAATCCATGTAACACCACTAATGAACCTCAAACGAACCTCAAACTAGACGTGAAGAGCGTTATGAACTATCAGTATTTTTCAAAGAATAATTGCAAGGGTTCAGTAGCAACTGAAAGGCCAGCGTGGACACGCAAGTGGGACGCAAGCTCGCATGTATCATAGGTTACCTATGAGTGTACGTTTCAGGACTACAGGCTTACGCAACTTGGTTTTAGGCTGTGCTTTACATCAGTCAGTCTAATTTTTCAACAACAACAAAAAAGTTGCCTTGCGAACAACGTGGAACGTTTTTCTTTCGCGTGTCTTCGTAACGCTTCAGACCAATGAATCTCTCCTTGTTTGTGTCTTTTTAATCCGATCCTAGTTATTGTTCAAAACGCAGCCTCCATTAAGTCGACAAATGAGTTGGGTGTCGCGCAGCTGCGGGTCCCATATGTGCGCCAAACAAACTGTCTTCTCCCTTAACCGCTGTCAGTTAGCGCTAACTCTACATGAGGTGGGATACAAAGCATCAGAACCTTTAAGCGGTTCCCGGTGACGGCGCGCATATTTCTTGACTGATGACTGAACAATCGCACTGTCATTTGAGCAAGCCGAGTCTAAAAACAATTCTATGACATGTTGGTAAGCAATGAATGCCTTTGCATGAGGGAATTTGAGTTGTGGGAGCCGGATGCGCTAACGGAAAACCGTCGCGACGAAAACGGCCTTGGCCAGGTTCCTTTTGTTACACGAGCGGTACTGCTTAAACGGGAGGAAGTTATTTGGTCCTTCAGACCGCCAGCGCAAAATGCAGACGCTCAAAGTGGCGCTCAAGGTGTTAGAGGGCAAGCTCTGAATGAAACGGCCTTTTTTTCCAGGTTTGCTGAGTCAAAATTCAAATAAAAAATGGCTTTTCGCTCTCAAAAAGCTCACTTATTCAAAAGCATTCACAGAGCGTGCTGTCTGAAAGTCAAACCCTGGAAGGTTTTCAGTCATCAAAAACGGTGGTGTAGTGTTCGTCTGTCTGTCTGTCAGTTCGTCCCGATCATATTTTCACTGCGCTGAAAGGCACGAGGATTCTGAAGTTGTTTAAGAGTTCGGTAGCTTCAGTTATTAAATTATTTTCCTGTTTTTTTTTTCATTCTAGGGGTGAGAAAGTAGACATGTCCATGAACGAGATAATCTTTGTATTATTACCGCGGGATTTTGAGTCTAAAGATATCTAATTAAAAAGTTCCTAATGTTTCATTCTTTTAGTTGAATTGCACTTCATCTCTCAGCACGATAAATCTGCTGAAGTGCGCGAGACCTTGAAGTGCGCTAACCATCTCCTGAAACTATAAACTCAGTTTAAAAAGACCATCCATAGTAAATGAACAGCTGCGGAGGACTGTTTCATCACTACTGGAAATCTTTACCACCTTATGTCACCTCGAAGTAACTTTAACTACAGAGATCTCGCGTTATTAACATGTCAACTCAGCAAAACTAACCAAACCTAACCAAACCTCAGGAATCCATAATATTATGGCAGTTCTAACATTCATAACACTATATGAAACATGAACTCACGAAGTATTAGCATACTGATGTTATTAAAACTTAAAACTGTGTTTTATTCACACAGAACTGCCTGGCCTTTGCAACAAGAGAATCAATAGGTCTCTTTAGAGTTGCATCAGTATTTTGGATACGTTACGTTATTAAATCATTATTTTGGATTCGCTGTTATTACACCAACCACAGCATGAGCCGGAGAGTTTACCATAAAAAAAAAAACAGGTCTGTTTGACAGGAAATATCTGTCCCACAATCAGAGAAAGTGATTTGTGCAGCAAAACGAGACTGTTTTGAGGTTTTTGCTTTTTTAAGTCTTTGGCAACTCTGAGACTAAACGTTTTTTCTTGGGTGGTGAAAACATTGTTTGCTGTGTTTTGTTTGCTGCCTCCCTCTACTTGCCTGAGATCATGTGACTCAGAACAGAACAGCATCCTGACGCCTCGCAAGGAAGGATGATTGCAAACCCATAAAGCTTTATTACCTTGAATCATCCTAAATGAATTGTCCTAAGTGAATCATGAATCAAACGCCCTGATTCACTCTGCTAAATGAATCATCCTCGTGATCCATTCTGTTAAATTACAGTTTTTCTCAGTTGCTAAAACACAAAACTCTGTTGTCTGAACCAAATTCTCAGTGTCCTAAACCCATTTACT
>JAOYMR010000011.1:15707555-15719343 GCA_025802075.1 Tenebrosternarchus preto
TTCTTTCTCAAACAGCCGGTTCACCGGGGAAGACAGATTGAGAGAGAGAGAGAGAGAGAGAGAGAGAGAGAGAGAGAGAGAGAGAGAGAGAGAGAGAGAACATCTCGCTGTGGCATAACTGTTGCTTTGTAGTCTATTGTTATTGTTATTAGCATTACATTGTGCCTGGCAAACAGCAGATATTGTGTGCAAAACAACTCAAACGGCCCCACCGTCATACCTGATTCCCAGTCCCTTCCTTGTTTTAAAGGATCTTCTAGTTGGTTAAACAGAGAGCAACAGTAAAAAAATGTAAACTTACATTCTCTCGACACTGTAAAAAAATTGTTAAAAACATCGATATTTTTAAGACCTAATCACTGCTGAAATATTTACCCCCAAAACGCTGGAAAACGCTGTTCAAAATATGAAAGTTTTTCTCTTAGAAAAAAGAAACAGAAAGAAAAAGTAATAAAGAACTGTGGTTTACTTTTGCCAGTGAGACTCTGCAATGGTACGTTTAATGAATTGTGACATGTGCGCCTTTGTATCATAACGGGGCGCTTCGTCGTTTTGGCTCACGCGCTCGGCAAAATGTGGCTTCATTGGCATCCTGTGAAAAGAACCGTTTTCGCCAGTGTGTCCCCTGTCACTAATCCCCCCTCAGTGAAAATTTGGTTTCATTTCGGCTAGTTTCGCTCTGACAGGCGTGCATCCACCTCCAATTTACCCTAGACGCAGGGGGCCACGAATCGAGCCGTCTGCCGTGGGTTTGATCTCGACCTCGCTCCCTCGCCTCAATGAACCGCTCCATTAGGTTTAATACGCGGAGTGTGCCAGGACCTGCTCGGCCGCAGCACGTGGTAAAGCCTCGCGGGCCTTTCAGCACCACTCCGCCCACAAAGCTACCCCACCCTCAAACCCACATGTGAGAATTAAATATTCTTTTGTTTATTTCGGGCATTAGTGAATCTGGAGTGTGTATGGTTTTTATCTAATTTGATGAAAGTGGTAGCCGTGGGTTATCCCCCCCTCCTCACGCCCCACGACCCGCGCGCTTTCCAACTACAGACTGTACAGCGTATAATTGGATTATACCGAAAGCGCAGCGGATGCTGCGCGTCAATTATGACTGAATCAGCAATTCTTTATTGGCTGCAGACAAGGTACCTTTATACAAGATTGAATTAGCTTCAGGAATTGGTAAACGCTTTTATACTGACAACCTATTCATTTGGTTATTTACCGGTTCGCACGCTTAATCCGTGTCTTGTTTTTTGTTGTTGTTATAAAAGGCTGCTCGTTATCAAACTCAATTAGTCACGCGTTTATTTGGAAAGGTTTACTTTGTTTGATCGACTTTTTCTAACGTTCACCTGTCCCGTTAAACAGCTCGCGTTTTGCTGCGGAGTTCGAGGGCGAACCGCCGTTTCATGTAATGCCTTCGGTGTTACAAAAAGGAGAAGTGACACCCTGCTTCTGATCACCCATGAAGACCTCCACCGCAGGCTTACCCTTCAGCTGTCACGGAATCACAGTCTTGGCTGCGTCCAGTGATCATTGAGGCGGACCTAATCCAGTTTTGATGAACTTGGTTAATAGACTTCCCGCTGTCATTATCAAACGGACTTAATTTCTATTCATTTCTCTCCACACACGAGCCCTCACCACGCCCCTCCCGGCAGGACACAGCACATTTAGGGGGATGACGATAAATGCTGCCTCAAATTCTCGTTTTCGTAAAGCTCGCAATGCCTCTCCTCAGTTCTTGCGTTCCGCTTATTCTACGAGACGCGGACAGTTCGCTTCCAAAGACTCAGCGGTTCTTGGACCTTGAGGATGGAGCCCCGGTTCACGCGCTTTTACACGCAAGTTGGAGCGAAGATAGGACTCACGTTAGGACAAACTGTGACCCGTGCGCCATTGTCGAGTTTCGCCTTCCGGGACTCAGATGTGTTGAGCAAGACCAAAGCGCCCTTGCTAAAGCGAGGAGGCGGCGTCGACTAGCCGCCAACGCCCGCGAGCGCAGGAGGATGCTCGGGTTAAACGTAGCTTTTGACAGGCTCAGAAGCGTCATTCCGAATCTAGAAAGCGACAAGAAGCTATCCAAGTCCGAGACTCTCCAGATGGCGCAAATCTACATCACCACACTCAGCGAACTTCTGCAAGATAGAGACTGCGTCCCGGGACATGGTTGCCGTCATGTCACGACAGCTGGAGGGCACGAGCAACAGGCCACAACGGATAGTCTCGAGACGGACCCCGTAGAGCAGCGTACGGAAAGGGTCTCTAGTGAACCGACCGACGCTTCTGACAAAGTTCGGGAATATGGAGGCGTCGTTCGCCCACTCCGTCATTCAAAAACGGAGATCAAAGTAATGACGAACTTCTGGGAAAGGAGCAGCGGCTCGAAATAACTGAATACGATACTTCGACTTACCCACGCTTCGGCGTGCTTATAACTTTTTTTTGTTTTTTAAAAGCAGGTTATGTTTTAGCACGTTTGTAGTTTTAATTTAATGTCGAATAACTGAAAGGCAGTTGTGGCCTACAATTATGTAAGATAAATAAAAATATAAATGGGAAAACTGCGCCTATTTGTGTTGAACTTTCCAAACATTTCTCAGAACGGGCAAACACCAGTGTATAGAAAGTAGCAATTTTTATTTGAGTTAAAATTATGTACAAGTAACCAAAGACATTATTTCTGAAATTGGTACAAAGTTCAGGTTCCTGCAGTTGGCTTTTTGACGGCTCTTTAATTTGACCTCAACACAACTGAGAAAAAATGCTGTATAAAATCAAAAATAAGACTGGATTCTGAAAAGTAGTCTATCATTCTAGATTTCCATGAGCCAAGATTTACAGAAATATGTACATTTGTGAAGTTCCATTTATTTCCAGAATCATGGAGTTGGGAAAACATTGGGATGTTAAGCAGACTGAACACAGATCTGACAGCACATGTACACACACACCCAGACACACAAGCCATGCGCGCACACAGACACACACACACAGAGACACACACACACTGCCGCCTCTGGAACAGCACATTGATAGGAAAAGATAAATCCTCAATTTGGAAATCCATCAAGGCAACAACAACCTTGAATTTTATCACTTCATCAGATGTGATGCTCTTTTCATGAGGGAAGAAAAAAAAAAAAACAGATGAGGGTTTGGTATTGCGAGTCGTGTGAGGGCTGGGTGAATAGCTGACAGACAAGGGGAGGGGGTGGGACTTTCAGTGAACGAACCAATAGCTCATCACCAGCTAGTCACTGATGAAGTTCATCTGAAGGACACCTTCTGTATCAACAAAGCTGGAACTTTGACACTACATGACATTAACATACATCTGATGTATGTGAAACTGGCGTTTGGAGAGTTGACGAGAGTTTGTGTCTTATAGAAACATAAAATCATCAGACAACCATGCCGTGCCCCTGAATCTGAATAAATTATGAACACTTAAAATAAGACATTAAAGAAAGTTCTTTAAGGAAAGCAAACTTGGAGCTGAGCACTTTAGCTTATCACCGCACGACCGAAACGAGTCGCGCGCAAACTGTCTTTCAGCTGAATCCGTGCGGTTTAGTCGTGGGTGCCATGTGCTAGTCTGGCTAGCTCAGCGCCCTCTGGCTGTGTGGAGACTCGGAAGCGGCAGAACTCAACTCAACTCCCCACCACCGCCACCACCTGTCTGGCTCTGAGCGCGGAAGCCGCCACCTTCATGAGGGGAACTGCGGCCATGACGGAGAGACGAAAGACTCCGCCCCCTCTCCGTCACACACAATTCTAGTGAAGCCCCGTCAAAGCCCCGCCCCTCCTTCACTATTGATGAAGGCTGGGGAGAAAAAACAAACTAGAACAACAGCAGAGCAGCGTAGCTGCATGGCCAATCAGGAGGATATTACTAATCCCCCCGTCAACCCCCCTCCCCCACCCTCCCCAAAATTCCTGTCAATAAAATAAAAGGAACAGAAATGGGTACCAGTGTGAGCCATTTTTATAAAAAAAAAGGGAGGGAATACAAACAAAACAAAAAACCCATAAGCCTAGCATGGTCCTTGGGGGTGGAGCTGGAGAACTTGTTCTAGCGATCAGCAAACGAAGTGGCTGTTCTCAGTGTTCCTCAAGGAAGAGGAGGAGGAGGATGATGATGGTAGTCCTGCTGGGGTCAAAGGTCCGAGTCACTGTTCCTCTATCTGGCCAGGTGTTTGTTATTTGGACATATTTGGACGTTGTTGGGTGTGTGTGTGTGTGTGTGTGTGTGTGTGTATGTGAGAGGGAGAGTGTAGCTTAGCAGTGTTCCAGATAGTCAATGACCCTGGAGATGGACTTCTGTCCCGCTGTGCCAACGTCACACTGTGAATAAAACACACCGTCAGTCATACACACTGCATGCACACATGCACCCACCCACGCTCCCACCCACGCCGTACTTACAGTAAGATTCATGAAATTGAGGAACTTCTTCAGCATCTCAGTCATGATGGAGAAATCTCCTTTTGGAAGGTTTTCTCGCACTGTGCTCACAATCATCTGGAACAGAAATGCGTTTTTTGAGTGTGTGCACATGCATATGCATTTTGTGTACGTGTACATGTGTGTGTGTGTGTGTGTGTGTGTACACTCACAGGGCTCCCCTGGCACAGACAGCCCAGCAGCAGTGCGGTGTACGAGGCCACAATGCTGTCCTCCATGTGCTTGCCTGCATGTTGGAGCGCTAGAGAAAGAGATCCGGTTAAAGCACCCGCGCCACACACACACACCCCCGCGCCCACACTGTGTGTGTGTGTGTGTGTGTGTGTGTTCTCTTCCTACCTTTGTTGAGGTCCAGCTCCTCCTCCTCATCTTCCTTCTTCTTCTGGTCTTCAGATGGGCTGTTCTCTGTCGCCACCCACTGGATCTCCCCTGACGTCTCCCGCCACTCGCCGCTCTGGTCCAGCGTGGCCTTCGGCACGTCGTTGATGAAGTCATCGGTCTCCGCCTCCGCCAGCACTGCTGCGTGCTCTCGCTGGAGGAACAGCTGCACACACACACACACACACACACACACACACACACACAGGTCAGCTGTCGTCACAGTGCGCACCCAACAAAGCTGCTGTGGGTACTGTAGAGTGAATGTCAAGAGAAAACGAACAGGTCTCCGTCTTCGTCAGAGCAACAGCCGACACACAGCGCTTAACGCTAAAGCCACTCTTAAGAGGGTGTGCCAAACGTGACTGGCCAATCACGGCCAAAGACACCGTGGAACTACACACACACTACTGTGCTGTACCACACATGCGTGTGTGTGTTTGTTAGTTCTCTTGTATTATTAAGAACGGATAACCTGTGTGAAGTATGGTTGTTTATGCTTGTGCATGCATGTTTTTCTGTGCATCTTCACGCATAGGCGTGTGTGTGTGTGTCGCACCTTCACCAGTGCAGCGATGGCACTGAGTGAGCCCACGGTGTTGAGCTCCTCCTTGCCGGAGACGCAGATGGAGTCCCACACTTCCTCGTCCTCCATGTCCATCTCTACCAGACAGTGTCGGTTTCTTGCACTGTACTCCACCAGGTTAATCAGCAGACCCAGACCCTACACACACACCCCCACCCACACAAACAATCAAAAGCCTGAAATGTTGGGGGAGTCTGGTAGGTTTCCTGGTGGATGCTGGGTCTCACCAAGACTCTGATGTCGAAGCGCTGTTCCTGGGGCAGGTACTGAGGGACACGCAGCACACAGTTCAGTGCGGTTATGATCAGGTCCTCCTGCTCACCCGCCTTCGTGCTGCCCCATTCTGAACACACACACACACACACACACACACACACACACACACATTAACAGGAAACACCCTTCGCTAAACCCCTGTGATCGTTCGATGACGGTCCAGCATCCCAGTAAACTTGGTTGCTTGGCCGGCAGGGCTCACCGTTGTCGTGCGTGAGGTTGAGCAGGACGCCGATCACGGCTCGCATGCAGTCCTCCACTGCCTTACCCACACCACCTCCACCGCTGGTGGAGGAGCTGAACGACGACGGCTTCCCAGACAAGCCCCTGTTCACCTCTCTGCTGTAGCGCTGGACCATCTCCTTACAGTGGCACAGAGCCCTGAGAGAGACACACACACACACTTATATGGATTCCAGTCACACTAACAAAAGTACCCCGGGTTTAATTCTTACCACGAAGCCTTTGTCTGAGTAATGATGAGCAGTTAAAGGAGATTTACTGTACATGTGAGAGACAGACAACACACAGACGCACAGCCTGCAGAATGAGAGGCACACAGAGAGAGAGAGACACAGATAGAGAAATCGAGACATCGGGGAGGGAGGGGGGTCGAGTCTGTCCTCCAGTAGACCCCAAGTCATAACTGAGATGTTTGTGTGCGTGCGTGTGTGTGTGTAAGAGCGCATGTGCTGTCAGACACAGCCGTCCTTGCAGAGCGTCAGGGCAGCCAGTATCGGGGCCATGCTCGCGGCTCAGTAATCGAATTAGCATAACGAGGGCTCGTTAGTACGCGAGAGCAGAAGTGGGGAACAAGGCCTGTGCGGCCTTATTAACACAGGCCTGCGTACGCTGTTCCCACAGAGGTCTCCCACACCCCCTCACCCAACCAGCGGCAGCTGAAGAGGACTTGTGTGTGTGTGTGTGACCCCGCCCACAGAGCAGCCTCGTTAATTAATTGGTTAATTGCATTATTGTCGGAAGAACAGCCAGACAAGTTTCAACAGACGGGGGAGGGGTGGGGGGTGTTATGGAAATTCTCCAGTCAGTCAGCGGTCAAGTGGGGGACACAAAGACTGAACAGGCCCTTGTGCATGAAGATGGCGACAAGCGCTCAACATTTCACAAGCTTTTAAGGCTTCCTTGGCACGTTAAAGCCGTTTTTCCACCCAAGCTCAGCAGCTAATTAAAACAAAAAACATTTGAAGAAACTTTTGTAGTAAAAACACACAGTTCACCCGGTGAGAGAAATCTGCATAAATGATCTGAAGATGTAAAATCACTACTAGAGGGGGAAAACCAGAACCAAATGCCACTAAGGGGTAAAGCTGTTTGAAGTAATCTGATCTCACAGAATCTCCTAAATTCTCCTTACTTGGCTGAAGACGTAATGAGCTGGGAGTCTTTGTAGGCAATCAGGTAGGCTTGGTTTTCAGGGTTGTGAACTGTGACCTGGTGGAGAGAATAAGAGAAAGAGAGGATGAAGTAAATGCAGAGGAAGAAAGAACAAAGAAAGAGTAACGAGAGATAGGAAGAAAAGGAAGACAATTGTGGGGAAAAAAGAAAACTCTGAACACAAACATTCTAACCAAGAGCCCAAAACGGGCTCAAGAAAGATCGAAAATCCTGGTGGGCGTGACAAAGTGGGTGGGTCTGTGGCAGTGGGCGGGACTCACACTCTCCAGAACGCGCAGACAGCGCTCGGCTCCCCACAGGGAGGCCACCAGGTTCTCCTGATCGTCCTCACGGCTCAGGCTCTCCACGCACTCCTTCACTGCAGTGGGAGAAGACACAGCCATCATACACACGCCCTCCCGTTTCTGGATCCCACACAATCTCTTACAGTACAGAAGGGAGACCATCACTGATGATCACTGGCCGTTTGGGTCATGTGGCTGCTTAAGATGCTACTGTTAGTTCAGCCATATAATTATACGAGTCATGTAATTAGTCTGAAGCGTGGACCCAGGAGATAACAGCACTCGGACAGACACACACACCTTTATCGACGATGTGGTCGAGGCCTCCCAGCAAACGGAGTTCCTCTTTGAACCAGTCCCCGGCCCTCTTGGAGGTAAGGGACAGGAGCGTCTCCATGGCAAGGTGGCCCGTCTGCATGAGCCACGAACACGGCGAGTGTTAGACTGCAGCTGTTAGCCACACTCCAGTGCACAGCACAGACTCACTCACTCACCACCACACAGAGGAACTGTCTGCTCTACGGTATTTACAGAGGTGCTGTTCTATTCACACTGATTCGGGAAGACAAGATGGTATTGCTGAACAGGTTTCTACATAGAACACTCAATAAGAATCCTCGATAACACACGTTTCATTGTCAAAGGAATGAACAACACACATCAATGGCTTCTTTCATGAGAGAAACACACACACACACACACACACACACACACACACACACACACTCCTAGTACCCACTACCAAACAATGCTCCTTTTAAACTTAAATATCCACAATTCTGTGAAAGACTATAATATGCAAATGAGCTCATGAAGCCATTCGGTGCATTTACTCCAGTGTGCTGGGATCGTCCTGGTCAGACACTGGCTGATTTAACCAAATCACATCACTCACAAAATCAAACCCACATGAGCAAAGATAAAAACAACAGAATACAGAGTTACAGTTACATCAAGGGCTCAATGCTTATCGATATCTGGAGCTATAGTTTTTTGCCAAGCCCCGCCCACTCCGCCTGCGAGAGGAAGGCTACCGTGATGTTCTCCAGGTCCAGGTGCTTGTTGTGGACGGTCTCGCAGAGCTTGCGAATCTTCTCCTTCACCTTGCTCATCTCCTTAGCCGTCAGGTGGCTGGCGGCCGACTTGTCCTGCTCAAGCTCCAGGAGGCGGATCATGAGTTCCAGGCTGGCCCGGTCCAAGTCCATGTTCAGACGGTCCCGACTCAGGATGTACATGAGGGAGGCCGTGCATAGAGCCAGGTTCTGTGAGAGATAGAGACGGAAAGAGCAAGTGTTTTTTCCAGAAGGTGTTAAAACACAACACACACGTGTGTGTGTGTGTGTGTGTGTAGCTGAGGTGCTGAGGTTCTTACTGGGTGCTGGGGAGCATCATTAAGGGTTTTAAAGACCTGAGCCACTTTCCCTCTGGCCCTTAAATGCATCCTGAAACTGGGCAAAGCACAGCGCGAAGCCAGACTAATAACACTGAGAGAGAGAGAGCGAGAGAGAGAGCGAGATTCAGTTTCATTAGGCAGTTGCAGTCAACACTGCACATTCCCTTATTAAGCCACTGGGTGGTGCTGGGCCTTGTGTTTGCACTGATGTGGCAGACTAGCATGTGGTGGGATGGAGTGTATTTAGAGGCTGTGCTATGTACTTAGAGGCTGGCCTAAGGCAGCATGTATTCAGAGGCCATGTTCTGACCTAAGGCAACGTGTATTCAGAGGCTGTGTTGGGCTGTGTTGGGCTGGGCCATGTTCTGACCTAAGGCAACGTGTATTGAGAGGCTGTGTTGGGCTGGGCCATGTTCTGACCTAAGGCAACGTGTATTCAGAGGCTGGCCGCTCTTTAGGCCTGTGGCCAGGTACTCGAAGTCGTCGGTGAACTCCTGGTTCTCGCCGAACTCCACCACATCGTTGAAGTGCTTCACATGCTGGACCACTGTGTACAGCTACAGGGATGAGGAAGAGTAATCATCACCGTGACCATCATCACCATCTAGGCCAACAGGCAGAGCCGGTCCGTAGACGGCGCGTTGTCCTGACAACACCCTGTTGTCCTGGTGATGCTGCTTCACAGTCACACGATGGAAACTCACCTCCTTGTGTTCCTTACGACACTTGAGTGCCGTGACAACATCCTGGTAAGGCTCCGTGGGAATGGTCACTGACTTGATGACCTTGGGCGGGACCGGTGGGGTCTTGAACACGCCCTCATCGGCCTTGGGAGGCTCCGCCTCCTTACCACCCCCAGATGAGCCGGCCTAAAGCGAGGTGGGGCGGGAGAGTAAAAGAAAATGTGATGAAAACAAACCCACTCTCACCCTAGGAGCTCAGCAGGCACCCCGCCCCTTGGTGGTGGGCGGGGCCTCTCTCCCAGACAGCACTCACACCAGGACCCCAGCAGCTACAGTGTTGAAAGGCTGCTTTAAATGAACAATTTGTGGAATGTCGATTAAACACTAAAACTAAGTGTTAATATCACTAAGGTGAACATCACAGCTGTTGAATCCTCTTATTTTGGAAGTCCATCGAGAAATTAAAGCTGCTTTATGGTGTGTGTGTGTAAAATGAGCAAGGAAAATGAGTGTGTTGGTGTAGCTGTATAAAGTTGCTCTAGGCCTGAGCAGGCATCAAAAGGGGTGTGGCCTAAGACAGGGAGGGCGGGGCTACTGTCCTCACCGGGGTGGTCTGGGACAGGGAGGGAGGAGGGGCCGGAAGGTCTTCAGGCTCAGGCTGGTTCCAGTGTCTTGCGTTATACACAGCTTTAGTAGGAGACTGCAAACAGACAGAAACACACACACACGATGGTTTACGCATAGTCAGTTACACATCAGGCTCATGTGCTGCATCCCAGTGAAGCAAGAGCGAACATCCCAGTCTACGAGAGGGAACACGTGCGCTGGAGTCTACCGTTTCCCTCCCAGTAGAACTCCCAACGAGTCTCCCATTAAAACTCCTCAAAGCCGACGGCGACCTTCCCTGGTCCGCACGAGCCGCCCAGGTTGTTAGTGCCGCGAGAATGTGTTTGGGGGTGGGGGGTGGGGGGTTAAAGCCCACAGAGTGAGCCAGAGCCAGAGCCAGTCAAAACAACAGGCCTTGACTGCAGACTCGCCGCCAAGTCAGACAGGAGTCAGTGGGGGCTAGGGAGGGGTAAAACACACTCTGGCAACCGGATCTGGGACCTGTGCCCAGTGTACTGGGTGGACCTGAGGCAGGGTTATTAACGAGAATGAAAAGAGAGGGAGAGAGGCAGGGCCTGGCTCCAAAACGCCGGGCTGCAGGAGGCTGGTTTTCATTTACAGTAATTAACTAGTGTTCCTCTGGCCAGCAGAGAGCAAGGGCCTGACTCAAGTGCCCTTAATGAGCTACACTGACTTGGAACGGCCCTTCTATAATCCCCAGCCTGGACATGCTGAGCCAGGCCTTGGGTCTGAGCGCTTCAAGGGTTCTTTGAACAAGCTAGGAGGACAACACAATGAGGCCGGCACAATATATCATTCTATTCCGATCGCGATACTAGCATTGGCAATACGGGTATCAAGTGTGGGCTGCTGTTAGCATCCGGACCAATCGCACACATTCCAGAGTGTTATGTGGGTGTTGTGACAAACCAGTGTACACATGATACAAAACACGCAAATATCAGTGAAATTAACGCACACCATTGGTTGGCCAGTGTGATTCTAGAAGGGGCATCAAAAAAAATAAATAAAATAATTTGGCAAAACGTAACAATGTAATGACTGAACAAGTCGGTGTGCGCGAGTTGTTTTTTTGAGTCTGACATCTACTCTCCTACACCGGACGAAGACGTTCATACAAGCTCTACCTCAAAACCTATAGGAGCAAAGGAAAACAACCAACGCTCAGCCAAGACCCCCCACTGACTCAGTGTCCCATCGAGCCTCGAGCGTACAAGCTGAATATAAGGACTCGCCACTCCAGGCGAGACGAGCCAGCCGGCGTGCCGCCTTCACACGAAACAATGCGCCAAAGGCCAGAAGCAGCCTGAAGACCACAGAGGGGTAAACAGATGCAGACGGTCGCAGACACCTGTGTGTCTGGAGCCAGACGCAGGGGTGGGGGTGGGGATACCTATAATCTGGCATTTTAAACCTGATTATCATTAACCAGAAAAATGTCCGTTTTTTTGTACTAAACAGCAATCATAAAAATACATGCAGAAAAATAGATAAGACTTTCTGCATTAGGCCCTTGAAACCACTAGTCTCTGCACAGAACTAAATGGAGAGAAGGGGGGAAAGAGAGGGAGAGAGAGGGAAGGAGAGAGAGAGAGAGAGAGAAAGGGAGAGAGAGAGGGAGAAAGGGAGAGAGAGAGGGAGAAAGGGAGAGAGAGAGGGAGAAAGGGAGAGAGAG
>JAOYMR010000011.1:15719443-15732018 GCA_025802075.1 Tenebrosternarchus preto
CATTCCACTGTGAAGCTGTGAAACAGGTCCAAGAGTATTTAGCTGTCCAAGAATTATCTTCATCTGGGGAGGGAGAGAGAGGGGGAGGGGGCAACTGAGAAGAAAAGGGACAGAAGAAGGGAGAGGCTGAACACTAGATGGAACTACATGTATAATTCATTTACCCCCTGCTTCTGGATGTCAGTCATATGAGAAGCACAGTCAGGCTGCGCGCGTGTGTGTGTGTGTATGGTCAGAGAAAGGCAAGTAGTTTTTGCCCTTGGCCTGTCCACAATGCTGCTGTGCCATGCTCTTATTTGATTAACCAACACACACACACACCCACAAACACACACACACCCACCCACCCCTGTAGCAGGAAGGCACATAGGGGAAGCACCACAAGTGTCGACAGGCGTCACAGCAGAACGCACCGGTGCAAACCGGGCCTCAGGACGAACAGCACCGGGCGAGGTGGTCATCGGGAGCAACACAGAGCGACCGGGACCTGGGCAGCTGACAACTCACCTCAGAGAGCCATTACAGCTGACAGGTGGCCTCAGGAACTCGAACCTCGGCACACCGGCAATACACTCCCCAATACACTCGGAGCATGAGCAGCAAACACGGAATGAGATCCGTCAAGAGTTATTTAGTTTATTTTCGTTATAGCATTTCCGATTCGACGCCCTGCAACTGCGGGGAGCGGGGCAGGAGTCTCGTCGACAGAGCAGCTCGGACGTGCAGCGGAGCCGGAGCTAACTCCTCCCCCCCACCTCGCATGCAAATGAGGTGGAGGGGGGCGTGGCATTCACCAAGACTCGCAGTGGTCTGGAGGCCAAATCTGTGGGCAACATTCGGAAAAGGCATCTAAATAAAACCAGCTGTAAAAACACACCAGGCAAATGTGTGAGAAATAAACTAAAAATACTAAAGTGTATTGACATGTGGCCTGAATTAAAATCCTAACAAGTACAATACATTCTAGAATGGGATTTTTATCCACAAGCAATCAAAGGATGCAGGGACAAAACAAAACACAGGTTCGACTCAAAAGAAAAACCCCCTATTGTGAAAGCTTTTAGGAGCTTCAACTTTCTGCATTGCCAGAAAAACACTGGCACCATGGCGCACACTTCTGAGGGTCTCCTTACGAACGCAACTCGGTGAGAGCGAGGCTGGCTAGGCCGAGGTCCAGCCTCCCAGAGGAGCATCCGCGCCTGGCCTCACGCCCAGAGCCCTTCCTGGCTCAAGAACCCTCGCGCGACCAACACCGGAAGTCCGCAGGTTGCAAAAGCGGCGTGTGCAGCCCAAGGTCCCACCCCTACCAGCGCTACAGCAACGGTCCGTGCTGCCTTCTTGTTTACGAATCGCTCGGACATCCTCCGGCACAGTGACGACGACGCCAAGCCTCCTGCAGCCTTACCGTAAACAAAACCAAATCCACCGTACGGAAGAGCATGAAGGACATACAAACGAAGGTAAAGGAGGGGAAAAGTGCCATAATAAAAACTTTGGAGTGAGCAGAGCTTACGCGTTTGGGTCCGCTGAAGATCTTCCTCCCTTCCTCCTTGGCTTTCTCCTGAGGTTTGATGGAAGGCTTCTTAGATGCCTCCAATGCGGTGCGAGAGGCAAGATCGCCCGACCCGGGACGACCTGGCCGTAGGCGGGGCAACAAAAGACAAGCGTTAAGGAGTGTGGCCCGCCAGCCGCTAAACGCGGAGCTAGGCTCTCTGAACAAGACTCCTGAGCGCCGTGAATGTACAACACCAAATACCGGAGACATTCAAACAAAACCAAATCATGGATTTCATTTCCCCCGTCAGTGCGAGAGTCAAACAGTGCGAGAGCTTCTGTGTGACTCATGGTTAGAAAAAGGAAGGAGAGAGAGGGAGGAATGAACTCAAACTAAACCAAAAACACATCACAGTAAGAGAGCTTACACACGCAAGCATTCAAAAACCTAAACAAACAGGTGTGTGTGTTCATACCGACCTCGCTCAAGGCCGAGTCTCTGACCCGTGCCAATTTCCTGAGACGCTTTTTGCCAAGAGTCGTCCACCCTGGTCTCCGTGGAGACCTCCGTCGGCGCGGCCATGGCCACGCCTTTCCGTTTGGGTCTCCGCCTCCCCGGCACCCTCTCCTCCTCCCCCTCGCTGTCACTTTCACTCAGGTCATCAAAGCCGAAGTATTTGATCTTGTAGTTGGAGCCGCCCGGGGGGGCGGAGTCTCCGTCCTCGGCAAAGCTCTCACCGTCGTCGAAGCCAAACATCTCCAGCTTGCTGTCCTTCTTAGATTTGCTCTGAGCAGGTCTGGACCTGAGGGCGGCATACAGAAATCAGCACTGAGGAGTCAATGCTGCAGAATAATCTACAAGCATCTACAATATACAATAATCTACAAATCACTCAGCTAAAGGGCGAGCGATACGAGTAAAAGATCATCACAATACCTGAAGCAGTTTTCACAATGCACAAGAAGTTTGACAATTGTTCGATTTCTTTATGTTTACAATTCAATTGCACACAATACACCATCAAAAAAAACCCTAGTCTGAATGATGTGTTTGTATTAAACTGTATTGTTCACAGGGTTTCTTTCTGTAGGCTAGAGCATCTAAAACATTTATGGCATTCGGCTGACGCTTTTATCTGAAGTGCCTTACAGATGTGACTGGAAACATCTTGAGCAGTTGAAGGTTAAAGTTCTTGCTCATGGGCCCAACAAAGGAAACTCACCAGAGGTGGGGATTGAACCTTCTGATTACTAGTCAAGTGCCTTAACCACTGCCCTAACTGTTTTTTTTGTTTTGTTTTTACAAAAAAAATACATGCTTCCTCTCTGACAGATGCCACCAATCACTCCATCCCTCTGAACTGCTGCCCAAGCAGTTTTCATGCGATCGAGAAAAGAGTGCTGACTGCCTGCTTCTGTGTATTTCACCTGAGGCATGGTTATAATTGACCAGCATTGCTAGGACTGGACAGGGAGAAAGCGGGGGTCAACTGTGTTCTCTCGGACTCTGAGAGAGAAGGCAACTGTACTGACAAGAAGGCAATGATACCGACGCCAGTCAAACTCGGATACCCACAAAACGACCACCTCCTTAGCCAGGAGGTCAATTTGTTTTTTGAAGCTTCTGCACAGAGCTTCCAGCAGCCCGTGTTAGTCCACATCTTGGGGGGAGGGGGAACTGCTTTTGAAAACCCAATCAGAAAAGCAGCTCAGTGGGGGCAGGCATTGACAAGGAAGAAATTCAGCGGGTCACCTGGCAGGCTTGGCATCGCCCTCGGCTTTCTTGGTCAGCCTTCCGGCGTCTCCAGGGTCTGGTGGAGGAGCGGCAGGCGTGTAATCATCCGCGCCGCGGTCCATCGAGTCCTGGTTGGTGACGTTGCATGCTGAAACACTTGACGGGTGGAGGACCGTGTAGTCCCTCGTCCTGCCTCGACCGGACGTCTTGCCCTCGACACAACCGCCACCCTTTGGGGAGCCGGCCGATCCGAACGCGCTTCCGGAAGCGTCCGTCTGCCCCGCCTGCTTGCCCCTGTAGGGTCTGCAGTAGGTCCTGCAGTTGGACGCCCTGAGGATCGACTGCGAGCGGTCCTCCAAGTCCGAGGGCTCAGCGGGGACGTCCAAGTCTCCCGGGCCCACTTCCTCGAGGCGAGTCTCCGCAGGGGGTTTTGTCCGGACGCTGCTGCCTACACCGCTACTGCTGCACCCGTAGGCACTGGAGGTCCAAGTACTGGACGGGGGGTCTCTGGAGGCCGGGAGGGGGGATGTGGAGCGAGCCCCCAACCCTACCACGGCGCTCCAGGCATCAAACGAGTCCTTGTCCTCAGATTTCTCTGACTTGAGAGTGGTGGTCTGGGCCAAGGGTCTGCGGTCACTCTCTGACGCATTTTTGTACCAAGAATAACTGTGGTGCTCGGTACTCTCACTGGACCAGCTATGAGTTTTACCTGGAGGAAGGAAGCAGACTGGTTAGAGGCTACAGCAAATTGATATACTATACTTCTTCCTATATTCTTATTCACAAGAATAAACAGGGCTACCAAAACAGTCCTAGAATAATAACCCCCTTACACTGGGTTAACTGAAACACTGAGAATTTGAATCAAGCAACAAGCTCTTTTTCTTAACCACACACACACACACACACGGAAATGCTGCCCTCCCACTAACAGCCTGTCAAACACATTCCCACATGTAGGCAACTTGTATATTCACTGCCATACGCCCACCTCTTCTGTTTACACAGGACATATCCCCACATAACTGGCTCCCAAAGACTAAACTTTTGAGACAACATAAACTATTCATTGACTGAATAGCTTATGGCATTGATGCATCGATCCCTTCAGCATAACAGGAAACATGCCAAGCACAGTTATGGGCAATGATTATTTGACCAACCAGTCGAGAAATAAAAGATGAGATTCTGTGAGATAACCACAACAGGTGAACCTTTGTTAGGGAGCAATCAGGTACTGGGAGTTCTCCCCCATTCCCATCTGACCCTCTCGGACTGATCCTCAACCAATCCCCCAAACATTCCCAAACAATGAATCATCATGGCAGAGGTCTAAACAGAGGTCTAAAGAAAACACACCCACTAAGGGCATTACACCCTGGTACTGGACCATTCCCAGGCGGGAGGAACTCAGCATGGGGGTGGAGCTTGTGGCAGCCCTAGACAAGGGCGCTGCCACAACACCCTCAAGTGTCAGGCAGGGAAAATCGACAGTTGGCATGTTGCACAACTGTGTTTACAAATGTATATTATACATTCTGTGGTTTAAAAAGTACGCTTATATATAGGATCATACCCTGAACGTGGTGAGAAAGGAAGAGAGCACGCACAGGTGACACTTGGACAGATTTGACAGTCCATATTTTCAAATGACCGTTTTGTTATGTATGGAGTCTCTGAATTAGGACAGGAGTCACAACACGTAGCCCAACCTCTTACAAATCAAACCATTTTTAAAACCACAAATCTCGATGGCGTTCTTAAAAGACATCTAACTAATACCTTCTGAACATGAACAAATCAGATAATAGCCTCGTTTGAGAGCCACCGGAGGGAGAAGCCCAGAGAGTTTTAGCCTTTAGCTGAATTGCTTCTGAACATCACACATTTTTCAGGCAGAAAAGCTCCCACCTGCTCAGAATGGGAAAGAAAAAAATAAGGTAAACTCTTCTCTAACTCACTCTCTCCCTCAACCTCAGGCTTCTTCTAAAAACCCACCGTGTCTTTTGATACAAATCACACTGGTGTTGGTTCTCTCTCCGTCTCTCGTACATGCACACTGTTGTCAGGGGGGTTTCTCAGAGTTACTGGTTGTATTTAAGCCCACCCTTTTCAGCTTTCTGTAAGCTGCAATGCAGGTGTTAAGATGACGGAGAGGCACAATGCCTCTAAAAGGCAGGCGAGCAATCAGAAAAGAACAAAGAAGGATGCTTCACCTCTTCAAATGGTAAAAAAAAAGCTTTGCACCGATTCTAGGGACAAATGTCACCATTCTTGGGAGTGTTTAAAAAGGGCAAGTTCGTCGAGAACCAATCAAATACAAATTAAGTGTGATCTTCATTCAAAAACACAGCAGCTATGATTATGACTTGTTTTTTGGCTCAAAGACCCAGGACTCTTGATCATACAAGCGATGATGCAGACCATCGTCCATTTCTTTTGACGTCCAATTCGGTCTCAAATTTAGAAATAAATAAATAGAGAAGGAGAGAGAAGTCAGTTTTGCGATTACAGCAAAGCTCAGCGATTCATCCTGCCTGCTGTTCTGTGCGCAGTGCATAGATCAATCGGACCCCGACATGGGTGTGGCCTCGCACTGCATTTCAGACAAGAGACCAAACTGTAATGTATATGCGTATTACTCTCCGTTATCGACCGCCCCGTGAACACAGAGCAAATCAAAAACGGAATCGCGGGTTGCTATGCGCCAGCATGGGCAGAACTGGCCAAAGGTGGCAATCTCGAAGACGGCGACATAAAAGAACACACCGACGCCATCGACCTTCTCGAATGAGCTTTCAGTGCCTATAAGCAAAAGATGTCATAACACCTTCATCACCCACCCCCATCCCACAGTCACGTACGTGCTTTCTGTAGTGGAAACAGTAAGTATAAGGCAGCATTTCCGCTATGGAACAATCTGCTATAAAGGTGAAGCCAACATTATCCAGTTACTGATCACAGGTCATCCTAGTTAAGCATACAGTTATGTTCAAGAACTTTTGAATTCAGTTGCTTTGAAATCTGCTTCACTTTCCTTAAAGGTCTTTACATACAAGGTCAAATTGCAGCCTACTTCAACTACCAATCAGGAATCCTTGGAAAATGATATGTAGAATCTAAAATTTTTAGAGAATGTATGAATGAGGTTATACTTATTTGGAACCTTTCAAGGACACCAGCGACGCTCTGCAAATCAACACACAACTTCACATGCAGTCACACACTGCTGAGCACCAGCCAATGACAGAACTTATTAAACTTAAATACAGAAGTATAGCCCTAACCAAAAGACTATTAATACTATTCTAAGCCTTGGGCCAAGCATTCACACAGAGAGACGGGCCTGATACGATACTGGTGGTGTCTAAATCTCTATTCTAATATTAACAACACTTCCATCTGTGTCAGTGCCCTCAAACTGGGCTCCAGCTAATTGATGACTCAATCAGCCTGATAATTATCTCAGGCCCTAGAGGAGGTGCTGTCTGCAATGTCGGTTATGAAGTGGAGACGTAAAGTGAGGTCTGGAGAGATCCGTTTCTAGGCCTGCTGGCTTCCCAAGATGTTTGTGGATCCCTGGCGGTTTAAAGAACATGAAGCGGCGAGGCTGGGATTCCAAAAGACCCCCCTAACCCCCCACTTCTGAATGTGTGAGAACCAGAACCAGGTTCCCCACCCATCATAAAGAGCTGCTACCACATTCAGAACAGTGATCTTGCACTGCTGTTCAGAAATTATGATTAATGTTCCGGAAGCGTTTGGGAACCATACAAATGCTGATTCCACGGACGCGTCGACTGTTATGTTACCTGTGGAAAAAAAACTAGCACGTCAAATGCCTACTCCAATCAATCTACACTGTTCCTACTGCTGTATGTAACCTCTGCAACCTGACAGCATCGATGGGTGCAACATGGACTAATCCCCGTACGCTGCAGCAGACAACCACATGCTGACAGCCCGTCCTAGAGAAAACCGCCAGGTCCCCCTTGTTGTTAGTAATTGGCACTGAAGGCTGAGCAGAACCCCTGCGCCGCCGAGAGCCGCCCGCAACTCTTGAACCCGAATGACACCGACCAACGAGCCACCTCCCACTTCTATGAGTCACAACGTTGAGGCCCCTCCCAGTAAAGCAGGGCCTGAGCATGGGGGTGGGGACACACAACCGTTGCCCGTCAGTGCTCATTAGTGCCAGAGCTGTGCTCTGAAGGTTTCAGCGGTGCAGTGAGAAACTCGTAGGATCTGAACGCCCTTCAGGTAACTAACACACACTGCTCATCTCCACCAGACACGCCTGCCTGGTGTAGTTACAGATGAGCACCTCAAGGTCACGCAGGAAATGACACTGGTGTTTGCGTAATTCAAGCGTCGCTGTTAAATGAAGGGGATTAAGAAAATTATAAAGTGCATAAATATTCATAAAACTGTGGCATAGAAAAAAAGCTGGAATACGATGGATCTCTTCTACAACTTTGACATTAAAAAATGATCAACAGACGCCTGATAACTGTTCAATTTTTTTTGGAGACGACATCAATTATATCAGTAAGAAATACTGGATCCAAAAATAGACAGCTCCCCGATCAGTGTTCAATGAAAGCCAGAAATCAAGCATCGAAAACAATTTTTAAAATACCTTGAGAAAACGAAAAAAAAAAAAAAAAATGTCATGATTGTGTGGTGGATGGTGGTGCAGAATCTTACATGTGTTATAAAAAGCCAAATGGGGAAGTGGTAATGTGAGTGTCCCACCAAATGGCCTGCCACAGGGGAAAGCTCACCTGCTGTGGAGGAGGTGAAAAATCTCCCAGGATCCTCAGCCAGCCGATGGACGCTCGTGTTACTGCTGAGTGTGGGAGGGGCCCGGCTGGGGGCCACCGCCTCCACGCTGGCCGGCTGGCTGACCCTACTGTTGGGCTCTAGAGTCAGGCTCGCCCTGGGTACTGGTGCAGAGGCCGGTTTGGCGGAGGAAGCCTTGGGATGGGCGGCGTTGCGGGAGGAGACCGGCTTGGACTCCTCGTCACTGTCGAAGCCAAACGGGTCTTCGGAGTTGTCATCTTCGGCAAGTTTGGGCCTCTTGGTGCGATCGGTAAGGTCTGCCTTCAGACCGGGCCTCTTAGATCCCAGCTGGGCTTTGTAAGTAGTCTCGCCCCATTTGGTGCTGAGAGTGGCCCTTTTGTTCGACAGGACCTCGTCGAACTTGGAGGTCCCGTCTCCTCCCTTTCGGCTGTAGGTTTTCCCGAATCTTGATGTCATTGTGGCATCCGTTTCATATTCTCTGTCCAGGAGAAACGGCACAAAATAACATGTATAATATCATACAGACTGACCTTTTAATTAATCCGTCATCTTACATTCAACTAAGTGACTCAGGGATGCGATAAACTATAGCTGTTAATATAGGCGAACTAGGAAAACGCTCATATAAACAGGAAATGCAACATAATACAGGAGGGGGAGGAAAACTACAGGAATAAGAAAATTTCGTTTCAGTTCCTCGCCTGACAGATGCAGCTGACGTAAACATCTCACAATGTCCTACAAAACAGCAGTGTAAACAAGACAGACGAAGAGCGCAAACACAATGAAAACAATCGTAGAAATATGAACAACAAATTTAACTCGTTCCTTATAATAATATAATTTTCACCCAGCACCAATGAGTTCGAAAACATAGCTAGCAATCAAACCAACTGCAGTTTTAATGTTCTGCTTGCTAACGAGATTAGCAAATTAGTTATCATTAATACCCCATTCACGATGGCACATTTCACTATCTACCACAAAGTCTGGTTGTTAACGTTGTCTAAGTCTTACAATTTAACCAATAATTTCTTCGAGATATTATTGCACATCCTAAAGGTAGCTAACTATACTAGCTATGCTAGCTAGCTACCTAGCTAGAGAGATAACAGTTCGCAACTCCGAAAGAACGGGGTGTTAACTGGACTGATTGCTAATGAATTAGCCGCTAACAAACTATCCCTATTTCCCACATTTAAACATTTGCTGTAATTACCCTCCTGTTTCCTATCGATTTCACTTGGAGTTGCTGAATAAAGCATATTTAGCCATTCAATAATGATTACAAAACAACACTGAAACGTACCAGCTTGCTAATAGCTAGCTGCCACAATCCTGACTGGCTAGCAACGTTGACCAATTGACTAGCTACAGCGATTAGCAGACCAAAGTAGTTTGTTCACTTGATTTATGTTCTAGCTAGCTACAATGATTCCCAACAAATATCCGACAGTAAACGGAGCTTCTTATTCAATATATACCACGAACATCAGTCGGATCTCGCAGTCTACTCAGCTAAGATACGTTAGCTAATATTGAGGTACATTGTTCCCTGTACAAGCTAGCTAGTTAGCAGGCTAGCTAGGTACCTGCCCAGCGCGTGAAAAGGCCGAACCACACAACTCTCAGTCCGAGGCGGCCGCTTCGCTCCGCGAGAACCTGCGCTGGGCCTTCTGATCCAGATCTTGTTGCACAATATAAACAAGGAGGAACTATTCCCAGCGAAGCGAATTACAAACTCCCCAAATAAAACAGCGTGGTCGGTGATATTTGGGCAGCGATCTGGCTCAATATCAAGAAATTAAAATATACTATTTCAGTTTCCCACATACATTTCTCACTCGATTGTTTCGGATCTATAACACCAATGGCCTCCATTCGAGTTCCCCCTCCCTTGCCCTTTTGCTACCAACATTCTGTGGTGCCTCTGGCCGTTAAATGCTGACCAATCATGGATCACGATATTACAACGCTTTGCTAAACTGCTCCGCGTACAAGCTCTACGATTGGTTGAAGCAGGTGCCAGTTTAACTTGAACGGGAAGAACGTTTTCAACGCGAACACCTAGTTTTCGTTGCA
This sequence comes from Tenebrosternarchus preto, assembly GCA_025802075.1. Lineage (NCBI taxonomy): Eukaryota > Metazoa > Chordata > Actinopteri > Gymnotiformes > Apteronotidae > Tenebrosternarchus > Tenebrosternarchus preto. The sequence goes on from JAOYMR010000011.1 coordinate 15,729,558, forward strand.
TCCTGGGAACTGTAGTCGATGTTTATAGCTCGCTTTAATTTGCTGCCATTATTTGCTCGAAATACACAATATGGACCCTTTAAAAGAATCCTGTATAGGCTAGCATTTACATTTACATCTTGTTAAGAAAATTGTGATTTTGGTATACATTCTAAATGACCTGTATGTTGTTTGCGTAGCGTTACAAGGTAGCAATCAGGTTAATGAATCATGCTAACAGTGTTATTAAGGCTTAGGTAAGTTATTTACAATTGCAGTATAGCCTAAAGAGAGAGAGAGAGAGAGAGAGAGAGAGTTCTACATAAAAGACACTTAAAATATGACCCGATCTTCTCCTCAGTGACTATGATAAAGATGCCCATAAAGTTATTTATATTTATATTACTTCCAGAAGACATTTTTTATTAACAAGATCACTGATGGAAAATTTTATGTGGCATCCTAGCAAAATGACTTCATTAAAAGACTGGAGTCAAGTGATCTAACTCATCTGCGACTTTGACTCGCCTTACAATGCAGTTTTTGTTTAGTTGCTTCTGTGGTTGTTCTTATTTTTCCTTCTTTTTATTTATTTATTTTTATTTATTTATTTATTTATTTATTTATTTGTAAAAAAAAATATCTGTACTAAATGACTTAGCTTTAATTAAATATACATTTTATATGGTAATATATGACATATTATCACAATGAATATTATTTAAGATTAATATATTACATTATGAAATGCATGTGTTTATTTCATTTGACTGTTCAACTCATTTTTATCAAATTTTATTAATTCATGTAGAAGTCCAGGTCATTCGTAAAGGAATCAAAGTGTTTTGTTTTTGTTTTCCTTGCAACTGTACTTTGCTCGTCTCCTAGCAACCGCTGTGCGTTATGCTCTAAGCCAGTAACAATAAAGAAACGAGGATTTAAAATGCTTAATGAAGTAATAAATAACCTGCGCTCGTGATGCAGATGGTTCACGGCAGAAACATTTTAATATGAGGAATGCACATTATTATTGTCATTCGTGGATCAATAATAGGCAAACGTTGTGTTTGTTTTTCTCATACCTCATAACTAAACCCACAGGAGCCTTTATGCATTTATCGCTATCCCTGACCTGAATACTTACTCTGAGATTGTCTTTCCCCGCCTCACCGTCGGTATTTACGCGCCAATGGAGCATATTGTTAAGATGAGTGGAAGTTTTCCATGGTGACAAAGCAACCAGAGTATCTCAATACAAAACTTACAACAACAATGTAGTTTACAATTTAAGACTTGAGTTTATGAATTACTTAATTTAAACGGCTTCTGCAAGGTCCAGGGACATTGTGTGAACGCTTAATACAATGTAGGCTAAATTGCCTTAATACGAATACATCTGCACACCACTTGTTTTCTTTATAGCAAATTTACCTGTTTTAAACTAATGTAGGTTCATGCCTCAACTTTTACAATAAAAGAGAATGTCAAGTAAGTCAAACCGCGTTAATTTTCCCTGCATATTTAACAAATGGCTTATTTCGCAGAGTTTGTAATTTTTCAGTTTTCCCCGTTGCTGACTATGAAACGTGTTCGTCTGTGCCACTGTGTCAGACGTCGCGCGGCGTGTCCAGCCGCCAGCGGAAGGAGACAGGGTACACTAACCGCTGGCGGCTCGCGCATCCCATGGCCAGCGATCTGCTCGGCCAAGCCCAGAGACACTAGACCAAGTATGAGCTCCTCCCACAGAAGCGTGAGATCATCCCAAAGGAGAGATCATCGTCGCCCTGAGATGTCCGTGACGTTATATATATTTGTGTAATTTAGTAATTTAGTGTCGCGCACACTTCTCTCAGCTTTAGCAACAATTTTCTCAGGTTTCAAACAGGAGCTGCATAAAAGTTTAATAACAGGCTGACCACGCTCATTGTCTAATTACTCAGAGTGGATTAAGATAGCGGAGTCCTGAGGAAATTTACAGGCACTGACTGGAAGTAAAAAAAAAAAAGCTAATAACACGCAGGGGAAAGACGTATGATTCCACATTTTTCTTAACATTTCAGTTAATATTTGCTTGCATTTGCTTGCATATAATGAAGTTTTTACAGACTTAAATTATAAGGTTAACTATAAAAATGATAGTTTAACTATAGAAATTAGGGTTTGATTATTGTTTTACCGTCTACTCAAGTAAAATATTACTAAATTAGCAAACATTTTAGCTGTTTTTATTTATTTTTTGTTTGTTTTTTGTTGCGTGCTGGGTTCAGAAAGAATCTGCATCTAATCACATACATTTAAGATTATATATATATATATATATATATACAGTCCCCTCCAAAATACTTTGGAACGGCAAGGCAAATTTCCTTGTTTTTGTTGTTCACTGAAGACCTTGGCATTTAAGACTTGTCACGGTGGCCGCCCTGGCCGCCTTCCCCGTCTTGTCTCTGTGTGGGTGTGTCTGTGTGGAGGTGTGTACTGT
>JAOYMR010000011.1:15732118-15745566 GCA_025802075.1 Tenebrosternarchus preto
CCAGGAAATAAAAGCTGAGATTCTGAACTCTTGTCTCATACTAACCTTTTTGTCTTAAATCGAAATGACTTTGGTGCGTGTGTTTTTTTTAAACCCATTATTCCACGTCATTACTAATATCACCTCATACCCTGTTGCCACATCATACTGTGTAGCCAGAAGGCAACCTGTTCTATCTTTTGTTCTTGTGGTCATGTGATGCCCCGTCTCCTGTCAGGGAACTGGTGGGACATCAGCTCTGTGACTGGCAGAAATCCCTGACACATCAGTGCCCATTCCAGGCCCCAGGCCTGCTGTGCCTGGGCTGAGCTGTCCGTACCAACCCTGCCAACCTGGTGCCATGAAGCTGGCAGCAGCACCAAGACGGGCACCTGGAGGGACCTGGCTTTTTTGGGGGGTGGGGTGGGGTGGGGGTTTAAAGAGGCCCAAATAATCCAGCAAACCTCCCCCACGCCAAAACAGAAAAAGAGCAGTGTGGCTTTTGATATGGTTGCCAGGATCCAACTGATCTCTGTGAAGCTACAGTAAACTCAAGCTGGTAGAGGGACAGATGGAAAGACAGAAACAATTTTGGTATCGCTCACGCCGAGGAGCCAAATACTCATTACTCCTCTGCATCAATATCTGTGCTGAAACATGAGCAGCCTTTGTTCAAGAGTGAATGCTTGTTTGATTTGTGATTTATTGGCAGACAGGCCAGCAGCTTAACGCCTCCCATGCCTTTCGGCACGTAAGTCTGGTATTCCGGTAGGCCCGCCCTCTGCGTGTGATGCCACCCCCAGCCGAGAATCACCGCCCCCGACAACCGCCACAGCCCCGGGTGACGCCAAGCCAGCTGCGGGAACCTGGTATGCCGCCAAGGGGCACCTGCACCTCTGTTTAGCCTGAACGCACTGAGCTAGGAGAGGATGACAGCCCGTCAGGCCTCGGTGGCTTTCCCGGAGAGGGGGGCTGGAGGCCCACCAGGCATGTAAAAAGATGATGATCTTTAATTCAGGCCCCCAAGAGCCGGAGCAAGTCAAGATGGGGGTGGCGGTTGCCATCCATGCTGGGATCACATGATCACATGATCACATGCCAGAGACCAGAGACAAAAGAGATTCCGGAGGGGGTGGATTTGGGCCTGTTAAAAAAAATATGGTTTGGTGTGTATGTATGTGTGTGTGTGTGTGTGTGTGTGTGTGTGAGACACTTCCTTTCTCTCCCCTCAGTCCCAGAGAGCTCCAGCATACCCCAGAGGATTCGTTCTACGTCTTCTCTCAACAAGTTACCCGGAATGCTAAACCAGGTCAGACTGCACAAAATTAAGCCTGATTATTTTACCTGGCTTCCCATTGGCTAGGCCAAGGCTGTTGCACCAATGCCTTGTTCAGACGCAGTGTCCAAGTGTCTCGGAAGCATCTGGGAGCTGCACTGGCCCTTCCTGTCCCACTCGAGCACTCTTGCTGAGCTCTATGCCTACAGCAAGCAGCAACGGGACATCTTGTGACGGGACAAAGCCGGTAATCACGCCCACCTGTATTATACCGAGATCTGCCGGTGGTCCAGATTGGGCCGCGGAGGCATGTCAGTTGCAGATTGTCAGCAGTCAGGAGCCAGGCTGAATTATCTCCACAGATACATCGCACAAACTTTTTATAGCTCTAGGGGAAGGTGAAGGATGCTCTTGGTATTCTCCACGTAGCCTCAGCGCCTTCTGAAGTGGTTTAAATCAAAAATATATATTCACGGTTGATGACGCTTCTCATACAGGGAAGGATTACTTTCGGTAATGAGATTCCTCAGATTATTCATAGGCATAGCCTGAGCCCGCGAGGACCGAAGAGTAACACTGTCCAAAACAAGAAATGTGTCTTTGTACTGTGATTAGCTCTTTCTTCTCAGTTTTCTGTTAGATGCTCCAGGCAAACGAGCTCCCTCGAGCAGTCCAGAGTGCTTAATAATTCAAACGAACGTTTGCCTTGCGTGTCGGGTATGTGTGTGGGGGGGCTCTGTGTGTCTGGTAGGTCAGATCTGTCAGGGGGCGGAGCTTCTTCACGCAAGGTTATGATTGGTTTAAGTTTAGGCGAAATCCAACCCTTAAATCCACAGTTGTGGGACTGCGTAGTTCGCCACTTTGGATTCTGGGAGATGCCTGATTTCAACACCGGCATAATAACAGATTTGTTGAGATGTGTTGGAGAAAGAAGTTACATGATTTCCATGTTAATGGTGACCATGATTCTCAGCAGAATGAGGAAATTTGGGTCCCAGAGTCTATAGTCCCAACGCACATAACATTTCCAAGAGTGCCAGTCTCGTTGCCTTTTCCTGCTCACCAACTGTGAGTGAGTGAGCCAGTGAGCCTGAATAAGTTACAGTCCAGTTCCATAAAGTGCTTCGCATCTAAAAAAAAGTTGTAAAAATGTGTAGCTTGTCACTGACTATGGCATTGTGCCGGCTTCCCAGGCAGCAGTAGCACACAGAGCTGTGGGTCACGAGGCGGGACTGGAGGCGGGACTGGAGGCGGGGCTAGAATATAGGAGAGAAGGATGAGGAAGGACAGGGGCATGGTTAAGACCCAGGAAAGCCTCATCCGGTCCATCCTGCTCAAACTGCCCTTACATGACCCCTACATCAACAAAGAGGGTAAGAGGGTAACAGTGTAAGAGGGCAAGAAAAGTAAAAGGGTAAGAGGGTAATTTTGATGTTAGTGTTTACAAAGCAATTCACAGAGAAAACAAATAAATAAAGTAAATAAAACTGTAGCACAGGGCTCCATGATGACACATGAATGACTTCACACAGATGAATGACATCACACTAATGAATAACCTCACACAGATGAATAACATCACAGAGAAATAATTCAAAAACTACCATTATGGCACAGTGAGCTCTCTCTCTCTCTCTCTCTCTCTCTCTTTTTCTCTCATTCTTTCATGCCCTTCTCAAGATCTTTCCTTCACCCTGCGGACCTGCTTTGAGCTTGGTGCTCACGCCCGTGTAGGACCTCAGTCCTCAGTGTCTTCAACACTCCCACCCGCTTCAACATCTCCCGATGTCACACGTTGGGCACTCGTCCCATGCCCTCTGATCTCATCCCAGCTCTCCACCCAGCTGCGCCTGGCTTAGGGAGTGCATTACATCACACATTACATCACACATTACATCACCAAGCACATTGCATCACACTGCGTTCCGCTGGAAATGCCCAGAAGAAGTTCATCCCAGACAGCCTGCTAGGCGTGGAGATACACAGACAGCTTGGATTATGATGTAACGGTGCAAGCCTTTAAGGCAACACCTTCATCATACTAAAACCTGGATGATGTAAACTACAAGATCACAAACGAGGAGGGTTAGGAAGGGAATAATTGGCTAAGATTTCATGAGAGACAGAAACATTGCATGTTTAAGTGATCAGTCAATTACGAATGGTAGGTGTCTGGATGGTATGATGGCTGACATCACAGCTCTGACAGAACTTTCATTGATTCTCCTTCAAGGTAGGAGAGTTCAGAGTTCAGAGTTCAGAGTTCTGATAACCAGTATGATGTGAAAACCTTGTAGCATCGTTGTATTAAAGCGCCGGTCCCTCAAATGACCAGCAGGGGGAAGCAGCCATCTCACTTATACAGTATGTTGCATGGTTGGATGATGGTTCTTTGTGTGTGTGTGTGCTCGTGAATGAGCTCTCATGGCACATGCACCTTAAGGACTTGCCCTTTGACCTCTTGCTCAAAACACTGCGATGCCCCAGGTCAGCTGTCATGCGGCAACTTTAAAACTTGGTCGTTCATACGTGCGTGTGTTTGTGTGTGTAACAGGCTATTGTGTGTTGTACATGTATGTAACAGGCTGTTGTGTGTATGTAATAGCCTGTTGTGTGTGTGTGTGTGTGTGTGTGTGTGTGTGTGTGTAACAGGCTGCTTTGTTGTGCATCTGTGTTCAGGTTGTTTGTGGTCAATGAATATGACCTGCTTAACATAGTTGTGTGTTGAATGTACTTGCAGTTTCATACAAGTGGACAGACTTTACCCTCACACTGTCATCAGCTTCTTGTGCAGGAACACACACACACACACACACATACTGTACACAGTAAGGCATTCCTCTTCTTACAGACATAAGGCCACCCACAGCCTGGCCTCAGATGCCAGATGGATTTCAGCACATGGTGTGAGTACTTACAGACATGTCAGTTCACCTCTTCTTCAGACGGTCTCTACCTTAACCTCCCGCTCCTCTCTCTCTCTCTCAAGATGCTTTATTGACATGACTGTACAACACTTTGGGCAGCAGGTCTTTCTGTGTTGGCCCTTTACCACAGCTGAACTGTGGTTGGGAACTGTCTCTGCTTTGTATATCTGACAGTAAGGAAGTACTTTTGCATTTCATCCTCTTGGTTTTAGGGTCTGATAACTGTCAAATTTATTCAAGTATTGATTTCATAGACCGTATGCTCCAAAACGTTCTGTTTTGCTTTGCGTTAGAATCTGATTTAGTTTTAGATTCAGTGGTGAAGCGGTGCTGGTGGGAGGAAGTTTATGTACAGGGTTAGAGAGCCTTGGGACCAGCTGAGTGAGACGGCTGTTATAGAGTTTCTCTGGAAATGGTCTCTAAATGCATGAAGAAATGTTTTTTTTTTTTTTTGCATGTTCAGTGTTTTCCTTTGCGTTTTTAGAATCATTGTACAGAATTTCTGTTGGATGCTTGTCCCATCTAGTGTACCTGTGATGACCCCCACCCCTCTCTCTCTCTCTTTCCCCTCAGGGTTTCAGGGTTTTTTCTGGAACAGTCCTTGGGTTGTATGTATGCTACACTGTTTTAGACTCTTCATCTGCATGGCTTACAGAATGCGACACACTCACACACAAACACACCCACACACACTTCCAGATACATACTGTGTTGTGTTTAGCTGTGCTATGCTTAACTGTGATGCATAACTGTGCTGTTTGACTGTGCTGTGTTTTACTGCGTTGTGTGTAACTATGCTGTGTTTGACAGTGCTGTGTGTAACTGTGCTGCATGTTTGTGCTGGGTGTAACTGTGCTGTGTTTGACTATGCCGTGTGTAACTGTGCTGCGTTTGACCGCTGTATGTAACTGTGATGTGTGTAACTGTTCTGTGTTTGACTGTGCTGTATGTAACTGAGCTGTGTGTAACTGTGCTGTGTTTGACTGTGCTGCATGTAACAGTGCTGCGTTTGAGTGTGCTGTGAGTAACTGTGCTGTTGTAACAAGGCCGTAACACCAGTCTCCTCCTTTGAGCTAGTCTGCAGATCCATAGTGGCGGTGACTTGCATCTCAAAGACATTTCCAAGCAGGCAGACTTCTAAGCCACATTCGCTTTTAGACCACCACATGGCTGGCAGTGCCCAGGGATTCTCATGAGCCTTTGCATGAGGCTCTGGTCTTTGCGTTTGAAAACACTGAGAGATACCAGAAGAAATAACAGCACTGTGGTCGCTAACTGATGGGAAATCTGCTATCTGAAACCATGAAATATTACAAAATGCAGAAGTATGGTGGTGACTGTGTCTGTCTGTATGTGTCTGTGTTTATGTGTGCATGCATGTGTGCATGTCTGTGTTATATCATTAAGGAGCATGACATATAACACATGATGCCCTAACGGAAAACGGAAAACCTGTGGAAACCCCTTTACTTCCGGGTCAGTGTGCTGCTGTGGGCTGCTATACAGCATGTACACATCCTCGTTGTAATATGTTCCATCTCTCTCCACCAGGTGTCGCCATGTTACACACCCACATATTACAGCTTTTAGATATGATAACGGTACGTGATTCGTGCCGCTTATAATTGGTTACACACAAAACATGAAATCAGCATAATAATACAATAATACACTCCATTTAGTAATATAATTCTATAACTGAACAAGGTTTAGTAAAGTTATATAGTAAGTTACAATGTCTCCTTCTGGTTGTCCTCTCCCTAGTTTATTCTCTCTCTCTCTCTCTCTCTCCCTTCCTCCCTCTCCCTCCCTTGCCCTCTCTCTCTCTCTCACACACACACACACACACACACACACACACACACACACACACATATGTACCTGCCCACTCAAAGATGCATGCATGCACACACACAGAGAGACACTTAAGTGAGCTATCAGCTGTGGTATCAGAGAGATGCATTTGTGTCTTTTGTTTTAAGGTGTTTATTAAGGTTGATGGACTCTCCACACCTATACTTGTGACATTTGCACTGGCCTTCCCGTTGCCATGACACCATCACCATGACGCCACCACCACAGCCACCACCACAGCCACCACCATCCTTACTCAAATAATACATAAAAAAAACCCATTTTTTCTAACCACACCTGAGCATGGGATTATGAATCTTTCACACTCACACAGTCCAGACACTGTAGTTAATAATTATGTTAAATTATTATTCACTGTGCTGTTTTCATACAGGGGCACAGCTGTAGGAAGTGGAAAAGTGACTACACAGAGTAGTACAGCCTACAGTTTACTCTGCCTTAGAGAATGAGTGAATTAGAGCCGCAGGTCCCCTGACCACTAATAGTGTGATTAGATGAAGTAAATATAAGAATTACATGGTGAGGGTGTGTTAATAATGCAAGGCTGAGGAAACTCTCAATAGTCGATGGACTTGTCATGATTAAATGATGAACAGGATCGTCTGTGGGGCCTCCTGTGGTACACATACGTGTACATACATGTGTGTGTGTATGCATGTATGTATGTGTGTTTGTGTGTATGTGTACAGGTGTGTCCATGCAAGTATGTGTGTGTGCATAAATATGTGTCCATGTGTGTATGTGTCTGCATACATGTGTCCATGCATACTTGTATGTGTGTGTGTATGTGCATGCATGTATATTAGATTAGATTAAATTCAACTGTCATTACACATATACGAGTACAAGGCAATGTGGTGTGTTTGTGTGTGTGTGTATACATGTATATGTGTGTTTGTGTGTGTGTGTATACATGTATACGTGTGTTTGTGTGTGTGTATACATGTATATGTATGTTTGTGTGAGCAAGGCTCTTAGTGTAGCTCTTCTAGTTGTCTGAACATTTCTCAACATTCAGGGTGTGATGTTGATATGATTTATAAAGGCCATATAAAGGATGTATGTGTTCATCAGACTGGAAGATCATACAGTATTTACAGTACAGTATTAACTGTACTTTTCCTATACGTAATAGAGCTCTTCACCGTCCTTTTGTAAGCATTTCTAGATGTTTCTCCAGATTACCAGTTAATACGGGCCTCTTCTTGTTGTGGACAAAAGCCCCTGAGGTTATGAAGTCGTGACTATTGTTTGTCGTTGTCGCCGTGCTGTGGTCGCCGTCCAACACTTGACCTCCTTCCTGATCTGAGTGGGGCGGCTCCAGGCTGTGGACACTTCCCAGCGCCTCGCCGGCCCTTTGTACATTGTTTCCCAGAGTTCCCAGTTTGGGGCAAAGGGAAACTGCACTCCCGGACCGGGAATTTTCGCAGGGCCAACCTGACGTGGAGGAAGCTCGGGGCCAAGCCCCAGGACAAGGCCTTCTTGACCCACTTTGCTTGATAGTGTCCTCCCCCCCTCCCCTCACCCCCAAATCCCCATACAGGGTGTATTGTATGTTTATGCACTAAATGGTTACAGTGGTTTGTATGCTATCGCATATCTTGTAAGGCAAAAGGACGTGTTAAGCAAGGAATAATACCTGGCGATTTTCCGTTTAATTAATTACCATAATTACCATACTATTGCTGAAAGGGTCCTACAAGCGTATGAAAACGCACCATTTTACCTGACACTTTGTGCTTATCTTATGATTTATTTTCGAAAGAATTGTAAACGCACTTCTTAACTTCCTGTTGCTGTTGTACATGTTAATTTAAACCTGTGCCTTTCAAAAGCAGGTGATCCATGGGTTTGCGCAGCTGGTTAAATAGCTGGTGTCCGCATCGCAGCAGTGTTCGTCGCGTTAGTCACAATGCCCGAGGGGCAGCCGTGTTGAACAGTTGCGCAGGATCCAAAATAACGAAATCAGCCATAAGAAAGAGGAACGAGAAACAGAAGCTAATTGAATGGCTTAGGCAGATGCTAAAAACAGAGCCGATGCTAAATATAATCCTGAACGCAAGCGTCAGAAATAACCACACAATCCGGCGCGCGCGCGCGTGTCCACGGCCGACGTTTTTTTCTCAGCGCCTCAACGGGTTTACCTGCGCGCGCGTAAATCTAGAGGTTGTATTGCATTCGGACCAAGTACAGTGTATTACCTGTGTGTTTAATTCGCAGCTTCACCGAGTCACATCGCACAGTGTGTTTAGTCACCGAACTATCATTTGTTCACAGACAGACTTTCACACTGGAACGGCGATGTGATACACCTTAATATTTTTTCCCCATTTTTCTGTAGCTTTCTTTTTGTAGTCTGTTCATTTCCTTGTTTTGGTGCCAAGATGACTGCAGTAATCTGCATGCGGACAGGAGAAAAACAACGTCACGGTAATAAATGCAGGACATTATTACGCGAAACAATCAGGCAAAAAAAAACAAAACAAAAAAAAAACATGAAGAGGCCCCGTGTACAGCCTTGACCTTTCTTCTGCCTCATCTTACATCCGTGAACAGTTACGACGGCGTACAGGATGCGAGGGCTGTTTCCCTAACGCAGCCTACAGTTTGGCTAGTCTTCTAAATGGGCGGGAAAATAAAATGGGTTCTAGAATTGCTATGGGTTGTAGAGAAAAAATAGACTACATGTACCAAAATCCTTTGCGCCGTCACATCCGGACCCAAAAAAAAGCTCGCAATACTCCCTCTCCTCTCCACCCTTGAGCTCTGGAATAGCTAGCTAAGTAGGTAGATAGATTGCTCGAAGTAGGAAGTTTATGGGAAATGGGCTGAAAGTCAGAGAAGAGGTGGCTGCTGTGGACAACCTTTTCCATCGGTTTAAAACGATGTAAGTTATTTACAGTGACTACGGAAAGAATTAGTTCTTGAAAGCTTGTTTCGTTAAATGCGGCGTTGAGCACTAAGAAGCGTTTTCGTTGGTTATCGGTGGAAAACCTGTCGCTTGATTGAGATGATGGTTTATGTAGCTAGCTATCCTAGCCAAATTAGAGCATCTTTCTTGCTTTTTATTCCATAATGTTTTCTTAAAACTACGTCGGTTTGCCAAGAGTGTATTGATTACTGCGAGCGGATATTGTACATTAATTAATGATTGAAATTGTGCGCCGGGCGCTTTCTGTGCGATCAGTGAACGGACGAGTGTCACGTCAGGTGTCACTTTCTGTCCGATCGGGTGGATGAATCGGTTGGTCTAATCTGGCCGTCGCCTCGAGGAATGCCGTTATTGTCGTGGTTTGGTGCAGGCGGACAAATCTGTTTGGGTTGACTGCTTGCGGTTACGTCCGCCCCCGGCTAGAGTCTCATGTTTATCCAACTACGGTTGAATCTAGAATTGGTACACCGTTTGGAAAGGACTTTTATGCATCTTTGCTGTTATATATGTCGTTGACTAGGCCGACCACGTCAGCGCCGAAGGTAAACGAGTACTCTATTAAATGTTTTACTTAAAAGAAGCGCTATAACCTGTATAATGGTGTCGCGGTATTATCGATCCAAATCGATATGGTCACAGGTGCTTCTATATTAATGGACTGACGCCTTTGCAACGGTCTTTTTTGCTTTGTAGTGTCCATTAAAATCTGGAAGTGCTTTTGAAGAGTTATACTTGTTCCACTTCTCCGATTTCCACGCTCACAGGTAGGGTAGGATAGCGTTACACGGGGACAGGCGTAAAGGCTGTTGTAGACCTTTCTCCAGACAGTTTCTCCCTGTTTAGTTAAATATTAAGAGACCTGCTTTACAAGCAAGCTTTCTTGCTTCATAACTCAGAATGGCCTTATTGACTATTAGCTTAGTACACTGGTGGAGTATCCAGTCATATCCATTATAAATGCATGCCTCCCTGTCCGTTAATTGGGATCTTGATGAAAGCAGTGGCTGTTGGTGAATGACCTTATGTGGTCGGTTGGAAAAACTGCTAGAGGCAAGGAATTCAGCTCCTGGCCTTCAGGATTTGGCATTTTGTGATCGGAGGTAGCGTTAGCATTGTGGAACATCTCACCGCCTTCCAGGTCCTGCACGTACGATTACAAAGTGGCCAGTCAACTGCCTTTTGATTTCAAAATCCAGGGTTGGAAGTTCCGTTCGTGGTCGGACACCGGTGACCTGATTGGTCAGACCCACCCTAAGTTCCCAAGCGTTTTCGACTGTTAATTAAGATTCAGCAGCTGCTAGGTTAACTTTTGCCACCAAGAGAAGCTCACACCCACAGATTAGCATCTTGCGAACTCTACGCCGAAATGATCGAGGACCTTTCTCAAACCACCTCGAGCCGTAAAGTAATCTCAAACGGACATGCATGTGTGTTTGCGAGTTTGCGTGACATTTATATGTATAAAAACAGACAAGAAAAACCGTAGCAGTGACCATCTTGTAGCCGGAACAGGCTGTTCTTTTCATGATTTTTATAGATAAAACGGTTCTAGCGGGTCTAGGTGGTAGAGAAATGAAATAATCTGACCTTTTAAAAATCCTAACCGCTGTTGAAAACAGGATGGAGCCCACATTTGGTAACATCTTTCACTTATTCATTTCTTTTTGGGCCTTAACTGTTGTTGGTCGTCATGGTTCCCACATCGCACATCCCAAGTGCGACGTTGCACACCACCAGATTACGCTAGTGCCCATCAGAGAGCATCGACAAGCAGTTCTGAATCTCAACACCTGGATGGAGCTTCTCGCGAACCGCTACGTCGCGGGCCTTCTCGTAAATTGCCGTGACTTTAAATCTTAACATGGTGGAGGGATTTGTTTTTTCCCCTGCCCAACTGTTTTTTTTTTCTAATTTCTGTTATGGTTTTTTCATCCACACTTCTGAGCACGCTCAGACGTTCCGTTCAGCCCCGCTTTCATTGGTTGACAGTCATTCGGCGCGGCTTCGATACGGGCCAATGATACGTCTGCAAGTGGAATTAAAAAAAAAAACAAACATATTAAATAGAACTACAGCTACCTGCTTCACACTTGTATGTCAATGAGACTTTGTCTGTTAGCAACAGGTTGTACATATCACTTCCTCTCTTTTAAGACTCTTTCACTCTCTCTCTTTTAGTTTTTTTTTGTGTGGTTTTCTCTCTGTATCTGTCGCAATCGCTCTTTCTCTTTCTGTCTCTGTCGTTCCTTTGGTCTCGGGCAGACAGAACACATTCCTGCTCTGTGCAGCAGGTGTGTGCATGCAGAAGGGAGATCTGGGAGCTGATCTCCACCAACACACACACACACACACACACCACCCTAATCAAGGCATTACGAAGCTTTCTGTAATTGCAGATGAAAAGAACACTATATGCAAATGAGAAGATTAATAAGGGAGCGTTCCGCAGATTCTGGGCCTTCCAGGCCAGGAGCGACCCGTGTTGATGAGGTGGTGCGGAACCGGCATATCGCACGCCCATAGAGGCCTGAGGTGGACACCGTGGCGAAGGATTCGCTGAAAATGACTTTGTTGTCCTGCTTTTTTTCCCTTCTCTTTCTAAATCCAGAACCTCAACAGAACTCCACATCCTGGTTTTTGTGTTTCGTGTTTGTCAGGGTGAAAGGCTCTTTTGGGGGGCGAGCGTTCCGGCTGGCGTTCCCAGTGTCTGGGAGGTTTGAGATGACTCAAATTGCTCGAGTTGAGCGAGTGGGTGGATCTTCCTTCCGCCGCTGGTGCACTGAGAGTTGTAGAGCAGTTGTAGGGCTGCTGCTACAAAAGGAGCGAACCCCCACACACAAACCCCCTTCCCCCCCGCCACCACACACACACACACACTCACATACATGTCTTATCTGCTCAGAGAAGATTTGGGGACCAGCAGCAAGGGACATGGGGGACAAGTCACGTCCCGCCACACGGTCGACGATGCACACGCCCCGTGCAACGGTTAGCTAGTGACTCCCAGTGAAGCACTACTTCTGTGGACACAGTGCAGTGTACAGACACACGTCCTTCAAACAGCACCAATGAACCAGGATTATGCCTTTAATACAGTGCTGCTCATAATCTGTGTGAAATATATATATATAGATGTTGATTACATTGGATTTATTTAATTTCATTATCCTTTCATTAGTTGAGTATCGGTATGTTCTGTTCCATATATCACCTCAAGCTTTCTCTGTCCTCTTTGTTGGAGCGCAATATCATAGACCTGCACTCAGTATATAGTTTATGGAAGTCTGATAGATGCATTTCTTAGCTTGCGTGTCTAATTACCCAGGGTGTTAGTCGTACTAGTTGTCTTCTCTGGCCTGAAGTCTGATAAGGTCAAAGGTCAAGCACCTTATCCTCGTGACCAATCAGATATGCCCTGCTCAGTTCCGAGGCGGGACCTCCGGGCGCCTCTGACCCGGTTGGTTGTGGGCCCCAGCCAGTGAGCTGGTTGCTTGTTTTAGCATTAGCGTTAGCAGTGCTATATGACGACATATGGAATCATAAGGTGTGTTTCGTCAGAAACGTCATATTGTAAGCCAGTGCTAACTGTCCTGGGGCCTGTTTGATTAGTCCCCTTCACTATTGGAAGAGTAATTACTGCCTTTATGGGAGGACTAATCACAGTCCTTAATCATGAGTCTTCATGCTCCTGTAAGGGACGTTCAGTCTATTATCATAAGGCCTGCGATTGAGAGACTCAGAGAGAGAGAGGGTTGAGAGAGAGAGAGAGAGAGAGGTGTGGTTGGATGACTAGAGAAAGAAAGTGAGTTGGACAGAGAGGTAGAGAGAGCAGACCAACTAACTCGTATTACCAGGAAATGAGCAGACTGTCTGTTGCATGTTCAGAGCTGTACAAACGAGGGGGGCCGGCGGCTGGGTGGGGGAGTAAAAGACGTAGGCTTCCATACAAAAGGAGGAAGTCTCTTCGTGTTGTCTCCTCTGTTGGCGCCAACGCTCAGCATTTGAATAAAAGTCCTGTTCAGTTTTGCACAGTTACTGTGTGGCCTTTCAGTGGAAAAGAGCCTTTAATGTGACAGAACGGGGGTTTGCAGCTCTAGGTTTGCAGTTCT
This sequence comes from Tenebrosternarchus preto, assembly GCA_025802075.1. Classification (NCBI taxonomy): domain Eukaryota; kingdom Metazoa; phylum Chordata; class Actinopteri; order Gymnotiformes; family Apteronotidae; genus Tenebrosternarchus; species Tenebrosternarchus preto. The sequence continues at coordinate 15,745,217 of JAOYMR010000011.1, forward strand.
AGCTTGCTATCCACTCTCTCAGGTGGTGACATGTTGCTGGGTTTGGCTGGGTGACCTTCACCAAGAAAGATTTGCTTGTTTTTTTTTGTTTGTTTTTTTTGGGGTGGCATTGTTTTTAATGAGCTTTTTGTCTTGAGTAATGGGTTAGTTATCTGTCTAAATCTCTCACCTCTCTCTCTCTCTCTCGCTCTCTCTCTCTCTCTCGGGGGGGGGGGGGGGGGGGGGGGGGGGGGGGGGGGGGGGGGGGCGGGGGGGGGGGGGGGGGGGGGGGCCGGGGGGGGGGGGGGCGGGGGGGGGGGGGGGGGCGGGGGGGGGGGGGGGGGGGGGGGGGGGGGGGGGGGGGGGGGGGG
>JAOYMR010000011.1:15745666-15759921 GCA_025802075.1 Tenebrosternarchus preto
AAATGCGCTTCTGGAAGAATGGTCAAAAATCCATATAAACACACTCCTAAACCTTGTGGACAGCCTTCCCAGAAGAGTTGAAGCTGTTCTAGCTGCAATGGGTGGATCAATGTCATATTGAACCCTATGGATTACGAATGGGATGTCACTTAAGATCATATGTGAGTCAAGGAAGGTGAGCAAATACTTTTGGCAATATAGTGTATTTGTATATTAGTCATTAATATTATGTCAGTATATTAGTTTATTAGTTATTAATATTACATTAGTATATTAGTATTACATTAGCTTATTGGTATTAGTATTACATTTGTATTTTGGTATTGTATCAGTATATTGGTATTACAGTAGTATATTAGTATTACATTAGTATATTGGTATTAGTATTACATTAGTATATTAGTATTACATTAGTATATTAGTATTACATTAGTATATTGGTATTATATCAGTATATTAGTATTACATTAGTATATTAGTATTACATTAGTATATTGGTATTATATCACTATATATTAGTATTACATTAGTATATTAGTATTACACTAGTATGGCCTCTGTGTCGTATCAGCTCTTCTGCTGGTGCTTTAGCTGTTTGTAACAATGTCATCAGACCTTACTTAAACACTTTAAGGCTAAATTATTCTCCAGAGTGCTGGAGGACTAATGCACCACCTACCGCCCCACCTACCGCCCCGCCTACCGCAGCACCTACTGCACCACCTATTCCTTCCATTCTGACTACTGGACTAACACTTCAGGCCACTACTGTAATGTCCTCGGCATTTGGCTTAAGAAAGTCAGTTTTTGTGATCCAATTTCTCATCTGAGCAGCCACAGACTCACTACATCACGCAGGACACATAAGACCAGTCATAGTCCATGTGAGCAAGTCTGCAGCGTTCCTCTCTCTCTCTCTCTCTCTCTCTCTCTCTCTCTCTCTCTCTCTCTCTCTCTCTCTCTCTCTCTCTCTCTCTCTCTCGGAGATCAGACTGGTTAGGTCCTGTCTTTTTTATGTTCTCCTGGGGAAAGAGACTTGGAAGCAGGTTGAATCAAAGAAGGAAGAAGATCTTCTGGTATCTGTACTTTTCCATTGGCTGCCAAAAGCACCAGTTTGTACTCATACCAAATGAGTGATGCCATAATCCCAGTCAAGGGAAGAAATACATGTTTTAATCACCCTTTTTCATCCACCTAATACAGCTTTTTTTTGCAAATACCAACAACACAGAAAAAGGCAGCCAGTATTAACCATTATGTCAGAATATAATAATTGCTTTACCAGAATAACATAAGAGACTGAAACTGGAGCTGAGGAATGGCAGCCCTAGAACAGTGAACGGCGGGTTCTGTAGCTCAGAACAGCCAATAGGAGACATCAATGCCTTTAGACCTAAACATACAAGCCCCTCCTTCTGTAAGTGCTCTACACTTGTGAGTGTCCCCTCTTTATTCAAAGACTAGTCTTTCCAGGTCACTTCATGTTTCACTAGTTAAGCCACCCTAATAATCAGAAGGTTGTCGGTTCAAGCCCTGCTTCTGCCACTGTTGGGCCCCTGAGCAAGAACCTTAACCTTCAATTAATCAAGATGTATCCAGTCACAGTTGTAAGCCTTTTTGGATAAAAGTATCAGCCAAATGAATTGTGTGCATATGTACAATGAATCTAAACGAAAGAATTGTGTATATCTATGTACAATGAATGTCCTACCCATCATCTGGTACCATGCTGGACCTCTTTTGGCCTTCAGACCCGCAGCAATTCATCATGGCGCAGATTGATAGATTCCACTAGGTGTTGAAATCATTCTGCAGGAATCTTGGCCCATGGTGATGGGATAGTTTCTCACAGGTGCTGCAAATCAGATGGAGGTACCAACATGCTCTGAACAGCTGTTGTGGTCCTGGAACCAATCCACGACTGTGGGTTGAATGCACTGAGAGTATGTGAGAGTGGACAGGGTGTACTGAAAGTGTGAGGGTGGAGAGAGTGCACTGAGAGTGTGTGAGGGAAGAGAGGGTGTACTGAGAAGGTGTGAGGGTGGAGAAAGTGCATTGAGAGTGTGAGGGTGGAGAGGGTGTTCTGAGAGTGCGTGAAGGTGGAGAGGGTGTACTGAGAGTGTGTGAGGGTGGAGAGGGTGTTCTGAGAGTGCATGAAGGTGGAGAGGGTGTACTGAGAGTGTGTGAGGGTGGAGAGGGTGTACTAAGATTAGGGTCCAGGGTCAATAACCATTAAAATGACATTTAAAATGACTTTTGCATAGTACTGTATCCTGTCCTGCTGTGTGATATCCAGGGTGCCCCTCCCCCGCCTTGCCACGTGATCTCCTGAAGGTCCGTGTTGCTGACATGCATGTGTCTTCCTCTTTTCGCAGGCCATGAGGGAAATCCTGACAGCCTACGTTACAAATACAACTTCATCGCCGATGTGGTGGAGAAGATCGCCCCGGCCGTGGTCCACATCGAGCTCTACCGCAAGTATGACCTCTGACTTGAAGTGACTCAGACTCACCCATGACTCACTCACCCATTTCTTCTCTCCTTTCCTGAAACTTTGGTTCTGTTTGGTGGTTGAGAAGACATCCATCTGTGGGCTTTGTAACACATGCTAAATTAAAGACACAATATTTAAAGATGCAATCAAGTAGTGGAACATCTAAGGATTGTGTGCTTGCATCAAACAGGATTTCTTTGCACAGCTGTTGAGATGGAATGTAAACTGTTTAGGGCGAAAAGCCAGATAAGACATACTCTGAGTCCATTCATCCCCAGAAGAAAACATTTCTCTTTTCCCATGATGAATTGGGACTTATTGCATCTGCGCTGCACAGAGTAGACAGCAGATTGTTGACCAGTGTTGACCATTAACAGATGTTTTATTGAGTCATGGTGTTAGTCTTTTGAGGAAAGTTAGTCACTGTAGTCGCGTTGACTCACTGTAGTTTGTTTTTGTCCTGACTGTAATATAGTATGGTATTAGTGTATGAAAGTGTCAGTGTGAAGGTGTGTGAGGGTGAGAAGCACAGGCTAGGAGTACAGGCTCCTGGAAGCTGTTTCTCTGTGGAAGGCAAATGCGTGATGTCAGATGCGTGATGTCAGACATGTGATGTCAGTGTTCTATAGCTATGGCAGCTATAGAATCTGAATCTGAATATAGCTTCTGAATCTTCCCAATTTTGGGATAAAAGAAGTCCTCGTCATCTTCTTGTCTTAATCTTTTCTCCAAGGTCATTTTAACAAACAGTTTTCATGAATGATGGCTGTTTAGGCTTTGTTAACCTGCCTTCATCTTCCTTGCTTCCTCACTTGCCCCGCCCCTGGCCTCGCCCCTATCCTGCAGGATGGTGTTCACCAAGCGAGAGGTGGCAGTGGCCAGTGGGTCGGGCTTCATCGTGTCAGAGGAGGGCCTGATTGTCACCAACGCCCACGTTGTCGCCAACAAGCACCGCGTGAAGGTGGAGCTCAAGACAGGTGACACCTTCGATGCCAAGATCAAAGACGTAGATGAAAAGGCCGACATTGCCCTCATCAAGATTGACGCACCGGTGAGTCCTCGTGTAGCTGGAATATTATGTGGAAAAGAAATGTAGGATGAATGAAGATAGATGGTATGAATTAACCTACCCATGGGATGAATCTCCTTCCAAACTTGTTGGTGTTTTGGGGGGGTGTCACTGGGCGTGGCTTTCTCTCATCTTGTAGGCTCTCATTTGTAACCTTAAAATCCTCTTTTGCACAATGAAGGGAAATTGAATTGTTGAATATAAAATATTTGTGTCTGCTGTGTGTGTGTAGTTTGTGTCTGGTGTGTGTGTGTAGTTTGTTACGGAGTTACGGATGCCTGGTGACCTGCTCTGGTACACAGCAGTGCCACATTTTTGTGGATCCTCTCTGTCTCCTGTAGACACTAACACCCCCACTTCCTGTGGAGTCACTTTGGGGCTCAAAATAATTTATGATGTGTAATGCCCCCCCAGCTGCAGCGCAGGCTGAAACATTTTACTGGTGGTTTCTTCTTTGCTAGCTTGGAAAGACATTTTGCCGATTTCCCCTTAGCAATAAGAACGAACCACAAAACAAGCAGTTCTGATCCTCTTCTCCCAACTCTGCCGAATTCCACAATACCTGCAGTTTTGTTGGTTTTTTTTTTTTCTGGGGGTGTGTCATTTTTTATTTAAACCCATTTCCAGACTGTCCAGATTTCAACTGATGCCTCTGAAAGTGATTTGGATTTTTGTAAACAGACTCGAGACATCGTTGCTGTCACTTGTTCCATCTGCAGGCCGCTAGATCTTAATCTGACCCCCAGAGACCTGTTTATTCCACAGAGACCTGTTTATTTCTAGGAAATTGAGTCTGGGTTTTATAGCCACACCCTCCAATTATAGCCAGGTCCTCTGCATTTCCTGTCTGAAAGTCCAGGCAGGCCCTCCGAACCCAACGACCTTGTGGTGTGATGCCGGTCCGGCGCTGGTGCAGGCGGCAGGCGGCTGAGTCCGAGCCGGAAAGGCAGAGGGAGTCAGAGCAGTCCAGAGTGTGCGCCTCCTGAGCTCTGGTTTCCATGGCGTCAGAGCCTAGGACAGGTCCCAGCAGGCCCCAGAGCAGTTCATGAGGGGGGGAGATGATCTAGCACACAGCTCTGGCACCTGCCAGTGTGTGGGTGTGTGGTGTTTGTAAGTCTCAGGTGGCACTCAGCCCTGCCGTGTGTGTGTATGTGTGTGTGTGTGTGTGTGTGTGTGTGCATGTCTTATATATTTATATGTATATACCTGAGTGTGTGTATTTGTATGTATATATATTTGTGTGTGTGTGTGTGCACCTGCTTCTCTGAGACTCTCGGTGCATACACAGACACATGCATTGACACCCTCGCTGTTCCTTGTACTGATCAACATGTTGTGGTCGGGCAGCGGTTCTTTGGGAAGCTTCGATGGTGGACTGCAGGGGATAGCTGATGAACACTGAACATGGCGGGCTGGACTCCCAGCTGCACAGACAGAAGCCGGAAATCCTTCACATATAGTTTGTGCTGACCATGGGCAAAGAGACTCCCCTGCCCTGTCCACGCCTTCTGTAGGGCAGGAGTGTAGGTGTGTTCTCATGGGGCTCTGTCACTGTTCCCTGCTGGGTCAGCAGAGGAGGAGGTGGCGGTGTTCAGCCTGACCCCTGTGTTCTAGTACTCCCATGGGGAGATCGCCACTCTCATAACACCCAGCTACCAGCAGCTGCCTCCCTGCGTCCTACAGACTACATGACGGTAGATCCAGAGTCCTACAGTGGTCAGGGTCCGTCCTGAATCTGAAACTCCTCATCCTGAAGACTTCCTCATTGGATCAGATTCTGCAGATTAAATTTGGAGGCAAAGGTGGATGTACAAGGCATTTGTACATCCTTTGGTCTTAAACTATTGTACATACAGTGGTCTTATACATTAGTTGTATGTCACATTATATGAGATACTGCAGCTCAAATGACCCAATTCCATTTTAGACTGTGTGATCTCAGTTTGTTTTGTTTTTTCTTGCCGATAAACTCACAAAGCAAGAAAATGACGATATTCTGCTTTTGTTACCCTTATGCGTCCCGTATCATTTGTTTTCATTGTGCTCTATTCTTGGTTGATGTCTTGGTTGGTTCAGACACACTGCAGCAGTGGTCACATAACCCCAGGTTTTGGTCACATACCCTCAGGTTTTAGTCAACAATCTGAGCTCACCAACAAAGAAATCTACACTCTAAAACCAACAAAGAAATTTACACAGGTATACACTGTACAGTTCTGGATGCTTCTCCTGAGCTCTACACTGTAAAGTTCACACAAATCTCTGCCAGAGGGTTAGGGTCAGAGCCTTAGGGTCAAAGAGTTAGGGTCAGAGGATTAGGGTCAGACTGGCGTTCTGCTTCGTTACATCAGTGTGCAAGTGCTCGGTCACACAACTTTGTGCTAAAGAAGTTTGCTAATGAAGGTGTCAATCAGAGGAAGCTTGCTAAAGAACGCACCAATCAGAAAAATATTGCTGAAGAAGGTACCAATTAGAGGAAGACTGCAAAAGAAGCCAACACTCATGGTAAGGTTGCTAAAGAAGGTGCCATGGTTGCTAAAGTGAATTTAGCATGGTGTTTTCCAGAACAGTTTTCCTGTGTTCTTTCTCCATGACGCATGGCTTAAAAGTAGAACATGTCCATTGACCTGGCCCACTTGACGAAAACACTCTCGCCTGTGTGGTCACAGATACAAACAAAGCCGAGAGCCGTCAGAACAGATGATTTGACCCAGACAGAAGGTGACTGTGACTTTGGAAGCTGGATTTCAACCTTAGATTTTCCATGGGAACAACCTAAGTCATGGATAGCTTGTCTCCTCCTTTTAGCTTTACAGAAGACAAGTTTCTTTTTATTGAGCTCTTGGACAACAAAATGTGCTGTGTCCAGCTGTTTGTGTCTTTGAGCTAACCAAGCGCCTCAGATCATCAGCAGAGCAGGGAACATCTTGCTCACCACATGTTCACAATTACTGGCGGACAGTGGCTGCACACAGGTCAGGGGGCCTGAGGGGTAGACTGAGAAGACTCTGGTAGTTATCGAGGGGTGAACATACTCTTTCAACAGATCATCAAGATCTGGACGTCCTTAACTTTGACGGACTTTCCGTGCTAAACGTGAACAAGTCTCTCTGATTGCCCCACTGCCGTTGCCTCTGTGCTGACCTGCTTCTTCCTCTGTGGTTGCACAAGACAGAAAATGCTTCCCACCTGAATCACGCTGCCCTCCGGTGACCGGAGTGAAGACTGACAGGTATAATTCCAAGAAGGTGGATACCTGCTTGTCCCATCATGCACTGGGAATTGACACCTTCAGTGTGTTTATATGTACTGCTGCATATAGTTAAGGTAACAGGTCAACACTGAAACTTTTGTTATGAAACTCAGGCTTGTGTGTGTGTGTGCAAAAACATGCAGAAGTTTGTGCTTTGGGGAATATTTTACGAGCTGCAGAACAACCCTCATGCTGAAACTATACTCCCTCTTCGCCTCTGAGAGTTTCTTTGTCTACTCTGCAAAATTCAGAGGTATGAATCCACCTGTTTGAGTCCAGATTTTTCTTAATTAACTATTTTAATTAACTATTTAATTTACTACTTAATTTAATTAACTATTTAATTAAAATTAACTATTTTCTTTAGCTTTCGGCTAGTAAAACCAGTTCATGCTCACTTTGTATTTCATTGTCAGGCAGTCAAGGTTATTTCATTCTGAAGCCTAAGTCTATTAAAAGTCACAGGAAGACTATTTCTTTTCTTTTCTTTGAAAAGAAATTTACTGGTTATTTCATTGTACATTTTACAGCGGTTGTCTGTTTTCCTGAAGATTTGCTTTGAAGCTCCTTTTGTTCTGTTTTGTACATTATTGCTGTATCCAGGCACCACAGGTCCCAGTGAAACTGACAAAACAGGCATCCATAGGCATCTACCTCAATCGTGGCTGGATAAGCATGCTTGTAGTGTTAAAAGCATCTGCAGGAAATATGTCATAGAACCTCACTCCAGGAACGCCTTGGTGAAACCCTCCAGTCTACTGGGAAAACAGAGATCTGGATTTGAAAAGTCGATCCTGGCATCTTTCGCCTGCATACCCTGCATGGGTTTCCTGTAGCACCTATCGATTTTGCAGTTTAAGCCAATACAGCTTTTCTTCTATTTCTCCTTTGCTAATTTCTGTGTATGTGGCAGACGTATGTTTGTATGTGCCAGACATATGTTTGTTTGTCTGTGTGTGTGTGTGTGTGTGTGTGTGTGTGTGTGTGATGAACGACCTTCAGTGACACATACCCTCCCTTCAACACTCCAGAGACCAAGTGGTTCATCACTTTGTCCAAACAACATCTGAGTTACTGTAATACATACACTAAATACTTAGCTAAGGGTATGCTTTCCAGCATATGATGACTTTTGATTGGCTTGCCAGTAGATTGACTTGAACTGAAATGCCAATCAGAAACCTCAGAATCTTCTGCATGGTGACCCAAAGACCAACTTCATGAATGTAATGGAAAGCACAGTAAACACACTTTAATGTTGTAGTGCTTCTGGTCTTGTAGTTCTGCTGTTTAAAATCATCTATAGTTGTGCTGCTAAAAAAATCAGTCAAGCTTAAAACCCCAGAAAAGCGATAAATTATTACTGTTAATAATCATTTGTGAAGTTTGGTGCTATATAAACTAGTTCATGAAGCTTAATACAGACCCATGGACTTGTACCGTAGCATTTTGTGGGTAGTAATGGAGAAGTGAAGTCATGAATAATCTAGGCTTCTGCATATGATACTTGGACCTCGCCAACTATCTGGACTGTTTTGGTTGTAAATGATGCCCTAGTTTTGCTGTGACCTGCTGCTTGTTGAGCTCCATAGAGGCACTGCTGGAACACATGCCCCAACATGCTGGTGCACCTTGCCAGGGCAGGCCCTCAGCAGCCTGCAGAGGACGAGCCAACACGTGTCTGGTCACACATACCTCCCCTCTGACTAGGACAGCTGGATCACTGCCACGGTAACTGCAGGGCACAGCGAGCAAACATTCTTCAGCAAAAGACCAACACATTTGGAACACCTCATTGGTGTAAACAGGTTCTTGGTGACTGGGGAAAGTCTCCAGAACCTTCTCCCTTCTCCGTCGCAATGGTTCCTTTAGCTCCCTGCTTCGTCGAAGTCAGGCCATTGTGGTTTGCTGGGCGGGAGTGTTTGGGGTCACCGTGGAACATCTTGCCCTCCCCAGTCAAGTTCTGTATTTCATTGCATGATCATCTTTCGTCGTCAGGCACTATTGGCCTTTAGAGCTCCGGAAGAGGGTTGTGCAGCAAATTTTGAGTGTGTCAAGGAAACTCCAGGTCCCTGGCACTTGCTGAAGGAAGTCTGCTGAACAATGAAGAGTGAAGTCCAGATCGTAAAAGGAGCAAGGCTTCCACACCCAGTTTCTGAAAGCAGAAAGACCTCAAAGGAATCTGTGTGCCAAGATTCCATAAACTAAGCTTTGTGGATGTTTGGACTAGAGTCCCACCCAGTCACGATGATAGGATCTATGGTCTGAAGACAGAACACAGTGAAAAGAGAAAGGGAAGACAACAATCAGTAATAATAATGGCATCGATGTCATTGAGATGTTAACCAAACAGGTGCAAGCCTGGCTGACCAATCAGATGAGACGGTGGTTATGACATGCACATAGCATGTATTGTCTCTCATAGAAAATTACATGGAATGTTTTGGCTAAATTTATTGCTAGCCAAATCTGCTGTGAGGCAGGCTTTCTGAGCGTAAGATGTTGATTGTGGATTGCCAGAATCTTGAGAGTGAGGAAGGTTTGGGGAAGGGTGGTGTGCCGTGTTAGACCAGGAAAGGGCACATTAATGGATATTCAAACAAAACTCGACTGGAAAATGTAGCTTGGCCTTCCCCTTGTCAGGAACAACTTCCTTGTCTCTCGGTCCTTCTCTCAGTCTTCCTCGGCTGCCCAGTCCCCAAGCCCCCATCCCGTACCGAGCTATCCGGGAAAGCTCTCACTGCGGAATTGGGGGTGGAGGCACTGTGGCCAAGATCCATGTATAAATGAAAAGAATATGTGCAGTTTATTTGCCAATGAGCTGGCAATCTGCATTGTGAATGTTTGCATTCTTCAGTGGGAAGCACTGCATCCTGTTTGGAATGTTTACAGATTGAAGGACACATCTGGGGTGACAGCTGAGAGTTAACTTCCCAGAGCTCATATTCCTGAAATAGGATAACATGGTTCTATATGATGGCTTGGTGGGTTTGTCTGTGCGAGTGTGTGCATGTCCTTGTGTGCGTTTTGGAGAGGATGAGACAGGATGAGACAGTCTTCATTATTATCCTTTGAAAGCAACCCTCTCTATATGTATAACTAAGGAAAAAAAAATTTCCAGCCACTTCGCTTGTTTAACATGTTTAACAGATTTCCTCTGCCATGTTCCAGTCCATAGACCTTCTTAAACGTGCTGACCAAATCTGTAGACCTTCTTAAACGTTCCCTGCTGACCAAATCTGTAGACCTTCTTAGACCTTCACTGTTGACCAAGCCAAAAGGGTGGCATTACTTTACCTGTCGTATCTTAGCAGGGGTTCTGGGTTCTGTCACCTGACTTTGTTCCAAAGTCAGGTGACAGACACAGTAACAGATTTGGCCTCAAATTTGGCTGCAGAATCTTGTTCACACTTGCCTCCTAGCCTGAATGATTCCTATTGTACAGTTGAGGCTCTGCTGTCCCCTTGAATAGGACACCATCATCCACCATCTGTTAGTGCGATTACAGCTAGCCTTCACGCTGTTGGCTATTCCTGTATAAATCCTAGCCCAGAATCCATTTACTCACACTCATGTATGCACACACACACACACACACACACACACAGTCTCAGAATTGAAATATAGGCACTTTGGCTGATTGAATTTAAGAACTTTTATTTTGCCTCTATTAAAACTTCTATTTTGAAAGGGAGCTGCATAAATTGAAAGACCGGTGTTCTGGAATGTTTCAGTCCACAGCCAAGGTAATCCAAGTAGACAAGAACCTTAAGTACATGAGACACGTGCATAATTATTGAATGGGATTTTACTGTTAATTACAAGCAACTGCACTGTAGCTCAGAATTAATCCTTACCTGCATCTGCCAAATTCATACAGAAATGACATCTTCAAAGATGCGCTACCTGGCTTTTATCCAGGAGGATCCAGCCCTTCCAGTTTAAAATTAATTGCTGGTTAATTACCAGGTTTCTCAGATATGTCTAAGCAGAGGAATCCAGGACCAGTGTTTACGAGTCCAGCATAGTTCAGTGCAAGCTTGAATGGTTTAATACCTGTCCATAGGAACTACTGCCCTGATGTCATATAGGAGAGGGAGCCACTGTGGTGGGATTGGTACAGGGTCAAGATATGCTATGCCCATTGCATCCCGGTATATCACCCACCCTGAGTCCTGAGTCAAACTCCATTAAAGCTGATGTAAGTGGGTTACTTTACGTCCTGATAGTGGGAGGGGCTTTGGGGACGGCTGTAGGGGACTGGTTGCAGGGGACTCCTTCGGTGGGGAAGTCCTTCGGAAGTTAGCTAGAACTCGGTGAGCTCAACAAAACTGTCCTTTACCTGCAGATGAAGCTGCCCGTGTTGTTGCTAGGCAGCTCGGCGGACCTGCGGCCCGGTGAGTTTGTGGTGGCCATCGGCAGCCCTTTCTCCCTGCAGAACACCGTGACAACGGGCATCGTTAGCACTACCCAGCGCGGCGGCAAGGAGCTCGGCCTCCGCAACTCTGACATGGACTACATCCAGACAGATGCCATCATCAATGTGAGACCACACCCTTGTTTACTTCAGTTAACATTTCACCATCAACCAAATCTGGATGCTTATAAGGGTTGGACTACATACTTGGTTTCTATTAAAGATTCTGTTGCACATGGGTCTTGCACATGGGTCTTCAAGATCAACTCGTTGGCTCCGTTTCTCTCAGGGGTTTGATTTCTACCCTGTAGTTTATATTAGCTAAAATGATGATTCCTCTTCTTTTTCCTTTCAGTACGGCAACTCAGGAGGGCCTCTGGTGAACCTGGTAAGACTTCTTTCTGTGTTATGGCTCGAGGTCCTAGGGTGTTGGCTTGACATAAGCTAGGAGATGCCTCACTGTAGGCGCTAGGTTCGGACTGTGTGAAGGTCATCTGCTGAGGTGGTGGGTTTGATGGCCACGTAGCACCTCCGTGTGTTTGCTGGCCTCACTGAGAACTTCCACACATTGTAGACAGAGATGATGTTGAGTCATGGGTGTTGTGTCAAAGTGTTTGGAACTTGTAATGTCTAGCATTGGGTAGGGGGAAACAGCCAGGTGGGTGACACTGGTTGTGTGTGTGTGTGTGTGTGTGTGTGTGTGTGTGTGTGTGTGTGTGTAGGATGGAGAGGTTATAGGGATTAACACTCTAAAGGTGACAGCCGGAATCTCTTTCGCCATTCCCTCTGACAAGATACGCCAGTTTCTCACCGAGTCTCATGATCGACAGGCCAAAGGTCAGAGATGTGGGTCGGGATTGTTAAGCGGGAACCAAAAATACTGATCTGGCATCAGTTTTTGCCTTGTTTCCCATAAATACTGCAGTACAGATCAGTACACTTTGGAGATTTTATTATAGAAGTCAAAGAATGTTTGCTCTCTGTAATACAGACTTGGAGAAATCTCACTGTACTGTGCATGATATAAAATAAGGATTTCAGATTACGCTGAAATAATCCCGATTCCCTCAGCAGTCAGACTTTCTCAACACAGTTTTCTTCTGCAGGAAAAACATCTACAAAAAAGAAGTACATTGGCGTGAGAATGATGACCCTAACTCCAACGTGAGTGACCTTTTGACCTCCTCCTACGCTGCTCCCATTATGACAGTAATAATAATGGCGTTCAACTTGGCACGTGCCTCTCAGAGAGGAGAGAGCTGTTGGTATTGTCCGTATGGAAACATACAGAACTTCTGCCTCTTTCGCAGTCTGGCTAAGGAGCTGAAGAGCAAGCAGGCGGACTTCCCGGATGTCACATCCGGAGCGTACGTCATCGAGATCATTCCCAAAACTCCGGCTGAAGCGTGAGTAGCTCCCAGAAGCACTGCAAAAACTTCCGTGTACCGTCTGGGACTCCAGTCCGACATGGTGGTTGACCAGCAGGCTTTGTCACATTGACTTCTACGAGCCTGACCCCCGTCTGGGGCTTGAGCGTTTAGTCTCGACATTAGTGGTGCAGGGAAACAGCAGACGTGGGTTCATGACACAGCAGACGAGAGTTCATGACACAGCAGACGTGAGTTCATGACAAAGCAGCACGTATTTGTTACACCAGAGGTTACATGTGGTTTAGTGTCAAGATAAAGTCATTGCTGATAATAAGAATGGCTTGAAATGACTAACCCTACATATAATACCGTGGGTCATTTTCTGCAGCTTACATTACAGCACACAATAGGACAAATCTTTTATCTACATAGCCAGAAGTATATTCTGCCAAGGCTGAGGTAAATTCTGCCAATGTCCATTTTTGGAATCTATAGCAATTTCTGTTGGCATAAGTTAGATAAACTTAATGCTTATTTTAGAAGTGCGACTGCTGAGGTTGGTGTATGTTAGGTAACGCAGTGCCTTTCCTTTTTAGGGGTGGGCTAAAGGAGAGTGATGTCATCATCAGTATCAACGGCCAGCCAATCACCTCAGCGAGTGATGTCAGCACGGTCATAAAGAAGGATGACACACTTCGGACAGTGGTCCGCCGAGGAAACGAAGACGTCATTCTCACCATCGTCCCTGAGGAAATCGATCCTTGACCCCCCCCTGCGCACACACACAAACACACACACACACTCACACACACCTGACCTCTTGCTCAACCATGAGCTAGTTCTTAGAAGAACAGACTTTTACAGTGTGTGACAGAAGACATTCGTTTTAGCTCATGTAGAAACATAAGTCTCTCCATCTATAAACTTTAGAGACTACAGTTCTAAACTGTCCTGCCCTCTCAACAGCCCCTCCCCTCTCCATCTTTAGAGACTACAGTTCTAAACTGTCCTGCCCTCTCAACAGCCCCTCCCACTGCCCCACCCCGTGTCTTCTTGCTTTTGATATCTCAGCTTTAGTTTCAGTCTGTTATTAATCAGTTCTTATTATGTCTGAAGAGAAAAGATTCAATTATAAATGCATTTAACGGCTTAAAAGAGTGTCTGCGTATTGAAATTGATCGGGAATCAGCTCTAGCCTACGTTTTAGTTTTCTTCTTTGTGTGTATCAGAAAGTCAGTGAAGATTTGTTTTTGTTCGTTTTTTTTTTTTTTGTCTCCCTAAATACCAACAGGTTGTGATACTTTCATTAATAATAGCTTTAGCAAATGACTTTTTTATATATACAAAATTAGGTTTTTTAATACAAAAGTTTTCTTTACAATTTAATGTTTTAAACCGTAATTAATTTGATTAAAGAATTCTGTCCTGTGAAAACAGCACTGCGTGTCCGTGGAACTTCGATTACATTCTGTAGATCCACATAAGAGTAATGAGGTGCAGCAGATCTCTGCTGATGTTTCAGCTAACAGGCGCGTAGCCAGCATTGTGATGGGGGGGATGTTTTCCCCCCAAAAGTGGACTTCATTTGGCTCTCTACTCCAATGCCCCCTAAATACACGAGCACACTTCAAACCTTTTAATTTAGACATATT
>JAOYMR010000011.1:15773890-15793981 GCA_025802075.1 Tenebrosternarchus preto
TACACTATATACTGTACATGTCTATACATTATACACTACAGGTCTATACACTATACTGTACACGTGTATACACTATAAGCTTTACATGTCTATACATTATACACTACAGGTCTATACACTATACTGTACACGTGTATACACTATAAGCTTTACATGTCTATACATTATACGCTACATTTCTATACACTATGTACCCTGTACATGTCTATACACTATACACTGTTGTGTATGTGTTTTTGTGTGATAAGCATTTTTGGAATCATTTCTTTACCTTTATGACTTCTTCCAGTCATGTGAATGCTGTTTTCCTCTGAATTAAACCCCTTCTTTGCAGAAAATCCTGAATTTGCATAAATGTCCTCACCCATCTTCATTCCCTCTTTAGGAGTCGTAAAGCATGAATCAGCTGTGATTGGCAAACCAAATTTAATTAGATTTTCTCATTTGTGAAAGATGAAAGCTTACTCTGCACTCAGACAAAGAAAAGTGAGTGTGTGTCTGTCTGTCTGTCTCTCTCTCTCTCACTCTCTGTGTGTGTGTGTGTGTGTGTGTGTGTGCATGGTGTGTATATACACCTGCATGCATGGATACTCTCCTGTTATCTTAATTTGCCTGTTCCTCTTTTAACAAATCAAGCTGATCTTTTTCTTCTATGCAAAAGAATGTGTGGTTTCCGAATGTGGACCTGAATTACATCAGATTATATATTTATCACAGTCAAGTTTTCCAGAGACTGATCACTTCACTGCTCAAATCACTCCACACATTAAGCCACACCTCATACTCATATATATATATGTACTGTACTTAACACACACAAACACGGCAGAAAAAACAAAACAAAACAAAGGACATCAGAGTCTTTTTACAGTGAAGTGACAGACATTGTCAGGTTCCGTAGTCCACCCCAGGTTTTCCCTCTTTCACGTTCCTTAGTCCACCCTTTTCCCCCTCATTATCCTTCCCCCCACCTGTTCCAAATTTTCCTCCCATTTTCTCCCTTATTTAAGGTTCCCAGTTTATCTTCAGTTTGTGGGTTATTGTTCTGGGGTGTCTGGATGTTATGCGCTTGATTTAGTTATGTTATACTTTCCTTGTAGGTTCTTTCTCTATTCCGTTAACTTTGTTCCATTCTAGTTCTGTTTTGTTTAGGTAATCATCCATGTTCAGTTTCTGTCAAGGCCCTATGTTTTGTAGTTCTTTTTTGTGCTCCGTTATGTTTAGTTAAATGGGTACAGTGGGTTCTTGTGGTTCCCCTGTGTTGTCTTGTTATCCTCTTGTGTGTTCTCTTTCTTGATTATTATGTATAAGTTTTTTAAACCCTTTTAGTTTTCATCTCTGCCTGTGATCCCCTAATCTCCATTCTGCATGTGTTCTACCCAAGCCAGCCAAACGTTACAGACCTGTCCGATATGCAGTAGTCTCTAAACTCACTTATGCCCCTCTGTTCTGCTTTAATTAAAGCGATGCCATTAACAGATTAATATTAGCCCTTTTAAAAGGGCACCTTTTGTAATCTTAAGGCTCCATTACCCCACCTTGAAACCTGCCAATGTGTTATTCAGAGCACCATGGGCAATTACTGTTACCCCAGCTGAAAGGGCAACAGGAAGACTTGTGCAGGGAGGGGTTTCCTCTTTCCAGTGAAGGTCAATTCAGTGCATGTGCTTTGGACTTGAGTGGCAATTGGGTTTTCCCATTACTGCTCAAAACAGAGCATGTTTATAATGATGAGTGAGAGAGTGTGCCAAGCCACGAAGAACACAGGAGGGGCATGGTGGCTGTGTGTTCAGACTATAGTTTCTGATTTGGTGGAGGCAGGACCTCATAAGGTATCTTGTTCAGGGCAACTGTGGAAACATGCTGTTACATTTACGTGAGAGATTGGGCTTCTGGCAAACTAAACACAAATTCTGTAAAATGATGCATGGAATGAGTGGGTCAAAGCAAATTTTTGCAAATTTTTTCACTGCCGGACTTTCAGTGCATGTGTACAGTGTTCCACAACCAACACTCTACTAAATAGTCTCATGTATCACAGTGTAGAGAGCATCCAGCCAGAGGGACATGCCCACTGACACCCACCCACACACACACACACCACACCACACTTGCCTTACTCCCAATCACCTAATTATTGATTATTACTCATCATTGTGAGTAGCTGTGCCTTGTTCGATGGTTCTCCTCTATAAAGTCTGCAGGTGCTCATCTCCAGTGTTGCTTTTGCTCTCCAACAGTGCTGAAGCCCCTTCCCATCGTCGTGCTGCTTTCAGCTTGACACTCTCCTTTTTGTTGAGTCACTCGTCATGGACAATGACGTTGCTCCCCAGTCGCACTTGCTTCCCGCTCGCTCCCTGCTGCCGTCACGTAATGACATATTCATAGAGCTCTGCTTTCAGTTTAATTATATACAAATATCAATGC
The DNA here is from genome assembly GCA_025802075.1 of Tenebrosternarchus preto. Taxonomy (NCBI): domain Eukaryota; kingdom Metazoa; phylum Chordata; class Actinopteri; order Gymnotiformes; family Apteronotidae; genus Tenebrosternarchus; species Tenebrosternarchus preto. The sequence goes on from JAOYMR010000011.1 coordinate 15,776,318, forward strand.
ATCCTGAAAGCTGAAGAATCCTACTGATCACCAGCCATCAAGATTTAGACCACCAGTACATCCAGATTTATGTATTGATTTGTTATGCCTTTTGACTGTGAGCCTGAAAAGCGTTTTACAATGTTCATCTAGACTTGTTTATCTAGATTATATAAAGTTCTCACACTCACACAGTTTGTGTGTATAAACAAAGTGTATAAAGTCGATCCCCTCCCATGTCAGCCTTACCAGTGGGCTGATGGGAATTGATTTTTTTTTTTAAAAGGCACAATGACATAATTGCAAATGACCTTTAAATACCTTCTTTGTTAATGATAGGTCTATTATGAATGGTTTGTTAACTTTATTAGTAAAAACTATAATTAACACTTGGGAGTTTACAAAGGGAAGGTTTTCTTGACTGAAGTCATTTTAAAATTCGGTTCACGTCAGCCTGCTGTTTTTTTTTTCTGCTGGAACTATGCATCAGTGTTGCTTGACTGGTGTTAATAATTTTTGCAGTGTATCTCTTATAGACTCGTCATGCTCAAGAGAATATAACAGCTGGGTGCTTGAGGAACTGAACTAAGAATTTTAAGCAACAAACTTGAAAAGAATAACTGGGATTTGTCATTCCTGTATGTGTAAAACAAAACATAAAGAACAATATACTTCATCCAGTAACAATGTCTAATTTCCATAGTGAGAATGTTTATCCAGTATTATGACCTCAACGGTAACTGTATCTACCACAAACATACAGTACTGTGTAAAAGTCTTAGGCAACCATTAGGTTTATTGCTTTATTGATTTAACAACAGTATAATGACCATATATAAATACTTATCAGTCTCTTTATTAGAATATATTCAGCATTATGCTTCCAATTTTGTTAAATAATATGGTTTCATCACTTACATGTCTATGGTTGGTTTCAGTAATGTATCTAATATTTTTCAAGTGGAAACAATTATATCAGAACATGCATAAATGCTAGTGGAGTGTTCAACAGTCCAGTTCTACAGACTGTTCAGATTTGCAAAATCTAGTTCAGACTGCCACTATGTACAGGTCTACGTATGTACAGTTTGCCACCATGTACAGTTTTACAGACTGACACCATACCATCAAACTGCCACCAGACAGCCATCTACCAAAAGGATATTGAGGGAAAAAAAACACAAAAGAGTCTCCAGTGAAAAACATTAGAACAGCAAAACAGAATGGGGACTGCTGTGTAAAAATGTGAATCAACATTTATGCAGACACCAATCAGAGGGGAGTGCCATATTGGGTGAATTCTTTGTCTTAAAATAGAAGTACACGCAAAGTTGTTTAAGTGCATTAGTAATGAAGAGGGAGAGATCACAAAGAGATGCCCTGCTCTGTTTATTTATTGATGTTGGAGTTTCTTTCCCCAGGCTGTGATGCATAGTGACTGATGGAGTACGAGTGAGAGAGGGGGAGAGATATAATGAAAGAAAGATCGAACAAATCGAACACAGAAGAAGAAGAGGAAGGTTTGAGAAAGAGAGGTCAGCCACTTGCTTCATTGTCTAACAGCCCAGATGACTGACCCCAATTTTTTCCAACAGGGCTGAAGGACCTTGAGAAGGACCTTTGCTTACCGCCCGGAAACACCTCGCTGCAACAAGAAACAAAACGGCAACGCTAACCGGGCTCAGTGGCACTAGACAGCCAACAGGACGTTCACGAATGTGCATGTTACAGGCCATGCAGACTGGCTAGATAAAGGGCATTTGAGTCTTTTTATAGTACAGGGTGAGGTGACAGACCTGTCCAATACGCAGTACAGTCTATAAGCTCACTTACGTCCCTCTTTTCTGCTTTAAAGCTGTGTCATATTAATAGATTAATATTAGCCCTTTTAAAAGGGCAACCTTCTTAATCTTAAGGCTCCATTAACCCACCTTGAAACCTGCCAATGTGTTATTTAGAGCACCATGGGCAATTACTGTTACCCCTTGCTGAAAGGGCAACAGGAAGATTTTGTGCAGGTGGGGTTTCTCCTTTCCAGTGAGGAGACCTCAGAAGGCATCTTGTTCGGGTTAGGTGTAGAAACGTGTTACATTACATAAGAGAGCTTTTGTTCAACTAAACATTCAGATTCTGCAAAATGACAGAATGAAATGAGAAAAATCATTGGAAGACAGCAAATCAGCTCATTGTTTTCAGATATGAATAATTTCAAAATGAATGATACTTTTTTGTTAATTTTTTTAACCTTAATGTATACATAAATATATATATAAAAAAATAACTTTCCACATTCTCCACATTCTCTTGTGAAAAGAAAGAGAGAGTGAGGAAAAGAGAGAGGGGGAAAGAGAATGGGAGAGAGAGAGATTCATTCCTATTTCAGATTCATTCCTGTTTTCTACACCTCAAAATATTTCTGATAAAAAAAAATGATGAGGGGATGGGAAACATGTACAAAGCTAATGTCATATTCATACGTCATGCCAAAAAAAAAAAATTCCAAAAAAACAGAGAGCTCTTTGGTGTTTGGTGGCAGCATGGTTAAAGGGGGCATGGAGGGCTGGTAGAAGCAAGAGAGAGAGGAAGGAGGAAGAAGAGGAGGAGGAAGAAATTGTGATTAAGAGGTTGGGAAGGCCCTTGATCTTGTTAGGGAGGCCGGATTTCTCAATGGCCTTTGGTAGTGGAGGCACGAACGACGACGTAGGTCCAACTCTGGAGTTCTGCAGAATGTCCTATTGGGTTTCTGCAGAATTTTGTGCCTCGGGTTCAAAAAGCAGAGCTGGCTATTCAGGATTCTCTGGGATATTCTTCACCAGTGGATTTGAATGTTGTGAGATTTTCACTTCTTATGTAGCCTTGAGGTACTCCACACTTCACCAGCTTCATTTTAATTCGATGTGATCCTTTATGCTTTCAGTATGAATCTGAATGGAGCACTGACTAAATTACTGTAATATATCAAAAGTGCATGACGGACTACACGAGACATGTAGCTAGTATGGAATGCACTGGAATAAACATGATTTAGCCCCCACACACACACACACCATGAACACGCGTGCACAGGCACACAAACACAAACAGGGACACTCACACACGCACCTCTTTTTTGTCTCTTGCATGTTCCCAGTAGGTAAAAGTAAAGGAGGCTGTAGATCAATTTGTTTGATCCCTCCTCCACTCAGGTCTTTTCGTGTGTGGGCGCGCGCGCGTGTGTGAGGTGAGGGGGGTGCATGCGTGTATTGGCATAATGCTATAAATTAAATGTCATAAATCGTCGTTTCACCACCACAGATTACGGCTTTTTAAATAACTAGCCACGCTAAACTGGTGAGGTCGAATTTTCATTCTAGGGAAAGATAAGGAAAGGACTTTTGTTTCATTAACAAAAGGTTAATCGGTTGTTTTGATAATACTGTCCAGAATATACAAGTTATAGGTTATAGCCAAAACCAAACACCTTCACAACGATCTTAAATTGCAATTTGATAGAAGGCGACGTGGTTGTCAGGGCAGCTCTAGCTAGTGAAATAAGGTAAAGATCACGGCGAATGTTTCGGTTGCGCGGGGGGATATCTGTGATCTTTTCAAAAGATGACCTTCCAATTAGAGCGGACAGGCAGCACAGACCCGTTATCGTCTGTAAGGGAAAAACAACATTCAAAGTGATGTCTAGTCGGTGTTTTTGTTCACATAACCTTAGACAATATCTTAGGGCTATTTATAAAGAGATCCGATTAGAACATTAACGTGAACTTTCGCTGCTGTTAAAATTAACATGCGCTTAAATATTGAGATTAGTACGCCCCTCGTGACAAGCCGCGAGGCGCTCCATAATTGGTCGAGCGAATTCCCTAACCGTGCTTAAGGCGACGGTTCCTGTGCGTTTCGTGCCCCGCTGCCAATTTATATAGCCATTACTATGATGCTCGCTTTCTGGTTGCGTGGAAACCGAATGGGCTCTTTTCATCGAGCGAGACGAAGCATTTAGCGGATGTAAAGACACGGGCAAGGCGGAGTAACATTCCTGTGACTGTGGTCCTTTCTTGCTGGGTTGCCTGTTTAACATAAGGAACAGGGACAATTAAAGAATCGGCGCAACTTCCGAGGATCCCGTCGTGTGAAAGAGGGTCATCAACAGAAATGTAAGTCCCCCCTCCTTCGCCATAGGTTACAAAGCTTTGCAGCATGCTTAAAAGAACTTAACAAATTTTTCGGTTATAAAATCATCTTTTACAAAAGAAAGTTTAAACCCGGTTGAACTTTGAATTCTGCAAACGCGTAATTCAGACATTGGGGGATTTGGCCCGCGCAGCCCACCCACGGCGTTAAACTTGGCTTTATATCGGTTACTAACGGTCTCTCTGGACGTGACAAACGTTTAAACCGAAGGCTATACCGCGCTGAACGACTGGAAATCCTGTTGAGTGACGAGGAGAGCGTCTATAAAACAAATTCTGCTGTTATTATCGTTGTAGTTTTTGACGTATTTATGACGTTAATGGAAACAACAAAACTTAGGTTTTGTTTAGCGCGGACGTTGTTTCCATGGAACTCTTTCTACCAGTTATAGACTCGAACTACCTGAAATCACGTTGTGTGGAAGATTTTCAATAAATGACGGATCCGCTGGAGTGTCGAAGGTTACTTTAGTGTGGTCTCAGTCAGCCTACTATAACTGCTGAGTTATTGTCTTATTACTGAAGATAATTAGAAAAGCTTGGCTATTTATGTTGATTGAGGCAGTAATTGCCTTCAGAATAAATGAGTTAACGATGGTACAATTACTAGAGTTTATTTCTAACCTCCCCCCCCCCATTCATTTAAGAGGCTTGTCGAAATTCGAAAGGCCTATAGACACGGGAATTGAGTTCACATTCCGCTTGATATATTCGCTGCTGTTTGGTTATTGGTATATTCTCTTGTGTTTAGTTATTGGAATATTCTCTTCTGTTTAGTTATTGATATATTCGCTGCTGTTTGGTTATTGGTATATTCTCTTGTGTTTACTTATTGGAATATTCTGTTTAGTTATTGATATATTCGCTGCTGTTTGGTTATTGGCAGATCGATTTAGTGTCAGTGTTCTGGTCGGGCTAATAAAAATGATGAATGATGCGGGCGGGGGAAGAGCGCTCCTCGGGCATCCGTTTGTTTAAGTAAAACGGTAGCGTCAGCGAGCTTCAAGATGTTAACATGCAAAACAGCCATGTCATTAAACTCGGCTGTAACTGTATAATAGGCCATTATTATTATTATTATTATTGTTGTTGTTGTTGTTGTTGTTGTTGTTGTTGTTGTTGTTGTTGCTATGGTTATAACTACATGCGCTTTTATCGTTTCATTATTCTTTATGTACTGCGAATACAGAAGTTATTTGAAATGGTAACGGTATATCCAGGTCTAGCTCTCATGGCATCTCATTTAGTTTGTGAAATTTAATTTGAATATAGTAGGCTTCTGTATAAGGCTTATCGATAACGCAGTGTAGCCTATTGGATTTATGTTCACAATAGAGTGTCTCTGTGGACTTGTATTGGCTGTGGTACAGTGCTGTTTGATTATGTCTGTATTGCAGGGTGTGTCTATAAGCATCAATAGAATATTTTTGTAATGCTCCTTGAGTCAGTGACATCAGTAAGCCATTGGATTTCCATATGTAATACAGAGTATCTCTAAAGATAAGATGAACATTTCACGTTTATGAAATGTTTGATTTCCTCTGTGCTTCTATTTGATTAATTCTTAAGATAACAGCGTGGCAAAGTTAATTTAAGGTGTCCAGAAAACTAAAGTGGAAGGCACTCTTCTCCTTCCATGGCTTCTGACTGCAAGTGCTGCAGCTGTATGCGGTGTGTTAGTACTGTCGGGTGAACCAGTGACCTCAGTTTGACCAGGCAGCTGATATTGCAGAAGACAGGAGATCGATACATGAGTGAAAGTTGGAACGGGGTGGGGTGCACAACGCTTCCTGATGGATCTTAGGAGAATGAAACACATTCAGATGTACTGGCAGTTACTTAAAGATCATTTACAATCCGACCTACAAATATGATCTTTTTTGTGGTAATTCAACAAGTTAAATGAATACTCCAGCACTAAACCATAAACATGTTTTATTCATCAGTCTGAGAATTTTAAGATGGTTTCAGGGTACTTTTTGCTGAGTGCTTGGAATTACAGATTATCAAATCATGACGTTATTGAATTGTGCCCTGTGACAGTCCATGGGATGTGATTTCTTTGGATCTGAAACCATAAAGAATTTGACAAAGAAATCCTGCTGAAACTGTTTGAATCTGTTGTGGATGTTGGCTGTCTGTTCTAGTGTTCTCCTCTAGCCTTGTCTGTGGTTTTTGTCTCTCCTCATTTTTAACTCTTGTGTCATCCAACATATCTTCCCCATTGATTTTTGGGGGGAGTTTACACTCCTTGGTCTGTTTTTGACTTTCCTCTCTTTGTCCTCTCTTTGTCTCTCTCTTACCCTTTCTTCCTCTCTCTCTCTCTTCCTCTCTTCTTCTATTTGCCTATGTGGATAGCCCCACACTATCACTTAAGAAATGTCATGAGAGGACCCCGTTGTGCGTTCATAAGGGTTGTAGAGTGGTATAATGTTACCTTTGAATATGCACAAGCCTACTCCCTGCATCTTGCTCTTGCCCTTGGGACTCCCCCCATCCCCACCTCCATCCATACCTCCACCTTCTTTCTCTCCTAAGAGGGTAAACCTGCTCCCTCTAAGTATACACTCTGCACTCCCATACAGTACTGCTGGAACTATGTCTGGGTGTTTTGGAACACAAGAGGTGATAAACATCTTGGCCCATTTCCTAGCAGACCTCTGGCAGAGGGTGATATGTTAGCCTGTAAAGAGCTCTAAGATCTAGCCCTTCCCTCTATTTCTCTCTCTCTCTCTCTCTCTCTCTCTCTCTCTCTCTCTCTCTCTCTCTCTCTCTCTCTCTCTCTCTCTCTCTCTCTCCCATTCTCCTGCACAGTCTCTCTCCCACTTCCTCAAACTTCATTACAGGGGCCATTTGCCTGGCATTTCGTCAACTGCTGCAGTACAGTGTTTCACTAGCTTCCACAAACACACTGCATGCTGCTTCAGGCCGCTCACCCTTGTTATACAACGCTAAGAGGTACTTAGAGATCGATTTCATTTGGAAGTTGCGTAAGCCGATATTGTCGGGCCCACAGTCGTTTCTGTTTTGTACGGACGGTTCTGTAAGCATACACAGAAACCCTGCTCTCTTGTCATTCTTGCAGGGTGGGTCTTGTGGGAGAGTGCGACTTGCTCGCCTACTATTTTGGGATGTGATACCAGAGAATGATGGTTTATTTTTCGGTCTCATGTAAGACCAGTGTTTCTTATTTTCATACTAGAGTTAATATTAATAACGGAGTGGAAAAAAGCTCTTAAATGACAATGACAAGGCTGGTGGCTGATGGGGTAGAGGGGTTTGTAAGAGGATAGTTGGTGTTATGTGTTCCTCGAGTATTAATGAGCTGAGGTGGGAACAGCTGTCTTCTGAGGCTGAGGGCTCAAAGCCAGCATGAAAATACCAGCGGCATAAGCCCAGCCATCCTGCCACATCTGCGGACAAGGGCATAGCGGCATCGGCGTTCCTTGCGAGGCTCAACCAATCACGGAGTCCTGAACCTACCTCTTCAACTGCTCTCCTCAACTGGCCTGTGGTAACAGTGGAGAGGGGAAACCATAAATGATCTTATGTTATATCTTATGTTATATTTGTTATATTCTACCCAGTCAGCGTCCGAGTGCAAACTGCTACTTGTGGGCGACTGTTATGTCGCTGGTAACTGTAGCAATAGGCCAATACAGCACGGACTTCAGGACTTCTCCACAGTCTTCAGTTTGCAGGAGGAAATAGGCAATCACATCAGTGAAGATGGAAGTTCTTTTCACGTTTTAACGGATGGGTGGATGGATGTTCTCAAAATTTGGGCTCCTTTTATGAGGCCGTGTATAGCCATGGATAGAAACTGCTTAGTACCTTGCTATGGCTGAGAGAAGGCGGGACAGCCAGAGATGATTAAGAAAAGGACAGAGGTGGAGAGAGAGAGCGAGAAAGAGAACTCCCCATCGCTAGCAGCAATTAGAGCAGCTAGTCTCCATCTGTGCATGAAATAACACACTCCAGTCTGCAGGACATTTCAGCCATCAATCAGTAGCCTGTTAATCTGTGTGTGTGTATGTTTTTGTGTGTGTGTGTGCATGATTGTAGGTATAAGGGATGCAATTCTGTATTAATTACAGGGCATTCAAAGTAGGATATGCACACACACACACACACACACACACACACAGGGATCCTGGAGTGCCTGGAGGAGTAGCTAGCAGAGTCTGCAGACATGGACAAACAATGAATGGACAGCTCGATGGAAATTCATGGTGGTTGGAGCTTCAGACCAAACAGGTGGAAACGAACAAACTGCATCATCAAATAATGTGACATGTTTGACATATTCTGCAGGTGCTGTTCAGGTCCTCAATACACCATTGCATTCCCCATTAACGTGTAGTGTTCTTTTTTCTTTACCCAGGGTTCACAGTCGTGGAGGAAGTCAGCACCTGGTCCACCCACTCCATACCCCCTCCTCCCAACAGGTGGCGCTGTGAAGGGAGCATGTCTCGTGCGTTGCCATGCCGCCGCTGTCCTATTGGCTGCTGCGTCACTTCGTGGTCATGTGCCTCCTGCTGCACAACCTGGTGCTGATGGTGTTGTGCTTCCACTATACAGCCACTTCCTGCTCGAAGCGCTGCTACTGCTCAGAGAGCGAGGGCCCATCCGGGGGCAAGACCACGCGCTGCAGCAACTTGCGCCTGACTGAAATCCCGCGGGATATCCCCAACGACACGCGCCGCCTCTACCTGGATTACAACCTCCTAACCAGTGTCCCCGTCAGTGCTTTTCAGGACCTGCCCCTGCTGGCTGAGCTGGACCTGTCCCACAATGAGCTGGCCCTGCTGGAGCCCGGTGCCTTTCGGGGCCTGGCCACCTCGCTCCTGTTCTTGGACCTGTCCTCCAACCGGCTGGCCACATTGGACCCCGACGCCTTCGAAGGCGTGCGGGCGCGTTCCAACCTGACGGGCAACCCCTGGCACTGCGACTGTCGGCTGCAGACAGCGTTGCCACGGCTGGACCTGGAGCCCGTGTCCCTCACCGGCATCGTGTGCCAGACGGCAGAGCCCGAGGACTCCGGTGCCAAAGGCGTGCCTTTCCTGCTGGCCAAAGACCTGGATCTGTGCGTGGTGCTCAAAAAGACCACAGACGTGGCCATGCTGGTGACCATGTTCGGCTGGTTCACCATGGTCATCTCCTACCTGGTCTACTATGTGCGTCACAACCAGGAGGACGCCAGGCGTCACCTGGAGTATCTCAAGTCTCTGCCCAGCAGGCAAGGCAAGTCTGAGGAGTCTTCCACCATCAGCACTGTGGTTTGAGCGCAGACCACATGCGTATTACTAAAGGAGGAAACTCCTCAGGCTCCAGAAAGGCAATGGGCATGATTGGTATCAGAAAAAGGTACGTTGCAGTCTGGGCTCCTATAAAGGTGCCAGCCAATAAAAAAAAACTTATGTTTCCAAAAATGGGTGTGGCTGAGTGCCCCCAAGTCTTCAGTCACTCACACTCTTTAGAGTTTACTTCACCTTAGCAGGTCCACAAGTCAAAGTAACAAGGCCCTGCTGCCTCATGAGTGGATCCTGCAGCCAGATAGAAGAAACCTGCCACCAGCCTTCGATCTCAGGCTTCAGGGTTGGGGGGTGTGGGTCCGTGGGGGGTAGAAAGTTGGCATACAGGATGTCCTCCAGGACGTGTGGTGCGGCAACAGAGATGCAGGGGCCATCTAATCTTATCCGCATGAATAATTGATCCCAGGCCAGCTAGGCCTGGCTGAGCTGGCTGAGCGTTGCTTCTGTGTCGGAACTTTTTAAAGGAGGTACCGTAGTTTCTTTCTTCCTCCTTCCAGCCGTCTTTTTTCAGGAAGCAGTCCCATTTAGATGCAAGAGCATGCAGCATCGAGCACTCTCGTTCCAGCGGAATCTTAACAAGCGAAGACTGGAAGTACATCTCTGCAGACCAAAGCTGCAGCATATGACAGAGTCACGCGCAAATTCACGCGCAAATGCAAGTCTGTCACTTGCAACAGAATTTCCCAGCAAGTCCGTAGGTTATAGAAAAATAAAAGATAATGCATTTTTTTTTGTGATACAACTAATGATGGATAAATGATGTACAAATGTGCAGGAACTTTTAGGGTTCTGTAGGCTTTTACACAGGAAGAGTCCACGTCAGGAGATAATTTGATAACATTCAAAACATTACTTAACAGCTTGAAGTTAAGAACAGACAGATTTTGAATGCAGTTGTGACTTTTGCATCACAGAGGGAAATCAGTTAAAAGTTCTAAACAATTCTAAAACATGTAATGGTGCATCATTTCCTCAGCTTGACAGACAGTAGCAAACGTCATTCAAACATTCTGGTTCAAAAGCTTCTCACCCCCCACCACATCACATTATCATTTACATCATAAAGAGCCACATGAACATTTAATAGTAAACTATTAAGAACTGCATTTCCCATAGCTGCAAGAACTATAGTTTGTTATTATTATTATGATTATGATGATGACTATTGTTATTAACTGTAAATGCATTTTTGCTTTATGGTCATATACTTTGGTTTCTTCCAAATACAGTATTCATGATGCACTTTAATGGAAAAATCCAACACCAATGTAATTCCGTTTTATTAAAGATACTATAACACACTTAAGGAGTTCAGTTTGGTACTGCTTTAGAAACCAGTGAGAGTTTTCCATTGAGAGTTTTCCTCGTTTGATTTTTGCACTCAAGGTAACTGCATACACACACACACACACACACATACACAAACACACACACACACTTATGCACTGACCTAGGTGTGAATAAAACTGTGAACATCTTGTTGGAGCTGTTAAATCGGCACAAACATAGACCAGACCCTGCAAATATGGGCATGTGATTAGAACTGCTGAGAGAGAACATGTGACATCTGGGCAGAGAGAAGTGAAATAAATGTGCTTATGTTCTAGAACACTCCCTATGGAACATGCTTAACTTCTAAAGCACAATCCATATGGCACATGCTTATGTTCTAGAAAACAGTCTCTATGGAATATGCTTATGTTCTAGAACACAGTCCCTGTGGAACATGCTTACGTCCTAAAGCATAATCCATTTGGCACATGCTTATGTTCTAGAACACCATCAGACCATATGTTTTAGCATACAAATGTAAAAATAATTGTATTCAGTTGTATTTGTTCATTGGGCAATCCCTTGTAAAGTAACATAGTCTTTCTACACTGTTTAATTCAGTGACATATATAGGAGGTAGTTAGAGGAGTTACTATCTTCCTATAGTTACTACAGTTCATAACAGCCCAAAATACATTCCAAAGACACAAAATCCCAACAGTCCTCATGAAGCATGCACTCTTGGATAATAATTGTGATGGTAGGTTTGGTCTGTGGTCTCAAAGCAACCCTGTTTTGTGGAGAAGAGGCTGAGTGTGGCAGTAGCAGTGGGTGGAGCAATAACAGGGTGGGGCAATAGCCAGGACTTTTGTAATTGGTGAAGTAACGGGTATGGAATAGGTGTGGCAACAGCAAGGCCCAATCAGGAATCACTGAAAGTGGCAAACCTGATGACACCTGCACCAGTATCTGTGTTAACATTGTCATAGGTAACAGTTCTGTTCCAGAATCCTTCTGTAATTCACAGAACACATTATTTCTCACTCTCATCAGTGCAAACCTTTCATATTAGTGTCGGTGTAGTTGCAAAATACGTCTTCAGTGGCAGGAAAAACAGGATGCTGGAAATCCAAGTTTAACACAGACATCTTTGTTTTCTGGAGTATGTGTTCGGAAACCCTGTCACAACCTGGAGCATGACTGGCCGCCTCTGTCAGCAGGCCTGGTCATTGGAGTCACTGGTAACTTTGGCAACGAAACCTCGGATAACCTTGGCATGTGCCATCCAATCCAGACACTGCCAACTACTCCAGAAACTAGAAACCCCCTTCTGAAAGTTTCAGAATAACACTGTGTTGGAAGTGCTTTTATAATGCATAGAGGTGTATTACACAATGTACTAGTATTGCATTAGTGGTGGACTGTCACCAGAACAGATTTACTCTTTCTCATCCTGAAAGCATGTGGGCACCCATGTTTGAATGCCCTTAGACCCACCACCCAGAGAGATCAGGCACTGGTTGGCGTGCATCTGGGTCAGAGCTTCACTCTGGCAGATAAGCCTGTGACCTCTTTGAATTAAAAAGTTTTATTGTTGTTTGTAAACTTGTTTGGGATCTTAGGATCATACATCCTAAGCAGCTCTTCTCAGATTCAAAAAACAAAACGTTTGCAGTTTTACCTGAAAAAGATTATTAAATATAATTTAAAGATTATTTGTTCCATCAAATAACTCAAAATTATATTGCATGGCTGTTCTGAGGTATTTTCAGAATCTTTAGGAGTGGAAACATTTTGTGGAACAATGCCACCAGCCAGCATCTCCAACTTCCAGGGTGTCCACCCTGACCCATGTTTCCACCCTTGAAAGGCTCCATCCTATCCCTGAGAGTGAGATTCCTCTGATTCTGAGATACTGCTTTTCCCAGGAAGTCTTCAGGACTGTCCCATTAGCTACACCCATCACGCTGAGCTATTTCCATGTCCAGGGGAAGCTTAGACGGCAAGGGGCGGGAAAAATAAAACATGACCTACTCTAGTTATAGTGCTCCAAATAGAACCACTAACATGCATCAAAGTTCATAAGAAAAAGAGTTAAGTGCTCATGTATCAGTTAGAGACTTTAGGACAATAAATGGAAGACAGTGGGAAGTAAATGAAGCTTCTGCTCAGGTGAATATAGGACTGTTGCTGGGAGAGACCAAAATTCTGATGCAGCACAATGTCCGACCTTTAGTGTGGGAGGATCCTGACAGCAGTTGGGGGCAAAAATGGGCAAGACAGGCATTCATCTCAGAGGCAGGTATTTCTACCCTCAGACAAAGCCCTGAGCTTAGCATAAAATCAGTGTCGAGAGGGATGGTACATGACCCCAAGGTCATGGGTTCAAGTCAAGGACAGCCCACCTGCTGTTGTATGGATTATTATATGTGAATCACTCAGGATAACTGTGTTGAAAAATGTTCTTCTGTCTACGATGCCAAAAAAAGCCCTCTGCACAAGTGTACATAAACTATATTACAAGAGCACATCTAATGTTTTGGGATCTTCTTTTTCCCTCTCTCTTCACCTCCCACTCAGGCGAGATATTCATGCTACATTTGAGGCTCCAGGAGATACCAGAGGTCCAGATTCTTGACTCATGATCTGCTAATCTGGCTGATCCACCCTGGTGCCCTTCTTCTGCTTGTGTCACACCAAATGAACATCACTCACTGCTGCAAATGGATAGACTTTACTGTTTGTATTATTGTTATTGTGGTGCCCGATGGTCAGCCAGAAGAGGATGGACACCCCCCCACCCGTTGAGTCTTGGTTCCTCACAAGCTTTCTTCCTCTTGCTCTCAGGGAGTTTCTCTTTGTCATTGTCACTCTTGGCTTGATCACGGGGGGATCAGGCCCGGACATGTGTAAAGCTGCTGTTGTAAAAAGCACTTTTTAAATACATTTTGACTTGACAACTAAAATTATGCAAAAAAGAAAAAAATATTGGACTACAAATGGCTTCTTTGTTAGGATGCAATTCCTACATAGTTATCACACAAACAAGCACGACTTTGCACAACTGTATGTCTCAAGGGATAAAACTGCACAGATAGCATATTGCTGTCAACATCAAGTCAATGGTTCCGTTTCTGTACGAGCTGCTTTGACAACAACCTTCCATTTACCCTGTCTTTATTTTTTTTTTCTACATCGACTTAATTTCTCCTGACAGTTTATTTTAGGAACTTCAAATGCAGTAATTTCCTCTGCACCTCACCTTCAACTGCTCCTGCTACCTTCAACCCTGGGTACTCCACATCCTTTCAGTTTTGCTCTTCCTAAAGTCCTTAACAGCCTGAAGTCCTTAACCGTATTTCTTTATGGATTATAAAAATCTTGTAATCTCATTTGCATCTCAGTTTGTCCTCAGTCGTGGCGGTCCCGACATAATCCCACAGGTGTGCTCTGCCCCGGTAAACACACACAAAATGGCCCTCTGGTGCCGTGTCACAGTATTAAACTTTGTCGTATGGCATGCCAAAATGAACACAACCCAGTTATGCGCACATCCTCAGCTATTCTGCAGAGGGTTACAGCTTGATGGTGGGTGTTTCTTAACAGCAAGGACCATCAAGATGTCACAGAAATGACAAGTATCTTTTATAAGCATGACGACTATCTGGAGAATCATCGAGATGGTTCAGCATGAGAATGCTCTCCGAATAACTGCGATTATTCAGGGGACAGCAACCAGCATGTAAAAGAAGCTACCAGCATGTAACGGAACTGACCAACACGTAACGGAAGTGACCAACACATAACGGAAGTGACCATTACGTAATGGAATGACCATCGTGTAATGGAAGCTACCAACATGGAGCTGACCACTGACCGCCTGAGGCACCTCAGAGGGAAGACTAGAGCGCACCTCAAAGGGGAGAGAACAGAGGGAACCTCAGAAGGGGAAATACTGAAATATACATGTAAAATGTTCCTTTGCTCACATCTCACTCTCTAGAGCACTTGCACACACACACACACACACACACACACACACTTCCAAAAACTTGTACTAAAAATATGAGAGTGTAGTTACTGAGGCAAGCAGTCATACAAACCCACGCATACAGTCATGTTTTTACTATCTTCTATTACTGTAGCTACATAACAGTAATATCCAACCTTAATGTTGACCTTGTTAATGTATTGTATATTTAGTTGTTTTGGTTTTCAGTTGTAAACTGCATTTATGGAGGGAAAACATCCTGACAGGCCTTTAAAATGTCCCCACGGTGTCAAAAAGTGTCAAAGCATTTTCCAGTCATACTACAGACATTTACTCTCCACAAATACATGCCCAATCACACACACATACACACACAAAAACACACACACACAGACACACACACACACACACACACTCATTCTGGCACACACACTGGAAAAATAAATGAAAGGGTACTTTTCAAACAGAACCAACCAGCATATTCTCTATATAATATTTTGAGAATCATTTTAATAAATATGTCCCAACTCTCTCTCTCTCTCTCTCTCTCTCTCTCTCACACACACACACACACACACACACAATCAGAACCAAATACACAGGTATTACATGTACATCTTGTAGTTGTGGCCAAGGAACATTAGTGTCTGTTCCTGTCAGCTCAATGGAAAAGTAAACTAAGAGCCCTTGTGTGTCTGTGGGGGAGGGGGAGAGGGATGGTATAACAGGTAATGTTATACCCTGAGCCAAATACACACCTGTTGCAGTTCGATTTACATTTTAGAGTGGCTCACCTTGCTGTGTATGTGTGTGTGTGACACTGAGTGGCTATTAGGATGTCTGCCTAAGAACATGATGTCTCTGTCTCACTAGCTCAGTCACTCACACACACACACACACACACACACACATTCTGTTCTCCCCATGTATTCATTCATCCTCATCTTTACCAATGCGTATATCTCGTTGCCATTCATCTCAGTTTCCATGACCAACAGTGCCCTCTGCAGGCTCCTTTCAGCAACAGCCCTCCACCCAACCACTCACTTCACCCCTACCCCCCCCAATACACACACATACACACACACATACACACATACATCATTGCCAAGGCTATTGCTCTCTTCCTCTGTGTGAGGAAGTCCTCAGGTTAGTGCCAATGCTTCCACCTGCTGATTGATTGCGAGGATCAGACTATGCAGGAGAGAGAGACAGAGACACAACATGCTCCCACAGAGCAGGAGAAGCCAAGCATAATTACCTCGAAATTACCACTTTCTCTCTGTGGTGCTTCATCATCAAACAGACAGGGGTTTCGCTGGTTACCAGGACCCAGGGGGAGCCTGTGTTTAATTGACTGAAAGCCTTGCATATCTACGGCCTGCACAGAACATATCTGAGCACCCTCACATGCACGATCCTTCCAAATCTGAAAAGCACATCAATGACTCGTTGCTGTAGTAACCAGTGTTCCTCTTCCTGTTTTCATTATCTGCCCAGCTCATCTTCCTTTGACAAGAGTCTCTGAGTTCATAAAAGACTACACATCCTTACATACACATATTCTCACACACACACACACATTCTCACATACACACATTCTCACACACACACACATTCTCACATACACAGGTATTTCTAGTGTTGGGTTTTGCTGCTCATTGGCGGCACTCCTGACCCCTGCTGACACCTGTTGAAGCCTGACGTCAACTGTCAGTGTGTGCCACACACTCTTGCTGGAAGCAGGCAGAGAGTCTGTGAGTGCCAGGCGTGTGCGTCTGACGGACATCTGCATAGGCTCATGTGCTAGCGAGGGTCACTTTTTTGAGATCCATAATTAGTTAAGTTGTCACCAGACACAGGCATCTAAATCACTTTTGTGATACAGATAAACAGGATGTTTATCTTCTCTCAGCTTCAGTTTAGATGTGGTGCTCCAAATGTTTCTAGATATCTATTTTAGGGCCCCGTCAGAGAGGGCCCTGAGGATCGTCATGACTACGCCCTTTCAACACTCATTAAAGGTCGGGAGACTCTGACATCGGAGTTGCTTCCCTTGTTAATGTATTTCTTCTCTTAACTATGAATTATGCTCTACTGTATTTCCTTTATTATATATACTGACATACTGAGAGAACAAGAACAAATGTGATAACACCTGGGTGTGAACATTTGCTGTAGCCTACAGCAAAACATGAAAAAGACCCTCCATGAATCATGAGCCCTTTTGATTTCATCTCATCTGAACCAAATGAGTGCATCATAGTTAGCGTTATAGTAACCAGACATCTCACTTCCTCTGTTCCTTAGTAGTACACTCACTCTTTCAAACATCACTTCCCAATTATTATTTTTCTCTCTGTCTGAATCACTACACACAGTATTGCAATATAGTAACAGACTGCATTTTCTGAGTCATTTTTAAGGAATATGATAGTTTCTGAATGGCTGATTCTTCATGTGAAACAGTTTGTATGACGACATCCCCTACATACGGTACATGGTGTCACCTCACATTTGAACCTCTTTTACTGTTTTTTTTTTTTTTTGCAATCACTAAGACCCAATTTCTGAAACTATGTCTCTTTTTGTCAAAATGTAACACACACAGCAGCCAAAGCCAAACACACAACAGGCAAAAAAGCACTTCATCCAAAACTCTTTAAACCCTTGACAAAATAGTATTTTTGCATCCAAACTCCACTTTTTCCATCTACAGTTTTTTCCAATTGCTGAAACACAATTTTGCAAAGTAGTGTGGTCTTATCAAAATACTAAACACACTTCACAAAACCACACACCCAAACTGCAAATTACCTCCTATAGCCTGCAAAATAAAGCACTGCAATCAAAACTGCATATATCATTGTCAAAATCAAACTTTTGCACCAAGTGGCACACAGACATGCATATTACCAGATTTTTG
>JAOYMR010000011.1:15816443-15828563 GCA_025802075.1 Tenebrosternarchus preto
ACCTATGTTTGATCTTCAATCAGATCTCCCTAGAATGATTAACTAACCTATGTTTGATCTTCAATCAGATCTCCCTAGAATGATTAACTAACCTATGTTTGATCTTCAATCAGATCTCCCTACCCCATTAAAGCATAGCCAGACTGGCACAGACTGAGGTTTGTGGGGACATTTCTGTTGTGTGCGTTTCTGCACAGACTCACACAATTACTTTGCAGACTCACACATGATCTCTGCTTCCACCACAGGCATGTCCAGAAGTTACTGCACATGTGAACACTCGACTGGGACCGTCCTGCTGCATGTCACAGGTCAGTGTATGAGGAACGTTCAGTGTGTACTACACTGAAAGGTCTTAAAGCTTAAGTAACCACTGTTAGGTGCAGGTATGAAGTATTGTTATGAACTCAGTTAAAGGTCCATGTTGTATGACAAGCACAAAGGGTGTGTGTGTGTGGGTGTGGGATTGCTTACTTCTGATCCGTACGTCTGGACAACATGACAGAGCATGAGGAAGGAAATATCAAACAGCAGTGCTCTCACAGACGCAGACTTGGCTAAAAGAAAAAAAAAGAGCACACACACACACCCACACACCCCCCCACACACACACACACCCCGTTGTAGGTTCTATTCTGTGCTTCTACTCCTGCACCACTTATTGAAGTTTAATTTTTTTCCCCACAATTAATTAATGGGAACAGCAGGACTAACCACTTACATCCTTCACCAGTGATGTGTTTTGGAAACTCGTTCAACCTGTGAGAAAAGAATAACCAATTCAGAACCAGCTCTTCAGTGTATAACCACATCTCCTCCTGGATGACCTCCACCCTGATAACACTCCATCTCCTGATCCTCCTGGAAAACTATCCTGATAACAGCTGATGAGCCTGATAATGTTAACAAGCCATCCAGACTTCATTTGCTTCACAGTGGCCACTAACTGTCCAACACCATTATACAAAAACACTGGGGTATATAGCTGTGTGTGCCTCTCTGAAGCGCCCCCTGCTTACTTAATGAACTTGCGTGCGAAAGACTTCAGCTTCCCTGTGGCGGCAGCAGCAGCCAGGAGCAGGTCCAGACTCTTCCCAGAGAGCATGTGGCCCAGGACTCCCAGCAGCCCCTCAGGGGACTTGGAGTGATCTGCATCTACAGTCTACAGATAGACATGCACACACACACACACATACACACACGCACACGGACAAGCACACGCGTGCACACAAACACATGCATGCACAGAAATAGAGATTAAGCACCTGAACCTCAAATCATATTATATTCATCATGCAGAACAGTTTAAATGGTTTTAGTGTTTCTAGTCAACTACCTAGGACTCTAAAACCAAGCCTGCTGAACAGATGCTGACCTGTCACCTCCATGCAGTGTTTAAAGAACACACTGACATGTTTGCCCATACTAGGCTGATAACAGTAATCTTAGCTCTTTTCATATGGAGCCCAAAGCCCCAACATCTTTACATTTCAGATGCATATGTTCTCAGGTCAGTATATTCTAGTGTTTGAAGGTGTCGGACTAGAAGCCTTGCATGGCATTTATGCTTGAACATGCCTGGGTCTCTATCACTTTAGGGAATTAGATTAGAGGCAGTTCCCCCTGACCTACACCCTTCAATGCTGATGGAGGACATGAAAGGATGTGGTGTGATGCGGGTGGGGACAGTGCAACGCTGGAGAACCTTGAGGATGTTGGTAACGGTCGGCTCTGCGCGTAGGATCAGACCAGGGTTGGGCTGGATGTTGGCGTTCTCTGTGGTCTTCAGCTTCGGGGCATACTCCCTGTCCTCGGTCCTGTGGTGACGGACGCAGAACGAAAGAGTGAGGCAGGCAGGAAGACGGGGGGAGGGAGAGAAAGACAGAGATAGAGTGAGACAGAAAGGAGAGAGGAGGAGAGACAGGAAGTGGAAAAGATCAAGAGAGGTTCGTGTGTGGAGGAAGCAGCAGGTTTGAGCCTAAGAATCTCCCTGTTAACGTTTGAATATTGGAAGGCAGTAGACGTACCGTTTGGCTGTGAGAATGGCCGTGTTGGACTCAGACAGCAAGCCGAGCTTATTACACTCCTGAAGCAACAGACTTAGGCAATCACAGCTACAAACACATACACACACAAACCATGAGACAATACTGAGAAGTATAAATTACTGCAAGCTATATGAAAAAGAAGCCAAACAAATACACCTTTTCAACATCAGAAGCACGTCTATGTATTTGAGACTCATAAAGCATGTTCTGTTTTGTGACTGATTCCTGTAAACTGTCCCTTTTTTTTTTTTTTATTCGCTCCCTTCATTTCCTGACACATTTCTGATAGGCAGAGAATCATGCTGCCGCTGAGGTAGCGAGTCAGTCCCTGTATCCGCGGTTACGTACTTGCATCTCTGGTCTGCCTTATCCAGTAGTGGCGTGAGCTTTAACAGGTACTCGAATGCGATGTGCACATCCTCCGTGAAGTCCTGAGCAGGGAACATTACAGTTAAGAGTGTGTGTGTGTGTGTGTGTGTGTGTGTGTGTGTGTGTGCAACCCATATCTAGATCCACAGTATCCATGTCTAGCTCAGTCACACTAAAGACCAAAACGAGACTTGGGAAAAAGGCTCAAAAGCTGTTAGGCTGGAATGCTAACATACAAGGTCCTTATGGAACGTTTTAACATAACGTGCCTATAAGTAACATACATACAAGAATACTTACAGAAAATTAGAACAGAGACATGTACATAAGCTATGAATGAGCTATGCATATATTGCATGTATTTATGATCACAGAACATCAACACGAAGGGTCATTATAGTAAAAGGAACTGTACCCTCTCTCCTTGTGGGTACTTCTTCAGCCTGAGCAGGACCTGGGGTATCTGAGGAGAAAACAGGCCACCAAGAGAGGGTGGTAAAGACACTGGTTCACACCTGCATGGGTTTTCATTAAGCCTCATTTGAACAGCCAGTCAGAAAACGTGTAATGCTTTGCGGTGACTGGTAGCCTGCCCCACCCGTCACAGACCTTGAGGAATGTGAAAGCGGTCCACTTGAGCTCCTCTGTGCCTTCAGGAGACTCGATGAGTCCGGTGAAGCAGGCCTTCCATACCTCCAGCACGAATAGCGGCGCGGGAATGCGCTACAGACAAAGAACTCCACATAAACACACGCTGCATGGCTACGGACAGAGCCGTGAACACTGCGAGTCGTAGTCCAACTGTACCTGCATCCTCTGGATCATCATTAACTGTTCCACCAAGGGCTGGGTCTCGCCCGTCAGGTTCATGGTCCCCTCGAGCATGACAAAGGCATGCACCGACGGGAACGAGGTCTGGACTGGAGGTTCACACTGCCTACACAGCATCTGGGGGATACTGACAAAACAAAGGGAGAGGCTCTCACGCATCAGCTTGGGTCAGCGGCCTTGTTTTCATTTCCTTTCAGCTTCAGTCATGCCACATACATCAAATTTTATTATGAGGCCTAACGTCACACTGTTTTGAAGAACTAGCATTTCTAGAAATCAGAAACACTCATCACTGCTTCCTGATAAGCAAGACACCAGAAAACACATCCCAAGTGTAAAACAAACACAAATCCACAATTCTCACCTTTTGACCAGCAAAATGCACTCTTCCAGCTTACTTCTCAGCAACTGATTGGTCAAACTGCTCAGATTCTCAGTGAGCTTGATTAAAGCTTGTTCCACATTGGTCCACGAAGCTTCGTAAAAGGATGACGTAGAAAGTAACTGAGATGTTGTACATTTGGGTTTCACACAAGCAGAGCATGTGTGACGATGGGTTGCACAAACTTTGATGTATAAATCAAAAATAGAACCTTCATGTCCGTATACAATAAAAGTTTTCTAAATGCATGCAGAATTTTAATAACATGCTTGGTTTTCATGTTTGTCTGCTTAAGTGGTAAACATCAACTTCCCTGACCTGCACCCCTCCCACCACTTACCCTGTTCCTCCAGGCGTGCGATGTGCACCAGGGCTCTATTCTTGGCACTCTGCAGAAGGCTCTCTAGGCGCTCCTGGCAGGCTCTGAGGCTGACCTCCCCGCTGGCCAGAGCCCCAGGTTCCCTGAGCCTCTCGCAGTACCAAGCGCAGCCCTGCAGGAGCCACACCACGGCTCCAAGCAGTGCCCGGCAAAGGCTGATACACTCTTCTGCTTTTCCATGACAGCTGGGCAGGAGAGATGGGTCAGGAGATTTACATTTATTGCACTTGGTGAGCACTCTTATATGATAGTTGTGTGTGCTCCCTGGGAATCAATTCTGTGCCCTTTGTCTGATAGCACCTTGCACTACCAAATGATATCCAGGACATCGTAGATGTCATTGAGCAACACAATTGTCTTCAATTGAAAACTTCATCTTAAAAGAAAAACCTTCCCTGAATGAACTTTACACTAATATTTAGAATCAATTAATGTCACATTCAGTGACTGTGAATTGTCCATGAATAATGTCATTATGGACTTGTAAAACTGACTTCTTTGACTGAACTGTCTTTTGTTAACTTGCCTGCTTTTTCTTCAGCAAACAGTTTAGTACATCCTCTGAACTGCAGCCACAGCCCCCCCCTCCCCTCCCCTCAGTTTCATATTGCTGAGCTTAGCTTTTGTTCCCTTCTTTTAGTTCTGTACTTTATTACTGTGATATTGAGCACCACTTAATAATAAACAATCAAACAGTTAAAAAATGACAGGCACACAAGCACCATCAGAGCTGTTACTGTTTGTAGTCCATGACCCTTCTGGTGGTAAATGCGTTAACTGTATCCTCGATCTAAGCTACATCATACCTGAGACAGTGAGAGAACATGTCCATGATCTCCAAAAGCGATTTGATGCAGAGCTCCCGCGAGAAATCATCAAACTGGAGATGAAGATATACAACACACTGTATATACTTACATTCTCTTATATTTGGATGGTATGTGCAGCGCTAGTCACTGTAGTACAGTGCATCTAAACCACAGTCATGGAGACCACAGTCATGTTTCAGTGGGATTGGGGGGGGGGAACTAACGAATGAATACCAACCTTACTGATGGCAATGAGAATGCTGGAGTATGACACCATCTACAGGAGAAAGGAGCAACACTGCACGTAAACTGCTGTTTGCAGCGAGTTCATGTAACACAAAATTACACATGAACTGTACCTACAAGTCGTACACAATGCTACAGCAACTCCGAGTTACATAATGCATGACCTCTAATAAAATTCTTGCTGTAAGCAATATGTGGAGAGGTAATAAATGAAAAACACCAAACAAACAGGCTACACAGTCACTCACTGGCCAGTTCCTTCACCCAGATAAAACACAAGCCTATGCAAATGTCCAGTGGAGATTCACTACCGGCACTGCAAGTTAGTCCATGACTAGGTATAATTTGGAATACCAGATCTTGGTGCATGAAATGTTACTCGAGTAGTGTTTATCCCATAACCATATATATAATGTAGTAAAATCTTTTTAAAATGTAATAGATATTAATTACTGGATTTATGTTAACTGATTAAACTTGCATTTGTTAAGATTCATGCATTGTGCAAACAACACATACACCCATACAGACATACATTCGGAGAAGGTGCACAGAGCTCCAGACACTGACCTGAGAACTGATGGCGTACTTTAAATAAGAGAGAATGAGGGGGTTCGGAGAAGGTCCGATCATTGCTTGCTCCAACAACGCATCTACACCAGGAAAACAGCATCAGTTAGGGTTAGGGCTAACCCTAACCCTAGGGTTCAACCCATGTTATACCAAGTATTGTCGAGCAAAATCAATTTACTTCTACTTGCTAGACAACAAGTGGATACGCGCAGCTTCTATGCAAGCAAAATAGACAAACAGCTACGGTATAATTAACGCATAATAACTCCTATTTCACCTGCGTTTCTTATGCTTATCTATCATTAGTAAATGTGTACGACCACCGTGACTGAAGTTGCTATGTTCAAGAATGCGCGTACCCGCTAGATTAATGTAATCCCATGTCGCGCCTTTAGGACAGTTCTTCTTAATATTGATGGCCCACTGGTAATCACTCCAGCGCTCCTTCCACGCTTGAAGAATTGCTTGTTTTAGGTTTACTACCTTCATACCGCAAACTGGAAAAGATTGTTGTCATCGAATGAGACTGATACAACTAGCTAGCTAGCATACATTTTACCAGTGACGTTAGACAAATATTATGATAATTTGAGATAAACCGCTGAATGTCAGACTTCTGCTAAGTACATAGCAACAACAATATGCTCAAATCTGTAAAGGTGAGCTAACTCGCTAGCATATTTAATACTGTTAACAAACCTTGTTATCAGGCTACCTAACTTGGCTAACCTAGCTAAATGGCTAGTGACTAGCTAAAGATATCGACAACAGGCTGCGCATTGTTCTTACCATAGAGCAATAGCTAACCTACGTAGCATATGTATTTGTGGACGGCACAAGCCAACAATTAAAGGATCACATCATCTTCTCCAGGTAATACACATGATACAAATAGACGCTTACCCGATTTTATTTTTGTTTTAGATAAGAATGAGTATAACTGGTTTTATTTCGCTAGCAAGTTCGTTCACATAAAACCTCCTAAATCTTGGATACAACACCATGTCATTTGATTGGTCAAGAACTCAGTATGCTTAAATAATATTGGTTAGCTGAATTTCAGAGTTATCTGATTGGATTATACTTGTCCAATCTGAATTGCTTTTATTTTATTCAAAAATCTGAATATTTAATTTTGGAAAAGTGATGTGATTTTATCAATAACACCTATCATATCTGAATCCAATAGCTATATCTCTCTTTCTGTTTTTGTGGGGTTTAGGTTTAGATCCTC
Source organism: Tenebrosternarchus preto (assembly GCA_025802075.1). Classification (NCBI taxonomy): domain Eukaryota; kingdom Metazoa; phylum Chordata; class Actinopteri; order Gymnotiformes; family Apteronotidae; genus Tenebrosternarchus; species Tenebrosternarchus preto. Next base: position 15,823,315 of record JAOYMR010000011.1, read on the forward strand.
CATTAAGTGTAAAATATAATATTGTTTCCTCGTCATTATTGGGTTTAAAACCTCCATTAAGTGTAAAATATAATATTGTTTCCACGTCATTATAAGCAGTCTTCTCAATTGTCACTTCACAGTCTCTAGCATACCAGTTTCACGTTGTTGTAGCATAATTTATATTACATACAGAACTGCATTACTTTTTCACACCATTTACTTCTCGTTTCCCTTGTATATTACAAAATAAGAGTCCATTACATAAGAAATACAATAATAAAGAATAAAGAAAAAAACAAGAATTTGTTAATAATTTGTTTTTAAAATACACTTTTCTTACAACACCTGTGGTATTCTCTTGAGAGTAATCTTACCACAGAAGAACAGGTGATCAGAACACTAAAGGTAACCAGGTACTATAGCTGCAGAAATCCTTATTGTAACAATGTAATAAGTGGTGAATCTTTGCTATTATGTAACCCTCTAACATTATAGCCAGTGACACTTTTAGAGGTAGAAGACATGGAGTGAAACCTTTATGTCTACTTACATTAGTGTAATAAGTAAACAAACAGGTGTAAATGTTTATCACTGTTCCAATTCAAAGAGAATTTAACAAGAAGACTTTAATAAGAATTCAAGAAATTACATACACATGCCATTTCCCCAACCATTACATTCATCTTCTAAAGGGGAATAAGCAAAAAATGAACAAACAAAAAGTGCATAACAAACATATTGTAGGCTAAAATGGGGTTACACTGCAATGTTACATTTACAAAGAAATTCTTCCTGACAGTGACTTGACTATGATTCTATTACATACATTTTTTACCTTATAGTGCCACAGTAGCTACAGGGGGGTTGCAAGCATTGTCGCACAACACCCATGTTCTTACCTACACAGAAATGATATTCATGAAATCTATCAATCATGATTTAGGCCTCATTATAGTACAGAGATGGCCATGGATAAAGTGGAAAATGACCTACTACTGCCCTCTGGTCAGTGCTATGTGTCCTTGCTCGTGTTACTCTAGTGGTCTAGAGATCACATTAGCTTGTGTTATTTGACGTTAGTCCAGCATTTGATACTGTATATCATACTGTTCTCCTCCAGAAACTAAAAAATGTTGGAATTAAGGGAACAGCTCTTTCTTGGTTTAAGTCTTAATTGATAGATCTTTATCAGTTTGTTGATGTAAATGGTGAATCTTCTGCACAGACTAATGCAAACTTTGGTGTTCCTGAAAGTTCTGTTTTAGGGCTTACTGCTTTTTTCTTTGTATATGCTACATCTGGTTGAAATTATTTGCAAACACTTCCACTGTTATACTGATGATATGTAGCTATGTGTTTCGGCAAAGCCAGGTGGGAGACACCTGCATAGGAAATAGCAGTGGATGCTGAGAAATGTCCTTTTACTACTTTCCGATAACAATCAGATATAATAATAATAATAATAATAATAAAGCTACTGTAACGATTCCCGGGGCATTAGACAGAAGGATCCATACGGAGGTAATTTCCGTATAAAGTATTTAATGGAGTAGGCAAAAAAGTAGTCATATACCGAAACAGGATCAGGAACCAGGTCAGAGAATAAGCAAAGGTACAAAGGGGGTAAAAACAGAATCCAAAAAACCAACAAAGGCAGCAGGAACAGGCAGAGGTACAATAGGACAGGGCAAAAGGACAAAAACCAGGAACAAGCGAGTAGACAGATAAAAAACCAGAATAACCACAATAGATAAACCACTTAGTACACAACAGAGTTGGAAATGCTTTGTGAAGTGTGGATGGTATGGAGAACCTAATATAGGGGTGCTGATGACAGAACGAGGAACAGGTGAGAATGGAAAATTCCAAGAAATCTAGAACTCCTGGGAGTGAGACCTCTGCAGGCCAGATGAGGTACTGCTGGATCTGACAGTTGCATTTAAATAGCACCTTCCACAAACCCAAGGATGCTTTACACACACAAAAAAAACCTTAGGAGGAATAATAAGTAAAGAGGAAAAACAGAAGGAATCTTTCTGATTACAAAGAAACTCTTGACGGTCTTGTAGTTATGTCAAGTACAGCAGTAAAAGACTTTGGTGTGATTATTGATTGCAGCTTTTCTTTCGAAGCATCTTTAAATTTAGGTCTCAATCTTTAAATCTAGGTTGAAAACTTACTTTACTCAGGCATTTTGTTAACAGTTTTTTTTTGGAAACTGAAGATGCCGATCCTGGGGATTCATGGGCATGGAAGTATTTTGGTAAACTGGTGTGTTTAAATACTGTTCTTTCAATTTCACTCAAGTTTGTGACAATGATTGGCTAGACAATTTATTTCTCAGTGCTCCCACATGTCTGTGTTACCAACTGGTTCTCCCTTTTTAGTTATGCTATTTCTACTGGCTTTCCAATTGTTTCTACTCACCCATTTCCTGAGGAGCATGTTACACTGCTACTATCTCTGAGAAATAGGCAGAACAATATGTTAGCCTCTTTGAAAGGGCTTTAAAAGCACTTTAGCTGCCCATCCTGTTCCGTGAGATTCATTTCTTTTAATCTAAAAATCCACCTCTTGATCAGTTAGTAAGATGTTTATCAGAAATTAGGAAATGGATGAAGTGCAACTTTCTCATGTTAATTGGCTCTAAAAGAACTGGTCCTCTTTCTATTAATGATACAATTGAATCTCCCTCTCCATTGAAATCTGGGTGTAATGATGAGCGATTAGGAGGTGGACGCAAATGCATAGAAGAGCGAGATTTATGGGCAAATCCAGAATCGTGGTCGTATAAACGGCCCGTGGTCGAATAGCCAGAGTAGCCATCCATAGAAACATGACTAACATACGAGACATGGCATTCAGGGAATCCAACAACGAAACAAACATGTAACAGAAATGTAACAACAGCGAAACAAGCAAGCAAACTGTCACGTTAAGTCCCGGAGAGCCGAAACAGCGACTCCAGCGTGCGTTAATATAACCGTTTATTTTTCGGTTTAATTACAATCCACATACAACGAACTACAAAACGCTTACCACGACAACGCACCATCTCATAACAATGAACCAAAGACCGACAAGGACTTAGCGACATGCACACGCTTATATAAACACACCCTGACGAGACACAGGTGATACGAGTAACGTTAACAATCACTCACGAATAACACTGACAAGCATTCACGAACATCGACGGACATTCACGAAACCACCCACATCACACCAACGAACACAGACACACCCACACACGGACACACCCACACAGAAACGAGACAGGGGAGGCGGCCAGGGCGGCCACCGCGACATATTTATTGATTACTAAACATTGTTTCAACATTTAAACATTGTTTTTGTTACTATGCAGTTTGAGACTGAACATTTCTTTTTCCAAATGCAAATTTTTTTAATATGCATCACTTCAGTATCATGATGTTGGTGTAACAGTTGATATTGCTGTAATAGGATGCTTCTACCTGTTATTAATTTTTCCTAGAACTGCATGATGTTGTCACCTGTAATTGAGTGCAGAGAGTCACAAAAGAGCACAATTTTAAGTTGTACATTCATCAACATATTTGCAGTGTTTAAAGCATGGTAGTGCTCATTTAATACATATAAAAAAAATTGTTATGCAGTATGCATGCTTGCTTTTTACATTCAGCAATAAGCTAAAGTATTTGAAAACAAAATGTATTTTTAATATAACAAAGTAAATATATCTGTAATTGAATGCACTGATAGTAAATTGAAAGTAGGAATACACTGGTGATGGCATTATGCTAATGGTTTTGAAGATACTGTAGCGTCGGCCCAAAGGGGGACAGCGCTACTTCCCATGAGCCCCTGCGGCTCCGGTATTGGTCCCTTTGTGTAATATTGGTGCATGTACTTATTAGTTATGTTTGGTTATGTGTGTTATGTAGATTGAGTCCTCCCTTATCAGTTTATGTAGTTGTACTGTATGAGTTGTTACCTGCCATGTACGTGTGTTGTCCTGTTGTTGATGCCATTCCCTTGTACGTGTGTGTTGCTGAGTTTTTGTTCCACGTGATCATTCCGCTATTGATGTGGTTACGTTGCTGAGGTACCGAATTAAAGAGCCTATTTTGTCGAAATGGATCGGTTTTCTGCCTCCCCCTCCTACACCACGCCACAATACTAAGGATATTGTACGTATATGTAATATATCAAAAAAGTTAACTTGGCTTGATGCAATGTTTAGCAATAGTTTATGTAAAACATTTAAATTGTTTACTAGGAACATACTAAAAGTGTAGTATACTATAATCAAACATTGTAAGCCCTACAAAGTAGCCTTGCAAGTACTATACAGGAACTAGAAGTATATTTCTATTCCAATGGGAATATATTTGGAGCATATTTTGAGTACATTGCTAATATATTCGGTGTTATTGAATATATTTATAATTCACAGGAAGTATATGTGAAACATGGATTTAAATACATATGCATAAGTATGTTTAAAGTCCACCAAAGCATGCTTAAAATACTTCCATTTTAGTATGGTCAAGTACAATTATCACAATTAAAGTAATACTTTTGTATTGCTTTTGTACAATTAAAGTATGTTTAGCACAAAAATAGTTGTTCCATTTTAGCACTCTTTAAGTGCATTGATCATTAGTGTGGATACAAGTACACTTTAGTACTCTGTGGCATATTAAAGTTAAGTATTCTTGAGTATACTTTTTTTTCACATGGGTATATAATGGTACACAGCATGAAACAAACTGGTAATTGTTTTTCAACAACATTACAAATAATTTATTCTAATAACAAATCAGTTTCATATAAAAAGTTGATGTGAAGCTAATTAAATGAAAGGCTTAATGTGCCCATGTTATGTTTTAGGTCATGTGTGTCATGTGTTTCTGGCATGACATTCAATCAATGGCATGGTGCATCTGGGTGTAACAACCACAGGATTTCATTCTGAAGTCCCACTGGCATGGAATGAAGTTTGATTTATCTCTCAGGAATTTGACAGTCTTTCCTGCTACTGTCTCATGAAAGCTCTTAGTGTATGTGTATTAGTACTTAAACCCTAGCTGCTAATAGTGCTTAAGTGTAGTGCTTTAGTGCTTTCAATAAAATGTTTAAAGTGACATTTACCATAAATGAACCTTTTCAGATTAATAATTTGCCTGAAGTGTATGGAGCTAAAATGCTGCCATAAGTATTTGAATCTGAATTTTGTATATTTGAATTATATTTACATTACATTTAATAAACTTGAAATATTT
>JAOYMR010000011.1:15854019-15869153 GCA_025802075.1 Tenebrosternarchus preto
TATTTATATACACACACACCTGTAACTCCATGGTGTATATATATATATATTTATACACACACCTGTAACTCCATGGTATATATATATATATATTTATATACACACACACACCTGTAACTCCATGGTATATATATATTTATATACACACACACCTGTAACTCCATGGTGTATATATATATATATTTATACACACACCTGTAACTCCATGGTGTATATATATATATATATATTTATACACACACCTGTAACTCCATGGTGTGTATATATATATATATTTATATACGCACACGCACACACCTGTAACTCCATGGTATGGACAGGACACACATAGTTACCTCGCAGTAATTATTCATTTTAAAAATGTAATATTTTGCAGTTTTTGTTTACAAAATGCCTTTTTATTCACAATCACAGATTTTTTTTTTTTTAACACGGTAAAAAAAAAAAATCAGGTAATGAACACGGAGTTTCCTTCTGATGAATCGAATAACAGTCATTGGTAAAGCTGTAGAGGCGAAGGGGTTGAACTGCACAGAACCTGTATTATAATGATAGACAGGTCCAACTTGTAAGCTCCTCCTCCCCCTCTAAGAACCTGTATTATAATGACAGAAAGGTCCAACTCGTAACCTCCTCCCCCTCTAAGAACCTGTATTATAATGATGGACAGGTCCAACTCGTAAGCTCCTCCCCCTCTAAGAACCTGTATTATAATGATAGACAGGTTCAACTCGTAAGCTCCTCCCCCTCTAAGAACCTGTATTATAATGATAGACAGGTCCAACTCGTAAGCTCCTCCCCCTCTAAGAACCTGTATTATAATGATGGACAGGTCCAACTCGTAAGCTCCTAACCTGTAACCTCTAACCTAACCTCGTAACCTGTATTATAATGACAAAGGTCCAACTCGTAAGCTCCTCCCCCTCCAAGAGCCTGTATTATAATGACAAAGGTCCCGACTCGTAAGCTCCTCCTCCCCCTCTAAGAACCTGTATTATAATGACAGAAAGGTCCAACTCGTAAGCTTCTCCTCCCCCTCTAAGCCCCTTTCTTCCACTTGCTCACCTGCCCAGGTGCTGTTCGACCACGTGGGTGGTCTGAAGAAGTACGAGACGGTGCAGGACATCCTGAAGGAGTTCTTTGAGCTGCGGTTGAAGTACTACGTCCTGAGGAAGGACTGGTTACTGGGCATGCTGGGAGCAGAGAGCACCAAGCTCTCCAACCAGGCGCGCTTCATCCTGGAGAAGATCCAAGGGAAGCTGGTCATCGGTGAGGGATTCTACTGCCAGCGTTCTGTTGTTCTGTCGCTAGGTGGTGCTGTCGTTAGGCGGCGCTCCACATGGAGGCCCTCCAGGGCACGCGGTTTTGCCACGGCTTGTAGCTCAATGTGCCGGCCGGCCCCCGTCACACGGTGGGAAGGAGCGGCTGGCCGCTGAAGGGATGCGAGGCTGACGGTGGCTCCTGGCTTCTGTGTTGCAGAGAATAAACCCAAGAAGGAGTTGATGGGCATGCTTCAGCGCATGGGCTACGACTCTGACCCCGTGAAGGCCTGGAAGCGAGCGCAGGAGAAGGTAGTCCGCCGCACCCCCCCACCCACCCCCCCTTTCCTGTGGAATCTGGGGCCAGCACTCCTGTGGTCTTTGTCCCCGCAGGAGGTGGAGGAGGAGGCCGGCGAGGAGGAGGAGGAGGATGGCCGGGAAGAAGAGGCCACAGGCCCCGACTATAACTACCTGTTGTCCATGCCCATGTGGTTCCTCACCAAGGAAAAGAAGGATGAACTGTGCAGACAGAGAGACGCCAAGGTAGAGGGAGGGGGTGAGGCATAACAAAGGCAGTGGAAAATACTGGTGATGTTAAATTACTGTGCTCATTTGCGCTCTCTCTCTCTCTCTCCTCTTGTAGCTGTCAGAGTTGAATGTGTTGAAGAAGAAGACCCCAGAAGATCTGTGGAGGGAAGATCTGGCTGCCTTTACTGAGGAGCTTGAGGTAACCCTCACCAAACAATGTCCTGCAGACATAAATCCACCACACACACACGTGGCTGATCGTCCATAGGCCCCATGTCTCTTGTGTGTATTCAGTGGAGCGGATTGGTGCAGGCTTTGTATAGCATTTAGCTGTGTGTGTGTGTGTGTGTGTGTGTGTGTGTGTGTGTTGCCATGTAGCGTGTGGAACAGTTGGACAGGGAGGCCCAGGTGGGCGTGTCCCAAGTGAAGGTGAAGGGGGGCAGGACCAAAGTGGTGAAGATGAAGGACGAGACCAAGCCCACGCCGCAGGGACGCAGGGTCATCCCCCGCATCACCAGCACCATGAAGGACCAGGCCGTCAAGAAGGCTGGGGCCAAACGCACCAAAGTCAAGGTGGGGGTTCTGTTGTGATGGGAGAGGGGGTTAGGGTTAGGGTTAGGGTTGGTCTTAGGGTTAGGCGGTTTAAGGTTGTCTGCCGTGTGTTTGCAGATCACCATCTTGTTCAGACTTTTGTATGCTCTCTTCTTTCCTGACAGGCGGAGGTTGATGGAGGAGTAGTGATGAAGATGGAGTTTGATGAAGTAGATGGAGAATTGGAAGGCGGTGTTTCTCAGGAAATGGGGTTGGCTTCTCGTCTCACCAAGAAAGTGAAATCGCAGGCGACCAAGGACAAAGGTACCACACGTGTTCCTACATGCTATACGCGTGTGGTTACAGAACGGAGGTACCACACGTGTTCCTGCATGCTATATGCGTGTCATCCGTGGTCAGACAGTTGCGGTAGGCACTGACAGCAGAGGAGCTCTAGCACTGGTGGTAATAGAACATTCCGTCACCCAGCAACATATTCGCTCTGTCTGCTCGCAAGCCACGTTCCCCTGTGGGCCACACTGGGGGTTTCTGGGGGTGGCAGTTCCTATGGGAACGCGACCTCACTCTGAGGTGTCTGCTGTGGCAGGTTCCAGGCCAGCAAAGCAGACCACCCTGCCGTTCAACCCCGTGAAGAAAGAGAGGAGGAACCCCTGGTCTGAGGATGAGGAGGACGAAGGTGGCCCGTCTGCCTCGGACGTGGCTGAAAGTTCTGGAGAAGTAATGCCCAGGGAGAAACGACAGAGGAAAGCTCAGGGTGAGGACGATTTTACACACACGCGCACACATGGGTTGGTTGTGGGTTAGTGAAGGCGCCCCCTGCTGTTTGGGTGCTGAAGTGGTTTAACTTGAGTTGCTTAATAATGATGTCATTTGTGTCTGCATGTTTGCTGTTGTCAGGCCTTCACTGTATTAATTACTGATATTCCCTGTTCTTGATCTGTGTGTGTGTCCTTTTTTTTCCCTTCCTCCCCCTTTCAGCTACTGCTAAATACTGTCTGTCCAGTAGTGAGGATGAGTCTGGCCACTGGGAGAGTTTAGGCAAACCAAACGCTCCCTCTGTTGATGATGAGGATGATCTGTTTGACCCAGAGCCCAGTGCAGCATGTGAGAGTGAACCAGACTCACCTGCCCAGCCTCCTCCGTGAGTCCCGCTTGGGTCCGCAGTCTCTGTCTCTGTGAGGGGCGTGGCTTGGCCGCTTTGATGTGCTTGTCTCCGCCCCACTGCACTGTTATCAAATCAAATCCCTTACATTTACCTCCAGGAAAAAAGCAGCAGTGAAACCTAACAAACCAAAGGAGAAGAATGTGCCAGAGAAGATAACGAATAGCTGTAAGAAACGCACGCGCGCGCACACACACACACACACACACACACTATGGTTGTGGTGATGACCTAGTCAGTACTCAGTACAGAGAAGATACCGCACAGCTGTAAGAAACGCACGCACGCTGTGGCTGTAGTGATGACCCAGTCAGTACTCAGTACAGCAGCCTAGTCAGTACTCGCTATTCTGAGCACTTGCACTCTGACTCCTAGGCTGGCTGCCTTTGCCTTGCCTAAAGCATTAGCTGGTTAGAGAACAAGGTTTCATTATTTATCCATGTTCATTCACACGCTGCACGAGTTCACCTTTTTAAAGAGACGAGTGGTTGTTGTGGTGGTTATACTGTAGATGACCATCGCAGTCCTAACACACACAGATGGTCATGCATCAGTAGACAGATTCCTAGCTCTGTGTGTGTGTGTGTGTGTGTGTGTGTGTGTGTGTGTGTGTGTGTGTGTGTGTGTGTGTGTGTGTGTGTGTGTGTAGCTGAAAATGCTGCTCTTAAACCACCCAAACCCAAAGTACCTGTGAAGAAAGGACCAGCCAAGAAGACGACCGCTAGACCCAAGCAGAAAGGAACAGGTACACGCCCACCCCACTCCTACACCCACCTATTGATTTTTTTTGTTTGTTTGTTTTGATTCTATAATATATTTTTTAAAAAAAACTATAGGTGAGCGAGGTCACTGCTGTATTGTTTCTATGCCAACGCTCCCGGCTGTCTCCATAGACGTCAAGCAGCCCTCCATCCTGGAGGCCCTGTCCAAGCCCCCCACCAAACCCGCTGCTAAAAAAAACGCCGCCGCCAAGGCCACATCCAGCGAATCCGAGAGCTCCGCCCCGGCCGCCAAGAGGGCACCAGTTCACAAGAGGAAGGTGGAGCTGAGTAGCGAGGACAGCGAGGATTCGGACGGAGGAAACCTCCTGGCGCGCATCAAAAGCAAAGCCACAGCTGTGGGGAAGGTACACCACCACCACCATCATCTGTATCTCTGCACCGCAGTGACACCATAGCGTGGGGTTTACAGTGACTGCTGTAACCCATTTGTTTTAACACACACACATGACCTTTCCCCACTCCCTTTTCAGAAGAGTAAGCGAGAGGAAGACGAGAGCTTCTCCCTGGACGTGACCTCATCCGCCGTAGCTCCAAGAACGAAGACCGCTCGCAGCACCAAACCGGTCCGCTACGTCCTCGACTCGGACTCTGACGAGGGCTTCTAGCCGGCGCTAACCCAGCGCTGTGCGCTGTAACCTTGCTGTTTATTTTAATGTCTTAGCCTTTTTTCTAATGTTTTAATGATGACTGTTATTTTTTATATATGTGTGTGCATTTTTCTGTTAAGATTTGTACATATTCTCTTTCCTTTTTCTACTCTAAACTGCATAAATAAAACTTCAGGACTTTTCATTTTAAAAATGTGGGATCTAGCGTTAACATATAAACAGCAGATTGGTTTAATTGATGACTTTCCAACCATCACTAACGGGTGAAGCCTAACCCAAGAAGACTATGTACAACGGAGCCTCACCACTGGCCCCGTGGTTCAGACCAAGACGAGCTTTAATCCATAATCCTCTTTCCACCTCCTGTCTTCCTCGCTCAAGACGAGCTCCACAGCAGACCCTGAGTCAGCTGCTCTCATAAACTTCCTCCAAGGGTTTTGGTTAGGGATTTTTTTTTTTTGTCTTCACCTCAAAGCTTTTTTAAAAATTCCACAGGGTTTTCGACTTTCTCATTTGCATGTAAACTTTTCCCTGTACCTTTAAAGATGCAGTATTTTATTTTGCAGCGCTTATTAACTGTAGCGATCAAATGGACCCTGTTAACCAGAAATGACCATCAAACAGGAAGACGGCCTCTAGTGCCCAGTCTGGTGGGTTTTTTTTTTTTTTTTTTCGTTTTTATGCTGCTTACCTTTGTCCATCTGCTGGCCTTTCGGTCGTTAACTTGGAGAGGGACAACGGTGTGGTGCCCGGTCCAAAACAGACGTTTCCTGCCCTGACACAACTGGCTTGAGACCTTTCAGCTACAGAATCATCAGCTTTGTCCGCATCTTTGAAAACATGGATAAGGATATGGGCGTCATTTCCGATCTCCGAATCCACTCCCTCAGTCAGGAAGCTTTAGAGTCATCAGACAGGGCTTCCTCCTCTTTCTTCGTGAACAGATTTATTTTTTAAAAGCACACACGCGTCATCGGACTGAATAGCTCTGGCCTAACTGCTGCATTGCGTTATTTCTCAGCTGTCCTGCCTGCCACGTGTCTGTGGGTCAGCTGGAGCGTTTGGGCCACAGACAACTCTGGAACCTTTGGACATTCGGTTTAGAAAACGTTTGGGCAAAGGGTGCAATGTGCTTCCTCCTACATCACATGCTTAATGTAGTGAAATTTGATTGGGGTGGTTTTGAGATGTTAATAATTTTGAGGTATTTTAATAATTTGGAGTATTAATTTTGACTACTCTATTTTAGTTGCTTTGAGGATAATAACTTTCTGGCAGTAACAGCTTTCTGACAGCAAAAAAAGATGGTGTGGTTTTCCAGTTCTATTGGGGTTTCTAATAATATTGCCAATACCTTTAACAATTTGACAGTAATAAGCAATATTAATGTCCCTGACCTTGTTAGTCCTGCCAAAACTGATTTCGTCTGGTCACGGGTCCTCCCAGCCCAAGCTGTCATCTTAGAGTATAATTAGTGTATAATATTTACTGCTTGTAGGTTAAAGTGGCCATGAGTGTGCTAACAGACATAATGTCCATTATCTAACAGAAGTTCACCAGCTTCCATTGTTTGTTTGCATACGTTGCTGGAATATAACGGTTTATATTTCTTCCATTATTTGCTTATCTGTTCCTTGAAGTTGTGCGGGGAACTCTTTTTGTAAATACTGTTATTTATTTAGTTATTCCTGTTTGTTTTTTTTTAAGTTGGAACTGGTGTAGATCTAAGCAGTAGGTGGCGCTAGTGAGCAACACTGGACATCTTGCTGCAGTCACTTTTTGTCAGTTCCTTAATGAACTATTCAATTGCCAGGCCTCTGATGAAAGATTACAGCGGAGCTGATAGACCACTGACAGCATCATGCCCGTGAGGGCCTGAGGAGGGCGCTGTGCTAGAGATCAAGGCAGCCAATCAGGCGTGTGAAGTGCTATTGACATGCATGTTAACATTTAAAACTGAATAGATGATAGGGTTTTCAGCCCCGACAGGAGCCCTGTGTTGGTGTGAGGTAGACTTGTGGCATGATTGTGGATCACAGGCTGCATAAATGGAAAACTGAATTCTGACTGGAGCAAACTGACATGACGTGACTTTAATGGGGTTTTATGTTGGCTGTTGGAGTTTTCCATTTTTTGGGGCTGTTGTTAGTGCAAGCAGAGGCTGACAGCCTTATACACTCACAAAAGTAATATGAAATACAAAAAGAAACTCCTTTCAGACAATATGTACGTGTGACAGCTCTCCTAATGAGTGGACATCGTTTTAAAACACGACTGACTAGACTAATGAACAGACGTGTCGTAGATGGTGTGTGTGTGCATGGTGTGTGTGTTGAGCACATACAACGGATGAAAACCAGATATGGAAAGAATTTGGTCTACGTGTGCAAATGGAAGCTGGCTCTCTCTCAAACCTCTGCAGCATGTGCTGAAGGACAGGAGAAGAGCTTTACCTAAAGCAAGGAAATTTCTATACAGCACTGCCACTGAGCCACAACCACAGAGATGCACAAAATAGTGTCAAACTCCTCAGAATGTGTCATGGCTTCTAGCTGAGGTTATAATGGAACAGACACAAAATGCATAAAACTGCTGGTTTTATGCATTTCTATAACGGTGATTTTACTATAATAATAATAATAGAATTTAATTTCTAAGCGGCTTTCAGGACACACAAGGACACTTTACAAGGAAGATAAAACATTAAAGAAGAAAAAAGCAAGTGATAAAATGCTACTCTGTAGCACTTTGAGGTTTGTTTCAAATGTAAAGTGCGTTACAAATAAAATGTATTATTATTATTATTATTATTATTATAAAATGAGTGTTTTATCAACACACCAGGGCACCAAATAGCTTTGCATAAATTCTGAGAATTAAACAAACACAGTTTCCTTTTTGGGGGGAATACATGATATAAGAAGTCATTTGTTGTTATTTTGATTCTGCCAGCGAGTCGGATCTGTTCTCCGTCCGCTGCAGTCTGAGATGCTCGAGCAGGGGACGTGCTTCTGGACCCTTCAGAACACATCCACCTACAGAACACATCCATCTGCAGAGCACACCCATCTAGAGAGCTCATCCACCTAGAGAACACATCCACCTGCAGAACACATTCTAGAGAGTTCATCCACCTGCAGAACACATCCACCTACAGAACACATCCACCTGCAGAACACATCCATCTACAGAGCTCATCCACCTGCAGAGCACATCTGCTTGCAGAGCACATGCATACACGCACACGCATGCACCCGCACAGAAATGCATGCACAGGCACACACACACACACACATTTCCCCCACTCTGTCCCTCTGGAGCAGTTTCAGCTCGGTTCCATCTGTCCACAGGATATTCTACCAGCTCTCTGCAGGGGTTTAACAAACAAACTATCACCACCACCACAATAGCACCAACAACCAGCTTTATACCACACTTTTCATTGAAGTTTACAAAATTTCATTGTGTGGGTTTGAAAACACTGTTCCACTGTTGAGGAGATCCATAAGAAAAAGTGGTGAGTGGTGAGTGAGACCAGCAGCAGGGCTGAGCATGTATACCCGAGATCAGCTACATATACTACATATACCCGAGATCAGTTACATATACTACATATACCTGAGATCAGCTACATATACTACATATACCCGAGATCAGCTACATATACTACTACGTATGCCAGAGATCAGCTACATATACTACATATACCCGAGATCAGCTACATATACTACATATACCAGAGATCAGCTACATACGTATACTACATATACCAGAGATCAGCTACATATGTATACTACATATACCCGAGATCGGCTACATACGTATACTACATATACCAGAGATCAGCTACGTATACTACATATACCTGAGATCAGCTACATATACTACATACACCAGAGATCAGCTACATATACTACATATACCCGAGATCAGCTACATATACTACATATACCAGAGATCAGCTACATATACTACATATACCCGAGATCAGCTACATATACTACATACACCAGAGATCAGCTACATATATTACATATACCCGAGATCAGCTACATATACTACATATACCAGAGATCAGCTACACATACCAGAGATCAGCTACGTACATCGAAGACTGGCCGTTAAACACTTTAAAGGTGCAATAAGTTTAAAGGTGCATTTTACCAACAAAAAGTAGCAAAGCATATTTATGAATGTGGTTATGTATTTTTCGATTTTTTCTATAAAGTGCAGCTCACATGAAATAATGAATCAAATTGCTTTGTAGACCTCAAATGAACCTGGTTATGCTCCAAAGGGCAGGCCCCCCGCAATGAGAGGTGTCCTTGTTTAAAATAGATTCAGTGCAGAATCTCTGAAGCATCCAGTCCAGCAGGTGTCAGTGGGGGCTTCTGAGGTCGTCCTGTGGTCCCGGTTCTTCGGCTCCCCTGACATTCTATCTTTGGTCTTCTCCATGGTCCTCATACTGAAGAAGGACTATAGATCCAGCAAACACTGCTCCCCACAGAACGAGAAAGAAAACATCTGTCCAGGTACTTGAAGGACCGTGTGTAAACAATGAACCCCTACACGGCTTGGGTACTGTGGATGTGTGGAGTGTTTAATTGTGTGCTGACTGAATTGGGTCACAATTGTTTCAGTTCCCATCCAACATGCAGGATTATGAACTCTGTACTGTCCTGTAAACTGAAGTGTGATGAAGATGGAGTTGAAGATCATCTCATGTTGGTCTGGATGCATCAGGGTGAGGATTGTGCTTCCCTGGCTTTTTGAATATATCTGTGCTGCTGTTCAACGACACTGCTTAATGACAACCACTAGGGGGCAGTACTGCATCAGCTCTGCCTGGCATTCTGCATCCTAATTGCACATTCCATACTCCTCTCGAACAGGATATGGTGGTCATACTATAAACAGAAACATCTAACTATATATTAATATGAGATACCACCACCCTTTATCCTTCAGTATGACTTCTTAGACCTGCTCTTCTGAAAGTCCTGAACTGTCAGTAAAAGCCTCCAGCTCTTTGAAGGACGGAGAGGCTGGAAATCCACTTTGCACTCACAGCTGTGGGAAAAGCCTGGGGAAGCGGTGGGGCTTTGTACCGGTGTAGCGAAAGTCACTCCAGACTTGGTTTTAGCACGGCACGAACACACATTCTCATCTGGGAATGTTGGTGAAAGGGTGTCCATCTGATGCAGAATTACATAAAAATATCATGTTAGTGGAAAAGAGGAGGATCGTTAGTGACTGAGGAGACACCCGTTGGGTCACATGACCTCTACTTTGGCTGTTGGAACTGTTCATTGTTAATCTGCTTTGACCGGCACACCCTGTTGACACCTGCTACCAACAGGAACTCAGTTTTCAAGGATCCCGTTTGTAATGCAGCGATGTCATCTAGCACTCCTACTTTTTCTGTTGCTCCGCCCTCGTGGAACTGGGCAGGCTCTCGCCGCCGAGAGCCTCACTTACGTCTCAGGATCTTGGTTCAGAGAGGCTGCTAACTTAATGACGTATTGTCATGCAGAATGTGGGTTGCAGTAATGGTTATATTTAATGTGGGCTAATTCATTAGGTAAGATGGATAGGAAGAAACTGGGACTTTTACACAGAAACACACACACACACACACACACACACACACACACACACACATCCCTCAGGGAAGCAGCATCACACTTGGAGATTGTTCTCCTTTGATCTGCATGGAAGGAAATTATAGATCCCTTTTACGTAACTGTTCTCCTACCCAATGAGGAGAAAAGATTAACAGCTCAAACTTTCTCTCTCACACACAGTTTCACTCTTTCTCTCCCAAACACACACATTTTCTCCCTTTCTCTCTCACACGCACACACCACACCTCCCCCCTCCTTCCCTCTTTCTCCTACCCCTCTCTCCCTATCTCTTAATCCTTGCAGTCCTGTGCGCTGTCTGGAGTAGAATTTAGGTCATCTTAGCGAGTGATTCCCTTCATGGAAGAAAGAGTAAATCTCTCGCACGCTCTTTCTTTTCCCCACTGTAGTCTTCCTAGTTTATGCTTTCTCAAGGTCTTCACGCGGGCTTTCTCTAGCTTCCTGGATAATATTCCTTTCCCCTGCTTGCCCCCAAGCCCCCCTCACACCACACACACACACACACATACACAGCTAGATTGCTTCATATTTCATGTCTGTGCTATCTGCGTAGCAGTCGACCACTGCTGTAACTAGCCTCGCATGGAACATATCGTCTCGCAAAGCCCTGTCTGCCAGTGTTACCCCGTGTTACCC
The DNA here is from genome assembly GCA_025802075.1 of Tenebrosternarchus preto. NCBI lineage: Eukaryota > Metazoa > Chordata > Actinopteri > Gymnotiformes > Apteronotidae > Tenebrosternarchus > Tenebrosternarchus preto. Next base: position 15,865,189 of record JAOYMR010000011.1, read on the forward strand.
CTGGCCCGTGGGCAGTTTTAGGTACGAAAAGACGAGCTGCCGCGGTCGCAGGAAACACTCACGTTGTGCGACTCTTCGCGGAAACTAGAACCGGATCACAACAGTGGCGATATTCTGCAATGTTTACACATTTCTTTAATATGGTGTGGTTAATAAGGACTTTAAAAAATTAATCAAAAAATCTTCAAAAAAAAAAAAATTGCGACGAATATTTCAGACTTCAAGCACTCAAGCTCCACTGTTTTGGTTGTACGAACGCCGACTTCTCGGTACGTTTGTTAGCTTCTTCTGCTTCTTCACCCGTCCTTTACACGGTACCGTACGCACTAGTGTGACTCGACAGGCCAAACTCGCACTATACCATTAACGGCTGCGTGCATACACTCAACCGGGCTACCAATGAACGAACTCACATTTCAAGTCTGCATAGATACAGAACAACCAGCCACTCACGTGTTCAGTCTCTCTTTTGCAGTGTGTGTGTGTAAGTGAGTGTGTGTGTGTGTGAGAAAGAAAGTTTTGCATGACACTATGGAAAAGTCAGCAGTGTGTGAGATTGGGAGACTGGGTGTGTGGCTGCATGTCCCAGTCACAGCACAACAGATACTGGTAACCAGTAACAATATCAACCCATATATATCAATACCAGCATAGCTATCACCCCAGCGAACACAACTGGGTTTTATCTGCACCATTTAAAATACTAGGTTTTATGTCGATATATATACGAGTATATATATTCCAGATGAGTAACAGTGTACTGTAGTAGTTGCACAAGCAAAGTGCTACTGAATTTGTAGAAGGAGGAACCAGTTTATATTAGAAAGGGTGGATGTTTCTGGGACGAATGTTGTGATTTAAACCTCTGAAACGTCCTGTTTTGGAAACCTTGTGTACTTTACTACATACATACATACATACATACATACATACATACATACATACATACATACATTCATATACATGTGTGTGTGTGTGTGTGTGTATTAATATATATAATTTAGTGTGGAGGGTTTTTTCCTTATTACTTCTTTTATAAGTCAAAGTCACAAAATGACCATTAGATTGTCTTTGTCTATATGTCTCTGTGTGTGTTTATGTGTGTGTATGTGTGTGTGAATGTGTGAGTAAGTTACTAGGTGTGTGTACAGGTGAGTGTGTGTGTGTGTGTGTGTGTTACTAGGCGTGTGTACAGGTGGGTTTGAGTGTGTATGTGTGTGAGTGTGTGTGTGTGTGTGTGTGTGTGTGTGTGTGTGTGTGTGTGTGTGTGTGTGTTACTAGGTGTGTGTACAGGTGAGTTTGTGACAAGCAGAGGAGTGACGGCTGGTCCTCCAGGGGAGGCAGGCAATCATGGCGTGACAGGCCAGCCAGAGGCCCCCCTCCCTGGGTAACCTTTACACCAGGCCTGCCCGTCAGCCTGGAGCTCAGAGTCATCTACAGCCAATCTGCCCTTTATCCCAGGAGCACTGCCAAATCTGATCTGACACATAAGGATCGGTGAGAGGAGGGGCGGAGGGAGGAGGGAGAGCAGTCTGTTGGACGCTGTCTCGGGACAGGCAGGCAGACGGAGGTCCCGCATCCACTCACGGCGGGACTTCCCTTCGTTCTGCCACATGCGTCCAACCCTGCGTGTTCACAAGAGTTCCGCCTGTGCAGGAGGCGGGGCTATGTGAATGACAGGTGGGCGGGGCAAACAGCTGGTGCTGGAAAATAGGGAAGGCAGTGTACATCTGGCCCAATTGGAGTGAGGAGAAAATGCTGAGAAATGTGTTCTTCCTACAATCACTTAGTCAGAGAGAGACAAAGAGAGAGAGAGAGAGAGAGAGCAGAAGGGTGGGACAGAGACAGATTAATTATCAGCCACAGAGCAACCAAAGATAGAAATTCTTTTGGAGAGTAAGAAACTGAGTGGGACATTTTGCATGCTTTTGGAAACGAGTCTGGAACTCGAGCAGAGTGTACTGAACGGTGCGTCTGTGTTAGAACGACAAAGGACAACCTGAGTGCATCTCAGCAGGCAGGACAAGGCCAGAGACTGTGGGACCTGGGGGGTGGGTGTTAGCATAGCTACCTCTCTCTCTCTCTCTCTCTCTCTCTCTCTCTCTCTCTCTCTCTCTCTCTCTCTCTCCCTATTCTCTCTCTTTCTTATTTCCTGTAGACTAAATGTGAAGGTTAGAGAGGGGGGGGCGGCTACAACTTTCTGTTTCTCCAAGTACTTTCGCCGTTTGCCTTCTGTTTTGTTCCCTCGTGATCCACTAGTTTGACATCTAGCGTAAAACTTAAGACGCACACGTCTTTCAGAAGGCTTGTTTCTGCTCTCGCGTGGTCGGGCGCCGGTCGAACTCTTCTTCCTTAAACCGAGTCCTCGGTTCCTTGCTCTCTCGAGCGCCATCGCCTTCTTTTTAAAGAAGTAGTGAATAATGTTTATCGCTGCAGCCGCGCACGTCCACTGCTGACGATTCGGTGGGCGGGAAAAAGCCGCGCTATCTTCGTTGAGATAGTCGGAGTAGACAAACAGTTCGCCGTCCCCTCGTCGTTAAGCCTTCCAACCGCGCGGCTCAGTTTTCACTTCTCTCCGTTCAGAAACCGTGCGCGTCTCTGTCGTCACGGCAACTTCTTCAAACAGAGGCAGCCGCTCGCGCCTCATTTTCCATTCTGAGCTCACGTTTTCCTCTTCGCTCACGAGCGTCTACTGGCAATAAACGAAGCCTGTGATCCATAACGTGTTACTTCAAACGAATAGTTACAGAAGGAAACGCAAATGTGGCTAAATAGAAGCGAATGAGCGCTAAATTACCTGAAGCGTCCGCTAATTGTTTACCTTCAGCATGTGTTGGATTGAGCAATGAACCATAATTAACTAATTAAATCTACTAAACGTCGGTATCGGTGAGGATTTGGGGTGATTTCTTTCATGTGTTATAACAGCACTGAGCAGCCAATGACAAAAGCACTTTTTAATTTAATTCAGGTATTAAAGCAAACAAACAAAAACAAAACAAAGACACATCTATAAAAAGCTTCTTCCAGAATAGTAGTTTGTGTGTGAGAGAGAGAGAGACAGACAGAGTGCACATAATTCATCTATGAATCTCACTTGTCATAGGTGGTGTTTTGCAGTTGTTAAGAGAGTGTTAGTAAGTTGGCCAAAGTTCATGCAAAGCCTTTCTGTATTGTGGTTTAGGATTTACACATAGCCTGCTGCACAGCAGTCTGAACGCATTGAAAAGCACACACACACACACACACACACACAAACAAACACACATGGCCTTCTGCACAGCAATCTGAACACATACACAAACACACACATCCATTGCGTGACTGTGGTTTCAGTACTTCCTCTTCTTACTGACTAGGCGGATGCACACTGGTGTGTCAGGTGAAATTAACACTTCAGTGAAACAATACCGGCATGTGCCATGGTGCTGGTCCCAACATGCTCCTAATGTTAAAGAAATCACACACACACACATCTAATCATGAGTAACACCACACATTCATCATATTTCAAAATAGCACAAACTTGTGTAGATACACACACACACACACACACACACACACACACACACACATACTCAAGCATACACAAGCTGGATTACAGTGTGTGTGTGTGTGAGAGAGAGTGGGTTGTACCTGAGCTTCACACCTTCAAAACACCTTCAAGTTGTCCTTACCGTCCACTTCCTGTTCCAGAGTTGATCTTACCTTCCACTTCCTGTTGCAGAGTTGACCTTCCACTTCCTGAGTGATGTCTCTATGTCTTCAAGTTTTACTGGTTGCATATAATAATAATAATATAATAATAAATTTTATTTTAAAGCGCCTTTCATAACACCCAAGGATACTGTACAGGATAAAGTAAAAAATAAAAATAGAAAAGGTCAGTAAAGCAGAAAATAATGAAGGAACAATTAAGAGTTGGGAAAAGCAGTCCGAAACAGGAGTGTTTTCAGTTCAGATTT
>JAOYMR010000011.1:15925715-15940158 GCA_025802075.1 Tenebrosternarchus preto
CTCCCAAACAAAAGAACAAACCTGTTGTAGAAGATCTGACAGGAATTCGGCAGATGATGAAGACTCCCAAACAAAAGAACAAACCTGTTGTAGAAGATCTGACAGGAATTCGGCAGATGATGAAGACTCCCAAACAAAAGGACAAACCTGTTGTAGAAGATCTGACAGGAATTCAGCAGATGATGAAGACTCCTAAACAGAGACGTGCTGAAGCAGTGGAGAACTTCACTGAACCTGCAGAACTTAACCAACCAAAGTCGACCTCAGTTATGACTGAAACAGAACATGATTTGAGTGCATCAGCCAAGGTAAAGCACAGAACTAATCTTGATTCCAGATTATTCTCTCTCCCTATAAAGCCCAGACCTTTCTTTATGTAGTGATAATGTACAATTTATAACTGTTATTTACTCCTTTTATTTTCAGATAGAAGAGCCTCTGGTTTCTGTGGCTTCTGGTGCTTTGGATGTGAACCGTGAGTTAATGCCAGTTCAATGGGGAGCGAGCACACACTTGTGTATAAGTCAGTAATTAAAATGTAACGGCTGCGCTAATATAAAGTTTTTCATCTGTAATTGTGGAACGATTACATTGGCATAACTTTTTGTATATATTTCTGTGATCGTTTTCATTCTTTACCTGGAAATGTGAATAGACATTTCTCCCAGGTTTAGATGTCTCTTTTGGCTTTTTAAGGTGGTGATCAGGAATGTGAAGACGAGGAAAACGTCTGTCCACCTGAAGACACGAGACGTGAATCTGAGGCAGCGGTTGCTATCCAGGACGTTTCACAGATTGAGACTGAGAAAGGGGCAGAAACCACACCGAGAATAAAAGATGGTCATTCAGACAAAAAGAACGAGGTCGAAACCTCCAGTTGTGAGGAGGAAGGATCAGTCCGAGAACCACCTGTGGAAGCTGAGTGCACTTCTCAAGCTGGAGATGCTACTCCATCTTTGGTGGCTCTTAAGCAAGTGGGAAGATCACATAACGTGAACAAGACTCCACGGAGCACACGGGCGAAAGCAGCACAGAAACCCCAGCAGTGTGGCCATGCTGATGCCGTGTCTGGAAAGTACGAGCACGCTAGCGTCAGTGCCACGGAGACCGCTCCTGCACCGAGAGGGAAGGGAGGCGAGCGTGCCGTCAAGCTGCTCGAGAGCACCCCCGTATCAACTCCTGCCAGAAAGTCCAGTAGAGGGAGGATTCCAAAGCGGCATTTTGAGGAGACGCAGGTCACGGTGGTATTGAAATCAACTCAGGAGTCTGCAGATGGCGAGAAAGATTCAGAATGTCCACCTGCAGCTAAAGGCAGGAGGGGAAGGAATGCCAAGCGTGATGTCGAGGTTGCGCCAGTTTTGGAGGTGAAGGTCGCAGCTGACCTGACTACTGCTGAACCTGCGGAGGCAGGGGCCTCTGGGAAATTGCCAGTTCCTGTGGCCAAAGGCAAACGAGGACAAAGAGCCAAGGAGGAGTCTGAGAACTCTCCTCTCACCCCTACGACGCAAGAACCACAAGGGCTGAACGTTCCTGAAGCTGTGGTTGTGGAGGCAGATATGGCACCGGAAGGTGGTGAACTTCAGACTTTGGCAGAGCCCAACGCGAAACCTAGGAGAGGCAGGAGAACCAAGAAGGAACAACTGAAGGCAGCAGACGGTGAAGAAACGACCAAGTCTACCCCAGCTAGCGTGGAAGCGGACAGCTCTGATGTGGCTGTGTCTGGACATGCACAAACATCTGCGGTGAAGCCGGGACGTGGGAGGAGGGCAAAACCAGGGGCTCTGATGGACCAAGTGGCGACCGCTGAGCCAGAGGAGGATGCTGAGCTTGTAGCAGCTGATCCTGTGGCAGTAGTACAACCACCAGCCAGGTCCAGTCGAGGGACAAAGACCAGAGCACTAAAGACTCAGAGCGATGACCAACATGAACCCAGCACAATGTTCGCAGAGCCTGGGCAAAACGCAGAAGCCACGGTGAAAAACACCAGAGGAGGCAGGAGGGCAAAGCAGCCTAAAGCACGGAGCTTGGAAGACGCTCTGGAAGAAACTAAAGGCAATCCACGAGTGGAGTGTGAAACCGTGGCACAGATGGAAGCCCCAACCATCAAATCGGGGCGAGGTCAAAGGGTCGCCGCTGCCCGTGATGACATGGGAGGTCCTGTCAAAAGAGGGCGGCATGCTGCTGCCATTGCTAAGGTTTCTCCTCCGGTGGCGAAGTCCACCCGTGCCAGGAAAACTGCTGTAAAAACAGAAGATGCTCCTGTACCAAAAGAGACAGTCAGAGAGACCATCACTTCAGTCCCTGAGGTCGGGCCTGGTGGAGCTGAAGACACTCGCAGCATAGTCGTTGAAAAGAAGAGACGAGGGAGGACGGCTAAGAAAGCCAAGGTTTCAAGCGAGGACGACCCCGTCATGGAAGCTGAAGAGTTGATCACAGCCAAAGAATCTGAAAACAGGAAAACCACCAAGAAAAACGTAAACTGGAATTCTGATCTGGTGTGCTGGAGGAACATTGAAGAGGTTGAACCGCCTGGAGCTAAAGAGGAACGCAAGCAAACGTCTAGAAAGAAGGCTGTCCCCGTAGCTACAGCTGTTGAGTCCACAGCCTCAGAGACCAAACGGCCAGAAGATCCGACAGCCTACAGCCGAAGAGGGAGAGGAGCGCGGAGGCTAGAGGAGCCTGCGGTGAAGCAATCTGCTGAGGAAGACGCTCCACGGGTCAGGAGAGGAAGAGCGCCCGCTTCCAAACCTGACGATGACGTGGCCCGCGTGAAAAGGGGCCACAACAGGAAGGCCACGGAGGCCGCAGCCGATGATCTGCCAATCGTGGAGCCTTCACCCGGAACGAAAGCGGGCAACACTGGAGCCGGAGTGCCCGGGCGGACGAGGAGGGGGGCGGCGGCCAAGCAGGTGGCGGAGGCGCCTGAAGCCGAAGCAGAGCAGCGCCAGCCTGTCGCCCACGCCAAGGCCAGCAAACCCGCGAGGGGCAGAAGGAAAGCACCCCAGGATGGTGGTGCACACGTCCCTGCCTCAGGTGGAGGAACATTATTTTATATTTAATGATGCATTGAGCTTTTTTCATGAATACTCCGAGTAAAATGTACTATTGGAAACAGATGCCTGTAGCTGTGCTTAGATTATCAAACCAGAACTCCCTCCTCCACCTTTAGTTTAATTATATATATTTATTTATGGACCACACTACAGGAGTGAAATATGGTGGCAGTAGTACTTTTTCTAGTACCGTTCCAATATGAGATCTGTTTTGGATTTGCATTGCTGACCGGAATGTGTAACATGTCTTGAGTCTTTCTCTGTTGTTTTGAGTACTTTCTCTGTTCACACAGAAGTGACCCCTCGCCGAGTTCAGAAGCCAGCAGACCGAGCCGAGTCGGCAGCTCCCCTGAAGAGAACGAGGAGGAAATGAAGCGCCAATCCGCAGAAGTGGTTGTAAATATTAAAGTGTAGTTCATTTTTATATTTTGAACCACAAAATATTTGTACTGTTTATTTTATATACACCAGTATAATTTTTAATTATTAAACTAGTTCTTTTATTTTGGAAAAAATACAATCTTTTTTAAGTCAGTTTTTGAAATTTGTGATTTATTTTTTTTATGCTTGAATGCCCTGGAACATATGAACATATGTGTATTGGTGTGTTCTTAACTGCTCAGATTTTCTTTTCCATTTTTGCTTGAAAATATCCTGTACTCAGATTTTAGGTAGTCCTAGGTTTGTATAAAAAATAACTGCTTAAAGACTAGGAAACAAGTTCTTCTTGGCTGCCACCAGCTTGTATGTTAAGGTAGAATGTTTTATGATTTTGGCTTTGCAAAACATGATATAATACATCTGTTTTTATCAATAAAATCCATGCCATCAGATCATAGTTTCTGTATATTTTTATTGTAATATAGTTTTATTCTTTGTATTTGTGTTATCTTGAAGTTTTTGTTTTTTTTTCTTATTATTTCTACTAAAATGTGTAGGTTTGTTATTCTTGTCATTTAGTGGTTCTAGGGTGGCCAATAAACCCGAACCATGACGTATGGGGGTGGGGATACGACGTGTAAAGGCAAAATTAAAATCAGGACGTTTTATAATTATCTAATAGCTGATTAGTATAATCTTGGAATACAACTACCTGTTAAATGATTAGTAGTTGGGCAGACGACAGGGAGCTGCTCTGTCTACTCAAGTTTAATTAAGAAATGAGCAACTCGGTGCTTCGCGCAGGGGGAACCAAAGTGCATAGTTCAGTGTTTCTGTGGTGCCCAATAGGATGGTGACCACATGATCAGAAAATATGGAGGGAGATTTGATTTAGCTGGATAGCGTTAAGTATATATTTCTCTCCATAGGTAGCGTACGGTAAGTCGATCAGGGGGCAGGTTTAAAGTGTCGTTTTGAAAATACAGAATGGAAGATGATAAAGACATTCAAACGACACCAAGAGGATTTCACTGCAAGTTATGCAACGTTAACATCCCCAACAGTACGTTTTACAGCTGCCTGGTACTTCCAGCACGGCATACGTAAACGCAACGTAGCTAGCCAGTTAGCTGGCTAATGTTTTTGTGCTCGTTTCCAGCGTCGTTTGCATAATTTCCCGTGACATGTGCTAGCAACGTGAAATAGGTTACTGTTATATCTGAGCATTACCAAACGTGTATAAATTTAATGACTGAGAAAAGAGTTAGCCTTGTTACCTAGCCAGCCAGCTAGTAGTTTAGTTACCTTTTGGCTAGCTCGCTTGCTAATCAAAAGTGGCTAAGCTAGCTACCTAATTTTAGCTCTCCAAGAGATGTACGAAGAACACAACAGCCACACGGTGCATTAAACTACCTAACCTGAGCTGTACCGCCTCGATACGTAGGACCCAGCCTCGACGACCATGTCAGGGGGAAGAAACACGTGCACCTCTGCCGACTACGCGCGAAGAGGAAGACTCAGGAGGAGAACAGCGTCTTCGTCAGCGGCTTCAAACCCGCGACCTCGCGCACTGAGCTCGAGGAGTACTTTGAGCAGTTTGGCCCGGTGTCCGAAGTCATAATGGACAAGGATAGGGTCGGTGCCGACTCGTTCTTATTACTCGACATACTCGTTCCTCGCAGATTGAAACAGTGGCTGAAGGTGTAAGATTTAAGTTAAATCACAGACCAGGTTCATTATACATGTGGTGTGTTTGTGTGTGTGTGCGCGTGCGCCTTTGCAGGGTGTGTATGCCATTGTAGAATTCGCTGAGGCCAGTAGCACACAGTCTGCGTTAACTCAGCTAGAGCACAATCTGAGTGGCCTGAAGCTCCGAGTCAAGCCCAGGGAGAAGAAGGAGTTCAAGATGATCGGCCGGGGAAAGCACGACCCCAAGAAGCCCCACATCAACCTGGAGAAACTCAACTACGAGCTCTGTCAAGCAGCCTCTGTAAGGCACTGCCATTTTTACACGCGCAGCACACATTATGTTTGTGGTATTTGGCTGTAGTCTGAAGAAACCGTCATGCTCCATCAAACCCAAACGCAGTGTACAATTCCTGTATAACCCAGTCAAAATATACCACTGTACTTAAAAGGCGTGGTTTCAAGAGTAGGGCTTTCTCTTAGCCCTTAAACGGCAACTTTAACGGGATGTGTGTGCTGGTGTGCTTGTGTCAGGTAAATGAACAGATGCAGAAGGTGGTGGAGATGTTCCAGCTGTCCGAGGCGGACCGGAAGGCCAGAGGGCTCCTCGTCCAGTTGTTGCAGGAGGTCTTCAATGAGTTCCTGCCAGGTAATGTATGTTCTTAATGTGATGGTGTGTTATGGAGTACATTACAAACGTTGTGTAGAGTGTATTGTATATATTTGGGAAAGAATTTATTAGAAGAGCCATTTTCAGCTGTGTTGCTGAGTTTCACCAACGCTGGTTATGCGGTGTGTTGTGAGTCCACTAAATGGCACTGTGTTGATGACGTGTTGGTTTCTCGTGCGACGCAGACTGTCAGATCATCCCGTTCGGTTCCTCCGTCAACACGTTCGGCGTGCACGCCTGCGATCTTGACCTCGTCCTGGACCTGGAGAACACCAAGGCCTTCCAGTCCCAGGTGAAGACGTCTGAGCAGGTGCGATCACACCCACTTCCGGAACATCCTGGAGCTTCTTCGCTCTCTTGCGCATCTGCTGGTCACCATTTGCTGAATCCATCAACCAACGCATGTCTTAGCAACGCATGACGATACGCGCGATCAGCAAATCTTCGACCTGGTCCCGTGACTGTCCCGTAAAGCCACCCGTCTTCGCTCGCCCTCCAGGTGTGCGAGGACCGTTCTGAGGACGGCCATTCCGAGGACTCCATGCTGTCCAACGTAGACCTCGCCACGGCAACGCCCGTCGAGTTGCTGGAGCTTGCGGCTGCCATCCTTCGGAAGTGTGTTCCGGGCGTGCACAAGGTGCAGTGTGTGTTCACGGCTCGGCTGCCCCTGGTCAAGTTCAGCTACCGCCCCCTCGGCCTCCAGGCCGACGTCACCATCAACAACAGGTAGCCGTCACGCCCCCTACGCCGCGTCCGTCGCTCACCCATAACGAAGATGTGGTCTTGCAGAGACGTTAAACTAATTCAACGACTGATTGTGATGTACAGTCAAATTTCTCATGCAAGAGTTTCACCCAATGCCATCCCAGCTCTTTGCTCAGACTGGCACTCGCTTCTTTGGCTGTGATCAAGGTTTTTTTTTGTGCATCGCATTTGCTGATCACTAGTTTCCCTGAGGCGTTTCGTTTAGAGGATGAATCGAATCAGTCAACAAAGTGAAGTTGTATGGATATGCTTCTTGTCCACAGTTGATGGGTGGAGGACACATCCATCACCTAAAAAGCCTAAAATGCGGAAGGTGTTAGTCACTTCCGAGTAGGTCAGTAGGTCTAATGTTTTTTGTCACATCCTCATTTCTCTTTCTTTTTCACCCCCCCCGGCAGGCTGGCCGTAAGGAACACTCGTTTCCTTCAGCTGTGCTCGGCGCTGGACTCTAGAGTGCGCCCCCTAGTGTACGCTGTTCGTTTCTGGGCCAAGCAGAAGCAGCTAGCAGGTACCATGGTTACAGATCAGCACGTGCTTCTCCTGTGCAGCTCTTGCTCTGCAGGGCTTTCTGTGCATCTGTTCTAATTTAGCAGGCGTTGTTTACTGTCAGAGGATGACTGTATGTCTTGGCCATAAGCCACCTAATGAGTGCTGCCCTGTTGTCTGATTTTACACTCCAACCATATTACCTTACACAGTGAGTCTCCTGTGTGTGTGTGTGTGTGTGTATGTGTGTCTCTCTCCCTCCCCCTCCCCTCCTGCAGGAAATCCGTTTGGTGGTGGTCCTTTACTGAATAACTACGCGCTCACCCTGCTGGTGGTGTTTTACCTACAGAGCGTGGAGCCTCCTGTCCTGCCAACCGTGAATCAGCTCAAGAGCATGGCATGTAAGTGTTGGGCTGGGGAGGGGGGCTCCTCTCCTCTCCTCCTCTTCTCAGCTGTGGGGTGTGGCAAACCAAAAAAAAGAAACCATCTATTCATCTCAGGAGCACACCACACATTATTTACTCAGTACTACACTAATGGCAGTAAAGTTGGAGTATCCCACAAACACCCTTTCCTTAAAAAATGAAAAAATGTAAACATGCAGACAGCTACAAGTGAGTTTGTCTTGAATCACCTCTGCTAAATTGCTCATTTTGTGGTATGTAGGTGTGCTTATGTATCAGCATGTGTTGTTACGGTAATGGAGTGGTTTGACTCCCCTTTTTTTTTAATGGGTGATGAAGATGATGGTCACACAAATAAATGACCCCTGCTGTGTTCCGTGCCTGGCAGGTGAGGAGGAGGTGTGCGTTATTGACGGGTGGGACTGCTCTTTCCCTAGCCAGCCGTTCCATGTGCCCCCCAGTAAAAACACGGATGACCTCTGTGAGTATAGCCGACCTTCCTTCCAGTTAGGAGAGCTGTCCTTGGGTGCAGTGTGGGCGGGGTTCTGTTTTGAGGCTTCGCCGCTCTGACGTCCCATCTCCTCTCGTCCGCGGTGGTGTCGGTTCCTGCAGGCTCTCTGCTGTTCGGCTTCTTCACCTTCTACTCCAAGTTCGACTTTCCTGGCTTGGTGGTGAGTCTGAGGGAAGGTCGCGCTTTTCCCGTCACGGATTTCCTCAGCCGCAATGACGAGGAGATGCCCGGCGAACCAAAACTGTGCCCGTCAACAGGCCCCAAACCGGGCCCCAAACTGGGCCCCGTCACTGTGCTGGACCCCTTCGAGTTCCAGCACAATGTGGCGGGGAACCTGAGCGAGCGAACGCAGCGGGTGCTCGGCCACGAGCTGCGCGAGGCGGAGAAGTACTGCCGTAGCCTGCAGTACCAGCACAAGTCGGCCAAGGGCAAGTCCTGGGGTCTGGTCCGGCTGTTCGTGCCGCGGTGGGGCCCCGGGCACACCACCGTTCCATACGCCGCCAGCAGGCACCCGGAGATCAGCATCCTGTTCAGGGAGGCTGGCAAGCCCGACGCGCAGGGTGGGAGCTTGGGGGAGGCCCAGAGCGCCGTGTGGTTCGGCAGGCTGTGCTCGGCGGTGGAGTTGATGTTCAGAGACGTCCTGAAGTGCACGGCCATGGCACGTCCCGCACGACGGGACTCGTGTGAGGATCCAGGAGGAGTGACGGCGGAGGGAGGGGGTGAGGCACAGAGCGATGAGGGTCCTGCCCATGGGGTTCCGGTTCACGCCGGTGTTAAGAGACCGCTGTCTGCTGATGAAGGCCCGACGTCCTCGACCTCCCCGCAGGGAAAGAGGCCGAGGTTGGACCCTTGGGCAGAACACCCAGGGTCGGTTCACTGGAGCTGGTCCCAGACGCACCCGGTCTGGGCTGGCCGGCGGAAGGTCCGCAGGGATTTGCTGAAAACGAGCGACGAGGACTCCCAGCCTGAAGGGGGCAGTAGCAGCTTGGAGAGCAGGGTGACTCAGCGCATCGTAGAGAATCAGGCTGATCCCAAAGACCTGCTGGAGTTCAACGTGGACGCTGCGGTGGTGGGCGGGGCCGAAAGCACAAAGGCGGTACTTAAGTTCAGCCCAACCAATGATGCTTCAGGACATTTTCAAGACTTCTTCCACTTCCTCGAGTCTTTTCTGCCAAAGATGGTGGAAACAATAATGTCAAAACTTGAGTAGGTCCTTTTGTGGCCATTTTCCCCTCCCCCATTGGTTTTGTTGTGTGTGGTTTGCAGGAGATTTTAAATCCCTTTAAAAACGGAAATGGATCCGTTACAAAACTGAATCTAGTAACCAGCGTAATGGTAATTAGTGATAATCTAGTCTTTTTTTTTTCTTTCTTTATTAGTAATACTACTAAAGATTGGTAATTTGTTTGTTTTACATATTCTTTGTTAAACATTTAACTGCTTTTTTGTTCGTGTTATGACCGATTTTCCCAAGTTTCTGTTTACTTTTGGGAATGTATTTGCACAATTGTGCATTTAACCTGAACAAAAAGCTGGAAATGCAGTTTATTAAATATGAAACAAGCAACTTAATATGATGTCTGTGACTTTCTTTTGTATTGAGATTAATGGACCTAATTTTATTAAATTTCCCATGATTTTTGGTTTGATGTGAATAATTATTCAGTGCTAGTTGGTGCAGAAGATGCATGAAACTTTCATGGTTTTTGTAAGGTGTAACTAGCTGTAAGGGTTGTTGTAACTTCAGTCACCGACCTCTCAGTTCTGTCCTCCTGAATAGAGGCTCTGATGTTAGAGAAAGGCCTTGTTAGGGACATGAAGTAGATAACAGACTAGACATGGAGTAGGGTCTAGAACAAGAACGTTAATGCTGTAGCATATCGAATCATTTTACAGTTTTCAACTTTGTGGAAACAGTCTGGGAAAAGCCTTTTCTGTTCCAGCACAGCTCTGATCATGAGCACCAAGTGAGGTCCATAAATGCAAGCGTGATGTGGACGAACTCCAGTGGCTTGAGCAGAGCTCTGACATCAACCCCACAAAACACCTTTGGGACAAATGAACATCCACTTCAAACCTATTCATCCAAGAGAAGTGCATGAGCACAGAAGTTATCTGTTGAGCGAACTGCAACCAATGCCCACAGTTGCATTCCAGAATCTTCCCAGAAGAACCAGCTGTTACTGCCTGAAAGAAGGTCCATCCCATTATCAGTGTTGATGGTTCTGGATTGGGAAGATTAGCCAGCTCATCTAGGTATGATGGAGCAGCGTCCACGCGCTTCTGATCTTGTAATTGTACATAACGGCCAGTGCCGAGTGCTGCGATGCCTTGGCTGAGGTTGATGGGAGTTATTTGGGCGTGATGAGCTGCTCTGCTGGAAGATCATCTGTAGCAGTCATCCCAGCCAGACTCGCTGATTAAGGTTGCCTTGTTTACTGACATGCTTACAGAGGAGGATGCCGGGACGGAAAGAGAAAGAAACCAGTCGTCACTTCTCATCGTTAGTCTGGAGGTCGTCAGGCCACTGCCTCTCTGATCTGGATCTGTCTAGCTTTGTCCATGCAGTCTGAACACACTACATCACTTCACGTGACTGATTTGGACTGTTTTCATGTCTTTGAGGAAAATCTCACAACCCACTAAACACATTTTCATTCCTTAACCCTGTAGTACATCAGTGAGTTTAGCCGTTGTTTAATGGAGAATGGTTTGGTTGGTTGGTTTTTGGTGGCAAGCTGGACAGTCTTTTCATATCTTTACTGTCTTCAATAAAACATACAGCTTATGTAAAGTGGTCAATGTCCATCTTATATATCCATGTCATGTGTTAATACTGTGCTAATATAAAATAGCACAACCGCAGGAATATTTTTCTCATTTTTGTTAATGGTGTTGCAGGTAAATACACTGGGTAACCCTGTGCTTCTCCAGGGCACAGTGAGTCTCTGAGCATTTGTAAAAAAGAAGCTTGAGATGGTCTTAGGTTTTGGAGCAGTCACTGAAAATGTTTTTTTGGCTCTCGATGTTAAGCCATGTTCAGTCCAGAATTCCTTCGGTCGAACATTCAGCAGAAGATGATCGTGAAACAAAGGCGTCGACTCCGTTTTGGCTCAGCCTAACTGCCATTCGTTTCCTTGTTACGATCCTACACTTTGGTTAAAGTGTCCCTTTAAGAAGTGATCGCAGTCTGCAGCCACGCTGGCAATCTGCTTGCCATCAATCTCCAACACCGGATTGGGTGGCCGGTTAATGGCTTCAATTAATGTACTCTAATTCATAAAGGATGGAAAAGAAGACTTGTTAAGGTTGTGTGGGCTACGATTGTTCCTCAAGGGAAATCCATCATTTAGGACAAGGTAGAATTAGGCTGCCCTTCATCGACCGTAACCTATATGGGGATTAGTTGATATTTACCTCATCTGGAAGAATGTTGGAGAGGGTCTGTTCTGGGGTGATTTTCCTGGCCACGGTGAGCTATTCAGTCACATTGTCTTGTTTCCTGAAATGTTGTGTTTCGAGCCCTTCTGGCCCAACCTGTAAATACCATGCCAGTTTCTTGCTTGTTTTATATTTTAGCACCAGTTTTGCATTACATTTTTTTTTCTTTGATGGGAATTAATTTCACTAAATCACCAGTACTTTTCCTTTTTATGATGCGCCGGATCTGAATGAGGTAAAGGAGGGTCAAAGAGATGTACGACACAACACCACCTCCACCAGCTTCGGGAAATAGACCTTCGCTCTCCCCTCATGTCTTATTCATGGCCGTGTGATAACGGGCCCTATTTTGAACTGACGTTGTTATTGCTGGCAGCCTTTCTTTGACCCCGCACTCTTATTGACCCTTTCCTATTATCAATCTCTCTTCTTATCGTTCTGTTTGGTTTTTCTTGTCTTCCACTGGCACGGAGCTGAACAGGTGAACGCAAACAAGCCCCGCTTCCTCCAGAGCACTCTGCTCACATTAGCCACTTCACCCTGATCGTGACGCGTAAAAGACGAGTCCTGGATGGGCATCTAACGGGACTATCAGCGAGACAGCCATAAAGATAGGGTTAGGAGCTCGTACGTGAGTAGTGGGAGGAGGTAGTAGCATCAGTTCTGCTACTTGACATGCCAGCAATTTGTTAAAACAAGTTCATGATAAGCTTCCAGAATCTTCTGTGATATCCTTTTTGGTTGCGTTTGGGCTCGTTTATTTTATTAGTCTGCCTAGTTTTTGCGGCTGTGTTCAGGAATGAAAACGTTTGTGTTGCAGTGTTCGTCATTTGCCTCTTTGCTCTGGATCCGTTTTTTCATTATAGATTCGTCGAACATCCTTATGGTCGAGTTCATTTTATTCACACCCAAGTTGCCATGCAACCACAACCATCTCCCTAATGAAAACTATAAATCAAGCGTGTCAAACTCAAGGCTTATAGGGTAGCGGAATGTGGTCTGCACCAACTCAGCAGGTCCATCTCACGAATGCCACACCACTGATGTGTTATTGCACAAAAGAGTCAAAACATTGCAAAATGTCACAGTGCCATTGATCAGTGTGGGTTTCTGAAGACTGGGGAACGTATGCCCTAATCAGTATGCTTTTATTCCAACACAAGAGCTCCTCTGGGTCAGACCTCTGGGTCAGGCCTTTTGTACCTACTACACATACAGCTGCATAAGCTGAAACCATAGTGATGACAAAACCACTGGCAGAAGCTTCCAGTTTAGTTCTGTCCCAGGAAGGTGAATTCAAGAGGAACCCATCCACCTGTGGCCTATGTCGCGTCTCGGGACTTCACTTGAATGTTTGCTTATCAAACAGCTATTAACAGACGTCTGCTGTGCCTCCCTCTCCAAGCCGATTGCCTTTTAGGAGGGACATTATCCCGGGCTCATTGTTTGTGGAGTTTAACGTAGCCTAATCGTTTGGGTGGCTCTTATCATCTACTGGCTTCTTTGTGTGTTTACCTACAGCGGTAGACTGAAGTGGAGGGTCATTATCCACCTTGTGCCGTGGCTCCTCGTTAGCTTTTACTTTGAGTATCCAGGCCAAGTTTTGTCCCTGGGGTCGCACCACAGCAGACTGTGAGGGTTTGGGGGAGAAAACACTGTCCTGCTTATGAAGGTCTGAACCCCAAAAACAAGATGATTCATCTTGACTAATTGTTGAATTTTGTCTTTATCTGTTGTCTGCACAGCCCATACTGGGGTTACCTACACTGAAATCATTGGGGGGAGGTTTGCTAAACATTTAATAAAACCTATAATACAAAGCCATCGTCATTAATGACGAGACGAAATATGAAATTAGCTTTGTCGTTTACAGCATGTCATAGTGTCTTGCTTGTTTACGCAGCAGTCTACATGCATTTTCTATTATCCTGAAGGTGGAATAGCTTTGTATTTAATATATTTCATTAGATTGCGTTCGTGGTGATGCCATGTGGGAACCATTGGATGAAACAGCATCACCGTAGTGATGAAAGAAGCACTGCCTGTTGATGCAGTGATCTTCAAGCATCACAGCGAATGCATCACAGCAGCGAGTCGTGACGCGTTTAAAAGGTTACTCAGACGCTCTGGGCATTCGGGCACCATTTGAGGACCAGATACGTCAGACGGGGTCTTTTAAACAGGAGCCACATAGCCTCTGTCAACAGCACTGGCGCCATCTCCGAGTCCCTTCAGGAGAGAAGGACATGACGGCCAATGCCTTCGTGTTGTGGGCAGGAGAGAAGAAAGGGAAATGCACAGTGTCAGGGTTTCACAGTGTCACTAAATGACAAATTTGAAATGGGTTGCATGATACCATGATACACCCAGCAGATACAGTGATGATAATGTCCAAGCTGAGATGTAGCTCTGAATTTGGGAACCTACAGACATGACAAAAATAATCTCCTTAATATTTCCTCTGTGGATCATAAACAGATGTTTACATTACGGTTTCGGGGTTTTACGGCCTTTGTGGTTTGATGTGGAAAAAAGACCTTTTATGCATGCACAGGCATACAACACCAGCACTATACCAACACTATACCAGTATTATACCAGTACTATACCAGCACTATACCAGTACTATACCACAATCATGTCACTACCATGTCATTACCATACCAGTACTATACCAGTATTATACCATCACTATACCAGCACTATACCAGTATTATACCAGTACTATACCACAATCATGTCACTACCATGTCATTACCATACCAGTACTATACCAGTATTATACCATCACTATACCAGCACTATACCAGTATTATACCAGTACTATACCACAATCATTTCACTACCATGTCATTACCATACCAGTACTATACCAGTATTATACCATCACTATACCAGCACTATACCAGTATTATACCAGTACTATACCACAATCATTTCACTACCATGTCATTACCATACCAGTACTATACCAGTATTATACCATCACTATACCAGCACTATACCAGTATTATACCAGTACTATACCACAATCATTTCACTACCA
>JAOYMR010000011.1:15958506-15972874 GCA_025802075.1 Tenebrosternarchus preto
CTCTCTCCTCTCCACCCATGTCCCCCCTGTATCTGCAGGACTCTGAGCTTAAGAGGACTGTGGATGAGAGTGAGAGGATCCAGAGAGCATATGGCCACTACTTTGACCTGACCATCGTTAATGACAACCTGGACGGCGCCTACCGAAGCCTGAAGATGGCGCTAGAGAGACTGGGCATGGATCACCAGTGGGTCCCTGTGAACTGGGTTTTCTGAGCAGTGTTTGGTTAAGCAGACATGGGCCGTGGAGATACTGAACAGTGGAGACTTACAGTGGAAGTAGGGTCTTCATGAGGAGGTTTTAAGACAGAGCAAACAGCAGAGCCGTGAACAGCCAAAAGATACCACACACGCCCTGCAGGGCGGCAGCACATCGCTGAGGCCTTCATCATCGTCACTGTAAACATTGATCATCATCGTCAACGTCGAGTGTCAGGGTGGCGACAGCGGGGGAGTTCTGGGAGATCGTTCAGCTGATTTGATCCAGGCAGTTCACTGCATGTAGGTTGCTGAATAGCGCCAGATGAAAAAAAAAATGTATTACTTTGTAAAGAGAAGAAATTGAAGTATATGTCTGTGTTTTTATGAAGGTACAGTATATGTGAGTAGTCAGAATTGTATATTTGTACAGATGCTGTGATCTGGAATACGTTATAACACTCCAGTTGTGGCTTTAATTTTAAACACCAGTTACCTATGGGAATCGTAGTTTTGAAGTAATGAAGATGGAATGTGTATCGAAAATACTCCTGTTGTGTTTTAGATTTCTTTCATGCTGACTGTAAATATCTTATCGAACATTTACAAGTGGCAACACCTAGAACAAAAGTGCTTTCTGTTTATGAGAAAAGAAGTAGCAATAAGTATCTTGAGAACTCGATCATAATTTTGTGACGTAACCTCAGCAAATTGATACTTACACCAAAGCAAACCTCAGATATGATTGTTTTTTAAATTAAACAAAATCCATTTGCTGTAAATCAAATCAAATCACTTTCATTTAATTTCATGAATTGACGAGTGAGTCGAAATTACACATTTAGTCACAGATTTAATAAACGTGAAAGTTGGGAAATGACCTCAATCAGCTCTTAGCCTTGTGTTAGCATCCACACCATATGACAGATCTTGTTCCAGAATCATTACCTTATGTCAGCAGGTACAGTTCATGCGTGGGGATTGAAACCAAGCACTGATGTGGCTTGAACCAGGAGATCAGTTGAACTACAGAAGCTGGTAAACTGCTATTCTAGACTTTTCCTTTTTTCTTACCATGTTGCTGGACCTGTTTATTCTTTGCAGTTATTGCTAATAGAAATGTAGATTACATCTCGGCTGTAGGTGTAGACACTGTAAGGTTGTGACCCGTTTCTTTTCCCCCAGCATGGTGTTGGTAATAACTAAAATAATGTCCTTGATTATGTGTACAGTCCCTTTCTGAAGTCCTTACAGATGGTCCACTTTGAGGGACTTCTAGAAATGAAATCGCATATAAACTACCTAAAACTACCAGTCTGACGTCACAGGCTAAGCGGTTTAACTCTGGTCTTCCTTTCATCGTTTCTTGTGTATCTTTTGACGTAATTCTTTTGGTTTCCATATTCATGTGAGAATGTGAACACTTATCCATGTTCTTGCTCATTTCCTAGAGATTAAATCTAGTCCTGGACTAAACTGTATGTGAAAATTTATTTTACTGTGCATGTTATCATGTACGCCGTAGGTAGCTTAACAAAAACGCAGACGGAAAAAATACTTTTTATGGCGGTTACATGAACTGTCGAGCGGCTTTCTTGTCAGATAGCCAATATGAATCAATATAAATATATCAATATAAACCAGAGACCGTATATAAACCAATATGTAAACCAAGACAATCTCAATGACTCAGCAACATAAGGCTCTGAAAATCTAAAAGTATATTGGCTATCGCTATAGCTTATTTGTGTGACATTTAACTCTAATCTCAAAAACGTTAATAATAGATATAAATTTTTGGATTGTTGGACTGAATTTAACAAGCAAGGTGTGAATGGATGAACCTAACTCAGAGAGAAATTTGGTCTTCCGTATTTTCTAACACTGCCAAATACTTTCTAACCCAATAAAATGCTCTAATGTGAATTCAGATTAACGAATCCGAATCTGTCGTTTTCACAACACTTCGTCATCCATGATTGTTTTTAATAAATTACTTTTTCGCGCCAATGAGCAACAGCCGGTAGTACATGTGCTCAAAAGGCGAAAATGGACTCATTTTTTTATTATTTGTAGCGAACCGGTGTTGTCACGGTTGATTTAGTACCAGTAACTGCTTAGTTCATGCTTTGCTGTGGGATGGGGACGGACAAAACCTGCGTGGATTGGAGGACGTGCTGAAAGCGAGAACCGATTCGCTAGCCAGTGTTTCGGCAAGTTTTATTTTTAGGAAATCTAAAATTTTTCCCCCACTAGACTGTACCTCTGAATGATTACAATAAAACAACTAATCCTGACGAGATTCCCGTCGTAAGGACCTGGGCTCAGAGAGTAGTACATCTCCGCTTTGGTCAGTTTCGGTGTTACACCGAATTCTGTGACCGTCGAATTTTGTGATCTTCGATTGGGCTACTTTGCACTTAATGAGAAGATTTGTTTGGTGTTAAACTGTGGTGTGAAACATTCACATATTCTGTTGACAGCTGTGATAACTGACCTAAGTGCACAACCCAGTCATTACATAATTCTCACAATAAGGGTTTAAAGCGTTTACTAGAGTTTAAAGATCAAATCAAACGGTACACGACAGAACAAGCGCAAAGTACTTCCGGCAGCTCTGCAACACCTCTAAATATGAAAGGCATGTCATAACATCGTCATGGACAAAATTATGAGTATTTTTCTGTGTTACTCAGTGTTTTTATAGTGTGTGTAATCATTTACTAAAAGTTTTATTGTGCCTGGCATTTGGGTTTCTTCCTGCAAAAAAAAAAACTGCGCCCTCGACGGCTGAATCGATGTTCACAGAATTCACTCTAAACACCGGAAACATGGAAAAAAACTTCCAGCGACAAAGTTACGACTTAGGTCGTAACGGTCGCGGTATAATGCAGTGCACAAAGCCGTCAGACGCTGATTGCAGCAGTAAAGCCCATTGTGAACTATGGTAGTCCCTGTTTTCGACCACAGCGTCTTTATCACGAGCACTACCTCTGACTCCAATAAATCTCTTCAGACATGGCGCTTTGGTAAATGATCTATTCCCACCGTTACTAAGGTGAAGTTTTTCTTTATAATCTCTGATAAAGCTGCATATAATCCTGTGTCTAGATTTTCGCGATTTCAAGGCAGGCACTGGGAGTCTGGGATTCCTGCTGCTCAGATCCCCTTTATTTTCAGCACAGTAGTAATGAAAGTTTTAAAGTGCATTCATGTGTTTTTCTACAGTGCAACTATATTCCAAATCACAAATACATAAACATATACACAATGCAGGACAATACAAAGTCTGGTCAAACTCAGCACAAAGTCTGCAGACCATTGATTACAAATTATAATAAATTATAACTACAGTTGTAAACTTTTCACATCGTCAACAAACAGTGTACAGTCAGTGTTATATAGATAATACAAAAAAATAATGGTAAAGTTAGATGTACGTGTTTTCCTCATAGCTGTCAACAGGCCGGTTTTCTGTTTATGGCTCATTCCAGAGGGCATGTCACTAGTTACAGTTCGTTCTAGAGGATGTTACAGTTCATTCCAGAGGACGTGTTGATTGTTACAGTTCATTTTAGAGGATGAGTTGCATGTTACAGTTTGTTTCAGAAGACGTCTTGTATGTTTGGAGCTGAAGAAGCTCCCAGCGACATCTCTGCCGTAGCGGCTGTGACCTCCAGCTCACTGTACGCTGGTGGTTCCTCCTTTGGAAGGCCCCATTTCCACTGTGGAGACAAATGGAGATCATTGCAGGATAACAGTGTCAGTGTTGAGTTTTCTGGTGATGAAAAGAAAATCTAACAAGATTCGCATTAATCAAATGTGTGCAAGCTAACAGAACACCATTGTGTCTTACTGGGGAATGTTACTGGGTCTTACTGGGGAATGGGTAACGTCAGGTGATGAACTGCTTTAAACCAGTGAATCTCAACCCAATACAGTGGGATCCTGAGACGGTCCATGTTTTTGCTCAAACCCAGCTTCCAGCACACCTACTCCAGACATTCAGAGGTTGTGATGGCTTGGTTTAAAGGAGGTGGGGCAGAGCAAAAACACGGCAGTCTTGGGCCTTGGTGATTGGCTGAATTAACACAGTACCATTATGGACATTATGGACACAGTACCATTATGGACATTGTCTGCTACATCTGCTGATAGCAAGATGAAACAGCTTGGTGTGGATGGCTGACTTTACCTCCGAGTACAGTGATGGAGGGTCCAGGGAGTCGTATGGAGGTGGTGCATTGTCCTCCGCCAAGCCTCCATGTGAGTCGCCGTATTCCGTGGAGATGGGGATGACATAGATGGGGACGTCTGCCTGCTGCTCAGTGGCGAGCGGGTCAGCCGAGTCACACAAGCAGCAGAACATGCTACAGCAGAACTTCACTATGAGCACGAGGATGATGAGTGTCAAGACAGGTAACGCAAAGTACCTGCAGGGTTTGGGGGGGGTGGAGAGTTAGGAGTTGATCCGCACCGCCGCTACCAACACGCTGCATGAAAAAACGGTGGTGTGGAAAAAACGCAGCCCAGTGCGGCGGGTCTGACAGCAGACGCCCAACAGACTCCCATACTGGAGATCAATTCTACCAGCACATGGATATTAACACTTTCTTCCCTGTTGTGGCTTTGTACTCAAACATCTTGTACAGCAGGGTTACATTCAAATATTACAGATTTAAAGCTGTTTTGGAAATTGACCACAGATATACAATGCAGTAACTGTGCTTAAGGGCGTTGCAACCCTCACAGCTGTGGCTCAGTGCGATTACACGCTCATAATTGTAGCTCAGGTTCAAATCCAGACTTCCAGAGTACAGTGTCCAAGGCACAAAGTGTCACCATGCACTTATCAATGGAGACCACTGCGCACACACTAACACCAAGCAGATCACTGTTTGCACGTTAAGTAAACAAGCAAACAAACATACAGCCAATTAATGAACTGTGAAGATATTAATCAGTTAAATCATTTTATATAACTTTTTATGTTTAATTCACACAAAGACAAATTATATCTGAACTCTCAGGTCAATCCATCAAAGACATCTACAAAACCTAATTCCCTTTCAGCCACTGACTAGTCCTATTCTAAACAAGCTGGTTATGCAGTACCCAAGCTTACATTATATAGTATTATATAATACAAACATACATTATATAGTATTATATAATACAAACTTACATTATATAGAGGGTCACATCCATGGTAGCTGCTTTTCTTCTCAAAAAAAGAGAAACAGATGAGAGATTTTAGTCCCTTTTGGACCCGTCGCAGGGTTAACAGGCTTGGGACTGATCCACACTTCGTGGGCTATTTCAAGTACCTTCAGGTTTCAGAGGCCTCAACTTCAGAGCAATGACAACCAGTACGCTACAGAGAATGGCAGAGGTTTACTTGTATTTCAACTTGTAGCTCACTCCCATTAAACAGTTGTCTATAAACATGAACCTGAAATTCACCCCATAAACAAGAAAAATCACACTTACAGTCAACAAAGGTAGGCTAGTTGGTCATTCACATGAGTTCGTTTCACATAGCTGAAGTTGCAGTTCAGGCTAAGGAAAGGTGTGGTAACATTTTCAAGTGTCTGCTGAAGGACTTTGAGCAGGTGTGTGACATAGCAGGTGTGTGACGTAGGACAAACACTGATGGAAAATCTTACAAGGTTTTCTTGTGCTTCTCACACTCATTCTTTCTTGAGTGTAAATCGCAATAAAACACAGGTGATCCTTATGATCCTACACACTGAGGGCTGTTAGCAGGGTAAAGGTTTAGATACATGTAAACACAGCTTCTCTTTGTAGTCTGGGGTTTGCCAAACAGTCCAGTGTAGATGAACCAAGTCATTAAGGCCAGTACCTACCTGGTGTAGATGTACTGGAAACTGGGTTAGAGGGAAACCATGGACCTGGCGTAGAGGATCTGGAAGCTGGGTTAGAGGGAAACCATGGACCTGGCGTAGATGTACTGGAGGCTGGGTTAGAGGGAAACCATGGTCCTGGCGTAAATGTACTGGAGGCTGGGTTAGAGGGAAACCATGGACCTGGCGTAGATGTACTGGAAGCTGGGTTAGAGGGAAACCATGGACCTGGTGTAGAGGATCTGGAAGCTGGGTTGGAGGGAAACCATGGACCTGTTGTAGAGGATCTGGAAGCTGGGTTAGAGGGAAACCATGGACCTGGTTAGGACAGAGGACTGAGACAAGAAACTATGTAAAAGGAGCTTTGTACTGTGTTACAAGCTCATCTCTATCTAGTACATCTGAATCATAAGATCACGTCACAAGCAATTTGGACAATTTCCCTTATAAAACAACACAATACCCACAATCATGAGGGACTCAGCATATGATCAGGCAAAACCCTCTTGGGATGGATGCTACTTTTCGAGAGGAAAGGATCCCTGCATTACAAAAGCGATGATGTGGACTTTGAGAAGGGCACCGCAGTGACAAAGCTGCAAATAGCAGAAGCCTGCACTGCAATCTTAGGCCAGGCAGAAATGCTTTTGACCTTCGCCTGAGGTGTTCAAAACCTGAATAAATCTACATGATAGCGGCTTTGGTATGATATTCTCTCATGCTAATCTCATGCCAAGATTTTTAGAGTGTAACTGTTTTAGTGACTCTATTTAGTCAAGCATTTCATACTTTTCTCAAGGATATTCAACGACTAAATTTGGCTTCCCGCAGGATCTGTATGGTTCCTGCTTTCTCCACCAGTACATGGAAATGTGCGGCTGTGATAGAAACTGACAGTACACCTCAGGGTAGACAGTAATCAGTTTGTAGAACAAAACATTCAATGATACCTTACAGGTGCCCAGTTTCTTTTCATACCTCATTACTTCTGTCTCACTTTGCGCTGAAAAACTGTGCAGTAGCTTGAAATAAACTGTAGTCTGGTTAGCAGTTCACTCAGATAATACGAAGACTCACATAAGAGCACGGCTTTGTAATCTAATCTAATCTAATACGATGACTCACATAAGAGCACGGCTTTGTAATCTAATCTAATCTAATACGATGACTCACATAAAAGCACGGCTTTGTAATCTAATCTAATACGATGACTCACATAAGAGCACGGCTTTGTAATCTAATCTAAGATAATACGAAGACTCACATAAGAGCACGGCTTTGTAATCTAATCTAATCTAAGATAATACAAAGACTCACATAAGAGCACGGCTTTGTAATCTAATCTAATCTAATACAATGACTCACATAAGAGCACGGCTTTGTAATCTAATCTAATCTAAGATAATACGAAGACTCACATAAGAGCACGGCTTTGTAATCTAATCTAATCTAAGATAATACAAAGACTCACATAAGAGCACGGTTTTGTAATCTAATCTAATCTAATACGATGATTTACATAAGAGCACGGCTTTGTAATCTAATCTAAGATAATACGATGACTCACATACGAGCACGGCTTTGTAATCTAATCTAATACGCTGACTCACATAAGAGCACGTCTTTGTAATCTAATCTAAGATAATACGATGACACACATAAGAGCACGTCTTTTTAATCTAATCTAATCTAAGATAATACGATGCGTGGAATTTCATTCATAGCCAGTGTGTGGGTAAAGTTGGTCCAGTGTGGTTTAACGTTCTGGTATGAACTCTAGCTAGTACATCTGGATCTACTGCTATTGTTTACACACACATATCCAGAGAGAAAAGGATTATAGTAGCCCTGAACAGGTACTCTGGTCACACTGAACATGATCAAATGTTTAAAAGGAAGCTAAGCTTGTCAAGTATTACTACAGTCCCTGACAGAAGTTCTGTTGCTTATCCATGTTGTGGAAACAAAGGTTTATAATCTGACTTTAAATTCATCCATTGGTTTTAGAAATGACTCATGAAAACTGAAACCCTCCCAAATGAGGTTTAATTTACGAAAATAAATTTTCATTTGGGAGTGTTTCAGCTTTCATACGAGTCATTTCTAAAGCCAATGGATGAATTTAAAGTCTGATTATAAACTCGTTTCCACAACATGGATAAGTGACATAACTTCTGTCAGGGACTGTAGTACACAGAGACTACAGAAAGAACAGACAATATTAGTCTGTTAGTCAGAATTCTCTTGAGGGCCTACAAGATGTGAATTTTATGCGCAAACATTCAAACAAAGACAGTCTCAGCGGGTGACACCATTTATTTAAAATAAATTTAGATAACAACTATAAACCACATCAAAGAGGTGCAGCTGTGCAGCAGGGAGATGGCTGCAGGTGGGGCTCTACTTCCACAGCTTCTTGATGGACATGTTCTTCTCGCTGTCCTTCTGCATAACCTGCAGGTGGAGAACAGCATAACTTTCCATTAGTCCTGTTACAGTTACAGGACCAGCGATGTAACGACTACAGACAGAGGTACAGACAGCGCCTGCTGTAGAGGTCACGTTTCGATGAGCACCACTGAAGGAGCCATGGATTGAGGTTAAGCCTAACCCTGACGCTAACTTCAGCAGTGCTCATTCAGAGCTCTATCCAACAAATGCATCCTGTGTTACCTTGGCAACAGCCATCTCAAAATCCTCCTGGGTGACGTGGACCCTCCTCTCGCGGAGGGCGTACATGCCAGCCTCAGTACACACTCCCTGCAGGACACAAGCAAGTGATCAGACGGTGCGAGCCAGCGGGCACCAGCTCAGGGAGCAGTTCATCTCACTATTCTTAGAGCTGTGGGCTGGTTTGCCTGGTGTTTAGCGCTACAACATCGGTGTTGAACAGAGATGGCCGGAAGCAACACGGTTATAGTGTAGGTACAGTGCAACCATGCGTTCATCTGCTGTGTCAGATGAGCAGGCCGTGAAGAGGGATGACCTCACCTTGACCTCTGCCCCCGAGGCCCCGGGCATCAGCTCGGCAATCTTGCGCAGGTTGATCCCCCGCGTCAGGTTCATCTTTCGTGAGTGAATCTTCAGGATGTCCAGGCGGGCCTAGTGAGAAGGAGGGTGGTGAGTGTGCGTGTGTGTATGACTGACCTCCTCGTTGTATTTGTATCCGAGACTGACCTCCTCCTTGGGGGAGGGAGTGTGTGTGTGTGCGTGTGTGTGTGCGCGTGCGACAGACCTCCTTGTTGGGTGTGTGTGTGTGTGTGTGCGTGCGTATGTGTGCGCGCGAGACACTAACCTCCTCATTGTGTTTGTATCCGAGACTGACCTCCTTGTTGTGTATCTGAGACTGACCACCTCGTTGGGAGTGTGCGCGCGTGTGTGTGTGCGTGCGTGTATGCGTCCTCCTCGTTGGAAGTGCGTGTGTGTGTGCGTGCGCATGCGTCCTCCTCATTGGGAGTGCGTGTGTCTGACCTCTTCATTGGGAGGGGGGAACTCGATCTTCCTGTCGATGCGGCCCGGTCTCAGCAGAGCAGAATCCAGAATGTCGATCCGGTTGGTGGCCATGATGACCTGCCAGGGAAGCGTCAGCACAGGGGTGAGATGCAGTAGCACAGCACTTTATTCATAAAAGAACTGAAGAACTGCAAACTCCACCAATCAGATGCAGTGGAAACGAAAACCCACTGGCTCGGTAAATATGTGCTGTGAGTGTAGTTATTCACGTAGGAAATCGACAACACAGGCTAGACGTGCCAAGAGATGCCCCCACCCAGAACACACGCACCTTGATGTTCTTAGTGGCCTCGAAGCCGTCCAGCTGGTTGAGGAGCTCCAGCATGGTTCTCTGTACCTCGCTGTCTCCGCCTGAGCCGCCCTCCAAACGCGAAGAGCCGATGGAGTCGATTTCGTCCATGAAGATGATGGAGGGTGCGTGCTCACGTGCCATGACGAAGAGCTCACGCACCATCCGAGCACCTGCAGGACGGGAACAAGCAGGACACACGTGAGAGAAGACGTGCTCTCTTCCCCTCCTGGCCACACCCCACCAAGCTTCAGTCTACAGCGGTAGTAGCACCATCAGACCATGGCTGCTTCAACAGACTCCTTACCCTCTTTAACTAGCCTGCACTGGGCTAGTGTGTCTACAGCTTTTCATTACAATCAAGCAGGACCCTCCCCTGACTCCACCCATTCTGTCTCCTCCAATTAGCTGCATTTGTTGTGCTCCAGCTTGGTGGAAACTAAAACCCACAATTACATTGTCTGTTCCTCATCCAGATCTATTCCAGTTGATCCTAAAAATGGTATATGCCCCACTCCTTCAAACCTACCCTCGCCAATGAACTTCTGCACTAACTCCGAACCAGACACTCGGATGAAGGTGCAGTCTGTGTGGTGGGCCACGGCCCTGGCCAGCAGGGTCTTCCCTGTGCCAGGAGGGCCATACAACAGCACCCCCTGCGGAACAAAACAGGAACAGCACTTATTTTTTAGTAATTTTTTTTAATATATTTGATCATCATTATTACATTCCTTGATGTTCCTTTTTCAAAATAATATTTTGAACCCTAAAGAAAAAAGTTTTTATTCTGCTCTAAGCTGGTACCCAACCAACAAGAATAACAAAACACAGTTACCAATAAGTAAAAAAAAAATAAATAAATAAAAATAAATAATAATAATAATAATTAATTAATTAATTAATTAAATTAATTAATTAAATTAATTAAATTAATTATTAATTAATTAAAAAACCTGGATTGTGATCATGATCATTATTTTATCACACAGCCTCAACCTTTGTGGCCCCTCACCTTAGGCTGTGCTATTCCGAGAGCCTCGAACAGCTCAGGGTGCTTGACGGGCAGCTCGATCACTTCCTTAATCTCCTTGATCTGCTTGTCCAGGCCACCAATCATCTCATATGTGGAGTCAGGAACCTTCTCGACCATCATCAGGGACACCAACGGGTCCACCTTGTTGGGTAGGATCTTGTGGAGGGTGTAACTGTCATTGCGAAGCGCTACACGGCAGTTGGGGGTCACCTGTTCAGAAGGCAGGGTCAGAGCGCACACCTGTACGAGTTCCAGCAGCATCGAAACAAACGAGGCCGTGTTTACCAGCGCAGAACTGAGCTACAGCAAAAGGCCAGCGATCACCACGTGGGGGGAAAAAAAACTCGCCTCAGACGGGAAGACTCACATCGTTAATGTCAATGTTCTTGTCCACATCCACCACAAACTTTCCTTCGGGATGCACCTACATGGCAAATACACAGACCCACAAACATTTAACATGATGTTTCTCAGTGGAGAGTCTGAGCTGTGGTGACAAACCGCGAGGGCATGTCAGTTTGGCGCACCTTAACCAGGACTTTCTTCTTGTCCATGGCGCGCACCACCTCGCCCACGTAGGAGCCCTGCTCCTGCAGCAGCTGCAGCTCCTCGCGCAGGAGACGCACTGCGAAGACAGCGCACGCCTCACATGTACAGATGCAACACCGCGCCCGCGGCTAGACGCGCACTAAATCTCGGTACGGGTCAGTGGTCACAGACAGTTTGGTAGCGAGATGCTTACCTTTAGCGTTTAACTCGTTCCTCTGGGCCTGCAGACGCCTGAGATTTTGACTCTTTTCATTTACAGTCAACTACGGACAAAAACGTTTCGAATACATATAGATAAATAACCCAATATTGAACGATGACACCGATGTCCTAGCTGCTGGCATTTGACTGCTTGTGCAACATCAACGATAAACACATATCGAATAACGCTAATGTCCTTACCTGTAATTCTTCGATTTTAGAAAGGTAATACTGTCGGAGGCCAGTGCCTCCTTTACTGTCCTCCATGTCCATTTGCTGTTTTAAAAAAGTCAACTGTTATTAGCTAGCTGACGATCGACACACACAAAAAAATAACAGCTAGCTAGCTAACCGAGTTCCTAGCTATATAAGAAACCAGTTAGCTCTTAAATTCGGCATGTTATGCTAGCTCGCTAACGTTATTAATTCAGATTCGTTACCCTCACGACTGTTTATGAGAGACTGACAGATAAGAAGTTTGCTAAATGAATAGTTTTTATGGAAAAATCATATTGTTAGCGGCAGTCAGGCTGAAGGCAGACACTACAGGCGAAGGCTGACCAGCATTGGTAAGTTCTCCATCTACTTGCTAAGTAACGTTAGCTAGCATAGCTAACTACACAACAATGAGACAGCAAAGCGGTACGTTAAAATCTCCCTATTAGAATTGAAGGATAACAAAACTTTTTTCTGTTACACAGGACCGGGCATCACCAATCTAATCAACGTGCAGCATAACACAAACAGATTCCAACTAAATCGGTGGCTATTCGTTTTATTTGTAGACAGCAGAATGACTTACATGGTCGATTCCGTCTAACGCCATCTTGAAAACACACATCCACTTCCTCCCAGCTATGAGCGTTTCCCTTGTCATGTTCCTCGGGTGTTTAGTGAGGAATGTAAACCTACACCGCTACAGCGCCGCACACTGTTTCGGAGGATTTCAGACCTTTATTATGGTCGACATAGAAATTTAAGACGAGACGTGTTTTTTTGCTTTACAAATTAGAATATAAACATATTTTAGTCAGCAAATTAGTTAATAGCTATGTTCTGTAAGAATTAAAATGAAAATATTTTAAATATAAAAGTAATATTATTACATGGTTGACCAATGAAGCTGAGTGCACGTGCTCAGCGTCATATCCAGAGGTTGGCTTTTGAAAATAGACTACAGATGATGCACCTAAAAGCGCGCAGTTTTCTGAAGACAAGCATACTAAGAACAAGGATTACTGGAACAATGTCCTGTGGTCTGACGAGACCGAGAGAGGCTCTCATAACCAGTCGCTTTATAGAAGCTAATAAATGGAATTACATCAAATTAAAGTTTATGAAGCAAATTTATGGAAATTAAAACAAAACAAAAATGTTTTATTAGGAACTGCTCTCGTTTTCTAATTAAAGCCATCTGAACAAAGCAAATCTTCAGTTTCGGTCATGTTCCGTCTTGGCCACTGGAGGTTGCAATACACCTATATTCCTCAATTGTTCAAGCTCGCCCTCTCCAAAATATTACGCAAGCGGAGCCAGGCATCCGAGCGCCTGAGGATTAAGCTGTAAACCGAGACTAAAGACGGGTATTACCGGACCAGCCCGTTTGGCCAGGCTGCGATACATCAACGTCGCTTCGTTTTTCTGCTGGCCTCGGCACGATCTAGAACAGAGAAGCGTGCCCTCAGATTCCCCGGCAACTGCGTGGGATGCGCGAACCTCACGCGACCTTTCCATCCCACAGCGAATCACGCATGCATGCGTCTGCGTGTTCCAAGAACCCAGGCGTTTTCGTAGTACACTAAAGAAATCGCACTTTCACATTCCAGGAAAGGAAAGGTTTTTACAAACCATGTTATTTTTAAATGAATGGCCTGAGAAATGAAACGATGAATAAAAAAGGTGCTGGCAGACAATTTTATTGTACAAAATATATCAATAGAATTGCCCAATAAAAAAGTATAAAAAGTAAGCATTTGATCAAAACCCAAAACAAAAAGCTACAAAACATGCATTTTCTTTTTTTAAACAAAACATTTAAATCCATTGAACTGGTTATAAAATGTACGAGTTCAAACAAGTTCAAGGATGTCACTCATAACGTACATAAAAGCAAAAAATATTTATATTCTACTCACAGGTTGAGATTTGAAAGTACTTGCAAAACATTTTAACAATGACGTAAGTGCCTGGGTCATCTATTAAACTCAACTCCCCTATCTCTCGAGCCTATCCGTTACGAGACCAACGGATTTAACGGGCATTTGGAATGTACGAAGTTAAATTAAACACCAAGCATTCACACATTTCTGCCTGAAAAACCATACCAACAAAAAGAAATATGGCTTTACCTTGAAAATTAAGTGCGAAGAAATTCCTCAACATGAATTTTAAAATGGCTTATAATCCTACCCAACAAGTCTAGCAGAGCGTCTCCGAAGTTTCGCAGCTAGAGCGGCAGCTGTCACAGTAAAACGACGCAAACTAGCGTGTAAACTCTCGCGAGGGGAACCGGGGACGATGCTCTCATCAACCAGGCAGTGGAACGTGCCACAAACGCACCTGCTGGAAACTCTGTAACGCATATTGGCGGTATCTTTGAGAATTCGGCGGACTCCGATACCTGTATCTGTTACTATATATCACACACATATACACACACACACACACATACACGTATACATGTTAACATTGAT
Source organism: Tenebrosternarchus preto (assembly GCA_025802075.1). Classification (NCBI taxonomy): domain Eukaryota; kingdom Metazoa; phylum Chordata; class Actinopteri; order Gymnotiformes; family Apteronotidae; genus Tenebrosternarchus; species Tenebrosternarchus preto. The sequence continues at coordinate 15,972,846 of JAOYMR010000011.1, forward strand.
ACAGGTATCTCATTCATATTATATATATA
>JAOYMR010000011.1:15975052-15992255 GCA_025802075.1 Tenebrosternarchus preto
CCCCCCCCCCCCCCCCCCCCCCCCCCCCCCCCCCCCCCCCCCCCCCCCCCCCCCCCCCCCCCCCCCCCCCCCCGAAAGAAAGACAGAAAGAGAGAGGGACATTTTTGCAGGTTGCAATTTTAGTCTTTCACGTTCTCTTAGATGGTCGCCAGGTTACCAAGGTTACTCGGTTACCATTTCTTCATGTTTAAACAAAATCTGGATGAAATCAAGTCCTTTCCCACAAACACCCCATTCGTCAAACCCTCTCAGATCCTCCTACAGACTCCATTTACTTTAAAATGGTCCTTAGCTGAAATGTTTTGAAATGGAAGTTTTGACTACCACACCTCACTGGATCCATTGTTTCAGTAATAAAGCACATCTACTTAAAATGATGCCCAGCTGAATGTAGTGTGTGTGTGTATATAAACAGACGCACCTGCGTGTGTTTGTGGTGTGTGCGTTACCTGGTGGTCCAGCATCAGGAGGAGTGTGCATTTCACGTTGACATCACCGGGCCTCTTCACCTGGAAGCCATCTGTCTCCTGTGTGGTGGGCATCCTGTGCCACTGATGACGAAAACACACAGTCACCTTAGTTACCATCATCATCACCACATTCCATTACACCCACCCACCACTTTAACACACCTACCCACCCCACCCCACTGTGTAGCTCACCCAATAGAGCTCCAGCTCCCCCCTCCCTCTCACACACACACAGGTGGGGTCACTCCAGCAGGCTTTACCTCCACTAGATGGTTGTCTGGCCCATACAGGTTCTTATCCAGCTCGATGACTAAACTTTTGAAAAAGGATGAAAACTTTCTCTTCTGCTTCCCAGGCTAATGATGTTGGACAGAAAACAAAGAAACGGATTGAAAAGGAGGGAAAAGACAGCAGCCATGTGGCTGTTTCCAGTTTCCACACTGTTGATTGATGCTGCATTGTTCAGTGTTGACCACATTGGAGAATGGGACACACACACACACACACACCACTTGCGTAACCATCTCTTTTCCTAGACCACTCCCTCCATCCCACACACGGCTGAAGCACCAAACTGAGAAAGAGAAGTAGAATGTTTCCTGTTTTGTGGATAGTGCTTGACCAGTCTCTAGACTCTGCGTGCAAAGATCTCATGACTTCATTGCGACTCGTTCCACCCTACACAGCAAACGCTGAGATTCCTCTTTCCACACTCCCTCTTTTTCTGCACGGGGCATACGGAAAAGTGAAACCCACATCTGGTTTGAGAAACATGCCAGCCATGAGACCGCAATGACACGGGACAGACCGGTGGTGATGTCCTGTTTGGTCACCATCCTATATTGAACGTTTTCCTACACTTATTCTGGATACCTGCACACACGCGCATACACACACACACACACACGCACACGCACGCACACGCACGCACGATCACCCCTAACTTACGTCCTCAAGGAGTTTGCCTTCTACTCGGAGTTCCCACGATGCCACTTTCTCAGACTCCTCGCCCTCAGGTTTACCTGCCGTGCAGGTGTTGGAGATGTACACGCGTAGTTTACGCTTTTGCTGTGGAGACAGAAACCAGTCAGGGACCCAAACCGAAGGGAAACCACGTTATAGAACTGCGATTCGGAACGCGATCCCTTAAAACCATTGGCTAAGGCATTTAAACACAACAAACGTGTATGGAACACGGGAAAGCATGTCGTAGGCATCTGGGAGAGGAGGGAATTTTACTGTGATAGGCTTCTTGATGGCCTCCTGGATTTCCATACGCTTGCGTGCGATTGTCTGGTCCAGCTTCCTCTCGAAAGCCAGGAGGTCCATGTACGCCTGAGACTCAGGAACCAGGTCTCGGATCTGCGGAACCGCACGACAACCCACGAGTTACCCAGCAACCAGGCAGACCGGACAAGCTTGGCGATTAGCATTGCAGCGACACTCACCCTCTGCGGAAGGACTTTGTCCGCCATCTTGCGTCTTTTCACTCTGCAACCACAAAGCAGGCAGGTTGGTGCAGGTGTTCCAAGAGCTGTCAACAAAAACTCAAGGAACCAGAACTGAACAAATATGCTCCAGGTTTGGCAAGGGGACTCCACTACTGGCAGCTGTTGGTTCATAGCAGAGTTCTGAAGTAGCTCTGCACACGTTAACAACATTATGGGGGGGGGGGGGCTTTCCAGCTCAAACCACCAGTCAAGAGTATGAGACAACATGAAAGTTAAGCTGCCTTTGTTTCAGGGTAATGCCCCCCACCAGCACAGCCACCCGCCCGCCCACACACAGGAGAAAACAAAAGCATCTCTGATGAGACAGAAAGATTCATTCTGGAACCAGGGAAGAGCCACTGTTCCTCCCAGAGGAAACTCGGCAAAGGCTCAATCGCTCTTTATAACCGTTAAAGCAAACAGTAGACCATTAGCCAGATTCAGAATGAACACCGCCCAAATACCCGAACTTATAGCTCAGTGTTCCAAAGGTAGTGACGGTCACGATATACTTTGGGGGAAAAAACACTTTTTATTTAAGCATTAGAGAAACAAGCGAGACTACTATGAAACAGTTTAACATCTAGTGGACTTGCACTGCGTTACTTAAAATCAACCTGACGATTTGGTCAATCTACGATATGGATGGCATTAAGAAGGTTAATGAAGGCACCGATAAAGCATCAAACAACAACTTCCATGTCTAAACATTTTCGTCGACATTTTGCTGCCACATCACAGAACCCCAGGAGCTAACAAGCTCTGCTTCGAATGCCCTAGTTAGCGATGCCCCGACCGGGCCGACACTCACCCTCTTCGGGGACCAGCTTGTTGCTGCTGCTGTTGTTGTTGCTGGAGGAGTCTCTTGCGGACGGGGTCCATTGGAGTCTGCGGCATCCCGGGACGCACGGGCAACGCGCCGCTGTAGGAAGGACCCGGTAGAGGAGAGCCCATAGTGCCCATGCCGCCCATGGGCACGCTGCGGCTGGGGGGCAGAGCGGGCCGCTGGACACACAGCACGCACACAGTTCAGAACCATGCATGACCGACGAACCATTTCTTCCGGCACGACGGAAACATGAAAACCGTGCAAAACGGGGGGAATGTTAGCGAGAACGTTAGCTAGGTGACTTTAGCAGCAAAGGAAGGAAATCGTATAGAATTGAACTCTAACTAGCTAGTATTTCCCCCTCACATTAGCCACATGGATACGATTATATGTATTTTTGCAGACCCGAAAATAATTTTCATGCACCAATCGCCCATAACATTATGTAACAGCATCTCACAAGGCAAGTTACGACGTGCCAAAACGAGTCACATGATAAAATGTAGCCAGCTAACTTCATTCGTAAATTAGATAGCTTGCTACGTTTCGTGAATAATTTTATTCTGTTGAAGCGATTTCCTAATCTTTTTTTGCTGAAACACAATTAATCAGCGCACAGTAGCCAAGCTAACCTAGCTAGTTAATTGTTGCGCTCAAACGCGGAAGTGCCTGGTATCAACACTTGTACTCCACAGAAGTGGTCTTTGTGCAAGAACTGCTGCCATTTTCTTTAATAATTAATTCGATTTTACATTAGCAACGTCATGATTTACCTCGGTAAGTCAGACAGTGAAGAATCGACTTTTCTTTGGTAAATTACGATCCACTGTATAGCTAAACGGCAGTGTAATTAGTTAGCATAGCTAGCTAGGCAGTCCCTAGACAAAGCCCGATACTTAAGAGAAGATTGTATGAACGGCGCTAACGGCAACACAAACAGCAAACTTCACGGCACCCGCTTACCGGATACGGATTCGTCGCGTTGGGCATTCCTCGGAAGCCCGAATTCTGCGCCATGACTGGCATTCTCATCCCGCCTGGGTGAGGGGAGTTCATAGGGTTCACGTTGGGGTTTACTGGGGAGCAGGAGTTAACGGGAAACACTGCTCTAGAAGCCATTTTATCGGCGCTGCGCGCGACGGCGAAGCACTCTCGCGCCTGTGCGTCTTCAGAAAGAAAGCGATTCCAGCACGAGAGCAAGTTACTTCCATCTAATTCGATTCGCGCCAACTTCTGATGTTCTGCGCGTGAATTTCACGACGACGTTGCCTGGTGTTCAGCCAAAATAAAAACCGCTAGCTCGCTACGTTGTTTCGAAAGCAATACGTGATCATTGAGTGTGCCATCCCTCCTCGTGAAACCATGTCAAACCCCCACCCTACCGACCCTAATGGCTGGCTCGAGAGAACATTTTAAGAGCTTGACCAATGTCTAAAGATAGCGGAGAGCGATCGGTGTGTGATCGTCTCCTCCCACTGTGTTGCCAGATGCCTTTCAAATCCTCTCACGTACTCGACGGGGATCGCGCCCTCGCTTTATGATGTGTTTAGGATCGACAACAAAAACTGGAGAGAAATTGTCCACCATTTTCTCTCGCGTTCGTATGCAGTGTTATAATTGGGGGTTAGCATAAATCCCGAGTAACAGGATTTATGAAATGTCATTGTTTGATAGACCTAAATTTTTGCGTAAATGGCTTGTCAGTTGCAGACAGCAAACCAACTAGGATTGAAGATCAGCGCAGCTGAATCAGAACATTGCATCCGTCAGGGAAGCTCGGCTAGACGTCTACGGTGTGAAAAGACCAGGCACGTCGCAGGTGATCAGTATCTGTATTGATCCTCAGCAGACAGCTGTGGCGGCCTATAATCTTTCGCTTAGACCTCGCAGAAAAGACGGAGGGGAACACGGAGGAGCCACGTGGCGCACAGCTGAGGTTCAGAAAGTGAAGCTCGTGTCCGACACCTGTATATTGCTCATTAGCCGAAGCCGGTAGGTAGAAATAATTAGTGAAGCCAACTGGATGATACAAAATCATGGCAGGACTTTTACATCATCTCTGGCCTCGAGAAAAAGTCGTATCATGGTGAAACGTGATAAAGGCTGTTACCAAAAGAGCAGTAACGGCAGGCAGAAAATGGTCTGACAGCTTGGACAGTTCCTGTTTGCGGTGGTACTGGTGGGAGCTGTTTGTGCACTGGGCCACTGCCGGGGTTGTGCCAGTCTTCTTCCACTTCCTTTACGTTCGTGGTGTGAAGAAATACACTGTTCTCCCAATCTGAAGGGAAGCTCCAAGTGGAAATACGAAACGTGGTCGACGTTTAACTCGTACATATGCCCAGCACCCTGACAAATCCCAGATCTCCTCTTTGCTCCGTGGAGAGGGAAAAAAGTTTAATGCACTGGAGTTTTTGTCCAGCAGATGGCACTGTCTCTTAGTCAAACTAGTCTGGAGAGTTCAAAAATGCATTTCAGAAAACTACGACATGAATGTAGTAGGTAGTAAGTTTGTCATTTCATTTATGCAACTTGATATACTGATAAACAAGCGTTTTGTCTTAAACTTTTTGTTAGGATAAACGCTCTCCATCTGCCGTGGGTCTGACAGCAGGAAAAGACATATCTTTTAAAAAAGATGCAGACAGTTATAGTGTTTAGATTTTTTTTCTTTTTGGTCTGACCAAGTTACACAACCCCATCTGAGCTCAGAACCTGATGCCAGTAAACAGACTAAACTAAAGAGACTAAGAGACGTGGGCTCTCTAGTGCCCATTTTCTCCAGTCTAACAGAAATTGTCATTTTATGACTGCACAGTTAGACATGGACGAAAAAAACTAATATTACTCTACAGTGTCATTAGAAACTAGAAACCAAACTTTCAGATCAAGACTCGTACAGAACGCAAGAGAATCTGTTCAGACTGTAAAGCATTTCGGTAATGATGCCTGCCTCTTACAGTGATGGTTCTGGAGAGGAGTTAACAGCCCCTTCCTTGGATCTGTGGTCTGACCATTGTGGGGGAGGGCATTTTGGAACAAATCAACCAAACCCCCAATGTATTTCAGAGAAAAATCGATTTCATTTCGTATTCAGATGGCCTCAAGTTCACGCTTAACCCCATCCCCGTGAACCACTGTCCCCTAAAAAGCGGTCATGTTACAGAGTGGATTACCTTTATTACACATGACATGTCCTTAGGACTAGCAGCATTTTCCAGCCAGTCAAACAGTTACAACACAGTGAAGACACGATTCCTTACACTTTAAACATCTAGTACACAGACGTCAGACTTAAAAGCAAAATAAAGAAAATGAAACAAACATGATTCAAAGGAATATGTGTATGAGTGGCAGTTCAAGTCTTCACATATAGTCCAAGTCCCCCTAACCTCCCCACCTCAACTGACATGACCATAATTACTCGTCGTCAGCGTCTGACACATACGGTTCATCAGCCTCAAGAACCGCTGGGAAACAAACCATCTCTCTTCGTCCGATCTGCACATCTAAAACACCAGCCGACTCCAGACAAGTGGTGCAGACACGGCTGTTGATACTCGCCATTTAGTCCTCTTCCCTTGGCCGCCTTGCAAAACCAGAGCCTCGAAAGGGGGAGCAGATCGGAACAGGCCCAGCTCTGTGCTCGGCTGCTTCTGCCTGCTGTGATAACTTCCCTGAGGCCTTTCCACTGTATGAGTCAGGCTGCGTCACGCTGAATTAGGCGGCTACGTTATATACGTAAGACAACATGATCAATACAACATTGATAACTGTGCAAAAACTCCAGAAAACAAATCAGATTGTAAAGAAAAAATATATATATATATATATATATATAAAAAAAGAGGACACTTGTAAACCAAACGACAAATCAGTCAAAGTTGCATCTAGCGACCATCATCATCCAGGCGGCCCGTTCGGTTTCTTAAGGTGAACTGAGCAGCGTTGCGGGTAGCGACTGGAGGCCTCTCGTCGGCAACAACGTTACTGTGGAAACGCTTCGTCTTTTGGCAACACGCAGGGACTGTCCTGGGTCTCCACACACTGTCTAGGAGCCAGTGAAGTTGAAGGATGAAGACATATCTTTGGCTTTTAAAACAAACAAACAAACAAAAACAAATGGTGGATCTTCACTCCTGCATAAATGCTGAATGCTGCTGCCGTCGTTAATATAGATTTACGCTTCACACAATCAATGCAACTTTACCATTTACTTGATATTAAAGAAAATGGGGGAAAAATGCGATTATGGAATCTTCCATACACATGAACAGCAGCATTTCTCTACAAGTTCCAACGCTAACAGACTTTGTATTGAGTTTCACTGCCATCTCTCTGCACAGGACACATACTCACCATTTTTATGTTTTAAAGATTTGGATCTTCTTGGGGAGTTTGGGTTCTGTGGAGAAAACAATAAAGACCCATCTCTATGGCAAGTCCTTCCTGGCTGGGTTTCCTAGCTTGTTAAAGGGTGCTAAAATACCAAGTGTGGGAGGCTGTACTATACTGGGATCTGCCTGTCTAGAAAAGGACCCCGAAGATGCTCATTAGCGGAGAGAGAAGCTTCAGGAAGACGAGCAGAGATTACGACACAGGACCTGACTGGTGGGGAATTAGACTCTGGTACATTTCACACAGTTCTTAACCATTTCTGATTAAGCCATGGTCTCATTTGGTTGAGCGCTTGTGCCATTTACAGATTTGGGGACAGAGGAGGGTCCTCTAAAACCAAGAACTAATATCTATAACTGGAAATAATATCTATAACTTACCAATGGAACAGGTTGCTTTGAAGAATGTAAAAATACCTGCCTTATCTGCCCTTCTCTTCTTGGCTACAACACAAAATGAGAACCAATGTCAAGCAAACATTTATCTTGACCATTACTTTGCAAATAACTTGCTAATAAAATTTAGGCTGCACAGTGTATTGCTTCTTGATCATTAACACCATACTCGTCTTTTCTGTTATACTGTATTGTTGATCAACTAATCTCGACTAATATTGTTGCAAAATATCCCATATCTGGGATGTCTGAAGAACTACAGTATTCACACAACCACACCAGCCTGTACCAGTTTGTTAATACTGGGCAATATTTCACAATGATCATGGCTTACCACCGTGATTTTAATATTTTGCATGTTATACAATATCTAACACTACCACTGCAATATAGTTTATTCCACATCACACAGCTATAACCAAAACAAACACATATTTGACTTCTCGCTCTCTCGTGGTAGGCGGCAATATCCTTATCTGAGTCGTTCCCCCCAGGTTAAACGGTGTGAAATTAGGTGAAGCCCTAACCTTTCTTCTCTGCTCCATAGGACCAGTCGTTGTCGTTGATGTCATCGTTGTCCTCTTGATCACTCTCCGATTTGTTTGTGTTGTTGCCACTGGCTATTCTGTGGAGGAATAAAACAAATTGTGACAATAATACACTGGGGGTGGGGGTTATTGGGTAGCTGCTAACGTTGGGGTGGGGGGGAGGATTTTTTTTGGGTACCTGCGGTTGGCGATTCGGCTGCTGTTGCGACCCATGCCCAGGCACTTCTCCAGGTGAGGGGCGAACCGTGCGGCCGCGATGCTGCGACTGCAGTTGGGACACACACACTCCTTGTTCTTCCACTGGTTGTACACCTGGCCGAAGATGTCCACGCCGGGCTGGTCCACGATTTCTGCCAGCAAACGCACACCAGTGATGTTCCAGCATGTTTATACACACACAGTATGACAATGAGGAACACTACACGCGAGATAAAACTTTTTTTTCTGAAAGATGCACAAGAGTCTGAAATTCCTAAAAAAAAAAAAAAAAAAAAGAAAGATTCTCTTTCTAAGAAGAATGCATAAAACAGTGCATCCCTAACAGAAACCCAATGTAAGAGGATGCATTCGGATCCTGCTCAAATCGCTCAACCCTGCACTGAAAACACTGCGGTCCTCGCCTGAGGCGCTAGCATGCGGGCGGTCGCCGTGGTGACGGCGGCGGGACGGTACCGAAGTCCTTCGTGCTCTCCTGGTCCGTGTCGTCCAGGAAGAAGTAGCCTTGCTTGACAGCCCGATGAACCTCGAAGCACAGTCCCAAACACGCGTCCTCCACCAGGTCAGACAGGATCTCCTGGGCGAAGCCCTGGAACCAAAACCAACCCCCAACATCACCACACTATCAACCTCCTCCATTTTGGGCGGAGAGAGGTAAACAACATGGGAACACCCAATGATCCAGTGGATGATTACTTGTAAGGGTTTACGATTTACGTGCGGTTTATATAAAAGCCAGTACACAGCGCGCGGTGCGTCTGGCTTCAGACGCAGTGTGGAAGTAAACATTCGAAGCAGCAGGCACGCACGCACCCACTCAGCCGCGCGCACACCCACACCCAACAACAACGTCAAAACACATCAGCACTCGTACGCACCTCCATCTTGCTGTTGTCCATGTTGGACAAGGACCGCTGCTCCATTTTCATTTGCAAAAACTAGAGGAGAACGCGCTGCTGCCTACATGCTGTAGAGCGGCAGTCGTAAGGTAGCACGAGCTGCAAAAACAAAACGAACAAAGGGAAACACACACACACACACACACACACACACACCATGAGACAGCAATTATTCGCCTATCTGAAACCATGTGGTATCGCTGTTATTTGTGGTTAAATTGATAACAGCTGAGCAGTGAATCGTGGAATATGTACATTACATCGGCAGCGAAGCAGAAATCAGGCGTACGCAAAAAAAAAAACCAACAACAACCCGGAGCTGCGGATAGTGAAACATTTGGCCACCCAGATCGGTTTGTTACGTTACTGCTACAGTCTACTGGACACACTGAAACTCTTGTTAAGACAAACCGAGCGAGCAACTGATTGCCAATAGTCATCTCAACAAATTATTTTTGCCACGAACACTAGAATCAGTGCAAAACAGGCTACAAAATTACCATAAACCGCAGCGTGCTCGGGTTAAATAATTCCGATAACACGCAATTACTGTACATAATCTAACTAGTCAAAATATTTTGGATCAGTAGTTAAAATCTCAAACTTTGCCTGTATTCTATGACATATAAAGGAGATTGTGACCATTAAATGTGACCATAGGGTACCATTAGGACTCGCTAGTTCCCTTTAACAGAGTGAATTAGCCAAAATAGAAACAGCCGAAGGAATAATCAGCTTCCAAAAGAACAGAAGGTCGTCTAAATGGGTAAACGAAACATCTTATACACGATTTATTTGAACTTTCCTCTCTCTTGGCTACCTAAGTTAACTTACCTTCTGCAGAATGGCCGTTGTCGGCTTTATTATCTTCCCACTGCAACACCGACTGCTCATCTGATTAAATCTGCTCTGCTCTGTAAATCTCCCCGCATTCGGTACCATTAAATAGTTTTATCTAAAAGACAGCAGACACAAACACATTCCTGTGAGCCACTTCCCTAAAGTGTTTCTTCATATATAAAAGCGATGTTTGACTCGCATCGTTCAAAGCCTAGCAACAACCCTGTCCGCAAGCTTCCATTTTCTATTAGGCTTCAGACCTTACTAATCGATTGCAAGCGGCCCGGCGCAACGATGCTACGCATCCCGGGGCGGGGCCAACGTGATTTATGACAGCGGAAGTCGACAGTAGACGTTAAGGCGTCCGTCACGGACTAGCCTTTATCTCCATGGCCAAGTCTTTATATCTGTAATATATTTTGTTTGCATTAAACATTACGTAAAACATTTACATTAAACGAAACGTAATTCATGCAAATAAAATTAATTTATTAGGTTCATATAGGTGTATGCAAAAGTGCAGAGTCTATGGGGTTCTGGTATATGGAGTAGAAGGGGAATGGGGGTTCCCAACAGAGTGGGTGAGTGGGGGTCACTTGGGGGGGTTCCCAACAGAGTGGGTGAGTAGGGGTCACTTGGGGGCGTTCCCAGCAGAGTGGGTGAGTGGGGGTCACTTGGGGGCATTCCCAACAGAGTGGGTGAGTGGGGGTCACTTGGGGGCATTCCCAACAGAGTGGGTGAGTGGGGGTCACTTGGAGGGGTTCCCAACAGAATGGGGGTCACTTGAAGGGTTCCCAGCAAAGTGGGTGAGTGGGGGTCAAAGAATGTAAATTAATAACATAGATGGTAGTTAAATGTTTTTTATCAGTGTCATTGATAATACACAAAATAAACTATAATAGTGGTATTCAAATCTAGTCCAGAATTTTTTAATCCCTTGTAGATTAAATGATTTGTGTAACTAGTTGGGCACATTGTCGCCACATCCAGGTAAAGTCACGGTGGAACACCTGGACCTTGAAGAATGCGATTTGAATCGCACTGACCTATAACATACCAGCTCATTTTGAGACAGTGGTGTTTTATTTCCATATACCTCATACACATTCTCTGATTTGTGAAGGACTCCATAGGCAGTTCTAGAAAAAGAGTCCAAGTCTTACAGTGCTGGCAAAACAAGACTTTTATTTTTGTACTGCATTGGTGCAACACAGTTCCCTGATTCAAATACTTGATATTCATAAATTAGGCATTAGCACCCACTCAGAGAAACAGACCGATAGCTTCATTAGAGTAGAATAAAAGATACTGAATTGTTTACACACAGTTAACATGCAATTTTGTGGAGTTGAATGTTCACCAGATGAAACCTATAAACGATACAGAAATGCTGTTTCTGAAAACGCTTTGGACATGGAAGTAGAAAAGGGAGGCACAGAATAAAGTGACATCATAAACAGTGGTGTGCAAACGAAAAAATAAAGTTAAAATTACAATAAACACAGTTAAAAGCAGAAAATATACTCAACTGCTCATTATCTTACCTTTAATGATTAGATTAGATTAGATTAGATTCAACTTTATTGTCATAACACATGTACGAGTACAAGGCAACGAAATGCAGTTTAACATCTAACCAGAAGTGCAATAAGCAGCAGTAAGGTTCATTCATTATTTTGAATGAACCTCTTTCTAATATAATTTATGAATCAGCTCCATCAAAGCGGAACAGCGTTGGACGTCGGAGATGTTTTTAATGGGGACGCTTATAGAATCATATCCTCGAATAAATATTTCTTATACCTCAGATAACTCAAACAAAAATCTCTTAGCTACCAACATCTTTTTAACCCAATGTCGCTGTGCGGCTAGACCGGCATGTGTGTCTCCGAGTACACATCTACTCCGGGCTCCTCTTCAAACGTCACTTTGGCATCATCAGCATCCAGCTGTCGAAAGGAGAACCGTTAGAGAGGCGTCTCCAACTAGAAAAGTCGTCTTTGTGAAAGAGACACAGAACACTTGCAAAGCGAGACAAAACGGGCCATTAAGGGAGTTTTAAAGTGTGAAAAACTTTCAAAGCTTCCATTTTTAACATTTCTGAAAACTGAAATGAATTACTAAATGAATTACTTTATATTTTAAAATGGAGATCGAATTTAATACCGTCTAAAATGTCTGAAGGTTCATAATGGCTGTGTTATACTGGAGAAAGGTGCAATGCTGCCTGTGGGTTTGATGCGAAGGTTTCTTACGTATTTCATCTCGAGCTCCGTGAAGACACAGCCCGTCATGTACATGCGCAGAGGGATGGTGAGGATGAGGATGAAGGGCAGCGCCAGAGAGAGTGTGCTCGACTTCACGACCCACAGTACGGCCAGGCACACCAACTGGATGGTGGTGAACATGTGCATCCTGCTGGTCTTCACCTGCAGGGGGCACCAGAGGTCATTCGAAGCAGGACAGATTGTAATGATACAAAACAACATATCAAAAACCAGCATAAGGCCAAATACAAGGAAAGAAGAACACACAGAACACAAGATTTGCTTGGTGTGAATTCCACTTGGTGTAAACAACCATGCTGTCTGCTCATTGTCGTTATGACCTCCGGCCTCACTGAAGCCACCAGAATTGTTACGCGTTCCTGGAGGATACGCACTCTCGTAGCGTAGGGTTCGTTGGGATGATACTTTTCCGGGATGAGGAGGAGCAGGATGCGATCCCAGAGCTGGATGCCGCTTAGTGACGTGACTCCCATGTAGAGGAAAATTCCGAACAGAGCTGGCATGGGAATCATCTTTAGGATGGGCTCCATGAGGATGGACAGGCCTGGGGAGGGGGGGGGGGGTGGAGAGGCCAGAAGAGGCACGAGGGCGGAGTTACTGCTAGATGTGGTTAAACAAACCAATCAACTGTATCAACTTTGATTCGAGCACATGCTTTAACAGAACTGTACGCAGGCCCTGTGCTATAGTACCGTCAGGTTTGGGGTGGGGTGTGTGTGGGGGGGACAGAGATAAACGTGGGTTCCTTAGAGACGGGATGTAGCCTACCACTTCAACACAGACTGCATCCCGAGTCTCTCTAGGGTTCTAAAGGATTTCTGACTTTCAGAATTTTTAGTGTTCAAAAATAGTGTTTATATCATTGTGTAGTATTTCCACTTTTGTGTTATATTTGTAGTACCGGTATTCGAAATTCATTTGAAATGTTTCTCATTTGCTGAAATTCATTTGCTAATGTCCTAAGGTGCATATAACTTTCTGTAACACTGCTAGTGTTATATAAGAGTATTTGGAGTAGGTAGTTTATGTAAGGTGGTTTGAGATTCCACCCAGGGAAGAGACTTACCCACAAACAGACCCACCAATACTCCACTGACCCTTTGTTCCAGAACCTTCTCGATCTCTGGCTTGGGACCCTTGCTCATGACGGTCAGGGCGTTGGCGTGGGTTACGGACCGTACCGTTGTCGCGCTGAGCCAAGGCATTCCGAACAGAGCACTGCACCCCCCCATGATGACCAGGATGAGAAGATCCAGATGGAAGCCAGAACCCTTCATCATCTTCCTCTCAGGTTTGCTTATGATCAGCCTACGGTGGAAGAGAGCATGCGCTCAGACAGGACAGCCAAAAAACAAACACTCAGCGAGAGTGACGGGCCATGGCTGCTCTAACGGTTCTGAGTTTTGGTAAGCACTAAGTCTTCACTAAGGTTTTGTGTGTTACTTGATCAAGGCTGGAAATTAGTAAAGTGAGACTAACTTGCTTCAGCTAGCTGAGCATTATGGGTAGCGTTATATTTTGGTAGAAGTCAGAAGGGTACTGCGCTACTGCAGCAGAGAGTTGCCCCCTGGCTGCGCCCGGCCCACCCCGTGGCACGCCGGGAAGGGAACGCATCGCTCACGTGGTGATCTGAGACTCGAGGAAGATGAGGATGAAGACGAGGATGGCAGGGACGACACAGGCGAACATCATCCAGACAGGGAAGGGCTTGTGCTCACCTAAGGGGTTGATGAGCCAGCCACGCGCCGCAGGGTTGGACACCTGCAACCCCCGCGGAACCACCAACTTCTACAACCAAGAGGTCAGGAGGTCAGCAGAGATCAGGGCACAGCGGCACTAAAGGCTCTGGTGGTCTTTTCCCTTCATTTGCCCTGATCATAACAGTCTTCAGCATGCATTGAGGTTCACTCACGAATATGCAGAACACTCTGAATAACAGCATCTATATGCTATTTTTAGTTTTCCTCTCTGTTATGTTAGTTATATTTCAGTCTTATTTGCATAAGAAGTGAGTCATTATGAAAAATGTGTATCATCTCACACATCTTTACCTGCGTGTAGGTATCGTTGATGCTGATGTCCACTGCAACCATGAGTAAAATAGCAATGGGGACTCCAAAGTCGCCTATCAAACGGCGGATCTGAGAGGTGACGTTAAACATACATACACATGACAGCAATCCAGCAAAAAACCAAAACATTTACATATGCACAAACTCATTTGCATAATGATTAGCATATTCTCTGAGAGAGCATATTCATGCCAACCTTGCCAGGCAGGAAGTAACCGTTCTTGAACACACGCAGGAAGTAAGCGATGGAGAAACAGCCAAGCATCAGGCACATGGAGAGCAGGGCAGTGTTGGGGTAGGCACGGTAATGGATGCTGGTGGTGGTGGTAACGTTTCCTGTGGTGCTGTCCAGAAACGTGTGGCGCACTACGACCGGTTGCCATGGATCCGTGGCGTTCAAGTGCTCGTAGTTGAGATTGAGAGGATGAGCAGCGAAAGTCTGTAATTAAAACGAGAACCAGAGAAGCTCACGCCGGTAGCATTTGTTCCATTTTGTGTTTTACCTTTTAATATTTAGGTAGCTAAAAGCACAAACGCTTCAGGAAGAGATCCATGTTGCTCTAGAACCTCTTGAAGCTGTATTGTTATTGTACAGTTATTGAATTTGATGTTATAGAATTGATGAAGCAATTCATGGAATTTATGATTGCCAACAGGGTTTAGTTTCAACTACTACCTAGAGAGAAAACAGAATGGACGTGTGTGTGTGGTACCTTGGCAAGTTTGGCGAAGGTCTCGTAGATGAAGATGAGGGAGATGAGGATAGAGAAAATCTCCTGGGTAAAGCGGGAGATGAAGCGTACCAGGAAGCTGCCCTCGAGTGCCACGGTGAGCACCACGATGACCATGAGCCACACGCCGATCCACACTCTGGCCACGATGTACTCAACATCCTGAGACCTACAGAACTGGACAGGTCACAAAAAAGACACACACACAAACACACACACACACACACACACAAATACACATGTGTATACACACACACACAACACACACATCTTGATGCACACCATGCTCTGAATTCTCTTCAAGACATACAAGTTTTACATACAGATGACAGCTGAGGGGCGTGGCCTGTTTACTGGGGGGTGGTGTGGATACCCTGGGGCTCATACAGAGCAGTGGAACACCAACCCAGATGTTTGTATCATTTCTAAGAACATGCTGAAAATGCAGACTGTGGTGTGGAGTGTGTGTGTGTGTGTGTGAGAGAGAGAGAAAGAGAGAGAGAGAGCTAGTGTGTGTGTGTGTGTGTGTGTGTGTGTGTGTGTGTGTGTCTCACCCCATAGAAGGCTTCCTCAAACACCAGCAGAGGTCCAGAGAAGCCGATGATGAGGACCGGCTGGGCAGCAACCATACAGAAGATGACCCCCTGCACCGCAGTAGACAGCATCAGCTCAGAGACCCCCATCATGTTGTCCACTTTATCAGCTGTGAAAGCAAGAGGGACCAAACAGAAATGTGTTATTTGAATGGCACCAATCAAAGTAACACACATAGAAACTGGTTTTCTAGTCTCTCACACACACATATGCATACACAAATACACAGACATTGCTACAAATATAGGTAGACTTTCAGCAACCTCTGGCATCTAGCCTGGGTCAGGAGATCTCACAGATCAAGAAGATCTCACAGATCAAACATCTCACAAATCTTGTGTCTGCAGTGATTCTCCACCATCATGAATCCATGTTCTGGTATTGACTCTTTATAACGACTGCACAGTTCAGACCAAGATATTTATGGATTTCATGTCTCAGAAGTAGTTTTTAAAAATGTTTTTACACTAGACACTAGAAGAACAAAACATGTTTCCACATTAACTAAATGAGGAACTAAAGTTTACTGCTTTTCTGTAAACATTTGCTTCTGTTTTTGTTGTTTTTTGTAACTGTTTCTGTTGCCCTGTTGCTTGTGTTTCAGTGTGGATCCATATCCAAAGAACCTCGAACCATCTCAAACAGTTCTGCTTCAAACAGTTTGGATCAGTACGGTTAGGCAGCACTGTACATTTGGCCACTAGGTTTTTTTCTTTTTGTTGGTTGTGTGAAATAAAACTCAAAATTTGAATTTAGGCAAAGAAACACACCTAATAGACCTCCGAACGTGATGGCAGGGGAGAGGGCAGCGAAGTAGATGAAGATGACGGCGGCGAGAACCTGTGCGTTGAGGGCGTCGGTGATGTCACTGACGTAGTGCCGGTAGCGTCTCTTCACGTCCCGGATGGCGCCTCCAAACGGAATTCCAGAACGTTTCAACGGGTCTTCCACTGGATGCCCTCTAGGCGCTGACGAGAACGAAACTACAGATCGTTGGTGTCCTGTTAGCAATATGTTATTATAATTTACCATTTAGATTAGTAAGTAACACCTTGTTCTTCATTTTTAATGAACTCTAATTCCAGCTGATTAGTTACATTTGGTAGGTAATTATACTGGTTCAAATGGTGGAGCTTTCTATCTTTTATTACTCTACTGTATGATCGATCACTTCAGGGTCTTTCAGGCTCCTCGTGTGTATTTGAAATACTGCCACCAGGGAGCAGTATTGAACAAGTCGACATAAAGGTATATTTTATATACCTCAACAGTTCATATGAGTGCTGATCTATTCTAATATATATATAATATAAACAGCATGTGTTTGGGACAACGTCGGTGTGTAATTCAGGCATGCCAGGCAGAGAGGGATCCATCTGCAGAGTAACAATGTACTCTTTAATGATAGGAGCAGGCAGTAACAGGGAACAGAGCAG
>JAOYMR010000011.1:16043428-16071560 GCA_025802075.1 Tenebrosternarchus preto
TTTTTTTTTTTAATTTTTTTTTTTTTTTTTGTTATAAAAAAAATTTTACCCCCCCCCCCCCCCCCCCCCCGACCTAAATTCTTTCTGTTTAATTTGCATGCTACTGGGATAAACCTGCTCACTGGTGACAAACCATCTAAGAAAACGATCCATTCCTGCCAGTAGATGAGCTGATGTTCCCAGCAGAGGAACCAACACTCCCAGTGGTCAAAATGATGCTCACAGTGGTTGAAGCGATGCTGCCAATAGACAAACTAGTGTTGCCATTTAAGAAACCGTCCACCCACACACCCACTGGAGTACCTGAGTCTCCACATGTACACAGCATGGACTGGTTACTAGCTGGGCTGCCCAGTGGAGGATGGGTTCAATCTCAAGTCTTGATCCTCCCAAGGTTTCTTCCTTAATCCAACCCAGGGAGTGTTTCCTTGTCACTGTCACCCATTGTCTTGTTCATCAGGTATCTGGATCCATACATTTGAAAAGCTTCTTGGTGACAGTGTGATGTAAAAAGCACCATATAAATAAATGTATGGTGTAAAAAGTACCATATAAATAAATCTGATTTTGACTAACCGCTTTTGAGTTTTTGTTAAGCATCACTGCGTAGAGATGCAGGCTGAAGACACACCTCAACCAGGCAGGGTAAGGGACACGAAGAGGGGGTAGTACACCTCAGCCTGACAGGGTAAGGGGCAGGAATAGGGGGCAGTACACCTCAACCTGGGAGGGTAGGGTGAGGTGTACCTTCTAGAGGGGGCCCAAGAGGCAGGAGAACTCCTGCGAGGGGTTGAGGAACTCGAGAGAAGAAAAGAACGACAAGGCTGTTGAGAGGTTTGAAAGCCTATGAGCAGTTATAAGTAGCAAGGAATGCTGTGCCTAAGTGCTCCTGCTTGCTCTGGAGCAGATCTGTGTCTCCCTCTGGTGGCTGAAGGCAGCCTAGCAAGTGGGCAGCCTAGCCCTAGTCTTGGCCCTTAAACTAATTTATCATTTTTGGTGTGGAGGTTTGTTGTGCTGATGGACAGCAACCTCCCATTTATTCCACATATACTCCATATGTTTTCAGATTTTTCAGGGATTGGAATCACTCCAATGTGTCTTTGTTTTAGCTTTAGGCCTGATTTGGCTTGGGACAAGTGTCCTGTAGAAAAGGACATTTCAACCGCATTTTCATACATTTTGCAGATATCATCAGGTTTGGCTCCATAATCCCACTGAACCTGGCTCTGTCCACCCTCCTCATAATCTGGTCAAGGTCTCCAATTTCAGAAGTGCCCCACATCCACTCATCAATCAGGGCTGGAGTGTATTGGCCTTGTTAGATTCAAGCCAAACGCAATGCTTAACATTCATTCCACAGTCCCACTTTGGTTTTGTCTGCCAGGTGCTGCAGGACACTTCAGGTACCTTTTGAAAAAAAAAAAGATTTATTCTAACATTTGTAAATTTGTTATAATTTGCAAGTCAGCTAAGAAACAAGTAGGACATAAAGGAGGACATTAATTAATTTTTTGTCCACTGTAATGCAGCTGGCAAGTCAGAAAGTTCAAATAATGTGCAAATAATAATGAAATATTTACATAAGTGTTTTAGTTATTGTTATAGTTATTGTTTTAGTTATTGTTTTCAGTCAGATTCAAGGATTGTCACATTTTTTAAACGTAACATTTAACAAATGCATAATCCATTATGCTGTAATTTGACAGTGAATATTAGCAATGATGTTGAGCCAGACCAGGACACTTTAAAACCATTAAAACCTTTAATACCTTATTTCAGCTGCTTATACATATAACTGTGAATCTGGTCTATCTTGAGGATTTATTTGCCTGGTTCATTGTCATTAAAACCCTCTTAATCTGTAATTTTATTTTATTCAATTAGTACTGTGCACTTTTGCTAAGGAATTCATTTTGCCAAGATCGTAAAGGAGTTAAATCACCGATCAAAGTAAACCCAGGTTATACAGAAACCTAAAATGAGGTTCTCCTTGCTGACCTGTTTTTTGATGTTATTGTTGTTTGTTTGTTTTTGTCTGTTTTATTACCGTTGTTTTTACCCAAGAAATGTAATGCATTTAGTATGTATCTGGGAATTCGTTCTCCTTTTATAATTTTGCCAATTTAGTCGAGAATATAACGTTCACATTCGACACAGCTCGGTTATATAACATTTAAAATGGTAATTATGAACACTGCGTTGCTGTGTTCAGTAATTTATAAAACGACTTCTGGATGAATGCCACCTACAAACGACTTATGGATGGATGCCACCTACAAATGACTTATGGATGGATGCCACCTACAAGTCTTACCTGCACCGTCCCGTTTAAGGTGGAAAATTCGAGCACACGTCGATCTTAGTGTAATATTTAATGGTAAATTTACGAGGCTGCGAAGATAACCGTTTGTTTCCCCGGAAGGTAGCTTCGTATTTTCTTTTCGCTGTAGATGAGCTGCTTCTCGTTCTTTCAATAGAGTGGCATATTCGAATATATTCTTAATTACACTTCATGGAAGTTAATCAAGATAAAAAACGTTTAATTTAATAAATTTATTTCATTTTGATCATTTTCACGTATGATTTATTAACCACCTCTGCCACACTATTAGTGTGACTAACGTTCATATAATTATACTGTCACCTAAGAAAAGACAGTACGTTGGAACCCCTCCAACAAAGAGTTTGGGGTTTTTCCGAACTTTAATACATCTAACTGATCATTTCCTTATGAGTTGTGTTCATGAATGACCCCTGTTCCCACACAACGGAATGAGATAAGCTTTGAGCGATGTATTGCATTGACTTAATGCCGCCATATAGTGAAGATATTTCACATTGCAGTTCTTGCTCGCTTGTTGATGATTATTTGATGTCACATAAAAATTAACATTAAAATTAAACATTTTACAGAGGTAGCTTTTAAAAGTAGTGCACACACTAACTGTGTCACCCCACTGGAGCAATAAATGTGATGTCTTTCAATGGATGGCCCAGTGCTGAAGATTTGACAATAACAACGTCTGGCTTTGAGCAACAACCTCAGTTTCGGTGAATGTCGCTCCTTTTTTACTTTTTTACCACTGAAACACCTGAAATACAGAAATGCATAATTCAAGAAGCCCTTTCCAAATTCCTGAGTGGTTTTGTTGGGTAATAACACACCTACACTTAGATCATACAGATACCACTTCAAATTACTCTTGAAGGTTCCACAAATGGCTAACGTTCTCAGTTTACCTCTGTTTCTGTTATGAGCAGTGAAGTAACACTGAGATTCACTAATACATGTTATCTGAAAGAAACTGAGACAGTCAAAAGCATGAGTCAGGATGGGAAGTAACTAATCAATTAAAAGATTAAATGTTTATTATCAGATAAATTACATCAGTGCAATAGTGAAAGTTCTTGTCTACATGTATGTTAGTTCTGAGTGTCATAGAAAGCTATAAATAATAATGAACATTTGATTATTTTATGTGGTATATGCAACATGTTCAGACCAATGATCAGAAGCTGTGTTCTGTCAGTAAGGGTGTGTGCTTTGGTATATAAGGGGCCAACTGGCAGCATATAACATAAACAGTGACTAATGTCTACATTTCGGCCACCAGTAAGATGGTAAACTGGTTCCAGTTTGGAACTGGCAAGAACTGCAAAGGTATGTGAGAGAAGGCCCTCTATGATTCACCAAGCACACAAAATACTTGGTCCTGAATGGAAATAAAAATCAAAACACATCTGTGCACCACAGAAAAGGATGTTTTCTATGTGTGTGTGCACATTGATGCAGATACTGAAGTGATGTAACGGTTCACAACAGTCTCTCCTCCTTGAAGTGGGGCAGGTCTTTCAAGTGGCAGATGACAGAAGGTAGACTGTACGGTCTTTCCTGCTTAGAAGTCTGGCCTGTCCTTCTTTAGTTTGGAATAGTCCATGTTGACTTTGAAGAGCTGGGGGTGGGGGGGGGGGCACGAAGGAAGATGAGCTCGTTTCATTAACTCATTAGCGCAAATGATACATCTGCCAACAAACCAAATGTTACTAACATCCACCCCCATCCTGGAGTGGTCCATTTATTAGGCAAAGTCTGATTCTGTGCATGTCTCCAATCTGATGGGTTTTATAAATTCAGGCCTTGCCTAGTTAAAACCCTGTGAAATGCATAGTGTACTACATAGAGTTTGGAATCTCAGGTGGAACATAAGCTAGTACCCAGCAGAGCTGAACATGTCTGAGCAACAACCTTCCTCCCCACCTTGTACTGTTCGTTGGGTCCCACGTTGTTCCAAGGTTCTGGGTTGTTTTTGCGATCCCACCTACAATGCACAGCACACAGCTGAAACTGAGCACATGAACATGAATGTGATGTTAACCCTGACCAGGCCAGAACTCACGAGCAGTCTGGGCTCTTCAGAGCCAACCGGGTGAGATAAGTTAGCGCCATGGTCGCTCCTCCACCGATAAACACAAACAGAGGGATCAGCTAAAGACGGAGACAGAAAGAGTGGGAGAGAGAATCAAAACAAGATGGAATAATTTCACATATTAGGCTGATCTACATACTTGTTTGTGTCATTTAACTTAATAACTTACTAAATTACGGTGAGAGTTTATTATTTTATTCATCATTAGTTAAAGTAACCTGCTAGGAATCGATGCTTAGTAACTAGACTCTGACTCTGAGTCAAGGGTGGAGACATGTCCAGTCTTTGCCATGGCAACACGAAATTTCACCGTAAAAAAAACTGCTGGGTGCTCTTCGCACTATAGACATAGCAATAATTCCCGTGATGCGCCGGTGTATCCACGTTTTAATTTATAGCCCATACGTGATCTATTCTCAGTTATTCTCAGTCAAACATTCTATCGGTGGACCTGCGACCTACAGTGAGGCTGCGCGCGCACTCGCAGGCCAATTTTCTTAATGAGCCGAGAGAGCGCACCGGTTAATGCGAATTCTGAACATAAACGGAAAATCACGGAAAGATAATTTTTTAATCAAAGGAAGTGACCAAATAATCATAACAAAAATGTTTAAAAAAACGTGCGACCAATGTCCTTGGATTTGGAATTTAATATAGTCTATCATAAAGGTTACGGGGACATCTTCAACTGCTAACGTCACTTCAACAGACTATAGGAACGTGCGCGCGTGATCTCCATTTATGGCTGCCTCACATGCAACTGTACGGCTCTACATTAACCACATTAAATAGAAACCAGGGTCTAATCTGTGAAGATGTACATTTACTCATGTGTAAACGTGCGCTGTTATGTACGTTTGGATGCAATACTGTAAAATGCCGATAAGCATCTTAATATTAACAGTGGTGTAATTACATCCACATGCAGCTTTTCCAGTGAAAAACGACACTATTTTAAAAGGTGGGTGTAAGCGTCGTTAATAAATTTAAGGTATCTGATGGGAAAATTACACGTGACGGTCAAGCCGGTTCATCGTTTGCGCTAAGCGCAAACTGTACTCTGTCCCCCTCAATGTCATGCGCATTTAAGCGAAATTATTTTTTTTTAAAAACACACATACACACACATAAACGGTCTACTTACGGCTGGATGGTTTCTAAGTTGTTTTCCCAATGCACTCAGCATCCTGGCTTTCACCGACTGTACAGGCAAATAATAAATATATGGGTTTGATTATTCGCCGCAGTGATGAGCGCGCCCCTTGGTCTGAGTCTGCGTTACCGCGGCGTAAAAACCCAGACCGTCACACTACCGGCCCGGTCTCGTGTCCAATCATACGACAGAACTGAAACGTGCAAAAGTATTGCTTTCCAGACGTGCTCTCGTCACTAGAGCAACTCCCAGGAGAAAATAAGGGATAATCACTTGAAAGTATTGTTTTCCCTAGAAAAACCGGAAATTAGTTCATTTACTACTTGTATATGACGCATAACTAACGACCGAAAAACGAAGAGTGCTCGTGACGTTCGACACCAAGAAATGCTACAGTGTTAGAATACACGCGGACAAAATACACAGGACAAACAGGTATTTAAGGTAACTTCTCGATTTACTAATACAAACAAAAACATCTTGGGCTACTCTGAACATTCCTTTAAAGCAAGCTTTCCTTTAAACAAATGTGAATAAGTTAGAATCCTAACATAACAGTCCTAGAACATCATATAACGTATAACGGTCCTAAAAGAAAATACTGAAACGTACAAACTTATTAGGAGACTGTACTCCACTGTAATACACAATTTGTAAGTGCAAGATTTTGTAGTACGCTGTGCACATGACATCACTCACA
Organism: Tenebrosternarchus preto; assembly: GCA_025802075.1. NCBI lineage: Eukaryota > Metazoa > Chordata > Actinopteri > Gymnotiformes > Apteronotidae > Tenebrosternarchus > Tenebrosternarchus preto. Next base: position 16,049,709 of record JAOYMR010000011.1, read on the forward strand.
CTGAATAGCTTATGCGGCAAACATCCACCTCTTTCAGAACTACGTTCAAGTACAAATACAGGTGCGAATATAAAAATAGAATCGGCATACGCAAAGTACACTGTGCAAACATTCACTTATTTAACTAGAAAACTAAAAACGTGCTATTCTCCCCTTTTTAAACCTCAAAGAAATTGTCAGAATAACAAAACTGCTCAGTACATCATCAATGGTCACTGTAAGTAACATTCAAAACCACACAATTCAACCCTATTAATATACCTTCTCAAATAAAATGTCTGAAACACACATTTGGAACATTAACAGGGAGGACGTATACTGTGCCCTTACAAAAACCCAACAGATGTCAAAATAAAAGTTTACTGAGGCAATAAACGGATTACTGACTCATCTGTATTCATCAATCAAAAAACACATGTATATAAAATAAACCTACAAAACACAACAGGGAAACAAAGAACTGTCCCACATTTCATCCAGCGATTTTTTTATTTGTATGTTGTGCTGGAGCCTGTTCCAGCCACATTGAAGCAGTTATTTCTGTTCTGTACATCCCTGATCTTCTACAAACTGAAGCAGACATTCAGTTTCCAAGGGACTGACTCCTCCCATTATGGAAAAGCCAACCAATTACCATCAAACTGAACGCATCATCATCATCATCGTCATCGTCGGCGTTGTTGTTGTCATCCTTCACCTTTTCAGGTCATAAGAGTGTAATCCAAAATGTGGCTGGTGCACAGCGAGCAGGTGTTGTACACTGAACCAGATGGAAGCCCTCCCACTGGGCGAAGATGATGGTCTGCCCAATGGAAAAGACGAAAGCCCGCCCACTGAACCAGATGAAAGCCCGCCCACCTGCTTTCAGCTTTAGTCTGTTTTTGCTCGTCATTTTTGTTCATTTTAAAGCAGACTTTTAATAACTGAGGGTTTAATAATAAAGAGGCATCTGGCGGATTATCTGGTCAGTTATGAAAAAACCTTACATAAGAACCTTACACTCCTTTTTAACAAAATATTTATCATCATTGTATAGAACGAGAGGAGGAGCGTTTGCTTCAGCTCCTCATCTGCTCTTTATCCCATAGAAGAAGAACCTCACAAAAACCTTAGTGGGAGAAAGAGAAAAAAAAAATGGTCAGAGCCATGTTTTTGTACGAGCGCGTCAGGAGACGTTTGGTCTGTCTGTCCCTCCGACTCTCACATCACACTGCTTGCTGGTTCCAGAGATCCTATGCACCCGGTGGTCATCAACACCGCAGGACTCGGAGTCTGGCAAACTCCGCCCTGTCCCGTCCAGCAGGACCCCGGAGACACAGACAGACTTCGAAACAGGAAGTCCACAGAAGGTAGGAGGGGCTTCAGCAGATTGACAGGACAGAAGGCGGAACCTCCATGTGGGGTGAAGTTTACCTTGTTAGGATCAGGGCAGGAAGTGAGATACGCCTGGTCCTTGTATAGAGCTCTGGGGATACGGTCACAAACACCATTCAGTACATCAGAAAACGACTAAAAACTGATAACATTAAATAAAAAAAGTACACAGTTGGATTTGAAGTTGTGCCGTGTGTTATGGACTCCAGACCACATTTGCCCCAGTGTGTTAACTGAGGGTCTCTTGATTGTACCATTAGTCATTTGGAAGAGGCATGTATGGAGTCAGCCACTGAGCACGCAAGTGTGAGTTGGTGCATGTATGCATGAGTGTGTGCATGTTTGTACATACATATGCTCTCACACACTGGCACTCTCTCACAGCTGTGTGTATGTGTGTGTGTGTGTGTGTGTGTGTACTCACGTGTTCTCCTCACACACTGGCACTCTCTCACAGCTGTGTGTATGCGTGTGTGTGTGTGTACTCACGTGTTCTCCTCACACACTGGCACTCTCTCACAGCTGTGTGTATGCGCATGTGTGTACACTCACGTGTTCTCACACATTGGCACTCTCTCACAGCTGTGTGTATGCGTGTGTGTGTGTGTACTCACATGTTCTCCTCACACACTGGCACTTTCTCACAGCTGTGTGTATGCGTGTGTGTGTGTGTGTGTGTACTCACATGTTCTCCTCACACACTGGCACTCTCTCACAGCCCTCTGGTGGGTCCCTCTGGAAGCAGTAGCTCTTGTTGGGGCGGGGCGAATTTGCCACAGGCAACAGCAGCAGGGGCGAGGGGCAAGAAGGGGCAGCACTGCCTGGCGTGAGGTCACAGGTCAAAGGTCATGGGCCCATAAATGTTACTCATTTGTGTGTCCAAGCAATTATATAATACTTTGTGTGTCCAGGTGACTGTAGGCATGCATATAAGATTTAGCAATGAGCTTCTGTACAACCAAAGACAAACTCCTTTTTTGTCCAAGTAAAGCCTGATTCTGACTCTGAGGCAGCAGGTAGGGAGTGAAAGCTTTACCAAAGTCAACATCAGGCAGGCGCCGTGGAGAGGCACACGGAGACGAGGATGATGATAGGTGTGTGGTGGGCTCGGTCTGGGAGCTGCCTCTGGAGATCAGGGAGGGAACAGGAGCTCGGTGGCCGTCAGGGACCTCCAACAGCTGGAGGAAGGAGCACCACTTCAGTTAACTACAAGCACGCAGTGATCCAGCGATACTTCAGTTAACTACAAGCACACAGTGATCCAGCGATACTTCAGCGGCTTGGTTTCTTCGATTAATTGATGATATTTGCGATATTCACTTCCCTTACATGATTCACTTACAAGAAATATTTCATATGAATCAGTATGAAATGCCAGGAATTCATGACTTTTACACCAAAACACCTAAAAGTTCATCGTAATTTTGCGGCTGAGGTGAGGGAGAAGACAGACAACAGCAGTGAGGGAAATAGGCAGGATTTCACAAGAGCAAGAGATCCAGTCTCAAATATGTGGCATCTCTGTACAAAGCGAATAAGACGATAATCACAACGGCTCATAAAAATTCGTTTCCAAACTTGCAGCCAGCCTCCACCGCAGAGCAACAAGCATTATTTTTTTGGCAGTTACGGTTGTCTTCACATAGTCTTTACTTCAAACTTGACAGTTTAGGAGCCTGATCTGTTCAGGCTAACGTTGGATATAGGTTGCATTCAAAAGATATAATATCCAACAAAATAAAGTCATATTCATATACCTGTACCTGCTGTGTGAACGTGCACCGGCCCTGCCGGGCATGGGCGTACCTTGCTGTTCTGGACGGGCGAGTGGCGTTTAAAGGCTCTTTCCAGCTCCTGGTCCAATCTTTCCTCACTCTGCCACAGTGGCGAGGTTAGCTGGGTCAAAGCTGATAGAGGGATGGGCACTGGCTGAAGGGTGGACACACACACACACACACACACACACACACACACACACACACACACACACACACCTAACCATTATAAATTCTCAAACTAGCTTCACGTCTTCAGACTGAAAACACCCACACATCTACGGTTTGAGATGTGTGTGTGTGTGTGTGTGTGGAGCAGGACCGTGTGTCTCAGCAGAGCTGGATCTTGTTTTGAAGCAAACGTTCTTCCTGTTGCTTCACGCCGAACTCCTCCTCACTTCCTCTGCTGAGAGAGAGTGTGTGTGTGTGTGTGTGTGTGTGTGTACAGTCATCCCCCACAGCTCAAGCCATTTGGTTAGTGATCAGATGTCATTTGGTTATTGAACACCCACTCCACAAGCCTGTGTGCATTTTCATTAAGGTGAGCGCCAACATCAACTTTACATGTTAGAGTCCAGTGTGACCAAGAGATGTCAGTTCTAACACGCAACACTGCAATGTTTTTTAATGAGTTAAAATAGATCAGTGCCTGTATAGTGTGATGCATTATTTATGTATAGTGTGATGTGTGTATGGCCGAGTTATTTTCCAGTGATCAAGCAGGCAGGATCTACAGGCACAGCTATAGTTAATGATCTCTGCAATCCTTTACCACCCCACACTATGGGCATTTTAAAGAGTACCACATATTACAGATGTTTTCAGTGTTATTTTTGTCCAAAGGCAAACATGTACTCGGATGTGAAAGCACGTGAGAGCTGTGAAAAAGAGAATGAGAGACGAGTGTTTCTATGCAAAATGTGCAGTTCAGAAAGAGAATCCAAGCACAGAGGCATTGGTGAGAGTGTCCAGACAGCACTCCAGCTCTCACGTGTGTGAGCTTGTTCATGAGAGCAGTGAGCAAACGCTGAGGGCCTGAGGTCATGGTGAGTTTAGCAGCCAGAACGCTACTTACAATTTAATTCATATTAAAATCAACAACACTCTCTTGTTGTATGAACGACTGTATTGGCAAAGGTCTTCTTTATGTTTTTGCACACATGAAACGTGTGTGTGTATGTTCTCACACACTGGTACTCTCTCAGCTGTGTGTACACGTGTGTATGTGTACACTCGTGTTCATTTGTGCTCGTGTAAACCTCTTGCCTCTCACACACACTTGTCTCTCACACACACTCACACACACACACACACACACACACAACCTACATCTCGTAAATGTTCTGCATTTCCCCATGATGCTGAGCGTCTGTGGCCTCTTCTTCTTTGGGCTTCATCTGGCCACCAGCTTGATGTCTGCATGACACATCCATCATCATCATCACCACCACCACCACCACGATCACCATTATCTGATCCATACCTTCTCTTTCAGGAGAACAGTGTGAAAAAAACATATACAGCACAGCAACTTAAATCTCCATCAGCTATGATCACATACCACCAGAAGATCACCACATTGCAAGATACCAAACCAAGATTTCTTCTTCTTTTCTGAGTTCATGAGGAACAGAAAGCGTAGATGAAAAACAAAAGCCTCAGTACATCAAATGGTTTCCTTCCTCTTCACAGCTGAGGAACAATTAAACAAGACCCCCAAACCTAAGACAGTCATGCTGTCATCAAGCACGAGTCTGAAACCACAGCTCTAAAGCAGCACACAGCCACGAGCAGAAATCACACCAACAGCCAACCCACTGAAAGTTATTTAGCCTTTGCTTCGTAGTCAGTTTTACACTTCTCATTTAGCCACGCTGTGGTTTCAACACCAGATGGTTGTTGTACAGGTGTAGGAATTACTAAACCAACTGTCAAGAAACTTACAGAGGTGCATAATCAGTTTGTTTGAGAAAATGGTGACAAACAGCAGGCCGTTTATCGTTTTAGGACGCACCCAAAAGGCTGGTTAGTGGGGTCATCTGTCCTTCATATGCTAATAATGTGCAGAAGGATTACACATTCAGACATCCTCTCTGCTTATCCAAAAGTGGCCCCACAAAGTCCCTCAATCCCCGAGACCTGCAGAAAGGCTGGACACCAGCAGACAGCACTGACCGCAGGTCAGACCTTCCTTTCAAAGTGCTGTGACCAATGGGCTCAAAACTACAAACAACTGATTTCGCATCAGCTTTTGCATACATTTCTGCCTGTAGCAAATGTGCAGAAAATGTGGTCAGGAAGTAGGTTGGGTTATTTTACCCATGCCCTTGTGAGAACAGGGAGAGAAAGAGAGAGAATAAACAACAAAAAAAGGGTTTAAAACATCAAGCAAGGTGATTGGCTGAGCCAGACAACCAACCCCATCTTTCCCCCCCATCTTCTCGGTGTCTTTACAGAAGATTGCAGAAGAAGCCTCTTCACCAATACATAGAACACCTACATCTATGAAGCAGGAATGACTAAAAGCACACAGGTGGAATCCAGCCCCCACACCAGAGAGCCCTGCAGCTGTGAGCCCCAACTGCCCCCACCCCCAGCAACAAAATAGCCCCAACAATACCCCCCGACAGCCCCAACCAACCACCCCACCCCCTACAGCCCTAATCAACTCCCCAGACCTGTGTGAATTTGTCTTTTTGCCCACGTCCGCTCAGCCCCAGTCCGACGTTGTCTCTGGGCCATTGGCCCTGCAGGTACGGCCCGACGACAGCGTCCGAAGACAGCACCCTTCGAACCTTCGCCTGGGGCAGGACACGGGAGACTGCTGAGACAGGAGGGATAGGTCATCTCAGGACATGGGAGACTGCTGAGACAGGAGGGACAGGTCATCTCAGGCCTTATGACAGGTGTTAGAGCTGCCATTTAAGAGCTGAACACACTGCAAGATTCATCAGCAGGAAAATAAATAAATAAAAACACAAACACTCGAGAATTCGTGTCATGAATAAGGATAGTTACCTTGTAGTTTTTGAAAATTTTAAAAAGATAATCACAACAATCAAATGTGCCAAATATAAATATACTATAAACATGCATTACATGTTTGTGCAAAGATAAATACGCCAAATCAGACCATAACAGGTTAAAAAAATAATAAATAAATAAAATAGAAAAATACAATTACCTGCGAATGAGCAGGGAAATGGGGAAACATTTATTTGGCATTAAGGTGTGAATGGAGATTATTTAACTGGCTTTCATGTCAGTTTACAGACATGAAGGTCAGTAAATTACGTTAAATTTAAATTACGTTAGTTACGCATCATTACGTACAAATAAACCATTACGATTTTTCTTCTTTTTCAAAGCTCACGATTTATGACATTAAATAGAAGTAGAGATCAATACTGTGTGATGAGTCAACTTTTTAGAGTTATGACAAACAATAGCTAGCTCGCCCGTAAAACTTTATGCATAAAAAATAACGATCGTCCAATACCTACAGGATAGCTACTGAATATGTTCACCCTTAGGACTCTCTGAAACTACCAAACAACTTAGGACCTGTAATGCATGTTAACGGAGTGGCATTTTAAAGACTATCGATAGATAACTGCGTTTTCTGACGTCTCCAGAAAATCAGCTTCTTGGCAGAGTTCATGGAGAACATTTATAGAGTAAAATTCGCGCACACTACTTTACCTGGACGGCCAGTGGGGAGGTCCGCGTGGGGTTTCCTGTGCAGCTGGAAGGGCACGGTCGCTCTGAGAGGATGGAGACCGAGACCGAGACCGAGGCTCGTCTCGCGGGTCGTTTCCACGCAACCTCTGTTGCTGGACATCCCTCGCGCAGTGTCCAAGAGAGGCAGGTATCGAGCTCAACTCTAGCTAGCCTAGCAGCAAATCCACCTGAAGATCCTTCCTTTAAAAGAAACTGAAACCTTTTGCTTAAAACAATGTATTTCCGTATTGACTTCACGTAAAGTATCACAACCTACTAACGGCGGTGTATCAAGTGTTACAGCTAGAAAGCCAACTTGCTAGAAACTTGCTGGGCTGAAAAAAGCTTAACAAAATCGAGCTAACTAGCCTTTGTGGCGTTTGTCCGTTTAACTTACTTTCTGCATCTAGCTCGCTGAATGTTATAAAGTCAAAGCAATGCCACAACCGCTAATTCTAAAATATCTCAAAAGTGTCCTAACGAATTATAAATTTAAAGCTAAAGTCGCTGGACATAAGTTTCTTTCCGTCAGGTATGTGCTCCTCGTTATATGTAGTTATCAGGGTTGCGACTTCACCGATATTAATTGTGAGGGTAGGAGCCTGGCGATTATCCTCTCGTTTGGGTTGGCTACTGAAGTCTACTACTTTACGCCTATTGGATGCTGTGACATCAATCCAGACGTGTGTGACCGAAAAAGGGGGAAAATAGTTTTAAGAAAAAGGAAATAGTCTTACCGTAGCCTCTATCATACAAATATACGTTTTAGTTTTCACCAATGATTAAATTACACTAATTGCTCATGAATTTATATGACAAGCAGTCGATTCATGCGTGTATTTTTTTTTTTTGCAGATGAAAGTGGCATGAATGAACTGACCATGTGTAAAGAATTTAACGATAAGAATATCGCAGTGTTATTTGTTTTGTCAAACTAACATTCTCACTTCCTCTTATGTCCACTATAAACAGAATACACTTGTTAATTTAGAGAGGGCATCAAGGAATAATCTGTGTGTGTGTGTGTGTGTGTGTGTGTGTGTGTGTGTGTGTGTGTGTGTGCGCGCGCGCGCGCGCGTGTGAGTGTGTGTGTGTGGTTGGGTGGGTGGATGGGTGTATCTCTATAGCATTCTCTGGGTGGTTTCCTGCTTCATGCACTGTGAAAGATAACTGCTCATACTTGGGTTCAGTTGGTGCAAGACAGGGGTGGAGTATCTGAGATAATATTCACTGAACCATAGCACATATGCAGAAGTGTTATCAACCCAGAATCCCATATTTATTAATTTTATTATGGTTCTTGTACAAGCTTCTTCATGCATAGGTAGTTTCCGGGATGGGTCCAGAACATACCAGTCTTTAGAACTTCCAAAATCCTACCATAGAGATAATTCTGCTTGGTGACCCATGCATCCACTGACCAGTCTCACCACTGACATCAGCATACTGTCTTATCAAAAGACCCAGATAAAAGCCAGGGCAGATTGTGTTGGTTAACAGAGAAGGTTAACCCTCAGGTTAATCCTTCACAAGATGAGATGGACCAAAGGAAAGAACAGAGCATTGTCCACATCACAGCACGATTAATTACAGCACTGATGTCCAGTTTAGAAGACCCCCAGGTTCCATTTCACACCCAGACACTTTCTGTTGTGGGGCTCTTTTTACTGTGACACTTTAAATTAACAAATGACTCTAACCTTTAACCTTTGGCCTATAATGGACACTGATTATTTGTTTGACCTCCAGGCCACAATCTTTGCAGCTGAAGATACACACACACACACCACAAAAGGGACAACAGAGATGAAAGCTGTTCGTTTTCTGGGAAACCCCTGAATATGAGAGAGATGCTTAGTCCAGCTCACCAGAGGACCGAAACACCTCCACAGGATGAACAGGAACCTTTGTTCTGTGCTATTTTGGTGCTCTTTCTTGTCTTGGTTGTCCTCCATGCCCTTCACCATGGGATTCTTGGTCATTGCTGGCCTCCATCTTCTTGCCCACTAGATTGCCTGTGTGTGTAGGGTTTGTACCATTATGACCAAATATGGTACCTGCTAAGGCTAAATGTGCCAAACCACACTGGCTGACAAAATTCCCTCCTGCGTTTTTATATGCGCTTGTGCAAACCAGAACGGCAGCTTCCTTTCAGTGCCCTGCTAGCGAACGTCTGAGGCATGCCGTGTGATGCCGATAACAGAACAGAGGGAGAATGGAGAGGAGGAGACGAAATGGCGAGGCAATTTGCAGCTACGACAACAGCAACAACAAAAGGACAAAAGGAGGCAGTTTTATTGCAATTTAGAATGAACAGCATAGTTTCCAATGCAGTAATAAATACCAGGCTTTTAGTAGAAATTAACACCTGTAAGTACATATTAAAATGAATAATGTTAAGAATTCCATCTGTTTTTGTGGACAAAAAGACCCTTTCTCTCACTCACACACATACTTTTAATTATAAATCTTTATATATGAAGTGAAAGTTATTAAAAAAAAGAAAAACTCATCACCTTATCCAGTTTAATTCATTCACTTGCCATTACATGAGACTATCTCCAGTACTGTCCTTCCTGTTACCATGACATCTCTGCTCCAGGGTTCATATAGGGGTTATAACAGTTTCTGTCTGACCAGGGCTGAGTACACAGGAGGCACACAGTAATGACACTACCATAGAGACAAACTGGACAATCTAATGACAAAGATGTCAAACATACAGTAAATTACAACCTTGTGTTGAACCAGTTATATATACTGGTCTGCATGAGTATAGAGAGATAGATATACATTTCTTTTGTTTCTGAGGGGGCTGATTGGCACTGCTGTGTCATTATAGCCCAGTCACAGCTCTGTGCATCTTTTGGCAGTTAAATTCTATTGTGTCCAGCGTCTTCACCTGTGCATGGAGGAATGAAGGATTGTAGGGAAAGGCAGTAGTGCAGCTGTTCCAGTCACTTCTTCCCTTTTCCAATGTTTAGTTCCCCTCTCAAATGGAGAGGGAAGTCAGGAGAGGTGCGACGGAGGCAGGGTAGGGGGTCTCCCCTGCGCCACGCCCTCTGTGACACGCCCACTGTGACACGCCCCCCTGAGGCCCCACCCAAGTCCACGCATGCATGCGGCTTTGGCAGGAGACTGGAGGAAGCTTTGCACTGAGGGTGTGAGACTGGATTGTGAAGTGCTCCACCTCAGGGGGGCATGAAGTGAGTTGCTTAGGAATACAGACACTGACTATTATGTAGGTGTGTGTGTGTGTGTGTGTGTATGTGTATGTGTGTGGGTAGGATGTGTATCGTGTGTTTGTGTATGTGCGCACATGAACTTTATGTAAATGCATGTGTCTGTAAGACTGCATTTTAATTTCTTAAAGCAGGTCCCAAGTCCAGGGCTCTCGAGGGGAGCTGAAGATTGAGAAGATAATCCATCACAGTCCAGGGCCATCACCAGATAATCCATCACAGTCCAGGGCCATCACTAGATAATCCATCACAGTCCATCACAAGCGCCACCCTAAGGCTACCAAACAGCAAAGCCATTCAAAGACATACAGGAACCGAGACACACCGCCAACGTTGCCACGGGGCTGGACACACAAACGTCCACTTTGAAAACGTCCAGGAAGAAAGGAAGCCTTTTGTCACTCTTTAGTCACACTCATCAACAAGTCACCCTCTCTTCTAATCACAGGCGCTGAAAGAGGACACTGCTGTTTAATCAACTGGGAAGTGGCAAATTACCGCTAGCTGGTGCTTAGTCATGGAGTCTTTGGATGCCTTTGCTGATAAAATACATTACTGCCCATGTGTGCACGCGAGTGTGAGTGAGATGAGGTTTTTGGTGCCCCCTAGCTGGGAGTGAGAGCAGGACTCGGCTCTGCACTAATGTTGACCAGGCACTCTGTGGATCTCAGGCTGGGCAAGGATTTGCAGCTGGGCAAAGAGGCCAGAGAGTCGCACAGACCCAGCATGGAGGGAGTGTAGTCTTTACCTGGGGAGAAGGACAGCACAGGGGAAGCAAACCAAGGAGAAAGAGTAAACATCCAGAAGATTGACGATTTGGTAAAAATTAACCAATCACAGCAATCGAGGAGCAGATGACCTGTTTATTTGTGAATGGTCTGTAAACACAATTCATTCAGACATGTCACTCCAAACACTTGTGAAGGTGTACCTGCTGCACACCAAGGCTGGCCATTTGGCTTTCCCTCAGTTTTCTGGGAATTGGAGTCCATGTTAATGTGTGCCAAAAGAGGCTCGGGGCTCAGTAAACTTCTGCTGCGGGTTTTTAAAAGAAAGATTACAGAAGCACTACATCAAATCAACAACTGACAATGGCGACTGACTGACAAATAGATGGTAGCTTTGAAAATTTCAAGAGAGTGTCTTACAGTTACTGAGCTAGCCATGTAAATTTTAATCCTCAAACAGAACTCACAGAAAATGTATAAAAGCATATTTTAAAATAAATAAATAATGAGAAACCTTTCCAAGGAAATGATTTGATGGTTTCTGACAAATACACTGCTATACTGTCAGGGTGCTGACTGTCATGGATGTGATAACTAGATGACTAGGGCAGTGATATATCAAATGACAACTAACTTGATTTTTATTAATAATTTTTTATTAATTATTAATATAATTCACTTGATTTTCAGTATTGATCGTCTTGTTATCCCTACATATCGCCATAACGCTTCAAACGTGACACAAATGCATCAGTTTTAGAACTGCTTCAAATATGAGTACAGCAATTTGGGAAGCGTCTGAAGTCTCTCAGTTCTCCACGTGCTGGTCATCTACTGTCATCTCAGTTCTCCATGTGCTATCATCTACTGTCATCTCAGTTCTCCACGTGCTGGTCATCTACTGTCATCTCAGTTCTCCACGTGCTATTATCTACTGTCATCTCAGTTCTCTAGCTACTGTTATCAGTTCTCCACCTGCTATCATTACATGAGTATTGGTACATGTAGGAAACTACCACATGAACCACCACAGAAGTGTTCACCTGCGGTAGTGTTTGCTCTCCTCCTGGTTGTTGTAAGTATGAAGCGATGGCCACTGGTTAACCAGAGGGATTGACATGTCCTTGGACAGGAGATGTGATTCACCAGGAATCAGACTAGTCCTGAGAAACACACACAAAGATAAACTAATAATATACAGTGAACGGAAGTGGGTGTCTTCTGTAGTTTGAGGATAATACCCTCCAGTTCTGTGTGTGTTTCTCACAGCTGTTCTTGTAGTTCAAGAATAATTCCCTCCAGTTCTCTTTTCTCCTGGTGGTTCTGTAGCTGGAGTTCCTCTAGCCTGGCATTCAGTCTCTTATTCTCAGTCTCCAGGTTCTTGAGCTGGGTCTCCCTGAGTCTCACCAGCTCCTCCAGATACCCCTACACATACATACATACACACATACACACATGCACTCACACATACACACATATACACATACACACATGCACACACACACATGGACACATGCATTCATACACACATGCACAGAAACACATATTGCTCAGCATGCCAAAAGATTTCCTTTGTTAAGATTGATCAGATTTCAGTGTAGTCAATTTCCAACTCAGCAATTTCTGCTTCAATGCCAGATCAGTTCAGTACGTTGATATGTGACACACCCAGAGAAAGCAGGCTAGAGAAAACTGAAGCCTGCGTAAGAGATGTGAACGATTAGATGTCACAAAATTTCCTCCACCTTAATGGTGATAAGGCTGCAAGACAGAAAATGTTGGATTTAATGCTAAATCTCACTGACTTCCCCATTGCACCTGGCTTGGTAGCTAAAAATCTCGATGTTGTATTCGACTCAGACTTACCATTCGATAAATATATAGATAGTTTTACTAAGATAGTTTTTGTTCACTTACGCAATATTAGCGAGCTAAGGAATACACTATCCTGGCATGATGCAGAAAAATTAGTACACGCCTTTATTAGCTCTAGATTAGATTACTGTAACTCATTACTATTAGGATACTCTAGTAAGAACTTAAGTAAGCTTTAACTAGTTCAAAATGCTGCAGCTAGAATTCTAACCAGAACTAGGAAATTCGATCATATCAGCTCAGTCCTTTCAACCCTACACTGGCTCTCAGTCAAATTTCTCATTTCTCATCCTTCTATTAACATATAAAGCTCTGCATGGGCTCAATTATCTGCAAGAACTTGTCTTACTATGAGCATCCACGTTTACTAAGAACACTGGCTTCTTACTGGTTCCATCAATTAATAACGTAACAGTAGGGGAAAGAGACTTTTCTTACAAACTTCCCCAACTATGGAACAGCCTTCCAGAAAATGTCCGGGACTCTGACACAGTCTCAATCTTTAAATCTAAGCTAAAAACTTACTTATTAAGTTTAACATTTGGTAATTAATATTCTCCCGTAGATAAAGGTTACAGATCCAGGGGTTCATGGGCAGAGGGTTTTATGTTATACTGAGATGTTGGTGCTGCCGTCCCACCACTGCACACATTCACTCAAGTTTGTTGGCGGTGGGGTGGAGAGATGCCAACGCCTCAGGGCGCCCCCAAATCTGTGGTACCTTCTGGTTCTGCCCTTTTAGTTTAGGCTGTAATAGTTAATTGCCGGAGTTGCTGCTGCCACGTTTCTGAAATGTCTATATTTTATGTCCCATACAGAACTAACTGTCTCGCTTTACTTTTACTGAGCTAATGACTGTCCTTGGCACAAAGTAAGGATTGACGAGGCTCTCCTGCTACTTGTCCCGGACCAACCATCTCCTACTCATTCAGATGCAGATGAAGGATTAATCAACTGGATGGAGGCCCTCATCAGCACTCCTGGTCCCCCCCCCACCCTGCTGTGGCACAGCCTCGGACTTTGCTATAACTTATTTACTACTGTGCTTTTTTCCCCCTATATATATCTTGTTGTCATGGTGACCGATGTTGGCCAGAAGAAGATGGGCTCCCCCCTTGAGTCTTGGTTGCTCTAAAGGTTCTTCCTCATGCTCTTAGGGAGTTTTTCTTTGCCACTGTCGCCGTGGGCTTGCTCACTGGGGGCTTGGACTCGGACACTTGTAAAGCTGCTTTGAGACAACATCTGCTGTAAAAGGCGCTATATAAATAAACAGTTCAGTGTGTAGATATCATGTAAGTTCAGTATGTATATACCAGATCAGTTCAGTGTGTAGATACCAGATCCATTCAGTACGTAGATATCAGATCAGTTTATTGTGTAGATATCAGATCAGTGTGTAGATATGCCAACCTTCTGGGCGTTGACAATCTTGAATCTCTGCTCCATCTTACGGCACTTGCTGCTCCAGCTCTCCTCATCCGTAACCAGTGGGAGGTACGGATGTTCCGGGACGCTGTCATCACTGTTACTGCTGTCTACGCTGCGGCAGTCATCATCGTCACTCAGGTAGTCGTAGCTACACACACCCAACAACAGCTTTACTGCTGAGCTTCCAGCAGAGACTGCCGCATCATAGCAACTGGGCCCCACGGCAACAGTATCTCTAACAGTATCTCTTGTCATTACAGCATAGTGACAAGCAGTCATAACAACGAGACAGAGCACCCCCACATCAGTCTGTCTTGTGGTGTGGAGAGCTTCTGACATATGACTCCAGGTACATACTCCACTGTTCTGTTCTTTCTTTCTCCAAATCTGAAGGACTGATGAGGTTGTGTTGACTAAAACTGTCCCCCACACAATCCCGTTAAATAAAACTGTCCCACACACAATCCCGTTAAATTCAAGCGTCCTGGCCAGCCGACAAGTGTTGAAAAGCGCAGGGATCGCCATGCTAACAGGGTTATAGTCTGATTAGGTCCGTCATGCTAACCGGGGAACAGTCTGATTAGGTCTGCCATGCAAACAGCTAGGGCTGAGAGCACAGTGACATACGGAACCACCAGAACAAACAACGGGGGCATAACAGAGAGCAGTGCAGACTCTCCGGAGGGAGACCAACACAGCTCTGGAATCACGAGATCAAACAAGCAACAGAGCAACACGTCTGACATGCTGCCAGCGCGCATAGCATTACAGCAGAGCCGCGGTTCAGAGCCTGTTTTCATGATATGCATTATAGACTCAGCAGGTCAACCTGAAATCTACATACATTTTTTATGTTTATTGTTTTAGTACAGTGAGTAAAAACTAGGACCTTCAACTCTCTCCTGCATGGTTTAATATTTATATTAATATGATAATATATGCAAATATTAATTTGCTGGCAAGTGAAGGGGGCAGATATTCAAAACTAATGTTTCCACGAGGTGACAAAGCTCCTCACCTCTGGGTGAACTTCAGATATGGAGTGTAGTCGATCACAGCTTCAGCTTTGCCGTCCAGTGCTTCTCCCTTCAGACAGAAACTGCGGGCACACAGAACACCTCCACTCAGGACCTCAGCCAATCAAAAACCCCTACACTCAGAACCTCGGCCCTCCTCAGCCAGTGAAAACCTCCTCCACAACGGCCAATCAAAACCCCCTCCGCTCAGGACTTCGGCCTACCTCAACCAGTCAAATCCCCCTCCCCCACAGTCCCAGACATGGACTGTTCTAAACCTTTATGTGTCCATCACCTCTTCTATTAGCCCACCATTGCACACATGTACATACACACACACACACACACACCTTTTTTTTCTTACCTGAAGTCAATTGCTCCAAGTCCAATAAGCATACCGGTCAGCACAGTGGCTTCCTCTCGTAACATGATAGCCCCTTCCTCATAGAACCTCCTGCACGCACACACACACACACGCATCACAACAGAAAACTCTAAGCCACCTGCCATTCTAGACGTGTGCGGTTCCACATATATGAAGTTCTGCATGTATACTGTGCCACGCGTGCCCTTGGTGGAGCACTGACCTGGTGGTACGGCTGTCTCTCAGCGCCGTGGCAATGTATTCCGACAGTCGCTTCTCCATCAGTGCCACCCGTATCCATGCCCTGCCCTACATAAACACACCCTGCTTCTGTTACCACAGCAACCACAATATTCAGAATGAATAATACATATTTAATTCTCTCAAGCGCTCCAGTGCTTACAAGGCATCACTCAGGTAAACATTAGAATGTCTGGTGTCCTGGATACAGATTACGTCTAGTCATGCACTAAACTGCAGTGGCAGCTGAGTCACCACTGGACATTCTTTTAATCCTAGTCTTGAGCTTTAGTCTGAGTTTGCAATGCAATGCAGTGTAAGTTATGCAAAAGAGCAAAGCATTTATCACTGGATTATCCCAGAGCATTTTCACAAATTAGAAATATAGCATGCCAAAGTCTGAGGAACCATTAAGACTACGCTTGCATCTCCGTTTCCATGGCCATAAGACCAAGGTGCAGTAAAGAAGTCTGTCACGAATTCACAAACAGTAAAAAAGTAACTGAACTTGAAATGCAATGCCGTCACCGCCAGCAGGGCGGCGCTTCTCACCTTTGCCCTGGACGAGCTGATGTTCTCCATGTTTTCTATGCTGCCGACGCAGTTGTTCTGCACCTTGCTGCACGCCAGGCGAATGAAGTCCCAGAAACTGCGCTGACCATCGAACCAGCTGCCTGAGCCTGGTGCACAGGAGCATGACAAACAGGGAAGAAAACAGCAGATTTTATCAAAGAAAAGCAAAATATAAGGCAAATTTCTGTCTCGCCTTTCTGAGTTGATGACATGGCAAAGTGTTTTTCATAGGTGTGAACAGACTGTTCCTTGTAGAAACCGATGTTATTCACCTTTAAACCAAGGTTATTCACCTTTAAACCGATGTTTTTCACCTTTAAACCAAGGTTATTCACCTTTAAACTGATGTTTTTCACCTTTAAACCGAGGTTATTCACCTTTAAAACGGTGGCTAAGGATGTGCTCGAGGATGGCGGCGAAATTGATGAACTCCTCCGACGAATCATCAATGGGCTCAGCTGTGTACTTCTCCAGCAGAGTCTTCACCGAAAACCTAGCACAGCAACAGCACATCCAAGTCACAACCAATCAGCAGGGTCTTTACTGAAAACCTAGCACAGCAACTGCGTATCCAAGTCACAACCAATCAGCTCTAACACACCTGTACGGAGCACTCACATTCCAAGTGTCAGGAATTCACTGATTCAGATCCAGAACGTGGTAGAAACACCTCACTCACCATCACCGTTTACTCACTATCACTACAAAAACTTCTGCTTATGAGGTAGATCATGTATAAATATATGTGTAGGAATGTAGATGTGTTTATGGGAGTAGATGTGTTTATGGGAGTAGATGCGTTCATGGGAGTATACACAGTTTATGGGTGGTACAGGTAAAAGATCTGGAAGGAGAAGGAGCATCTGATGGAGTAAATGACTTGGAATGAACCCAGCAGTCCCCCTCACAAAATAAGGGTGTGTGTGTGTGTGTGTGTGTGCATGCGAGAGAGAGAGAGTGAGAGAAAGAGAGAGAGAGAGAAAGAGAGAGAGAGAGAGAGAGAGGCAGGGAGACGGACAGAGAGAGCAGTTTCAATAAGGCAAAGTCATGCTGGTTACTCCAGCCAATAGCAAGGCCCAGAGACTAAGAAGCAGTGACATCACTATCGCTTGTTCTACAGGCAACAATGCTCCCTTCAACAAAAAAGCCAACCCGTCTCAACGCAGCACCGACAGGACAATACACCAGCTATGACTCGCACCAGAGCATCCAGATGTCAGATGGACGTCTCCAAAACTCTTCAGGAGGCATAAAAACTGTCTGTGATAGTCTTTGAGTTTAATTCAGGGATAAAAATATTATGTTAAGTTACTGTTTATAATCTCAAAACATAATCTGTAACATAATGGATCTGCAAAGCTATTAGCCTAGCTTATATGGAGAACCACAAAAACTAACAATTATCTTAGAATAAGGAATTACTAAAAAAAAAACAAATGATAGGGGTTAGAGATTAAAATATATATATATATAAAAAAAATAATAATAAAATTGCTAAAAGCACAGTAGCCTAGTCCCGACAGCACTGCTCTCCTCTCAGTGACCCAAAGGACATCCTCTCCCAAGGTACCGGCAAATCGCACGTCCTTGCCCGAGAAGGTTGTCGTCATAGCAACGACATCATCCGGGAACGTATTTAAATCACACGTCTCGTGACACCTTTCCAAAAACGTCTCTCCTTGAGCAGCCACATCCACTTATGACAGGAACCGAGACCTAACTATCCTGATGTATCTAGTTATAGAATAAAAGTTGAATTTTGACCTAGGCTAAGGTCTACAACCACACGTAAATACAGGATACGTTATTACAGAGTAATCAATAGTCTCTTATAATTGTCAGCAAATGATAGCCAAACATTTAAAGACTCGGAATACAGCAGCGCGTGTTCCGTGCACCCTAATTAAACCCTCGCCGAATCGTGAGCGTGACGTGGAGCAGGTCACATCTAGTGATGTTTAACCGCTTTGTTTTCATCAGGCCCACTGACTTCATAGGCCCGTCCAACTCGTCCCTCCGTATTTTAATAAAAATCGACTATCTACAATCCAGTTCAACTGCAGCTATAAAAAAACGTTTGTTTTACATTCCAGTGCTTATACAGCGTAGTATTGTTCCGTTGTTTGAAGCCTTAAGCTATGAACGCACCTGCAAACGGTGATTAGGTTCTTCCTTTCAACGGCGACGCTCCTGGAACAACCTTTCTTCGACTGTACGCCCATAGCCATCGCGGACTGCACGCAACTCTGCTCCATTCGGTAACGGTAGCACGGGTGCGCTGTCTTTTCAGAACCACCACGGAACCCCTCCCTTGGCTACGCCATAGAGACCCAAACAGTTGCGTTTTTATACGCGGAGGAAGCGGATACAGCAGAGTGTCATGTTCTAAAGTAGGTTAATCTGTGCAAAGCAGCTGTCATATAAATTATATAACAGTATTTTAAAAGTAAGCGTCGCGCTTCCTGTTCGCGATTAGCTACCTCTCTCTACCCTTATTTCTTTCGCTAGGGGGTCTCCGTTCAGCTCCGCCTCTCTCGTGACATCGGTATGATATCACCATGCATTACCGTTACCGTTAAAAAAAAACTCAGTAAAAACGTAATTTTTCAGTATGAAAATGTATGCCTTCGATGCGTATTAGGCACAATTTCCTAACTATATATAAATGTTGTATCCATTAACAAATATAACAAAACCCTGTTTCATAGAAATTTAGAAATAACCATACAGCCAAATAAATAAAAATCTAAGCGTAATTTATTTTCCATAAAACGAAGAAAAACATTTAATCATTTAATCACTAGCCATGGTTCCCAACTTCCGTAGTAAACACAAATCTAAGCTCTTTTGAGTTGTTTTAGTGTGAAGGGTAGGAGAATGAACCTAACATTTTTTTTTTTTTGCTTGTTTTTTTGTTGTTGTTGTTGTTGTTGTTTGGTTGATCAATCCATTAATAAAAAACTGATTAATTTAGGGATGGGTTGACAAAACCGATTTATTTGCCAAAAACATTTCATTAACATTACTTAGCAACATTTATTGAGATCTTTAAATAATTTTAATATTAAAATAAAATGCCAGACTTCTCAAGGGCCCTCCCCCCACTTGGCGCTCTGGTAACTCAGTCCCATTTTTCACCCCACTACGACGGCCCTATCGAAGACCAACCCACAAAACTGGGACATTTCTAGTTCTGGTCGCTAGAGGGAGCACTGGAGTTTCAGATCAGTGAATAGTGGTCGTGTTTAGGCTTTGTGTTGAATGTGAGGTTAAATGGTATCTGAGCAGGTCAAGTTACAGACTGTCAGCTGTAATATAAAAACGTGTAGATCAAAAAATCTGTTCCCCTAAAACAACTGTTACACCCTGTTGGTGTTAAGCAGCATCAGTCACCAACTGTTCTTCAGATCTTGAGTTATGTCTTACTAACGAATAGGGCTTAACAAAGTTACAAAACTAATCTGAACTAAAACATAAAATAGCATTCCAAAATGAATATATAATTCGTGTTGGGAGTTAGCTACAAGTTTAGTTTCACATGTATCTCCCAAGAAATTGTATACTTTGTTAATGAACTGTTTGTATTGTTAATGATATATTGTATAGTAATAAACAATATATCCAAAAGTGCACATTCATTCTTTTAATTATTTTGCACATCTACTCAAATACTTCAGTAGCTTCCTATTCACAGTCATGGAATTTTTGAACAAGAAAATTACTTTTTGTGTGTGGGTTATTTATTGATTTTTTTTTTACTTTTTGTGTGGGTTATTTATTGATTATTTATTGATTGATTTGCTTGTTTGTTTATTTATGTATTTATTTATCTCCTACCAATGCTAATATTATTCTCATTCTCATTAAATGTAGTTTAATAATTAAAGGACTGATTTTCTGTTTTTCTCTTTGACTGGCTGACTGGCTCTACAGTCGAGAGTTGTATGTCATCTCGTGCACAGGGCAGCCTTCGTGGAGGACAAGCTTCAGATTCCAGCCCTGAGGTTTCAGTCTCTACCAGAAATACTCTGTCTGTCAGACAGAAAATCAGTTATCACACCTGTAGGCTGAGCAGCTAACCACAACAACCCACAGGAGGCTTTGTTTCTGTTTTCATATGGTCACTACATTATGTAGAGGTGCAGGAATTCTCTCCATCAGCCTTAAATATCAGAAGAAGTAGACATTTCATTCTTTATTTTTCTAATAATAACATTAATACCTTGATGTGGATAAACCATGTATGAGGTAAACAGTGTGAAGTGTTGAGTAGAAGGTTTGTGTTTGTGTGTGTGTGTGTGTGTGTGTGTTGGTCTGAAGCTGTTTTGTGAAATTCCTGACGGTGGTGAGAAGCTGATGTGGCAGAGCAGCAGACGAAAGGAAGAGGAGGAGATGAAGGTCGGCAGCCATCCAAAGACGACAGAGCCTGAAGATTCACGACCAAAGACCCCCAATAAAATGCAAAAAGACTGAGGTTATGGGAGCTCATACATAACCTCAGTCTTTATCCTCCTGAATGATTTAGTGCTGCTTTTGATTTCATTTTAAAATCAGACAAAGAACAAACAGGCCTACAAAATGAAAAGCACCTCGACACGCCTGGTTGTCTTGATGAAACTACACCAGCTGGCCAGGTCCGGGCAGAACTGGGCAGGTCCGGGCAGAACTGGGCAGGTCCGGGCAGAACTGGGCAGGTCCGGGCAGAACCGGGACACACCAGGCACAAGCAGGTAGAACTGCAATGGACAGGGCACAACCAGACACTCACTGGAGTTCATCTGTTGTCTAAAAGCAAAAGACTACTGAAGTCAGCACAAGCACAGCACACTGTCAAGGCCACTGAAACTAGCCAGGTGCTACAGGTTCATCCCAGCTGAAACCACTTTGCTCCTGCACACTTTTACCCACATGCGCCCAGCAATGTATCGTAAAACAAAAAATTGGAAAGACAAATGGATGAGAAAACACTTTTTCCATTCAGCTGCTTTGCTTTACACCAGCCTTGTGGAGGCAAGCAAACATTCAAAAACATTCAACCCAGACTTGGAGAGAATGTGATCAAGTGGAATTTCATTTACACTTTAAGAAAAAAAAGTAAACTTGAAGAAAAGAAGAAAGAAGACATGAGTAGAGAAATACATTAATAGTTACATAATACATGAATAATAACATATAATACTACATGAATAGTAATAATACATGAATAATAATAGTTTAATAATAGTGTAATAATAATTATACATTAATAGTAATATATTAATAACAATAATACATGAATAATAATACATGGATAATAATAATAATAATAAGAAGAAGAAGAAGAAGAAGAAGAAGAAGAATACACAAATAATAATACATGGATAGTACTACTACTACTACTAATAATAATAATAATACATGGATACTACTACTAATAATAATAATAATAATAATACATGGATACTACTACTACTACTACTACTACTAATAATAATAATAATAATAATAATAATACATGGATACTACTACTACTACTAC
>JAOYMR010000011.1:16071660-16076660 GCA_025802075.1 Tenebrosternarchus preto
CTACTACTACTACTACTAATAATAATAATAATAATAATAATAATACATGGATACTACTACTACTACTACTACTACTACTACTAATAATAATAATAATAATAATAATAATACATTAAAACACTGTTCATTCTAGTTTTAGTAATTTCCACCAAAACTCCACCAAAATGTTTAATCTGTGCTTACATATTTTTCATAGCTGGATGGTTGTATGGGTGGGTAGGTAGCACCTGATTTCCTGCAGGAACTGGCCATCAAGGAGCAAAGACAGAGCAGCTGTGTGGTACTCCACGTAGAACAGGGTCTCCATAGCAACCCACTGCAGACAGAGCAGCTGTGTGGTACACCACGTAGAACAGGGTCTCCATAGCAACCCACTGCAGACAGAGCAGCTGTGTGGTACGCCACGTAGAACAGGGTCTCCATAGCAACCCACTGCAGGATGCACGCATCTCACATTACATTTACATCTCACTTCTCGTGTGCAGTGTCTCACCACCCTGTCAGCTCTACTGTTTACTCCAGTTGGCTTTCTATCCTGGATGGGTTTCCCCCAAGAGCCAACCAGGACCACCTCTAGTCTGGGCTGAAACAGGGATGTGATGCCCCTGGTTCCTGCCCTGCCTCGCCTTGGGGACAGGTTGATGTGCTACAGTTATGCAGATGCTTGGAGTGGTCCACGAAAATGTGGCATAGGGAGTGTGGCCAAGTGTCAGCTGTGGGGCAGAGAGGGCGTGGCCAAGTGTCAGCTGTGGGGCAGAGAGGGGGCGTGGCCAAGTGTCAGCTGTGGAGCAGAGAGGGTGTGGCCAAATGTCAGCTGTGGGGTAAAGGGGGCATGGCCAAGCTTCCTATGTGAATTTCACATTTTGTTTCCCAGTAGGCTATCCATCACAACTGAACAGTGAACGGCACAACACTGAACAGTGAGCGCCACAACACTGAACAATAAACGGCACAACACTGAACAGTGAACGGCACAACACTGGACAGTGAACGCTACAACACGGAACAGTGAACGCTACAACACTGAACAGTGAACGCCACAACACTGAACAATAAATGGCACAACACTGAACAATAAACGCCACAACACTGAACAGTGAACGCCACAACACTGAACAATAAACGGCACAACACTGAACAGTGAACGGCACAACACTGAACAGTGAACGGCACAACACTGAACAGTGAACGGCACAACACTGAACAATAAACGCCACAACACTGAACAGTGAACGGCACAACACTGAACAATAAACGCCACAACACTGAACAGTGAACAGCACAACACTGAACAATAAACGCTACAACACTGAATAGTGAACGGCACAACACTGAAAAGTGAACGGCACAACACTGAACAGTGAACGCCACAACACTGAACAGTGAACGCCACAACACTGAACAGTGAACGGCACAACACTGAACAGAGAACGCCACAACACTGACCAGTGAACAGCACAACACTGAACAGTGAACGGCACAACACTGAACAGTGAACGGCACAACACTGAACAGTGAACGGCACAACACTGAACAGAGAACGGCACAACACTGAACAGTGAACGGCACAACACTGAACAGTGAACGCTACAACACTGAACAGAGAACGCCACAACACTGAACAGTGAATGCCACAACACTGAACAGAGCATCCTTAACAAAATGCAAACAACTAGGGTCTCATCTACCAATTCAGTTTTCAGCTGTGTGTGCATTTTACAGTTAAAGACTGTGTTAGTCAAAGACTCAATATAACCACAAGATGAATGATTTTGGGCTTTTTAATCATCTTTATGCTTGAGAAGTAAAGATGCAACAAAATGACAGAACAGTTATGGAGAAAATCCAGCAATGACATACAACAAATACTAGTGTTGATCCTCTGTACAGCAGAAGCAACATGCATGTATTTCAAAAACTGAACTGTAATCTACTGAAAATGTTTTCTTTAAGCAACAGAATTGTTGGAAGAAAGTCTAATTTTACTCTTAGAGGTACGGTGGTCATAGAGGGACAAATGCTTGGTCACTTCTAAACAAAGTTTTTGAACACAGTCCTTAGTGAGCAAAGTTCAAAACTGACAGCGAAAACTGGGGGGAAAAAATACATTTGCAAACCCTGGCAAACCATTTCATGTAGTCTGTATGGCAGTAGTATGTATTTTGTCATGTTCGGTCATTTTGGAGAACATTACTTAGCATTAACACAGACATAAACTCCATTCTCACTGTGTACTTCATTCTGGACAAACAATATTGAAATGTCCCTACGTGCTAAAGTACTGTTGGATCAAACAACAATCCAACATCTAAACAGACATGCTAGCATTAGCGGAGCCTCTAAAGTTCCACTACAGTCCAGTACAGACGTGACTATAAAACAAGATGATACAATCCTTATAATATTGTGATTCAGCTGCTGGATGATTAACAGACTCACAGAGGTGAAGTTGCTAACACAGCTTCATCAGCACGGACCGTACAACTACAGCAGACGATGTCACCATGGAAAACGTATCGAGCAAAATCACAGAACATAAACGAGATACATGCGCATCAGTTAATAAGTAAAGAAGGTATTTTGAACACTAGGAATCTACTTGAGCACTTGCTGAACTACTTCTAGAAATTTTTACTGAGGAAAAACAGCTACTAGTAGCTGTCAATTAACATGCAATTCAATGTCATGCATACACGATCAAGCAGGTTGTTTCGTGCACATGTCCATTTTCATTTCAATTGGAAATGTTTTGTGTTCATTCCACTGATGAATCACTGAGTTTCGCAAACACAAGACAAACAGCGATAGCTAGCTGCACATCACACGAGCAGCGATCTTCACTCTTCTGTTTTGAGATGGTGTTGTGTGATAGATCTGTATACGCAAGCTGTATCAATGGAACCCCTCTCAGATTGTTGAGTGTTTGTAAGACTGTTCGTGTGAAGTTGCATTCTCAGTAGCTTATTTACAAATTTAGGAGCTTATTCGTTTTAGCACATCAGACAAGAACTAAACCACATAGGAATGTAATTGGTTTTCCAATCTGAATGTTAGCCTCATTGAGCCGCCACACCAAAATAAATCTTAATGCACACTCAATTTGCAAGTTCTTCTTCCTTCCACCATAGTGGGACGCCAGTGTAGAACTGAATCTCTACAACTAAAGCCAAGTATGAAGGCTGGACAGTTTTTTTCAGAAGTGTTCTGTTCTGAAGAGATGTGGCCAATCCTTTAGAACTGCCCTGATATTCACACGGTGAACAAATGCATCAGTTCTAACACTGCATTTGTAAAAGACATACAGAAAAGTTTCTTTCAGTCCCAAGTATTTCACAAAATAACAGCATAATGACAGGAAGTCCTTTACACAAAGTGCCGTACAGTGTTACTGCTATTTCTGGAGAAATTCACCCATGTCTTTGAAATCTGTGAGAACATTCCAGTCAGGGTTTTGTGGCGTCTTCAGACGTTTGACAATCACTCGAGAAAACAAAATCACTCGAGAAAACAAAATCCACCAGCAAAAGTTTCACAGTTTTAGCCACTTCCTTTTTTGTTACCATGACAGTATACTGTCCAAATGGTCTCCTTCACAGAATGGTCTCCAGATCCTTTACAGCGGCAGAGTGTGAATGATCTCCAGGTATGAAGTACAGAGTTGTGTCTCTCTCCATTTCCTCTTCCTCCTCTTTGCATCCATTTGTGCTTTCCCCGGTTTGACTACAAAGCACCTCCATGCTGTCAGTTGGTCTCAAGATCAGCTGTG
Source organism: Tenebrosternarchus preto (assembly GCA_025802075.1). Classification (NCBI taxonomy): domain Eukaryota; kingdom Metazoa; phylum Chordata; class Actinopteri; order Gymnotiformes; family Apteronotidae; genus Tenebrosternarchus; species Tenebrosternarchus preto. Next base: position 16,075,427 of record JAOYMR010000011.1, read on the forward strand.
GGTGCTGCACTATGGGTAATGTAGTCTGAGTGTCACTGGGTGTGTACCTTGGCAAGTTAGCAAAATGGGATTGATCCCTGACCCCCAAAGTCCCACCTCCAAGGGGCATGGCTTTAGTGCCTGTGCTATTTATGCAAATGCTCTGAGTGGTGGTGTGTGACATCATGCCGCCATAGTAACAGCTCCCGCCCCCCGCGCTACTGGTGACACGAGACTTTTGTTTGAAATCCTGAGTGAGACTCCGCCTCATCCATGCCTTTTTTACCTCCGCCTGCACCTGGGTGAGAGAGGTAGAGAGAGAGAGAGAGAGAGAGGGAGATGTACTAATGGGTGTAAAAAGCTCACCCCCCCCCAGACCCACTGTAGAATCAGAGACTCCCACACCTACACTGAACTGAACTACATGGACTGTATATAATGTAGGGAGTGTTTCCTGGCCACTGTCACTACTGGCTTTCTTATTAGGGATCTGGACCAAACAGTTATAAAGTTGCTTTGTGACTAAGCATGTTGTAAAGAGCACAAAAAAACCCATTTCTCTGATACATATGATATTATATACGATACATATATGATATACATATAATAGGCACATTCTGTTTCTTCTGAAATACTGGATGCAGAGAGCAGGCTGGTACAAAGCTGATCAAGGACCAGTTTTCTCTTAGCTGGTTTGGACTGGATGAAAATGGGATCTGCATGCACTTAAGGATGAATGAAGTCCAGTCTCAGCCTCAAGTGTATTGATTTGATATTGATTCGATATTGATTTGACAGTGATGTGCTGAAAGCACAGGAAAAATACATTTGTGGAGGTTAAATGGTTACATTTGCTACTGCTGTTCCAGTGAGGAATCTTACATATGTTACAATCTTCAGGCTGCTTTTGCAGTAAATATAATAATAATAATAATAAAAACTGACCTCTCCATTGCAGAAACAGTAAATTAAGGCCACAAAAAAGCCCTGGAGAGAAGAGAGAGAAATGCTAACCACACTAAACATGCTAACCACACAAAATATGCTAACCACACTAAACAAGCTATCTACGTAAAACATGTTAACCACACTAAACATGCTAACCACGCTAAAATGCTAACCACACTTAACAAGCTAACTACGCAAAACATGCTAACCACACTAAATATGCTGACCATGCTAAAATGCTAACCACACTAAATATGCTAACCACACTAAACATGCCCCAGAGCCTCAACAGAGCACCAGTGCGCCC
>JAOYMR010000011.1:16081660-16086413 GCA_025802075.1 Tenebrosternarchus preto
GAGTGTTTAAGCTATTAAAACACTTATTTTAACAAGTCACCAAAATTTGCTGTGTAATAAATATAAAACTACAACCTTCATACAACAGTGCTTGTGTTCTGTTTGCAGCAGTTATGCGCTGGTGCTTCATGTCAAATGTAGAATAATTGTTCTTACTTTCACATTTCAAGCCTCGTTGTTCTATTCTGATTTTTTTTCTCTCAAAACATATTTGCTTATCTTGATGGTTCACGTTCATAATGGCAAGTGATCTGTATGTCTGTAATGTGTGTTCATCTGTTTTGAAACAGCACACATGCGCACGTTGATACGATTCCGCATGAGACACCTGCGTCATCAACAACAAAAAAATTCTCAGATTTGTGAGATGATTCATTATATTAAACTGATACACTAGCAAAGTGTGTAAGCATTGCATTTTGCACTGGAGGACAGAAAAATGTTTATCAGCTGAACATTATCAGGTCAAGAGGTCGAAAAAGCCAGACGGCTACTTTAGCCAGACGGCTTTTGCTGTTTTCGCAGCTGCTGTCGTGTCCACTTCTGCCCTCGTCCGTTTTGTCACGCTGTCGGTGATGGATGACTACAGCGCATGCGTGCAGGCAAAAAGCCTGAATTCCGCTCCGATCATTCGCATTCTTGTTGCACAGCCACGAATCAGATCTTTCAAAATCTTTTGTTGAAAAGTTCGGATTTGTGTGCATACATGGCCCTGAAAATCTCAGTTCCATTAAGTCAAACTGAGGCAAAAACTTGTATTTGAGTCACTTCAGCCTGGTTTTTGTTCAACACATCTGTGGTGAGAGGGGAATAACAAAGCCGACTCTGGGTCTGATCTAGAACTGATCGCTCACTTCCAGCCCTGTAAGAGATGCTGGTCCAGTTCAAACGTACAGCGCCTTTGTGTGTGACTGTGAGGTCAGCGTGTATGGGCGGGGCCTGTCACGGGGACGCTCGAGTACCTCGTGCGACGTTCAGCTGAGCTTCGATGCTTTTCTCACACTTCAGCCACGCGTCAGCCAGGAGCGAGATCTGCTCGTCCCGGGTGATGACATCATCTGCGTCGATCTGCAACGACAGAGGAGAGATGCTTCATCAGATGCTTCCTGGCTGTCCGTGCGTAACCGTGGGTAACCATGTAAAGCCTTTGTGTTTGCACGTGCACTTATGCGATATTGCATGCACGGCGAGGGGCGGGGTTTGATTCAGGGAGGGTCACACTGACCCTCCCACTCCGCACCTTCTCATCAGCAGATTTCATGGGGGCAGATTTTTTACGTTCCTCCTGTATGCCTGAGCTGATGCCTCCAGCTGTTGTGAAATAGTTTCACCACAACGTGATATGTGGCAATCCGTCTTTAACCTTTTGCCAAGAACCCCCATCCAGCCCTCTCTCTTTCTCTCTCTCTCTCTCTGTGTCCTGCTTCCAGGTGAAGTGTCTCTCTCTCAGACACTGAGCTCGCGGGTGGAGGTGGGCAGACGGGTGGATGAGGTGGAGGGCAAACACAGTGGGCTTTGTGCCCCAAATACATTTCACAACCAGCAAACAAAAGTAGCAGAGAAGCAACCGCTTCACACACCCTAAACCATTTGAGATGGAGACAGGAGGGGGCAGTGTGTGTGTGTGTGTGTGTGTGTGTGTCTGTCTGTCTATGTGTGTGTGTCTGTCTGTGTGTGTGTGTGTGTGTGTGTGTGTCTGTCTGTGTGAGTGAGTGTGTGTGTGTCTGTCTGTCTGTCTGTCTGCGTGTGTGTGTCTGTCTGTCTGTCTGTCTGCGTGTGTGTGTGTGTGTGTGTGTGAGTGTGTGTGTGAAAGAGAGAGAGACAAAAGAAGATAAAGAAACATTTATACAGAAAAAGTGGGAAATTGTTTTTGCATGTGTTAAAAAAGCTTTAAAAAGAGTTAAAAATATATATTTGCTATTAATACAAAAGCAAAAATCTCACACTAAAAGTGTGAGTGGCTGCAGTTTTATTGCTAAAGGAGGTTATGATAGATCATTTCCACCTCAGCGGCAATAATAACCCCAATTTGACCCCAAGTTTTGCTGCGCTTTTGGAGTTTCATAATGATCACTCTGACCCGGGTCTCCGACCCGTCCGGACTGATGGACTCAAGTTAGTCTGGTTATTAGACTGGCGGCAGGGGTTCTTGTAATGCCGTTTGGCGTGGAGAAGCCGAGAAGAAGCAGCCGTAAAGGATGAGGACGTTAGAGGGACTTTTTTAAGGAAACACTGGGGGCAGAGCTGTCCAGCTCCACAGAGAGAGCTGGAGGATTGGAGAGCTCCTCATCTCATCTGTGAGGCGACCTGGTCACTGGCGGCCGGACAATGGAACAGAGCAGAGAATGACAGGTCAGGGCTCATGGAAACCATAGAAACACTGGACCACAGGACATGGCCGAGTCAGAATGAAGATCATGTCAGTGCTCAGTTTGATTAATTCTTAAAACTATGCACGGACGTAATTGGTTTCAGCAACAAATAACCCTTAAAAACATGCTTCTTCAAAACTAGGGTTTCCAAAAGCTAACGTGCCGTTAGAGACTCAGCAAATTAACACAGGTGGAGCCATATTGCTCTGCGGACAACAGTGGCTGTAACAACTGCTAACGGTACTACATGGACACTAACATATACGTAAACACTACGAGTGTTGATTTATGGGGTAAATACAACCATAAATAATCTACAGGTTTAGAGGGTTACTGTGTTCACCTGGTAAGGAATATAGCTTCCAAATCCAATAAGCCTGTTACAAAAACAATGAAAGTTAGTCATATTACGTATCCACAAGCATAAACACATCTTTAAATAACCAAAAACTAAAAAATGTCCATAATGTAAATTATAGTTGATAGACGAATTGGTTAAATATGTTAAGCACTTAGGAAGGTTGTAAACCCCAGTGATTTATTTTCACTGGCTTTGTTCTCCCAGTCTTCTACATGACAAAACACTGAACATGGTCCACAAGACGTTTGGTATGAGTCGAACAAACCACCCTACGGACATGGGAACAGAGGAACCCAACATGCCCAACATCTGTGAAAAATATTCAGATTTTTGTTCTGTGAATAGAAACATAATGTGCCCTTGTTTGGGGGCCGTTGGTCTTTTACTTGTTATTATCATCTGTGACATTTTTAATGATACAGTAGGGTAAAGGGGAGAGGTTAAAGGTCAAAGGTCTGTCTTTTTGTATGTCAGCAAACAGCCTGCAGCAAGTATAAGTGGGGAATCTCGCAGGTTAAGAGCAAATCTCCCAAGGAGCGTCTCTCGCAGCCAGACTGAACACACACTCCCCCCGGGGCCACCTGGTCCCTGGAAAATGGCTCCGTATTGATGGTTTACACGATAAACAGTGGCTGTTCTACAGATTAACCTTTTGTTCATTATCCTAAACTGTGAGGCATGTTCATGACTTAACGACCAGAGGTGAAGGCAGCCGTGGCTTCAGGTTTATCGATACTTCAGTGCTTTAGGGCTCACAGCTATACAAAGGCCTGAGGTAACAGCAACGTAATACCCAAGCTCAACCAACCGCTTAAAATCACAAACACGCAAAACTCATGCAGCAAATGATATTCAGTCATGTCAAATATACTTTTCTGATATCGTTTGGCATTCAAAAGTCTTCAAATATGGAAAAATATTTACTAATTTTCTTTCATACTTCAGAAAACAGGCTCCTGTTGGAGTGTTGGGGACAAGATTCTTTGCCAACATTTTATTTCCTCATGATTTGTTTGCACTGCCTGGTGATTTACGTGCAGATCAGAGTCCAGATGAGAGCTACGTTATATCTTACTCTCTCTCCCAGATATTGATCTCTAGTTGGACAGTAATTATCCTTTTTTGTAGTATTGACTACAAGTTCATGATTTAGTGTTTAGACAGTGTAGTAAAATGTGAAAAAACATAATCCTTCCACCTCTGACTGATAATGACACTGATATAATCCAGCCCTAACTGATGTCAGGTAAAACAGTACATAATAAAAATACAAACAAATACAATTGGTGATGTGAATAGGCCATTAGCATTGATTAAGTTGGCTGATTCATTACTCACCAGTGCCCTGACTGTTAGTAATACACTGCACAGCACTAAGGCTGTGGTCGCTACTGGTAACAACATCCTTCCACCCCGTGCTTCGCCCGGCGGGTCCTCGGAACGTCAGCCCTTCAGTCTGTCGTTCGCCTAACCCTCCACCCGAGCTGCGGGCACCGACATCTCAGAGCGCTGGGATTTCTGCAGAGCTGAAGACATGGTTGGTCCTCGGTTTCTTTCCTCCTTGCAGCCCGAGGCGGACAGCAGCAGTGGGGATGGGACAGGGTTTTTCTGATTCAGCCTTGATTTTGGTAGAGTCAAATCTGTTTGTCGTTATATTGAGTTCTTCTACTGTTTTCAAGGTAACACAGAGTTAGAATAATAGAGCCTTTATTCCTTACACACTCAGTCTTCTTGTTTTCAGTATTTTGAGAGGAGGAATGAGTCTCACCCGTGTCCTACTGCTGGTCACTGTAGAATGTGTGTGTAGGAAGACAGCTCAGGCTGGAGAGGGGGATAAAACCTGCCTCCCACCACTCAAGAACCTTTTGCTCCTGTAACTCCCCTCCCTCTCCCTCCCCCATTTATCGCTCTCTCTCTCTCCCTGCCTCTCTTTGACTTTCTCCCTTTCTCTCTCTCTCTCTCTCTCTCTCTCTCTCTCTCTCTCTCTCTCTCTCTCTCTCTCTCTCTCTCTGTCTCTCTC
>JAOYMR010000011.1:16116813-16132523 GCA_025802075.1 Tenebrosternarchus preto
TACAAGACATTACTAATACAACACAAAACAATATAATATAATGGAATATAATACAAGACATTACTAATACAACACAAAACAATATAATATAATGGAATATAATACAAGACATTACTAATACAACACAACACAATATAATGGAATATAATACAACACATTAAACAGGGCAGGTTAAGGTGTTAAGGACAAATTTAAAATCTCTCTACTAATGGCAAATTAGGGTTAATTAAAGTGCATTTGAAAGCATATGGTATCAGCCAGCGTTTGAAGACACTGAGGGACTCTGCTGTTCCAACCAAGTGAGCTCCAGGACGAAGAACAGTCTAGATGCTTGTCCCACCCCCAACAACCGTCCTCACAAAATTCCCTCAGAGGGCTATCTGTCTATGCGTGTGTGTGTGAGTGTGTGTGAGTGTGGAGGGGCCGGCTGGTGGCCTTGAATAGAATCCCAGACACTTCCTCTCCGGCTCTCCATTGCCCCTCCCCCTCCCCCCTTGTCTCCCACTTTTTCTCTTCTTCTCTCATTTCATTCCTCTCTCATTTCATTCCTCTCTCTCGCCCACTTTCTCATCTTCTCTCTCTCTTTCTCCGTGTCATGCTGTAGGTGTTATGACTGCACCCCCCCCCCACTGCTACGACCCTACTGACATCCAGACAAGCAGTTCAACTCGCACACATTAACTCTGCTTGCACACACACACACACACACACACACACAACCCCACATGCTAGTCACACAGCACTCCCGTATCTTAGTAACAACACTCACATTCACCCCAGCAGTCCAGCAAAAGGGAGCCTTACATACAACCAAAGTCAGGGAGCATATCGTCATAAATGTCCTCCGTCTCTCTCTCTTACACACACACACACACACACACACACTTGATACAGTCTAAATCTCAAGAATGATCAATTTGAAATACATACATACATACATTTTAATACTTAGTTACACACACACACACACACACACATATACACACACACACCCACACACACACACACACACCAGAGCTGAAAGACAGGGCCTTTAAAGTCACTTTGCTGCTTAACAAAGGCTGTTATTGTCTTGGCAAATCTTTATTATGTCTGGTCCACTAAAAATTGCTACTCAGTGGCCAGGAGTGTGAATGTGGATGGAGACATCCTGGATACCATTAAGTGTGGTGTGTGTGTCATGTTCACTGCTCTGTTTCATATTTAATTACAGAACGTATGAACTGGCATGAAGAGTTGAATGAAGAGGAGGTCACAGCTTCAGCCTCAGTCAACAAAACAAGCAAAATTACTGCAAAAATTACTGCAAAAAGTGTTGACATTGGCCAGAAGCAAAAAGCATTGGCCATGTCCTCATAATTTTATTTTCAGACGCTTCGAGATGCCTAGAGGTTCATGACAGGAGGGTTGTTGACATACAGCTGGGCACAGAATGGGTGGGGGGTCAACAGAGTGTATGTAAATCAGCGCTATTTACCTACACCAAAAGCCAACACCCTTCCACACCTGTACATGGCAGCTGGCCAGATGGGAAGTTGTCTCCAGGCACGGACCTCTCCACAGCAGATACCATCAAAGCTGCCAATTATGACTAACTGCTGCTGCCATGGAGACTGATAAGCTCCCTGAACAATCTGGAGCATTGTTGCACTGACCTGGAACCAGTTTTCTTCAGTTAAAGTCCCTTCAGTCATTGTAACAGGAGTTGTAAACTGGCCTCAGACCTGGGCAGAAAAAAATCACTTCTGCCAGCACCGATCACTCACGACAAGCAGTTCTCTCAAAGATGAGCAGATCTCTCAGAGATGAGCAGATTTCTCAGAGATGAGCAGATCTCTCAAAGACAAGCAGGTCTCTCAGAAACGAGCAGGTCTCTTAAAGATGTGCAGGTCTTTCAGAGACAAGCAGATCTCTCAAAGACCTGCAGGTTTCTTGTATGGTCACCTTTAACGTATGCAGAATGCTGGAAAGAACAACACTGTGTTTTGTTTCAAACATTGGACTGTTAACAAAATAAGAATTTAGCATTTTTGTGTTTGTAGAGCATCCATTACCAGCAATCACTGAACCAGAGAAAAGTCATTTGAGTAAAATAAATTTCATCTAAGTGAAATTTTCATCTAAAATATATCCTAGACAAAAACATCTCCCAAAACCACAGCAACCAGAATACATATTGTTACATGCACATTTTAATATTATTGTGCTATTTTTTCAATTGCACAATTATAATAATGAATTGTTTGCTAGACTTCTTAGACATTTAAGGAGCCTGAAATGACTATTCAACACACACACACACACGCATGGAACCATTGAACAAACGAGTATTGCTCAACCAACAGGAAGAACAGGATCAGGACTTGGAGTACACAAGTGACGCATGCATGTACATATAGGCACACACACATACAGCACACGCACATACAGCACACACACACACACACGCACACACACACACACACATACAGCACACGCACACACACACACATATACAGCACATACACATGCACACAGTGCACACACACACACATGCACACAGTGCACACACACACACATATACAGCACATGCACACAGTGCACACACACACACACACTCACACACAGCACATACACATGCACACAGTGCACACACACACACACAGCACATACACATGCACACAGTGCACACATTCACACACACACAGCACATACACATGCAGTGTACACACACACATACAGCACATACACATGCACACACAAGCACATACAGCACACACACACACAGGCACAGCATATACAAACACCACAGACACCCACATACACACAGGCACACACACACACAAAGGCACACACACAAACACCACATACAAACACACATACATACACATACAGCACACAAACACGTGTATATACAGCACAAACACACACACACACACACACACGCACACCCACACAAATGCAGTGTTCTAAGTGTATTTGAAGAATGACTAGAACGGACTGTAGGAGCAATCAGTGGACCCACTACCAACAAAGAACTCCGTGTCCTGTTCATTGTCCTGTTCATTGTTCTTTTAATGCAAAGCAATGCATACAGGCAGAATTTGTATCCCACCACTATTTAGTCCGCCTGACCAGAGCTACGGTTGAACAATATATCATTAGCTAATTACAATATTGTGATACTGCAAAAGCAGTATATCAACATTGCAGAAGGCTGAAGTATGCAAATGAACCGAGCTAACAAATCACAGCGTTTCTTCTTGTTTGTTGGGAACCTCCCCGCGATGTTTGCAGATTGGTTTTAACCAATCCCAGTGCTCAAATGATACAACACACATAAATCATTTTGGAAAAATACTAAAGGACAATCTTTAGTTTCATGACATCAAAAAGTTTGATACTTTTGATACTTTTGAAACAATAAAAAAATAACTTCATAACATTTGTCTTTCAATAAGCATGTTGATATAGTAGATTTTCTATATTTTTAATAATAAGTAGCTATTCATTCATATGACGCAAAACTGGTAATGATCTGTGCTCTTTTATGTCATAACTGCAGTCGTCATTTAAATCACATTACGGTTGCAATGCAGTACAATGTTATCACAATCTAGAGCTGAATCCGTCCTATTAAACAGCTAGCTTCAGAAATGAAACTTGATATATGGTATAATATGCACAATCGCAAACAAAACTGCACCTCCATTTACAAACGATTAATACTGAATGAGTGAATGAAGTTACGCTTATACAGCGCCTTCCAAAAAAACGGACGAATCTGTAAAACGTTTCTGGAGGAAAACACCAAGGCATAAAACCGTCCAACAACTGGGTTCTCCACAGGGGAAACATTGTAGTCGACAGATTTCTTTTAGTCAGCACAAAAGCTAAGTTTGTCTCATACATTGGGAAAGCGCCTAAAATACCTGGGTAATAGAGCAAACTAATTACACGGTGTTACACAATTCAGGATGCCAGTCGACAGTGTTTCTGTCATATGTCATAGAAAATTTGGCATAAATTCTACCTATTAGCAATACCAGGACAGTCAAAGTTACTTATTTAAAAAAGATCTAAGTGCTAGTAGTGGCTAGCATATGGATAGAATGTCCTTAAGGTTTATAGTCAATTTCCACGTCAGCTAAGAAGCTTTCAATACCAATCACAGAGGTTATTTAAAAACAACAACATAAAAAGACTTGTAAACCATCAGTGTCATTCAGCAACACTCTTAGTTCTAGCTGAGAGAAGTAATTGTCTTCTTTAAGCAACACACGTCTTTCTGGAAGGTCTCCAAAATCCAGGACCAACAGTCACATACCACCACGCCACAAAACATGTGACCACCCCCCCTTAAATCCATTTCTGTGTCTAACTCATTTTAGTTCCTGGCACAGGTAACACAACTGGGTGTGTGTGGTGACATTCTTTTCTTAAGAGCGCCGTTTGGGACCCTTTCAGTTTAGCTAACACTGAAATATAGCCACGGAAGCGGACGTTTACGATCAGGCTCGACCACGCAGCCATAGGTTGGGTCGCTACCGGTCCCCGGTCGATATATCGGCGCGTGAACGCGCATAGCTGCAACTGTGCTTGACCAGCAGAGACAGAAGCAGCTTTTCAAATACTCACACGCTAACTACTTTCTTCGGGCTATTAATGTGCTGCAAACTGAAAACGGTAGTTTTAACTAGTACAGGTAAAAACAATAAAACAGTAGTTTAAGTAGTACAGATAAAAACAATTATTTTTAAAAACGAGCGCGCAAACTCACACAACGTCAAATCTGATATTCCAGGAATGTAACAGCAAAACAACATATCGCGACATCTGTCGTATTTGCAGTGTTTTAAATCTGGAGCGAGTGAACAAGGAACAACACTTCTGAATGTGTTAAGTCTTTAGCATTGTTTATTGCGCCCTGCTGGTCAACAACTTGTCATGCACTCCAGCTGACCCGAACTTCTCAAGGACACCGAGGATTGTGCTGCTGACTGCGTATCGAAAACACTGCGCGGGGACAATGCACGCTGAAGCCTTCCAGCTTATCCAATTGTTTAATTCAGTAAGACGCACGCAAACAAGCGGGTGCACACACACGCGCATGTACCTAAGCGCAACATCAGGTTTGTTCAGTGAGCAGTGAGAATTATAACACAGTTAGCGTTTAAACTAACGACCTTTGAAACACCTTTCACGCAAGCGCCATGAAGGGGGGGGGGGCTGTGTACGAGCGCGAGCTCCAAGTATGTGCTATACTTTTATTTACATTTCAGCACGATATATAACAGTCCATGCCTTTGTTGAATGTTACTGAACTCCAAGCAGCACGTGCGCTTTGCCCACGGAGAAACGTTTAAATGAACCCACATACAGTCACGCTATTTACACCACACTGAAAAGAGATGATCCAAACAAAAAACGGTCGCGGTGTAGTCGGGGAGCTGAAACGTAACCCCAACGTGGACACTAATGTGAACTTGATTGTTGCGCCTGGGTTTATTTGTTTTTTATTGTTTCTTTGTTTGGTTTATTGTTTTGTTCGTTTCACTAAAATCAAAGCCACGTCGATGTTCGTTTAACAAGCACTGTTCCTCTTTACCTAAAGCACATGTACAGCACTCAGGGTCAGTCAGGGTCACTTCATTTCATAGGAATGAATATCAAGACAATATACATATCAGAATGCAATTCATTACACATACTTATTTAGTCTATCTTTTTTTAATTCCCTGTAGTATAGAAGGGTTATACACCAATCAATACCCCAGGGTTGTCCTGGTTAAAGTCCGAGTTAGCAGGTGCAGTGTTATCATTCAAATATATCATTCAACGGCGTTAACCCAGGCCAGTAACGAAATGCATCTTGCCATTTATAGCAAATATCATGCACCATTAAAAACTTTTTATCTTGTTATCGGCTTTTATTAATAATGTTCGGATTCACGCGTCTAATCCCCGTTTGTTTACCTCCTGTCTAACCTAACTAACGCTATAACTTGGGTTTTGTTTACAAGGCACATGATTGCAGGTTGTCACGATCACGGTCTTACTGTTAGTCAGAAGTTGCCAAGCAAGTTTGCTGGACACACTTCACTAAAACTCCTACTGTGCACGTAATCTACTCCCACCTAACGCCGAAACTATCTTGAATTCAGTGTCCGGAATTCCTTACAAGTTTCCAAAGTCCGTTGACTCTGGCGATTTTCAGCTGCCGTGGGCTGGCTTGACTTGTTGCCCGTGCGTCAACAGTGATCCGCATTATCAATAGTGGTTAATAAAGCGCGAGCCTCCACAACACAGGGCGAGCTGGATGACGCAGCCTTCGCAAAGCAACGTCTGTTGTCTCAACCGAAGCCCGAAAATCTGTACTGATCGGGCATGTTCGACTCTATTAGCCTAACTTACTCAAATCTGGGTTTATAGTACTGTTCAGTTGATCGTGTTTCCTCAATAAAGTTAGGTGAGTATTTAGAGTCAGGAATATGTGAAGATGACTCACCTTCTCTCCCTGTGGTTCTCGTAATTCCCAAAATCACCAGGACCCAGACAAACTGAAAACTTCTAGCCACCTCCATCTGTTTCGACCACCATTAGTCCATAGTCTTTGACTCGTTAACTTGTAAAGCCTTCGGCGAGACACAGCTCTGACTCAGTGCTCCAGTATTTACCCACGGAGCCTTTTTAAATATTCTTCTATTTTTCCTTTGAATCTCTACAACTTCCTGCCAAGAACTACTGCGCTCAACTTGTCAGTGTCGGTAGTAAACGCGTGTTCCAGGGCATGCGCGCTCCCGTAAAAGATCTAGGCGGGGCACTCACGGACGATTGACTCCAACAGGCCGCCTCTCCAGTCTGAAAGTCACGCAGTTTGCCAGGCTGGGACGCTATTGTGATTGAGCAGTCGACTAACTGAGTAGTGAATTAAGTCTGGCCGAACCAGTTTACTGATTCGCGTTTGCACAGATTGTTGTTTAATTACTACCGTAACGAGTTTGAGTAGGGCACATTTGTTGACAATTTCGTATTTTTGTTTTGGATTCCTACCTTTGTGAGGTGCGTCTACTAACATATTTATTACTATAGCTAAATGATGTTATGCATGAACCAAACCTTAACCCTAATTACAAATAATAACAATAACAGATTTTGTCCATTTAAAAATACATAACATAATACAAAAAAATACATAACGCCTTTAAAAATACATAACATAACTTGCAGAAAAATATCGCAACGATGTTAAAACATTCACAGTTCCGTCGTCGTGGATCGATTCCCCCCCCCCCCTCCTCCCTCAAGCATTTCGTTAGTGGATCTTACTGGGAACTGTGGACTGGTTTAAGTCCAGCGCATGGTATGTCTTTGCCCCAATACTGATCACAAGCCCGTTTGTATGTGGGAGTCAAAGGACGGAGGAAGAATAAACTCCATTCACGCAAAACTCTCCAGCCGCCTCCCACACTCCCCAGGGCCAAGAGTGTCAGCACGCGCACGCGCGTGTCTCTTAACCGTTATGTGTCCTCCTCGAGCTCGTGGGTTTGTCTGCAGTATGTTTTTATTGCAGGTGTAAGGCACTTGGACGGTTTGTATGGTAAGTGAACACTGACCCACTAATCAGTAACCTTTTGTGTGTGCGTTCGCGTACAATATTCATCGAGGAAAATTAAATAGCCCATTGGCAGCTAGGCTGGTGAAAGACATAATGTATGAAGTCAATACTAGCCATCACTAATGTATTAATTCACTATTACAAATGCAGTGCTGATGCACTTCTATAAATGTTTAATAATTTCTCAGTAATGTAAAGGATATAATGCACATGACTTTTAACAGCTCCGTTTAACTAGGCCAGACCCAAACTAATATATCCAACTGAAACATTATTCATTCCAACTGCCTCTCAATTATAACCCTTTTTAGTTATAAAAAAGAAATTTAAAACTAAACACAGCATATGGGCAAATTTAATGTCTGGTTCTGTTGAACTTCAGGTTTTAACCTCCTGTAGTACACCTTCGTACTTCGTACTAGCCTGATGTATGTAAACAGGGCTTCCCTTCGTCTCGGTCCTTGGCGTAGCGGTGAGGGGGAGCAAGGGATATGCTGGGGGGGGTCCTGGGGCCCATGGCCCACCATGGGCAGCCCAGGCCCCAGAGCAGCTCTCCCTACCAACCACTTCCTCTTAAAGGCTGTGCCTGTGTGGGCGTGGGACAGATCAGGACGGTGGAGCCTCTGCACAGAAGCCTCTCGTCTCACAGACCGGTGCCAGATTTCGAGCTGGTGCGAGACAGAGCTCATGTGCACCTCAGAAATGCCTCCAAGTGGGGAGCTGCACATTTCCCACCACAGGACGCAGAAAGGACACTGCGACCCACCCAGAAGCCCCTCCCCTCAGGAGTAGAGGCGACTGTGACCCACCCAGAAGCACCTCCCCTCCGGTCGTGAACAGTGTGTGGAAGGGCAGGGAGGGGCCCTTTTAGTGCCCATTTACCCACAGCAGGGGAAGGGGACCTCCAAAAGAATGAGCAAACACCATCAAACAGTAAGAGAACAACTTTATTTGATTCTTTCTTAAAGCTTCTTTTACACACATCTATGTGCATGGTACCAGAAGAGAAAGATGCATTACCATTAAGAAATAGAAATAGAAAGAGAGAGAGAGAGAGAGAGAGAGAGAGAGGATGTAAGTGCACAAGGAGAACGTGGGTGGCCTCGTTTTACACACACTGACTAATGAAGAAAAAAGTGAAGTGCATGTGTTGGATACTGAAGTGAGATCTGTGGCTGTTTCAGATGTTACAACCTCTCAGTGGCCCAACACAGAGTCACAGGTGTTTGTCCTTTATTTTCTACTCTCGTGTGGTCACCCCACTGGCAGCATACTGAAGGCTGGCATAAGCAAACGAGGTGCAGCACACCACAAAACACCTCCTGAACACCCAGAAACTTCAAACCACCCAGCTAGGCACAAAAAAGAGCAACACAGCAACTCAGCTGTGTCTGGGAAAACAGAAGGAATGGTTTGAAAAAGGTACATTAAGTATTATCCTTAAAAAAAAAAAAATCCCTAAACGGACCAGCTACAGAGTGTTCATTAATGATGCCATTTTCGTTAGTTTCTAGTTCAATCTGTTATGTGATCAACCACATACCCAACAACACACCTTTTACTGGTTCGGCCAATTAAATGATCAGAAGTCATTGGGGAATATCAGCCAACTTGAAACTGAACAGCCAAGTTAGGAAAAAGAATGAAGAAGAACAAAAGAGGTCATCACCTCAACACACCTCACTGCAGGGTCGCCTTATCCATCACCACTTCTGGGTAACTGTAACACACAACCGTCCCCCTACACACCCTCAAACGCACGCCCACACACACACACACACGCACACGCACACGCACACGCACACGCACACACCCCACTGGTTTATATTACAAGTACTGGAGTTCCCCTTAAAAATCATTTGGATTCTTTTGTAATGTAAACATTCAGAGTGTTTTCACTGTTACTATTATTGGTGATCATGGACACCTGCACTAACATATCCACCTCCTCCTCTACCGTGTTTCCCCTTTGCACAGACGCTATTTTAGACGCTATTTACACACCAGCTTTACTATCCAGCTGGGAACACACACACGAGAGCCAGTTCCCAGCTGAGAAACACAGGGCTAGTCAGGGAGTACCTCATCATCTCTGAACAGATATGCAACCAGACAAAGTAAAGGCAAGAGACTTACAGGTGGCAGCAGGAAGTGGCAGTTTGTGTGATTGACAAACGCTACACACACTATTCCAATTAGTTCTGAGACGTGTAGTTAACTGGTGAGTAGTCGGGTTAAGGCATATGTGAACAGAAAAGACATTCTGTTAGAGTTGAGGATACGATGACTGGGATCCTGCATAACTGGAGTTAGGCCTCAGTTATGGAGGGCGTTCAGAGCATGCACTGAATCAACAGGACAATGCTACACTGACAACATGAAAGAGTAAAAAATAAACACACACACACAGTGCAAACTTTCAGAACCACACCATGCTAATAACGTGCAGTTATATAATAATAATGTGCAGAACATAATAATAATAATAATAATAATAATAACACACATTGAGGTGAGCAATTAAAGAAACAGCATTTGCAAACCAATATATAAAAGGAAAGAAATTCATTTAAAAAATGAAAACAAGTGGAAAAATAGATCAAATAAAGCAGCAATGAGGGTGCAGAATTCAAGGCAAAGAATCAATGTTAAAGTAAAGCTCCCACAGCCCCCAACAGCCCCCAACAGCCCCCAACAGCCCCCTCAGACTCAGAGGTGGGAGCACTTCATGTTTGGCCACCGTCTACAGCTCAAAATTTTTTACACAAGAAAGCTTTAGGTTTCAAAGTCCCCCACTGATTAAAGACGATAAATGTTTTCAAGCAAAAGAAGAAAAGACTCCTGCTGGCTACACACATGTACAGTGCCTAAACTCTCTTGGTCACTGATCTGCTCGACCTCCACAGGTTCTTCTCTGCTCTCTGCTGGTAAAGGCCAGTACTGCATCCTGAGTATTTGCACACTACAGGAGGGGGGGGTGGCCTCAAACCCAGCACCACAGCACAAATCATAAACTCTTCCTGAACTTCAATGGCCAGTACACCAACACTTAACAGGTACCATATGTGGATCTGTGGGACCCTTGCCACACCTCACTACTGAGTCAGGCTGGGGGAAGGAGATATTCTTAAGATATTATGTGCAGATGCCTAGATGTGGGGTCATGCTTGAACAAACTCTCACTGAGAGTGAACTGTGTCAATAAAGTTGTATGAAAAACAGATCTATTCTACCCAAGGCAAACATCAGTGAATGCAAAGTTTAATCAGATTTCTAATTGAAAATGATCAGAAGGGGGAACACTCAAACATACACTGTCCATAGTATAGAAATCTGGTAAAAAATAAACTGTAAACAAACAGATGGAATTCATAAACTCGGCCACAGGAGTCATGCAGGAAACCACGGAGAACGAGACCCATCCCACTCCGGCTCCCGCTTGCCCTGATTGGAGGGATATGAGAGGAGGGGGCGGGGCTCCGAGACCGGCTCCTCCTATTCTAGCTTGACTCCAATCTTCTCCGTGTTGAGGAGGTGGAGGCTGTCGTCTATGAGGAAACTGAAGCACAGGTCAAAAGAGATGAGGAGAAATGAGCATGATCAGCAGGACTCCTGGTTCTTGAGGAAAGTGGTGACTGTAAAATCTCAATTTTGAAACTGAAATTGCTGTTACAAATTATGAATACATTGACATTTAAATGCACCATGGCTTCTACATATCATACAGCTAAACTGGGTTTGAATCAGTGTTGGGGGGGTATTACAAACCTCAGTCTGGTGTCAAACTTATAATAATTTGATTGTTCTTTATAAAACAAAGAAAAACTTTTTCTTTTAAAAAAATAACACTTCTGAGTTTCAAATATCCAAAGCAAACCACAGAGACCGTTTAACTTGGTGCTAGCACAAGAACTGCCAAAGAGTGGAATGGTGCTTGGACCCCTTCATTGCTGCTTTTTGCTGTATTTAATACATCCCTTCTCTGGCCTTCTAATACACAAATCAGCCACGTGAAGTAGGGATAGAAATGTACATTAAAAACAAACAAGCAAGTAAAACTTCGTTACTACTTTTACTACTACTGGTTATTTATTTAATTCTTTGATTTCAGCCTGTAGAGCCAAACTACCCCATAACCCAACCATTTTTTACCCAAGGCCTTTTCAGTAAATTACATTATATTGTACATTTCCCATATTTTCTGCTCAATGACGTGAGTCTATACTAAGATGAGTGTATAAATGTGAGTTGGCTGCACCGCTGCTAAAGGTTGTAAAAGGGGCGGGGTTACCTGTAGAACAGGAAGTGGACAGGGACGGTGCTGAGATGCCAGACGGCGTGGGCGTCCAGCACCCAGAAGAGCGGCGGAAAGTCGAGCAGCTCGAGCAGTGCCAGTCCGTGCAGGAGGAGCACCACTACACCACACTTCCACCAGTAGGGCAGCGCCCGCCGATGCTGCCAACACCAACACAGCCACCACAGCAGGTTGATCATGCCTACACACACACACACACACACACACACAACAGGAGAGCAAAGTAAATAAACATACACACTACATAGTACATATTCACGACACACTAGTTTTGTAGTGCTCCATACAGTCATCCTGCAGCACCACTGCAGTGTCTGATACAGTCATCCTGCAGCACCACTGCAGTGTCTGATGCAGTCATACTACAGCTCCACTCATCCCATAATGATAACTGTCCACTACCATATCAGACACAGTGCAGGGCTGGCAACAACATGCCACCCCAGCAAAGACAAACTGCCTGGTGAGGGATGGGTTAAAGCCCAGAGGATCAGACCCCAGCTGAGCACTTATAAACTGTGTTTATGAGGTCTATCCAAGGGAGTGTACAGTGATGGACAACTACGAACAAGCATATTAAAAATATATTTATACATTATATATTTATACACCACTGCGCAGGTGTCCGAGGGCATCTCATTAGATCAGTCCCAGACGACAGCAAATGTGAGGGCCGAGTGGGATTCCTCCTCGCTCCCCTGGGGGTCTGGAACCCCCCTCCCCCTCCCCCACAGAGCCATTAAATGCAACACGCAGCTGAACTGCAGGACACAGAGCACTGTAGCAACTACGAGAAGCTCAGTCCAGCCTCGGACCGTTGAACACACACTCACGCACGCAAGCGAATACACACACAGTTATGTACGGTATCAGAGACAGCACACCAGCTAGAATGAGCAGGCCAAGAGGGGGTGGCAGGGGGAAGGTTGGGCTGAGAGAGAGAGAGAGAGAGAGAGAGAGAGAGAGAGAGAGAGAGAGAGTGTCAGCATTATGGCTGTGCTGTGTGAAGGAGGGAGAGAGAGAGAGTGGCATCATTATGGCTGTGCTGTGTGAGGGGGAGAGAGAGAATGGCAGCATTATGGCTGTGCTGTGTGAGGGAGAGAGAGAGAGTGGCAGCATTATGGCTGTGCTGTGTGAGGGGGAGAGAGAGAATGGCAGCATTATGGCTGTGCTGTGTGAGGGTTCCTGACCTATGGTGGCATTGGCAGCCATGTTGTATCCGTAGTCGAAGCTGACGAAGGTGAGATAGGAGACGTGAGAGGTGAAGGCCAGGATGAGGATGACCCCTATTATACTGGACACACCAGGACGCCTCAGACCCAGAGTCCTGCAGCACACACACACACACACAAACACACCTCACAGTCCTATTATGAAGACGTGTTAGCTATATATTATGGTTATAGGAAAGGCTTGTGTATCATAAGACTATCTTCTGGTGTATTCCAGCTTAGAGTACATGAATTCAGGTCTATCTGAGCTACACTAGATATTGCAAGTATCCCTAAGCACTTTTGTAAGCAGCTCTGGATAAGAGCGTCTGCCAAATGCCATAAATGTAAATGTAAATGTAATGTAAATGCATTATAAAAACACACAGTTCTGCAATACACAGAGGGCCAGATCCTTAAAACCAGACTGCGTCTGTGTTTTTCGTGGTGTGTAGTGCGGTTAGAGTATTTATATCCTGTTAATAAAGTTACCATGGTAATAATTAGCACACTGGTGTCAATTTACTGCTGCGGTAAATTCAGCAGGGCCCAGGGTGAAAACCAATCAAAACCGATATGCAAATGAGTTCATACATATTAAAGACCAACACCAAGATACAGGTGAGTTCCCAACCCAGCAGGACCATAGCGGTACACTGAAAATAACCACTTACAGAAACATCATGCTGACACTGAGTAGATGGTTCCGGTTCTTTCTCTAAACCATGGTAGAGGCACAAAATAACAGAGGTGTGTGTATTTATGTATGTGTGTGTGTGTGTGATTTTGCTCCTAATCACAAATTTGCTCCATCCACCCAAAATGCTCGCCTGATCCAGAATCCTGGTAGGACACTGGCTTCAATTTTCCAAACCTGATCCTGAACTTCCCGAGACCCGTTTCGATTCCTGCCTGCTGAGAGCTTCTCCTCACTGGCTGGATCGGGAATGCGTCTCTTCACAGGTTAGATGGAGTGGAGAAGCTCACCTGACACAGCACATGTAGATGGAGTGGAGAAGCTCACCTGACACAGCACAGGTAGATGGAGTGGAGAAGTAGAGAAGCTCACCTGACACAGGACAGGTAGATGGGGTGGAGAAGTAGAGAAGCTCACCTGACACAGGACAGGTAGATGGGGTGGAGAAGTAGAGAAGCTCACCTGACACAGGACAGGTAGATGGAGTGGAGAAGTAGAGAAGCTCACCTGACACAGGACAGGTAGATGGAGTGGAGAAGTAGAGAAGCTCACCTGACACAGCACAGGTAGATGGAGTGGAGAAGTAGAGAAGCTCACCTGACACAGGACAGGTATATAGAGTGGAGAAGCTCACCTGACACAGGACAGGTAGACGGAGTGGAGTGGAGAAGCTCACCTGACAGCACAGGTAGACGGAGTGGAGTGGAGAAGCTCACCTGACACAGGACAGGCAAATGAAGTGGAGAAGCTCACCTGACACAGGACAGGCAAATGAAGTGGAGAAGCTCATCTGACACAGGACAGGCAGATGGAGTGGAGAAGCTCACCTGACACAGGACAAGCTGATGGAGTAGAGTAGAGAAGCTCACCTGATACCTCAGAGGTAGATGGAGTAGAGAAGCTCACCTGACACAGCAGAGGTAGATGGAGTAGAGTAGAGAAGCTCACCTGACACAGCACAGGTAGATGGAGTGGAGAAGCTCACCCGACACAGGACAGGTAGATGGTGTAGAGAAGCACACCTGAAAACAGCACAGGTAGATGGAGTAGAGAAGCTCACCTGACACAGCACAGGTAAATGGAGTAGAGGATGACGGCAGAGGCGCAGAAGTAGTCCATCTTCTGCAAAGCACCGCAAATAACAAAGTCACACGACGTGACTGCAAGTCTCCTAAATCGAGCATCGTTTACAATCGTCAATAATGACACAAACAAACAAACTTGGACCCCCCCACCACCCCCTCTTCTGTCAGGTTTTCCATTTAGGAGTCATTTAGAAGAGGCAAACTGTTATTTCACTATTAGCTAGAAGGCATTTCACTGCTCTCAGATCAGCGTCAGAATGTCGAATCACATTTCAGTGCTGCTGTGTGTCCACTACCTCAGTTAGGTAGGTGTCTTTGGTGTGAAAGACCGTGGACCAAAACCAAGCGTTTAGGGATACCTGCAGAGAACAGACAGCAAATACACAAATGTGATCTCCACTGTGCAAAAAAGCCAATTAACATTTAATCAAAAATTCAACTACACATCAAGTTCTTAGTCCCATTTCATGTAAGTACATACAGATTTACATGAACACTGCGAATAGCCTGAATATGGATGCATAAGGAATACTGTTTTTTTTGCTTGCAAACACACACAAAAAAAACATACACACACACACACACGCTCTCACCAGCGAGAAGGCGGTGATGGTGTGGTACATGGGACACTGGCGAGGGACAGCACTGCGGTAGCGGAGGAGCATTAGCAGGCTGGCCAGCCCGTTGAGAACAGATGCTAGTGCAGATGCCGGCTCCTCGAAACACAGGAACCGCACAAACGGCCACTGAAGCCCGGGGGGGGGGGGGGGGGGGGGGGGGGGGATCGGGAAAGCCCACCGCAGAA
>JAOYMR010000011.1:16140932-16151325 GCA_025802075.1 Tenebrosternarchus preto
CCCCCCCCCCACGCCCCCCGCCCCCCCCCCCACCCCCCCCCCCCCCCCCCCCCCCCCCCCCCCCCCCCCCCCCCGCCGCCCCCCCCCGCGCCCCCCCCCCCGGCAGGGAGAGAGAGAGACAGGAAGATAAGAGACAGTCAAAGGGAGAGAGCCAAGAAGAGAAGAGAGAGTGGGGGGGTAGAGAGAGAGAGAGAGAGAGAGAGAGAGAGAGCGAGAAGGGTTTCAGGAACTGAAACCACATAGTAGGTTCAGTGTCTAAATGCCCATGTAAAAACCACAGCAGATCCTCCATCAGGATCGTGCATGTAGATCTGCAGCATGAACGTGACGTTCGCCTCAGCCTCCCACAGCCCGACACCAACCTTCCCGTGGAACTGAGGCACCCCGTAGCCCTCGGCCTGGTACAGCCCCACCGTCGTCCACATGCACTGATAACGACAGTCGTCACGGCACGTCCAGCCTGCAAGACACACAGCTTCCGTCACGCGCTCAACAGAAGTTCCACGGTTCTTGAAGCAAAAAAAAAAAACTGAAGCTGGTGTCCAAACCCTAAATGAGCAGAGCAATATGGGATGCCCCTGCAAGACACGGTCCACTTTATGGCTCTGCCCAGCATCGATACTTCAGTAATTTTGCGTTTTTTGCAGTATAAAGACGTTTGTGTGAAATGGTTAAAGCACCAAGTATTTCTCTCCTATCAGGAAAAACAGGCAATTCAAGTTGTGACGTTTGAAAACCATCCCAACTCAAACCTGATGGTGGTGGTTTAGAAAACGTTTCTAAATCACTAATTCACCACCACCAAAGTATCATCGTAGAAGGCCGTGCGTTTCAACAGCGGGTCCTGCAGTCTCTCCGGTTTTCTAAACACCAGCTAACTCCGCCAGCTAACTAAGTTATTTTATTAAACAAACAAGACGTATAAAGGATAACCGCTTGCATAAGAAAGGTGATAATTTGACTGTATATCCTAAGCAGGACGACAACTCGAAAAGCATTAATATGTAGCTTTGCAACGGGTAAATCTACTCGACAACGGTTACCGAGACAGAGCTATGAGACGCATCATTCAGACGGAACACCTCACCTGTCAGCGCCATGTAGGGCGGCTGGGCAGACTCGAAGCCCCTCAGCCTGGCCCCGGTGCAGTTCGTCCGGGAGCACTGCTTCACGCAGTCCCGGTACACCGGCTCTTTATCGCCCTGAGAGGCGTCTGCGCGCGCTGACATGAACAGGACGGCGGTCGTCAAAGCGACGAGGCTCGGGCCGATGCGGCGGTGCAGGCGCGAGGCCATGGTGGTGGTTTAAAGTCGGCCTCTCACGATTACAAGGCACAGCGAGGCAAATCCGTCGTGTCAAGCCATTGGAACAAATCGACAGATGCAAGCATTACCGCGACATGACAGTCATCACTTAGGCTCTCTACAGCTCCGCAGATTATTTTACTGTAAATGTGCCGAGGATTTTTGCGTAACCCTGAAATACACGTCTCTATGCTACACAGGCAGACAAGCCAAAGATAGTGATAACATACAAGATGCTTCACTGCGACTTCACCCGGAAGAACATCTCTCGCGCTCGTTCGCTTTCTCCCTGGTCAATTCAATAACGCTTTAACATTAATAAATTACATTATTGACAGGAACCTTGCTATAGAAAACCCATTTCACCAAAAGCTTTTCTGGCAAAAACAGGTTTCACAGAAGAGAGACCAGTAAATGTTTGGTCCAAGGTAAACAATGTCCCATAATTCTGTTACGTCTTCTAACACATAACATATACGTACATACGTAATATAAAAACAATGTACGCACAGTTACGCTGTGCGTAGTAACGCTTGTTCTCTTCCCTGCAGTTTTGTAGTGGTAATGTTAAATGTATTTGGTAGGTCGATTCCTCTATAGGCCTCCCCACCAACACTGGACACAAAAGATCCTCAAACCCTTATCTTCAAACTTTACATAACCAATACAACACAATTAATAAGAACCATTAAACTATAATTTATGCAATATTCACAAAACTTTACAAAGAAATATTTAGTAAAAGGTAACAAAATATAATTTAACATATAGATAAGAAGAAGATGCTTCACTCAATAACAATGAAAGCAGGATCACTTTTATTTTACTGTATTATTACCATCTTAACCTTCAAGAACTTCAGGCCTAAAATATATTGTATTTTTAACATCCTTTATACTGTCAGACATAAGCAGTAAAACGCCAACCCCTGGTACTGCACATCAGTTCCCAGAATCCCCTGGGTAACCAGGTGGAACTCACCCAAACGTCACCCACTTATCAGGAAACAAACTCCAGACCCCCCCCCCCCCCGGAGTTCCACATCCCCTATGTAAATTGTTCATTGCTTATGTCCTTATTGCCCTTGTTTATTCATTGCTGAGTGGTTGGTTCCTTATATTTCCTCATGTTTTTGACCTACTTTTTTATTGTTTTTGAAAATCTTCCCTGTTGCCTGTTTTTCATTCTTCTGGTTATAATCTGTTTTTTTTTCTCTCTCTGGATGTCCTTGTAGTTTTTCTGTGTCCTATGCTGGTTTTGACCCTCACCGGAGTTGTCTGGCTGTCCTGTCACAATCAACTTCCAGTTTAGACTTTACGTATCTTGCACTCATTCACCTCCCTTCTGTTGTCCACAAGCCCATAACATCCTGTATCAACCAGAGGATGGGATTCATATGCGTGGGGGGTGGAATGTGTGTGTGTGTGTGTGTGTGTGTGTGTGTGTGTGTGAGGGATAGAGATTCTGACAGAAACATGCATGATTCAGTGTATACTGCCCCCTGCTGTGTTCTGTTGGTAATTCTTGGAGATATTTATTAGACACAAAAAAAGGATAATAAATTTCTGGACAATTCCCTCAACAGGCCATTCAGCCAACATCAGGTACATGAGTACGAAAGACCTAAATATTCTTTATTTTTAGTTGTTTTTTTTCTTAGTTACAGTGTTTTTAACAGAAAGGTGAAGCATGAGGAAGTCAAACAAAACCAAGGAATAAAAACTGACACTGGAATGGGAGGGATGAAAAGCCAAAACAAAGATCTTCTCTTTTGTTTCGTTTTCATATCTCCTCCGTCTCGTTCTCACTCTCTTCTCCTCTATCCCCTTCTATCTAAGCTTTTCCCCTTCTACCTCCAGAAAGGGGTACAAACCAGACAGTACCGAGAGAAAGGTAGTTTTCTATTGTAGAAGTAAAGCCTCGCTCTCTTACCAGCTTCCTCTCCCTCAATGTCTCCAGTCTGGACAATCAACCCAGGTGACTGGGCTCCTCCCACCGAGCAGCACGATGAGAAGGTGCGCAGCATCGGTGCGCAGGCCGGCCGTCCAAACAGGAGGAGAGGGAAAGGAAACCAGTGCGTAATGGAAAGGAGGAGTGTGGGAGAGAGAGAGAGAGAGAGAGGATGGCGAGAGATCGTAGTTTGACGACGCAACCCTTATTGTTTATTGAAAAGGATGCCATCAGGTCTGCTGCCATGCTGATTCCAGCCCTCCAGCTCAGGACACCAGAGAGAGAACGTCTTTCACTGGCTGCTTAAGCGAGATGGGCAGGGGGCATGTGAAGGCAGGGAGCCTGGAGGCAGGGAAGAGGGAGGAGGGACGCGGTGGGGTGTCAGGGAGAGGGCAGAGGGCAGAGGGGGTGGACGGGCGGAAGAGTTTACTCCTCCTTCTCCTCTCCGTGTGTGATGACGTAGCAGATGTTCTTGTAGTCGACGTTACCGGCCACATCTGGGGGGAAGGCAGCCCACAGGTTCTTCATCTGAAGAATGTCACAGAAACAGAAGTTCCACAATTCATAACCGTAAGTATAAAATTCAAAATAGAAATCTGAAAAGCTGCATTATAATGTGTGACTGTTTGTCAGGGGGGTTCACCTCCTCTGCGCTAAACCTGTCACACTGGGTGGTCAGAAGCTCCTCAAGGCTGCAGAGACACAAACACATGCAATCAGTGTTCATCCAAAACGCCACCATGTGGTGAAAAGCTGAATTGTATTAAAGGGGAAATGCACATACAACTCCTTCTTGATGGTGCCAGTGCCTTCTGGGTCCAGGACTTTGAAAGCGCTCACAATGACGTCCTCGGGATCAGCACCTTCAAAGACATTTAAACAGGTCAAAGACATCACGAATCTGTAACATACCATTACAAATGTACTACTAATGTATTACAATATGTGATACATAATGTTGGGTACCGTAACACTGTTATACGTATAATGTAAGGGGAATCTATGGACAGAAGTGTGCAGTAGGTAGCAGGCAGTAGGCAGTATGTAGTATGTGGTATATAGTATGCAGCATGTAGTATAGTATACACTAGGCATTATGTATTATGCAGTACAGTTTGCAGTATGCAGTATGTAGTATACATTTTGTAGTATGCAGTATAGCATACACTAGGCATAATGTGGTATGCAGTATGTAATATGCGGTATGTAGTAGGCAGAAGACGCCTTACCCTTCAGCTTCTCTCCGAACATGGTGAGGAAGACGGTGAAGTTGATGGGGCCACTGGCCTCCTTGATCATGGCCTCCAGCTCCTCGTTCTTCACGTTCAGCTGGCCCATGGAGGCCAGCACGTCCCTCAGGTCATCCTTGCTGATGATGCCGTCTCTATTCTGGTCAATGATTGTGAAGGCCTGTGTGTTTAACACAGAGGAACAGACACTTAATTCCCACAGAGGAACAGACACTTATTTGACATGAAAATTGTAGTCACTTGTTTTGTTAATCTCTGCATGGTTTGCTCTTGTTTGATAACTGGTTAAAAGTAGAAGTGCATTCTTGGGTCAGTCTTTGTTGTTCCTAAGGCTCTCATACTCTCATTCTCACAGGACACTGGCAATCCCAGGGATTTCGTCTGCGTGAAACAAACACGTTGTCAGGCCAGTTTGTGTGGTGGCTGAGTGGACGATCACCACAAACTGTGCACGACGTCACTCGCGCGTTTGTTCACCTGGACGTCTCTGTGGTCATGACTCTCCGTTGGCCTGCCTGCTCCAGCAAAGCTCACGCAGTAGAGCTAAACTGTGTTTTACACGAAGACAAGGTTGCGCCAAGAGCCTCCGGGGGAATAATTACGATGTTAGTCTGCTGACATACGCATGGAGCTCAATCACTCCTGTGGTGATTCTCTGTCTAAGAGACCATGAAACCGGAGAACATGGCCAGGATCGGCAGGAGACCGACAGCTGCTCGGCACTTGGTCCTTCTGGGGTGTAAAAATGGTCCCGGAATTCAAGACAAGACTTTGGGGACATTTAAGGAGAAGGGATTGATTTCACTCACCCCTTCCATCGCCCCTCCCCAATGTCATCCTTCTGTAGCTCCGCCCCCTCCCTCATCCTTCTGTTCTCATGCCGGAGTTCTCAACTCTCTCATTCTCGCACATTCTGCTTGTCCTTCAAGGTTCAAATTTTCATAACCAAACAGCTCCCCACTATCTCCCCACGCAGAGCGGCTGATCGCAAAAAGGTGCTCAAATGCATCATGAAAAGCAAAAATAAATAAATAAATAAATTCAAGTTTTGAGAATACTGTTAAGTACAATAACTATTTTGACGTTTTCCCTTTGTTTCAGAGAGAAAGCTCATGGAGCAGCGTGAGTTCAGGGAGCGTCTCTAACCCTAACCCTAACCCTAACCCGAGCGTCTCCCAGCTGTTGGCCAGCACATTCCACAGGGGTCATCGGCCCCACTGGAAAAAGGGCCGTCAGCCAGCAGCAGCAGAAGGTGAGGAGCTTCTCCTGCTGATGAGATCACCACATCATCCAAAATAGACAAAAACGTTTCACCTCCGACAGCTGTGGACCTTTTTTTTTATTTTTTATTTTTTAAAGTTAACAGACAAAGGAAGTCTGGCGCTAACACCAAACCTACAGAGAGTGTGGAGAAAGGGTTCAGCTGGCTAGAGTTTGCTTCTACAACCTGTAGCTGTAAAACCTTCACATGTAGATGTTCTGGAACTTCCTGGTGTGCTACTGTGCTCGTTTCTGCTGCATTGTTTGACCTTGCGTGTTAATAATGAGTTCTCACCTCCTTGTACTCCTGGATCTGGCTCTGCTCAAACATGGAGAACACGTTGGAGCTGCCGCCCTCTGCTGCTGCTCTCCTCTTGGCCTTCTTGGGTGCCTAGAAAGGGAACACACCCAAAGATCTTCAAAACCTCACATCAATAACACAACCTAACTGTGATGTCCTAGCCCGAACTGGGCGAAACTCATTAAACGCTCCCCTCAAACATGCATAAGCCCCTAAAACTAGGCCAAACCCGTGACACTCATCTTGTAGAGTAAGCACTGCCGCTATACGCCTCACAGAAATCACACGACAATACGGAATTACTGTCACCAGCCCCATTACACTATTGGGAACTTTATTGCTATCTGGCAGGTCACAGAGAAAATGATATCTTGGCCTCGGAAGCCATTTTGGTCCCAATCTGCTTTCAAGGAACCATCTCTAGTAACTCTGCTGAGGAAGTCGCTACACCATCACTTTCTAACCTGCCGTGCCACTGAGTCAGCCTCAGATCACAAGCATCTTGCTTTATTAGCACTAAGCACTTTTTACTTGAACTCCTTCACTATTTTTGTTTGTTTGTTTGTTTGCTTGTTTTCCCTGTCAGTGCCTCTTCAGCGCAGTGTGAAGGAGAGGAGGAACACTCACCATGTCTTAGTGTGGAGTTTCGGGGATGATCAAGAGAGGAGAAGCCCACGTCAAGCTCTTGTGACTGACATGTAAACGCTGTCCCTACAGAGGCTTATATACCAGCACAGCACAGCTAACTATAGACGTTCCGTCAGGTTTGGCAGCGAAACAGAGCAGGAGAAAGTAACAGAGAGAAGGAGGAGTGCGCATGGTCTCAAGTGTCACCTTTCGGTCCCAAAAATAGGATCCATGTGCCTTGGAATGAGATGAATTCTTTCCGGTGATTCTGACTTACAGTTTGGTGCAGCCCAAGGACGTTTAAGGAAAGATGTGGTTAGCCATCCCGTTAGACTTTTTCATTACATTTCATTTATTTTTCAAACAAATAATTGCTATGTACTGTTTGGACCAAAAAATAATAGCTTCCCATCAGCTCCAGGTTTTAAAAAGTCCAGTTTCAAGCCCAGTTATGCCCTTTGAAAGTACGTGTGTGGACTTTGACCATCTCCGCGTTGGTGTGACCATCCTGGTATAAACTGTCATGCGTCACAGGGTTATTGTCATCACAGGTTTATGAATGGACCGGTTGTGTATTAGATACTCAGAACGTAAACACAGCCATGACACTTTAAGAGTGTTTGTCAATGGATAAACAGCACCCAGCAGCACCCAACTACTGAACTGTAGTGTTCTATAAGTGAACTGAAGTATAGTTTGTGGTAGTTAGGTTCATGCCCTTATTAAAACATGATTTGTTATATTGGAAGATTTTTTTCATATCATCTTTACCCTAATCAATAATCTCCTTATCGCAGAGTGGACATGGAGGCATGATGTTGGTTATAAATGTAAAAAACAACAACAACAACAACAACATATATGACGTAACTATTAACATATGCGAAATATACTTGCTGATGGAAATAATTATTTCCCTTTGATTCATTACGTCTGTTCTGTACTTTCATTTTAATACTATTAGCAGAAATATTCTGCAAGAAAAATAGACCTTTCAGTTTATTTGGCAAATCTGTAAAAAGGAATTGCATGAGGTTTTTTGTTTAGCCCGAAACCTGGCGGTGTGATATTTTGCAGTACTACGTCTCTATATGGAGCCCCTGTAAAGAGTAAAGGTGCACAGGACCTCCGCACCCCCACTACACACCGCACCATATAAGAGGTCGGCTGTCAGCTATCCGTCACGACTCCGACTCGGTAGGTATGCACCGAAATACCGGGTTGTGAGAAGTGATCCTCGCAGCAGAACGCCGTTCCGCTTTCCACGTCTCTTCGCGCCCTCTGAGCTCCGTCTCCTTTTTCCTTGCTATGACCCCTGCGCGTGATGCGTCGAGTCACTGCCAAGGCGACAGTTAAGGGCCTGAACTCCCTCTTATATGCTGCCGATTTCTGTTTGTTTTTCCCGTTTTTGTAACAGCTGAGAGGTGGTAGAGAAGGGCTTAGAAATGCACGTAGTGTAGGCGTTTTGAGAACTTAAAAAGCGTCAGCTGTTGAGACTGAAATAACTCCGCTTCCCCCGATTCACCCAGGCTCTACTGTTTTCCCCCCCTCACCCATTCTGACCAAGTGATTATTATAAACACGCACTGAGCTGCAGTATCTCTCCATCGCACGCGCGTGCAGCAGCATTATTATTGAACCCGCAGTGCATTCTACAGGCCAACGAACGTGACGAGTCGTCACCTCGAGAGAGGGCTGGGATCTCTGACTCGTTGCTTTCCCTCTGTACCGTTTCATTTTAGCGTATAACTTTAGGAAGTTATTTTGTTTACCTCTTGCTTCAACTGTGGATTTATATTCAAGCTTCTAGTGGATATTTATGAGTAGATGTTTGATGCACGCGCGCGCTCGCGAGCACGCACACCCCAGTTCGCGCGCTCCTGTTTACTTTATCTCACTTTTCCAAAAATGCGCTCCGCGATCCACGGCCCTTTGCCCTGTAAGCATGTTTCCCTTTTTACTGCGACGGCTGCTCTTTGCGCCGACACTCTGAACACAAGGCCCTTTTTTGTTAACAGTGGGTGTCAACAGCTTTCAGGAGCAATAAAATCCAACCTCTTCCGGTGACACAAAACCAAAGGTAAAAATAAAAAACGAACTGCTTCAACGAACTGCCACGCAATTCCCAGATTTATATAATATATATCATCTGTACGTCACTACAATTTTAAATATTTGTTATATGTTTTATTACAGAACACTGGACATTTTGTAACAAAGTTCAACAAACCTACAAAGAAACTACCAAATACCAAGAATACTCTGCACCCTGCAGAGATTTTAACACAACTAGTGAGAATGTTATTGCCAGCTAATAAGGGTGGAGCCCATCGTTCACAGAAAATACTTTTACAAGAAAGAAGCATTTATTGACAGAAGAGATAATCACCACATAGTTCCAGTTCTCCAGTCATTCCACTAGTACTCAGGCCATTCAGCAGGGGAAAGTTTCCCACAATGAAAGTTCTAGATCATCCTCGCTGTAGCCATTTCTATCTTCTCCCTAAAATTCAACAGGTAAACAATCCTGGATGTTCTATTGTAGTTGTTGTTCTTGTTCAACAGAAAAAAAGATTCCAGTTTCTGCATGACATGTTTTAACCGATTGTTCAGTCCTGTTCTACACATGTTAAAGACTTCACATTCTTACAAATCCACAAACAGCTGAAAGAACATACACTACCTGCCCACTCTCTACTTTTTTCAGTGGACATTAGAAGATGATGTGAAAGGGTTAAAGTTTACGGTTAAGATGAGCTAGAATGGGGACCGTCCTACATAAACCTCCCACAGAAACCTCATCTTTTTTATATTTATTTTGGTATTATTACCTGCACATGTGAAACCAGAGCTGGAATATACATGGAATATAGCACATTTTGTCATGAAGGAAACCTTTAGATGTTTCAGTTAAGTCTGAAAATTCTGGTCTAAATACCACCATCTATTATAAGCCTATGGACCATCATTTTTTATCAGCAATGCCAATCTTTGCCCGCACAATTTTCATGTATTACACAGTTACAAAGACTTTGCAGTAAAGATGAAGAAAGAAATGTGTGAACATTTTCAGAGCTGTTGGTTTCCTAAGGAAGTCACAGATTACGCCTCTACTCATGTTTTTAACCATAGGGTTAGCATTTTAACACTGATGGACCAAGCACTGATGCATATATCTGTTGCATTAACAGTTGGTGCTATAGCAGAACTTTAGAAACCCTCAGAACTTTCATGCAGTGAATGTTATGATTTAAACATCAACTTTTTCAAATATAAATTGGTTCCTCCTTCTACAAATTCAGATGCACTTTGCTTGCACAACTGATGAAGGACCTCTACCCAAAACATCCTGTTTCTCTGAAAACCTTGTGTACTTCACTAAAATGTTGAATGTCTCTATCTATTATAATGCACACCATCCCACACAATATATACATACATATATATATATTCACACACACACACACACACACGTTCATAATGAAACTTCAACGGAATAAGACAAAACAATTCCATTATATTGTTTTTGATATTCTTCATAATAAGGAGGAATATCAAACATAATACATCAGTGCATTTTGTCCAATTAAATCAACTTTAATCTACAAATGTAATAGTTCAGTAAATGTGTGACCTGTGCTTCATTTGAATTATGTTGGAATGAGATATTACATAATTATGTTAATACAAGCTCTATGATA
>JAOYMR010000011.1:16156253-16167766 GCA_025802075.1 Tenebrosternarchus preto
TATATATATTTTTTTTTTTTTTGGAAAGTTCTTTATTAGATGGAAAAAATGGTAATCCAAGTAAAACCCATGACTTCTGAATTTAGTGCAGGTAGAGACACAATAACTTGGGTCTGAAAACCACATATTAAAAGGGGAAAATGCAAGTTTTTAAACAAAGCAAAATCCCCCCATGTGAAAGTGACTTGCTTCCAACGTCATACTACAACACTAACAAACTCCATCTTGAAAGGCAAGTGCAAATTAGTCTTTGGTTGCCAGTGTAACTTTACGTCACCATGCAACCATGGTTACGGCCCGCGTTGTCCACAGCGCCCCGTTCAGGTGGCTACACCCTGTGGGTCCCTCCACGAATGCTGCCGGCGTAACAGCTCTCCTATGTGGATCTTCTGATGCCGCTTCAGGTTCTCACCGCGGCTGAAGCTTTTGCCGCACTGGACGCAGTAGTAGGGCTTCTCCCCGGTGTGCACACGCTTGTGCTTCTTTAGGTCTCCGGCTTGGCTGAACCCGCGCCCGCACGCCAGGCACCGGTATGGCCTCTCGCCGGTGTGGCAGCGCTGGTGGGTCCGCAGGTTTCCTATGCGGCTGAACGTCTTCCCGCACGCCTGGCACACGTGGCTCCCCTCGCCCTGGGGCCCCGGGGGGCGCGGACCTGGCCTTGAGCTCCCCCCACGCCTCAGGAAGGGAATGGAGCGGGGGAGGGGAGGCCCGCAGGAGGCCCCGCCCAGCGCCCCGAAGCCGCCCTGGCACGCACGCATCTGCTCTGAGGAGCCGTCGGCGCCAGTGGGTTCGATCTTGACGTGCGAGGCGGCGAGCTCGGGGGCGTGGCTATCCGAGTCGCACTGGGCCCGTTTGGCGGTGGTGTCCAGAGCTGCGGCCTCACTGACGTCCCGATCCGCCCTCCCGTCCGCCAGCGTCAACGCCACCTTCACATCACACACCTCCGTCTCCACGCCCGGGCCTGGCTCTCGGACGCCATCCTCGACCTTAACCGCCTGGTCTTTGCTCCAGGAAGGGCTGGAGCTCCGCCCTAGGTGGGGGCCGTCTGGGGCCTCCAGCACCAGCACAGACTGGCCAGAGAAGCAGTCAGCTGGCAGGGAGATGGAGGCTCGTCTCGACGCTGCAAGAGAAAACGGCAATCGGTTCACACTCTTCACCCCATACCAGGCGTGTTTACTCTATTGGACCGACCATGAAACGTGGGGGAAGAGATTTGTAGGTGTAGTTTAAAGTTGGGTGGAGCGGTTGGGTGTTGCTGCGCAGTCCCTCACCTTCACGCTCCTTCTGCAGGGCCTCCAGTGCGTCGCTGAGTCTCACTCGGAGACGCTCGTTTTCGCGCTGCGTTCTCGCCGCTCTCTCCTGGTACTCGCCCACCGTCTCCCTCACCGCCTCCAGCACCTCCCGCACGGCCGCTGCCAGCAGCCGCCCCACTCGCGCGTTCAGACGCTCCAGCTTAGACGCGCTGGTGCCCTCGCCACTGCTTCAGGGGGAGAAACGGAGACACACACACACACACAAACCAAAAGAGTAACCTTACAGGGTAATCAGATTTGCTTTGTTGGAGGGGTTTTCATTAGCTTAAAAACACAGCCTAGCAAAATCATTCATTTACTGAAGATGTTGATTTTCTACATAAACTCACTATTCAGTTACAACATTAAAA
Source organism: Tenebrosternarchus preto (assembly GCA_025802075.1). NCBI lineage: Eukaryota > Metazoa > Chordata > Actinopteri > Gymnotiformes > Apteronotidae > Tenebrosternarchus > Tenebrosternarchus preto. Next base: position 16,157,917 of record JAOYMR010000011.1, read on the forward strand.
CGATAGCCTGCAAGATACAAAGGTTATTAGAGTTTGTAACATTATGCTTTTAAAGAGTTTGTTAAAAGGGTCTTCCACTCAAAGTCCATAATTTCATGTTTCTTTACAATAGAGACTTCTGCCTGAAAGTGCTAGCAGTAATACAATTCAGTAGTTTCTAGCAGAGAAGGTAAACACCATCTTGTAAGCCAGCCTAGATTTCAGTATAAATGTCTCAGTGGAGATTTGAGAAGGTGGCCGAGTACCCTTGTCAAAGACGAGGGGAATTAAACTGTAGAGCTGACAGAGTCCCACCACAATCGCCACAACCTTCCATTTCCTGCTCTCAAACCACCAAAGCACATTTCATTTCCTGATACGGAGAGCACTGGTTAGCTAAACTTGCACGTCAACTCCACAACTGCTCATGGTCAGTAGGGTTGAGTGAACCTAAAGGTGAAGTTATAAACCTCAGAGCCAAGATACCCATTTACCTGAGAGGGAGGAACTACAAAAGTCCTTTATTAACATCTAACCTCTAAGAGACTTTGGAGCCTGTTTGTAACAGCAGGTCAGAATAATGGTCAAGGAATTTGATCAGTCAGACATGAATTCATCAGCTCAGCCTGCTTGTCTCTCTGGGCTACCTGGGGCTGGGTGGGGATTCTGAGGTATCTGGGGTCACACCACTGTGCAGAAGCACATCTCTTACTTAGGCAAAAGAACAACAATGCAGATGCATGATTGGTTTGTATCTTACAAAGAAACAGGCTGTCAGATATATCTGCACAGTCAAAACCTGAATAATTATTTTGATGTTCACAAACTAAGACGTTAAAGTCTCAGAAACATGAATAATCAGGTAAAGTTCAATTTTGATAAAATACCTTAAACCTTCTACTTGTAAATTGTAAAATCTGTAAAACCGCGCCAGCCATCAGACGCGGCGCACATTCCCCCCGCAGCCTGGCCACCTCTGACTCACACCTCGTCCCTTTCTGTGACCTAGACGTATTACGTCATCTATCACGTTGTGTGCTGTTCCTATGGCGATAAGCGAGGAGCGGAGGCGCTTTCTTCATACATCACATGGGGAATGATTTCATTATCCACTTTCGATTTGTATAACAGAATTTACATATTTGGGTATGGTAGCTGTAAATGAAAGCCATCCAGTATTAAATGAGGAACATTATTCTTCCTCTCAAAGAAATGAGCCAGAAGGGAACACGAACGTAAAATTAGGTTTTGAATGGACATTTGATCAAATCCTTCGTATCAGCTAATGTGTCATTGCTCAGCAGACAATGTTGATTTGGCTGTGAATCACGTAAAGGGAAGAGTGTGAGACACAAAACCGAATGAATGAATTCAACAGCTGAAGACGGTGGTGGTGAAATGTCCCGGGACTGTTATTAACTGAACTGAACACAAACCATGGTACTTGGTTTAAATACAGGAATCAGTTTTATTTTCAATCATTAACCTGGAATGTTAACTGCGTATCTGGGTATAACTGCGTTTTATGTATGCAAAGAAAAGTTATTATTAACAAGAAATAAGTTAATAACTGGCTAGCTAGTTATCTTAAATAGCTAATGTCGAAATGAAATTAAGGCACCCAGGTAATTATTAATGACGATGCTATTAAGGCGATGCCCATCGCCTAAATTAGTAGAATTAAACGATGACAGTGTAGATTAAATAAAACATGCATTACCGCGAAAACATCTGACTCTTTTCCAACGTCGTAGTGGACATTCTGGGTTTGTTGTGGTAGTAATAGGCTATTTGCTTAACGTAGTTATTTGTTCACAGCCTGACTGCTAGCTAACTAGCTTGCTAGCTAGCTAATGTTAGCTTTAAAGTCAACCAGTTGGCAGACCGGTTCAGTAAACACACAAAACGAACAAAAAAATTCGCTGCTGCTGAGGAGTACGCCAGCTTCTTTTAATTGCAAAAAACTCTTAATGTTGTATCTTCTGAAGAATATAGCTGTCTACCTAGATAAAAGCACAAGTTAATTCCAATTTTGTATGTTTATATGACAGGAACTGTCACCTTTCCTGTCCTACTATGAGGACTTTATTTACTTCCCGTGACACTGTCTGTTTTAAATTAAAAGTCCCAGTAACCAGAAGTATTAAATTTCATGCAGAGGCGTCTCGATCATAGAACGGAATTTTATGGAATTTGGACTTTTTTTATTGCATTGATTATTAATTTGTAAAATTATTTTATGTGTTTATAATGTATTTTCTTAAACACATTGAAAATAAAAAGAGGGAACTTGACCACACATTGTACATAGTCATACATACCTGAGATATACACACACACACACCCCCACACCCCAACAGTACATAGTCTGATTTTATATATACTATTATTAGATATTATATATATAATATCTAATAATAGTATATATAAAATCAGACTACTGTCCTATATATATATATATATATAAAATAGGACAATGCAAAAAAAAAGAAAAATCTAAATCGTGTGCGCCACAATTTTTGGCACCCCTGTTAGTACTTTATACAACCTCCTTTTGCCAACAAGACAGCACATAATCTTCTCCTATAACTCTTCACAAGATGAGAGAATACAGAAAGAGGGATTTTTGACCATTCCTCTTTGCACAACCTGTCTAAATCATCCAGAGTCCTGGGTCTACTCCTATGCACTCTCCTCTTCAGCTCACGCCACAGGTTTTCTGTTGGGTTGAGGTCTGGGGACTGAGATGGCCATGAGAGGAGCTTGATTTTGTGCCTTGTGAACCATTTCTGAGTAGATTTGGCAACGTGTTTAGGGTCATTATCTTGCTGAAAGACCCATTGACGACCCATCTTCAGCTTTCGGGCAGAGGCCACCAGATTCTGATTCAAAATGTCCTGATATTTCAAAGAGTTCATGATCCCATGTATCCTTACAAGGTTCCCAGGTCCTTTGGAGGAGAAACAGGCCCACAGCATCACCGATCCTCCCCCATTCTTAACAGTGGGCATGAGGTGTTTTTCTGCGTACTCATCCTTGGTGTTAAGCCAGATCCACTTAGTGTTTGTTGCCAAAAAGCTCTGTCTTGCTCTCATCTGACCAAAGCACATGACGGTCCCAGTTAAAATCCCAGTACCGCCTGGCAAACACCACCTGTTTACACTTATGAGTATAACTCAGAAAAGGCTTTCTACATGCATGCCTCCCAAACAGTTTGTTGGCATGTAGATAGCGCCTGATGGTTGTTTGGGAGACCTCGTAACCGCAAGATGCTACCATTTGATTCAATTTTCTTACATTGAGCTCTGGAGATTTTTTTTACTTCTCTTCCCATCCTTCTCACTGTGCATGGTGGCAAGATACACTTGTGTCCTCTTCCAGGCTTGTTTGTCACAGTTCCAGATGTTTTGAACTTTTTGATGATTGCTCTGATTGTAGATAAGGGCATCTGCAGGTGAGTGGATATTTTCTTTTACGAAGGTCGACACACAGCTGTCTTACTTGAATAGTGTGTTCTCTTGTCTTTCCCATGTTTAAGAGTGAGTACAAGAAATAGGCCGCTGTGTAACGCCATATTTATACCCCAGGGAAACAGGAAGTGATGAATTACTAATTAAAGGTTCCTAGATACTTTGATCCACTTTATAAACTATCGTAGAAATGACATAAATGGTTCAAATACATTTATTTCCAAGAAATTGTTAAGGATGCCAATAATTGTGGAACAGGTCATTTTATGGGAAATAATTATTTCTTAGTCAGGATTTTTTCTTTATTTTTTTTTTTCACTTCAGTTGAAGGTTGCTTTTTTCTAATTTTTTCCAGAGTGAGATTATGCTTCTGCAATAAAAAATAAATTTGTTTTAAGGCTTTTAACACATTTTAACTAGGGGTGCCAATTATTATGGAGGGCACTGTATATATATACTACAGATCTTACATACAGTCTGATTTTATATATATATATGCTAGGGTTGTTGCCATTATTGCTTGAGCATTTTGTTAAAACATTATTACTCACATACAGTGCAGTGCAAAAGTCCATTAGATTTGTTGTTTTAGACACTGTATAATGACAATTTATAATTATCATTCTGTATTATTTATTAGAACACAATCAGAAAATACAGGAAATGTGTATGCAGTGTTAAAAACCAACAGAAAAATCAGCTTCTATAGGCTACAGTGGCGAGTATATATAGTGTGACATCCCCTTACACTTGAGCGATAGCAGGAACCTTGATATCTTAAAGTCTGGTATAATATACCAGAAGGTACTTCAGAAAACATTAAGAGGTCACATTAAATGTTTATTTTTGCCTTGTTCTAAATTTTATTCTTTATTTTTTTTTGTATCTTTAAAAGTGATATTAATGGTATATGGTCATAGCATTGCTAAAAAAATCTAATGTTGTCTAACGTGGTAAGACCAGAGGTCTATGGGTAAGACTCTGTTTAAGTCTCACCAACTGAACATCACTCTGTTGCTGAGGAGGAACCAAACAGTCTTAAATCACCATGTTGGTCAAAGTAAAGATATAAGCCAGGACCTGTTGTGCATATGGTGTATAAAGTCATCACAGGGAAACTAACACATACTATATAACAGGAACCTATTTAAAATTACACAAGTACCTGACAGAATTTAATTACTGTTCACTTTTTGTATTATTGTTATTGTGGTGTTCAATGCCACCCCCCCTTTTTTGAGTCTTGGTTCCTCCCAAGGTTTCTTCTTCCTTGGCCTGACCACTGTGGGCTTTGACTGCTTTGTGCCAATGGCTGTTGTAAAAAGCTGCACTATATAAATAAATTTGACTTGACTTTTTGACTAATGGTGGCCCAAGACTCTTGCACAATACTGTATACTGATTGACTTATGGTATCCTTTGTAAACATTAGCATCACAGGCAGATGGAACAGAATGTCATTTTATTGTTCAGTTGATAAATAAGACAATAGTCCAGGTCTAAGAATTAAACTTAATAGAATGCACACTTTTATAATTAACTTGTCAAAATAAAAGTCTTTCAGTTTATAATACATCTGTTCATTGAATGCATTACTGAGAGATTGTTTACAGAGACATCGTCGCAGAGATATTGCTGCAGGCCCAAACAAACAGAATGCAACTTTGACACAGAACTTTGTCACCGAAATGCTGCCGCCACTGTCATTTCTATATACAAACATAAATCTTGAATTTAACGCGCAGTGATGCTAAATGTGATCTGCCGAAACCCCGCACGACGACCGCAGCTTGGTCCGTCAGAGTTCCATGTCCCTCCTGCCTGTGGCAACATGTCGGCCAGTGTGGATCATCTGGTGCTTCTTCAGGTGGCTGGACTGGCAGAAACTCTTGCTACACTGTGGGCAGTGGTAGGGCCTCTCCCCCGTGTGAACCCTCTTGTGTTTCTGGAGGTTCCCGCTGTGGCTGAAGCGGCGCCCGCAGTGCTGGCAGCCGTAGGGTTTCTCGCCGGTGTGGCAGCGCTGGTGGATGCGCAGGTTCCCCACCCGGCTGAACGTTTTCCCACACAGCAGGCACCCATGCCTCTCGTCCCGGCCCGGATGGCCCACACGCTGCCTCCAGGCGTCTGGGACCGGAGCCGGAGCGGGCTCCTCCTCGTAGGGAAACCGCTCCACGAAGGCATTGAGGGCCTCCGCGTTCACGCACGGGGGCGAGGTGGGGAACTCCGGACCGGCCGCTGCCAACTCCGAGCGGACCTCGCTCCGAGAGGCGTGGAAGTTTGAATCCGCGCAGGAGAAGAAGTCTGTCTGCAGCACGGCCTCTTCGACGACGGGATACTCCGAGCGCTCCATCTCAGTTTTTATGTAGGAAGGACACAGAGCCTCCTGGCCATCAGCTGGGGGCTCCTCCTTCAGGGACAGATTGTCCTGCACGGTTGCGCTGAGCTGCTGGCTAAACACCGACGGGCCCTCGTGCACCGTGGAGGCAGCCGCCAGCGTGGTCGCAGTGAGCTGGACAACTAGAAGGTCATCGATAAAAAAAGATCGAAAATGCAGCAGTGAGACACAGAAAAAGGCAGGCAGAGGTATTAGGTAAAAGAGTGCAGCTCTCTCTTAAAACACGAGAATTTTGCAGGGAAGTTATCCAGATAACAAACGCTCCCAAATGCTAGCTAGCTACTTAGCTACATGAAGCTACTTTCTACCTTCAAATGCCAACTGCTCAAGAAAAGCAATAATCTAACCTAATTCCGATTACTTCAATAATGAAACGGATGCTAAGCAACCTACTTGCGCTGTCTTTGTCCAGCTGATCTTGGAGTTCTTGGACCTTCCTCCGGAGCCTCTCATTTTCCCTCTGTGTCTGCGCAGTTTTTTCCTGATACTCGGACACCGTCTCTCTCACGACCTCAAGCACCTCGTGCACCGCCACCGTCAGTAGCTTCGTTACCCGGTCATTCAGGCGCTCAACTTTTGACATCTTGTAAACGATCGTATTTCTCCGCTTCTGTACACTTGATCGCTCGCACGATGTAAAGAACGTTTATGGTATCTTTAGCTAGCTAACTAGCTGGGTGTATGTATGAATGTTAGCTAGAGTTTTAATTACGCGATCGTGGCAGTGCCAGAAAAAGAACAGATATTTTGTGATACGTGCGCTATTTTGAGACGAAATGTAATTATATTTATTAATCACGAAAATGTCCCCACTAACACCTTTTCTACAGCAGAACTCGTTGTTGACAACAACCAAAAAACCCGGTTCACTTCCGGTTTATAGGACGGATTGAAAATATTGTCATAATAAGAGTTACTCTATCAGTCCTGCTAAACTCGAACTGTGAAATATTCAGTAACTTAATTACAAATCACTTTCCATTTAGCATTGGACTACATGCCATATTGAGTTTAGTGAAATAAATGAAAAATTAAGAAACATTTAAAAAACATTTGGCATGAACATATTTACATTCTATAGTAGAGGTTTGTAACACAGAGACAAACGTTTTTAACACTTGTCAGTAAACTATTTACAAAACGGACACTATTAAAATATATTTGAAGCAAATAACCATTTATTTTTAATAAAACACTTTAAAATGCAAAAAGACAGAACAAGTCAAGGAAGCCTGCATGCATCATTACACTGACACAGTGACAACCTGCACACAGACCAGAGCACTAATTGTTCATTTTTCACAAACTTTGAGAGAAATACTGCAAATGCAGCACAGAAACAAATGGTAGAGTTGTTACTCCAGTTTTAAAACATACCCAGTGGTTTATGAAGCAATGCTGTGTTCACAAAAAATACGCACTTTGGAGAACAAACAACCTAAATGCACAGACAGATCATATAAAATAACCGTTCAAGAAAGCAGTAAAATAATCAAGTAGCAAATATAAATGTACAAACTATCTATCTGTTATGGCATACATTATTAACAGTAAAATCACAACACATGAGATTTGCTAAAGAGTGAACATACACTCTGTGAATTTGAATTAAGCAACTTTGTGAAATCTATGTAATTATTTAGTTTACAGTGAACTGTAAGAATAATCCTTTGTGTGAGTAATGTTTCCATTATAATTCATGCACAAACTTAAAAAAAGAGAGACAATTATCTTAGAGCAGTTATGGAGAAAACAAGCATTTTTAGAAATGCTCAAAGCTCTTTGCTTCAGTAAGTAATCAGGATTTACATGGCATGTGGACATTTGTCTGGGGAGTGATGGAGCTGAGCCGTAGAGGAAGCCCCCCTGCCGAACAGAAAATGAAGTGGCATATAGTGACCTTCTGGTTAATCATGAATCATAAAGCTCACATTTAATAAAAGCAGAGAGAGAAGGAAGAGATTCTGAACCCATCAAGCGGAGCCACTGATCCGTTGCACAGGGGACCTGAACGACAGCTACACAGCCACACAAACCTTCATAACCACACAGTCGGTAACGAGTGCATTCCACAGAAAGACCAAAGGAAAGGCAGAACCACAGCATCACACCGAGCCAAACAACACACACAGACAGACCAGCAGCAAGGACGTTTCCTTTATCTTATTAAATACAGAGTAACACTGAATTACAACATCAGCATCTGCCAGCTCAGTGCCGGTTTTGTCACACAGTTAAACCCTTCTGTATGTTTTGATTTGAGACCACTTCTCATCTCATTTGCAGGAGGCATTGATAAAGAGGGGTTAGGGTTGCCTTTTTGCAACAGAAATCCAGCGATTATTGCGTTGAAATCAAAATCTGATGGTATTTTCAAAGCCACTCTGACACAGAATGTATTTGTGCAGATTATCTAGTAGTATAACAACAGTTCCATTAACCTTGAAAACATTGTGGTAAATAGCATTGAAGACATTTACCATTGCAAACAGGAATTAAGGTGGCAGAGCGGAACAGAAAGAAAGCACTAGATGTAAAAAACACCCCTCTTTTTTGAGAATAAGATTAGAAAGATTTGAGGTGTAAATGGAAAATAATGAAAATTGTTCCCCCAAGCCATGTGACACTCCTCCATATGGCACTAATTCCACCTCATACCGTGTAGCTCCAGCCAGTTACCCATGCTTATCTGTTGCTGACTGACATAACGATCATCCAATCGGGATACAGACCAAAGTTAAAGCCGGCCTGTAGTGGCCAGGTGCGCTGATGTCATCACTCCTGGAACGTAGATCCTGGCAGATCATTGGTCAGCGTGTGCCAACGCTCCACCTTCGTGCCTTTGTTCTTCAAACAGTCTATCCAGTGCTGCAGGGCGTCACCCTGTGAGTGACAGCCGAGGGACACGCCTCCTACGAAACGCAAGCAGAGGAAGAAATGTGTAATTATTGCTGGCTTTCTAGAGGGGCAGTGACATGCATGAGCACACATGTAATCAGCCTTCTATTCAAAGCCCGGGACTGACTGGGTTTAATCAACTGAGAAGAATATGCTGAAGTGAGCTGAAACAGGGTGGGTGTTCGTCCCTAAAAAAAGTGTTAGGAGTCTTCAGTCATTTGCAAAATGATCCCAGTTACCCGGAAGAACAATGCAAAAAGAGTATGCTTGGAAGGTTCCCAGTTCCCAGTTTAGTTTTAGAAAAACAATTTATGCTCGGGCTTCATCTAGAAGTGATACTGTTGGCCACATGTTTGGGTGACTCTCCTTTAAACTGGACTACTTTAAAGTGGACTCTCTTTATACTGGAAGAATGATTATAGACCGTGGAGGGTGAATCGAAGCATTCATTCACCTATGAAGTCATTGGACTTTCCCAGATCGTAGTCCCATACGGTGACCTCTAGGGTCTTGGTCGCCAACTCGTTGAATGTGATCTCGTAGAAAAACTCCTGCAGGGAGGAGACAGAAGATGTAGAGATACAGAGAGGGAAAGGCAAGATCAAATAGATAAATAGCGTAAAAGATAAAATATTAAAAGATAAAAAGACGTGCATCGGCTATGATGAGTGGTAAATGTTGATACATTTTTTAAAGAACGAATAAAATATAAAAAGAATAAATGTCCAACACATGAATTACTGCATATTAAATGAACTTTTACAGATCAAACCCACCCAATAAATGTAATGATGATATAAATAAATAAAATAAATAATGTAATGATAATATTTGGTCACATTTTACTTTTACTTTTTTGGTATGCAAAGCATTTATGTAAACATACACAAACAGACACACACACCACACTACACATACACAAACAGACCACACATACACACACACACCACACTACACATACACAAACAGACCACACATACACACACCACACTACACACACACACACCACACTACACATACACAAACAGACCATACATTCACACACCACACTACACACACACACCACACTACAAATACACAAACAGACCACACATACACACAATACACT
>JAOYMR010000011.1:16167866-16170366 GCA_025802075.1 Tenebrosternarchus preto
ACACACACACACAAACACCACACTACACAAACACACACACACACCACACTACACAAACAGACCACACATACACACACCACACTACACACACACACAAACACCACACTACACAAACACACACACACACCACACTACACAAACAGACCACACATACACACACACGCATGCATGCATCCCCCAAACACACACCACACCACACATACACACACACGCCCTTTCACACATGTGCACATAGACACACACACACACACATATACCTCATTAAACTCAGGGTTCAGTGTTTTTTTAATAACAGCAGTCTTGTGTTTCGACTTCTTCTTCAAGTCTGGTTTGAGGTACCTGTGATTGAGAGCATGTGTGTGTGTGTGTGTGTGTGTGTGTGTGTGTGTGAGAGAGAGAGAGAGAGAGAGAGAGAGAGAGATATCCTCCTTTATTAATGCAGCAGATTGCACATCTACAGCCTCTCTGTTCATTGGCTGCCATCTCTGATCCTGTTTAGCTGTCAAGATCAAGCACGTGCCTGTGCACAGCTCACACTCATCACAGAGAGACACACACACACACACCAAGAGAAGGCAAGCGGCACAGTGTGTGTGTGTGTATGTAAGTGAGTGTGTGTGTGTGTGAGTGAGTGTGTGTGTGAGAGTGTGTGTGTGTGTGAGTGTGTGTGTGTGTGTGTGTGAGTGTGTGTGTGTGAGTGTGTGTGTGTGTGTGTGTGTGCACAGCCAAAGCTCTGCTGAAAAACACAGTATACAACAGTCCAACAAAATGTCAAATGGTTGAAAATGGCAATACCTTCCAGTAACAGCAGCATTTGCTCTTATGTAAAATTATATATATATTATGTTTAGTTATAATTAAACTATTAGACTAATAGTTTAGATTTTACTATATTGAAAACAAACTGTATTTAGTTTTTAAAACGAACAGTTTGTATTTACTGTATTAAAAATGCAGGCTCAAAGTAGGAATTCAGCACAACAAAACCACCTTTCATTACTGAGGTTCAAATCTTGAAGTACACATTTTGGCAGAGATGTTCTGACATTCTACAGGACGTTTTCCAGCTGCTGGAAAAACACCCCAAAGATGTTCAACTTGCTTCAGGAGGCATTCTTGGCTCAGTTATAGTTTTTTTCTCCTTTAGACACTATTTTGGCAGCATGCTTTGCATCATCACTCTGAAATATTCCTTTTCTGCCAAGTGTCTGACGTCTGGGAGTCGTCTGCCAGTGTTTTGGTATAACCACAGGCATTCATGACGCCATCTATAAATGTCACCTCCCCAACATCTTTTGCATGCAGTCCTGTATCTCCACTCTCCCCTCCGCACCTCTCTGTCATGGCCGTGCGCTCGCTGTGGTAGTCCTGGCCATGTTTACTCCATCTGAGCCCAACAAATAACGTGCTCCCAACATTCATAAGCTTTTCCTGTTCCTTAGAAAAGTTTAGTCAGTGGCAGCTTTATGCCAAAATGCAAGTGAGTTTTTTTTTTTTCTTGGACGTCGTCCACAGAGGTTATGCGATGTCCTTTGCATTGTCTGAAATACAACAGAAACTCAGATTTCACCGATAGCCCCTGTGCCAAGTCTCGACTGCATGCTTTCCAGAGCTCAACCAGGCGCATAGCACAAGCTCTGTGCTATTTTAGGAGGACGGCCATTATGGATCTCGGTAGTGACACTGTGGCGGTTCTGCCCCTCCTGGTCTCCACTGATTCCATCTCTTCCATCTTTGTGAAGTCTCGCAGTTAGTTTTTTTTCATGTACAGACGCAAACATGCAGACACACAGCCCTCAGGACCCAAGGTGAGAATGTCCTGGTCTTCACAGGACATTTTATAACCTGCTTGTGCATTTAGCCAATCTGGAGATTGCTAGTGTTCTAACCTGTGTGTCACTGATCACACTTTTGTTACACTGAAATTCTACTTTCAGGCCTGTATTTTCAATTTAGTCTTTCTGAAGAAATTGATTATTCCAAAGAGAAAATACTGTGCTTATCGATTTCGAAATGATAGTTATTGAAAGGTGATGCAGTTTTAAATCTTTTGATATATAAGTGATATTGCTTAGGAGTGTTCTCACTTCTGTTGTGTTATTGTATGTACTTGGAGGAAGGAGAAGTGTGGTGAGAGAGGGTTGGGATAAGAATGGGGGCAGTTTTAGAACATTGGGTGGGGTAAGAATGAGGGGAACGTATGGATCAAGGAAAAGGAATTGAATTAAAGCAAGTCTGTTCATGTGACAAATCTGCTATCTGCCTCTGGGGAAATAAAAGGGGTTGGGCTACTTAATGATAGCAAAAATATGTGTTTGCATGTTCTCTCTGTGTGTGTGTAAGTGAGTGTGTGTGTGTGAGTGAGTGTGTGTGTGTGTGTGAGTGTGTGTGTGTGTGTGTGTGTGTGTGTGTGTGTGTGTGTGCAAAACAAAAGGAATCTAAAAAGGAAAGAATGATAAAAGAGAACAGCAGAAGTAAAAGATATGCTGCAGCCACCTTA
>JAOYMR010000011.1:16172866-16178965 GCA_025802075.1 Tenebrosternarchus preto
TTATTTACTGTTTCTGTTTCCTTTATGTTTGAACAGGAGCATCTGTAACCCACATGCAGCAGCAGGAACCAAAGCAGGATACAGAACACACTGGTTTCCTCATAGCTGCTGGATCTTAGCATTCCCCCAGTGTTCTGCAGTGGGTATTTTAGCAGTTCAGCCCCTCATAATTGGGGTTTACGGATCCTAATCGATCCCTGTCTGAGATGTTTGCTTTTCCCCGTCTCCATCCTCTCTGCCTGAACCTTCACCACAAACGAAAATGCCATTGAATTATTCATATGCTGGGTTGGCCTCCTCTGGTCATCGTGAGTCACTGTCTTCCAAGGCTAGACATTCACTCACTCACACACTTACACGCACACATCACACACAGAGCCACTCTCTCTCTCTCACACACACACACACACTCACAGGGGGTGGGTGTTCCAGACAGACATTGAAGTGCTTGGGTTGGTCAGGTTTCACTCTACGAAGGGCCACCCGTAGCTCCCCGATGAACTCGTTATGCGTTAGCTTGTCTTCATCACACACTGTCACCCTGAGAGAGCAACAGCAGAGACATGTGGAGGGCAAGAGAGAGAAGGAGCGAGAGGGAGGGAAGACAGAGAAAGAGGGAAAGAGAATGAGAGAGGAAGAAAGACGGAGAGAGAGAAGGAGAAAGTTAGGCTTGTTTTTTCCTCTTCCTAAGACACATGGACACGTGAGAGTCTTGTTTTCTGCCAGTATGCCACACTGAACCTGAGCCCTCCTACCAAACCCTCTCAACCTCCGATCATTCACTCCTATAACAGTTATCACAGCTACAGCAGATCAGCTCTGCTGGTCAGTATGGAGTTTAGACCTTTGACTTGGATGTGGCAGCGGAGTCTGCGTTATTAAGTCAGCACATGTAAACCCACATGGAGTGGGCTGTGTTAGAATATGGATCGATGTAGGCCAAAATATGGACCAGGCCAGATGAACATAGCCAGTCTTTCCAGGGTCCTAGTGCCTACATGTCATGACACAAATAGCTTTGCTTCACAGATGAGCCATTAAGCCTCAGAAGAATGATGAGACTGAATGTGAGGCTGAGAGTTGTCATTGTGAGTCAGCCTCTTCTGGGTCCAGGTCTGTATTTTACTTCAGGGTCTTTGTTTCACCTCCAGTCCCCTCACAAATGTCACTGGAGTTCGGGAACTCTGGTCATGAGAGCATGCCAGACAAGCGTTGCCCTGGGAAACGGAGCAAGCCGATTGATGTTTAAGAACCAGCTGGTAATTACTGAAAGCTACCCTGTCATCCAAAAGAAATGTGAGAATCCGGCCACACACACTCGTACTTAAGAGTAGAACCAGTAAGACACAGAGAGAGGGAGAGAGAGATGGGTGCAACCCATCACTTTGTTGAATGAAAAGGTTCTAAAAAACAAACTTTACAGAAGAAACTTCCGGTTCAGAAGGAACTTCTAGTTTGACCTGGAAAGATAAGAAGGTGAGGTATTGCTAATGAATAAAACATCTGATGTGTGAGGAGTACCTTAACACTTCAAAGCTGTGCCAGCCTCCCGTTTCCATCACTAACATGTTCGCTGAGTCTAGTTTCTAGCTGTGGCACAGTGCCAGATGCAGGTGTCCGAACTGCAGTGAGACCACATCTAATAAAGGTTCCTCCTGAGCTAGATCCACAGCATTTAGCATCACTGTTCTCTGATAGCAACTCCACTGGTAGTTAGCATCACTGTTCTCTGATAGTAACTCCACTGGTCGTTAGTGTCACTGTTCTGCAAGCTTCACTATTCTCTGTTGATAAGGTGTGGCTAGTTTTTCTATCACAGAGTTGTGGGGTCACCATGGGAAATGTAGTCCACCAGTGCAGCACAGCAAAACTATATCACTGATTAAACAGATTCATAAAGGGTACATGTAAAAGACACCGCTTATGCAGTTGTGTGAAACACAGTTGTGTGAAATACAGTTGTGTGAAATACAGTTGTGTGAAACACAGTTATGTGAAATACAGTTGTGTGAAATACAGTTGTGTGAAATACAGTTGTGTGAAACACAGTTGTGTGAAATACAGTTGTGTGAAACACAGTTGCTTATGGCTTAACTTCTGCAAAAATTCCACTAAATGTGTGTGGCTGTTTCTGCAGATGTTAATATGAGTTGTAATTAGCCTTGAGCATTCTAACTTAGCCCTGCAAGCCTTGTGTTTCTCTCTCTCTCTTACTCACAAACACACACACACACCACTCACACCCTCTCCAAGGGTCAGTGAAATTAAATGGCCTGAAGAAGTAATTGTGACCTCAATCTGTCACTACAGCTGGAAGTGACAGAGAGAGAGAGGGAGTGAGAGAGAGGCAAAGAGTGGAGGAGAGAGTGAGAGAGGAGAAGAGGAGAGAGAGAGGAGAAGAGTGCAGGAGAGACAAAGGACGAGAATATGCTGAGAGGAATCCCTCGGACAGTGGTGTATCTGTACAAACTGGAGAAGAAGGCCAAATAATCTCACTGTTCTGTCATATGAAATCAATCAGTTTATCAAATTTCATTACAATACACAGTTCCTTCAGGGACACTAGTATTTTAGCACGGTACACACAGTCTGGATTCCTAGGAAGACCTTAGCAGTGCATCACTGTGTACTGACGATGTCTCCACAACATTCAAAACACTCGATAGCATCTGTGGGTCTGCAGAGGTGATGTTGTCATGGACCAGTCAGGTGAGCAGGATGGGTCATTAAATGTGCAGCCAAAGGAAAAGGAGCCTGGGAAGAATGCAGTTATTCAACCTTTCTCACAAATGACAGCTGCCTTATCTGTTGAGATAAACATGCACAGGTTGGTAGGAGGGATGTGGGCATCAGGCAATTTCAGACTTTCTACTGATTGGCATCTGGACTGGTTTGTGAGTGAGGCTCAGCAGCTGACCCAATCAGGAGATGGCAGTAGAGAATGAGGGACCAGTATACAACCGATGTCACCTCTCAGCCACCCCCGACCAACTGCTCCGCCCCCAGCCCCACCCACCTCTACCGCCCACCTGGGGACATTCTTCATTAATAAATGACAGACTCATAAATGGACTTGCAAAGTTCATGAGGTGCAGGTGTTTGTTGGAGCATCAGCTGATAACCGCACTGACTGGCAGGCTCGTTAGCGAATTAACAGCAGAATAAAGCGGCCATTCCATTGGCCACACCCCCTTGGTGGAAGATGACCCAAGATTAGGACGCCACGCTGGATTTCTGTCGTTGTGACAGAAGGTCACATATTCTGTGATGGTCCAGTAGCCATGCGGTGCCAGTGGTCCAGCATGTCCAGATGTGCTGAGTCTCACGCGGCTGGACCCACAGAACAGACATCGGCTTGGCTGGTCTTCAGTCAGAGTGATGACTTTCAGGGTAGTGGACTGAAGGTCGGAGATAGGAGAGGGATATTAACCCCGTTAGTCAGGCTTAGGTCAGCCAGCTGCACGCTGAGCTTCTCTGAGAAGCTCAGAGATGCTAATTCACATGTTTTCTGTAACCCTGGGGGTCCACAGCAACTAGGCAGAGGACATCTATTGAGTTCCTGTAAGGATCCTTTGGTGAATCAGGACTTTTTTGAGAAGTTAGGGTTAGGTTTACACTAGGTTTTACACTCTGCACTATTGTTTTTCAGTGTGTTTTAAAGACGCCACCATTCATCTCCAGAACACATTTGTAAGCATCCATGCAAACCAGCCTTTAATTCCTTTTTCTTCAGCAAACCAAGTTTGCCAATTTCTCGACTGTGTGCAAACAGCTGAGATATCAGCAAGCCAACACCTTAATATATCACTGCAGTGTCTCCGAGCTGCCAGATGGGTGGAATGAGAAGAGGAAACTGAGCCTAGATGAACCCCAGAGGAGTTGTGAGTGGTCCCAGACCTCTTGTTATGTCACAGAAGGACAAAGGAGTCTGACCAATACAGGACAGACAGACAGGCAGACAGACAGACAGACAGACGGACATACAGGCAGACAAACAGATGCTCATGGCTCCAAACTCTGAATCAGAGGGCAGTTCAGGTTCATGTGCCAAGGTGGCACGTCAGATGGCTGGGGGAACCACGTGATGCTTCCACACTGCTCAAAGCTGCTGGCACTGCCAGCTGGTCCACCAGCAGTAAGTCACTCAGAAGCAGCACCAGCAGCCGTGTTGGAGAGAGCGGTGGCTCTTATGAAGGCTTCCTATTCATTTCTTTTTCTCTGTCACACACAGAAGCAGTGATTTTAGTTCAGGGGGAATGTTAACCCTGAAGAGTGATAGTCCAAGGGGAGTGCTAACCTCACTGTATCCTGTGGGGAGTCCACAGTCCTTAAGTCAGAGACTTCATGATAAGATGTGAGTTAAAGGGAGGCTTGTTATTTCAGAGCTTAAATTCACAGCCCTTGTACATGTGAAAAAAGACTTTGCACTCACAGAGCCATCTTGGTAATCTTTAAATGGTCCAACTATTAAAGAGGGAAATGTTCAAAGAAAAAAAAATGTAAAACAAGGCAGAGAGAGGGAGAGAGGAGAGGACAAGAGAAAAGAGAAAGAGAGAGAGTATTGCGTAGGATACCTGAGTGTTTTTCTGCTCATGTCTTCCTCTGTGATGCCACAGTAGGTTAGAGTCTCATTCCACACAGGATTCAATGTGTTCTTCACAATTTTGGTCTTCAGCTTGTTTGCCTGTATGGGCAAACATCGGTAACGCCATCGTCACAGACTCTGCAAGGACGCAGTGTTAGGAACAATCACAGCAAAACAGCAAAGTAAATGCCCTGATGCTTGTCAATTTGCAACAGTTATAGGCTAAAGTACATATCTCACAAAAACTTTATTTCATCTCTCCTGCCAATCAAGGAAGGGAAAGACTGTTACATGCTTCCTCCAGGACACATGCAGCCAATCACAGCATCTCATCAAAGTGCAATTCATGTACCATCAGAAAGTGAAGTAACACACTCGGAGGATAACATTATCAACCTGTTTCTGATGCATGTGCTCACAGACATCTGTGATTGGTTGCCGTCACTATGACTGACAGGGGAAATTGAGTATGCCACGCCTCCTTTCCTGAGAGCACAGCCAGTCTGCTCTCTCAGACTCCCAGCCACAGATTGCTGAAGCATAATCAGAGATCAGACTCCCAATCGCTGATGATGGGGTTAATCGTTTTCTGTTACACCACTCTGGAAAGCCTACAAAACCTTCTGCTAATGGTGCTGTTCCACACAGTTATAGATGGTCATGAAGAAGAGAAGAATATTTAGAAGAAAATGAAAATATTGGTACAACTTTGCCAAGGCTGGAGAAAACCTCAACAGGTGGTCCATTCTGCAATTTATTTGTCATATAAACCAAACCAGAATCTGAACCACTGACCTCTTCTTAACCCACTGGTTGTTACTGACTCTAACAAGACTGACAGGCAAGCTGAAAACAATTACTCTGACACAGCAAACACCTACAATGTCCCCAACTGGACCAAATTGGTCAGTGTGAACGTGGGTTGCAGGTGTATTTTTATGTGATACTAATGAGACAAGCTCCAAGAGGCGTGTCAGTCAAGATTTTTGATGGGTTCTTCTGCTTTCCACATGTGGCCCAGAGGGTGTAGACAGTGTTTTTCCACACCAATTGCTCTCGTTTGAAATACCCTGTATGTGTGGAGGGTTGGTGTGCGGTACGAGGTGTGGAAGATTTCACATCAATGCCATCAAGGCTCGTTTAGTAGTTGGTGCAATAAGACCATTATTCTACATAATAATAATAATATAATAATAGAATTTAATTTATAAGCGCCTTTCATGACACACAAGGACACTACAAGGAAGATAAAGACATTAAAGAAAAAGCAAGTGATAGAAGAAACATATACATACACACACACACACACACAAACACACAAACACATACACAAATAAATGAACCTACATATTTGAGAAGGCAGTGCTAAAAAGATAAGTTTTTAAAAGCTTCTTATAAGTAGTTAAAGATGAACATGTGCGGAGGTACAGCGGGACAGAGTTCCATAACTTTGGACCGACAACACTAAATGCTCTTTCACCATACGAATGCAGTTTTGCAGAACGTACAGACAG
>JAOYMR010000011.1:16181036-16191991 GCA_025802075.1 Tenebrosternarchus preto
GTTTTATCTTCCTTGTAAAGTGTCCTTGTGTGTCCTGAAAGGCGCTTAGAAATTAAATTCTATTATTATTATATTATATTATATAGTGATCCCGTCCCACAAGTCAATCACACTGAAGAGAAGTCAATCACACTTAGCTGAAGTGTTGCCATGTTTGGCAGCTCAGGCATACAGGTTGTTTCAGGACATCTGGACCATTCGAAACCCACCCGACCTTGACTTTCCATTCAACACCCTGTACATGTTGTGCTTCTGAAAAACCTGCCTGACACAGGTGTGTGTGTAAACCTCACTAACATGACATGAGCTCCTGCAGTCTTAGGACATGTCCCAGACGTAGATGCTCATAAGTCTTTAAGAGGATCAAATATGAATATCTGTTTTCAGCAATCAATAAATTTGGCCTTGGCCTGATTTTATAGGTGCAATTTAAGATTTTATGTACTGCTCCATCTGAAAAAAAAATGAATATTTGATCTATTCTGAATCTTTGGAGGGTCCAGGTTGCTCTGTGGCTCTGTTGGAGGGATGGGTCCAGGTTGCTCTGTGGCTCTGTTGCTCTGTTGCTCGTTGATGTTGCCATTGTTACCCTGGCAACAAGGAATAATATCAGCTTGACAATAATAAAGAGAGGTAGGATAACACACAAGCTTTCATTATTATACACTGATGACCTTCTTAAGCTATCAGACTCAAACGAGGCCACACCTACTGCAATGAAAATTTGGGTGTCTAGATACAAAAATGTGGGTGTCTGGATACAAAATAAATTCAAAGAGCCTTCTCTTTCCTATTAATGAGAATGTGTCATTGTTAACCTTCCTATTTTTTGCAAAAAACAAAAAAGGATAAATTGTCCTATTTATGGGTGTCTGTGACTTTTACATATAAAGACCAGTTTGACAGCAATGAAAATTCTTTCAAACCCTCTTGAATAAAAGCCAAGAAACATGGAGCAGTCCTGCCTTCATTAATTGCTCAGAAATTGACTCTGCAAGACAACAATTATGCCAAGATCCTTATTTCTATTTCCATGTTCCAATTTTCGCTCCTAAATCTTTGTTTATAGAATGAAATGAACACATATCTACATTCATTGACAAAAACAGATGATAGATCCATCAGATGAGATTCATTAGATGAGGACATATGCCAAAGCCAGAGACATGCACACACACCACAAGTAACGGGACATTAAAGTAGTTAAAACTACTTTCACTAGTCATTGGTTTTGGTACGCAAAAGATATTAAAGTAAACCCCGCTAAGCTAAAGATATTAAAGTTACCTCAGATAAGCTAAAGATATTAAAGTTACCTTAGTTAAGATAAAGATATTAAAATTACCTCAGATAAGCTAAAGATATTAAAGTTACCTCAGATAAGCTAAAGATATTAAAGTTACCTCAGATAAGCTAAATATATTAAAGTTACCTCAGTTAAGCTAAAGATATTAAAGTTACCTCAGATAAGCTAAAGATATTAAAGTTACCTCAGTTAAGCTAAAGATATTAAAGTTACCTCAGATAAGCTAAAGATATTAAAGTTACCTCAGCTACGCTAAAGATATTACAGTTACCTCAGTTAGCTAAAGATATTAGTTACCTCAGCTAAGCTAAAGATATTAAAGTTACCTCAGATAAGCTAAAGATATTAAAGTTACCTCAGCTACGCTAAAGATATTAGTTACCTCAGTTAGCTAAAGATATTAGTTACCTCAGCTAAGCTAAAGATATTAAAGTTACCTCAGCTAAGCTAAAGATATTAAAGTTACCTCAGTTAGCTAAAGATATTAGTTACCTCAGCTAAGCTAAAGATATTAAAGTTACC
The DNA here is from genome assembly GCA_025802075.1 of Tenebrosternarchus preto. Classification (NCBI taxonomy): domain Eukaryota; kingdom Metazoa; phylum Chordata; class Actinopteri; order Gymnotiformes; family Apteronotidae; genus Tenebrosternarchus; species Tenebrosternarchus preto. Next base: position 16,182,865 of record JAOYMR010000011.1, read on the forward strand.
TCAGCTAAGCTAAAGATATTAGCTACCTCAGATAAACTAAAGATATTAAAGTTACCTCAGCTAGCTACAGAACTGCGCCAAAAAATGGCCTAAATATGAAATGGACCTAAAATACATAATAGCTCACTCACCTTAATGTGCCATGTGAGTGCTGCTAGCAGAATACATGCCCAGAAAGAACGTAAATCTACGGACAGATTGTGTGAACTAGGGCTGGGGGATATATCGCAAATATCGATATATTCGATAGTATTTTTTACACGATTTTGAAAGTGAATATATTCGCTATATCGAGTATGACGAGTACACGCAGGTTTCTACCTGAGCACATTTAAAACAGTGCACAAATCCTGTTACTATCTTTTTCTCGCGCGCGCGTCACCAAGCTCGCGCATACAAACAAACACACGCTACGTTGCCCTGCCGTTTATGCTGCTGTAGCAGTTACACGTTTATCATTTTAACTCATTTCTACCTCTTTGATAAGTGAGTAGATCAACAATGGACAAAAATGAAACCAGTGGCGAAGCTTTAATTCCAAAAAAGAGCGCGCACGGGTCGGTTGTATGGCAGGGATGATGCTGAACAGAGTAAAGTTTTGTGCAAATTGTGCGGTAAAAACGTTGCAACTAAAAGTAGCAGCACAACAAATTTATTTCATCATCTCAAAGCAGTTTGCTGAGTCAGTGAAATACCGCGAAGAGGAGCAAATTAAGACGAGGAAAACCCACTCTGTAGGAGAAAAGCTAATAACACTATAGCAGCTTCTTTTTCAAAAGCTATACCATATGAGAAGACAAGCAAACGGTGGCAAGAAATAACATCTGCTGTGGCAATCTATTTGGCTCGAGACATGGTGCCATTAAGCACAACGGAGAAAGAAGGATTCAGGAGGTTACTTAAAAAGATTGACCCCAAGTACGAACGTCCTGGTCGTAAATACTTTACGAAGCAGGCACTGCTTATTATTGTTATTCATTATTTATTTTCTGTTATTTATGTGTTTTTTACTTGGATATGTCCTACATATGTTTTTTATGTTTGGAGCTTGCTTTACAAGATGTACGTAGTTACAACATGTCTGCAGAGTGTGCATCACATATTTTAGATATAATTACAATTAGATAAAACAGCATGTTCTTTATGGTGGTACAAATAAACACTAATCCTTCAACATTATATTTTGTTATGGTTTTCATATCGTATCGTATATCGTTATTTCTTGTAGGCATATCTTGTATAACGCTATTTCTTGTAGGCATATATATAGACTATGAACCCATTACCTAAGGTTTTGAACCTCATTTTTGTGATAATCTCCACATGGATCATCTGAAACAGCCTCAATTTGGCCAAGGAATCTTGGACTTGCACATCACATTATATAAGCAATGGAGATTACTGAATACTGGATAAGTGTCTGCATGTAAATAAACCTAGACAGTCTGAGAGAATTATTTTGGAAACGACTAGTTTAAACCTGGTTGCCAACACCTTGTTCAAAGTTTTATAACCGCAGCAAACCAGTATGACTCAGAACTGTCACTAATTGCAACCAGTCTTTAATGACTCGGGAGGGTGATTCAGTTCGGTACTCCCACCCCCGACACCTCCCCCGGGTGTCCTAAGTTTCGCTTTCCCTTTGCCATCATGCTTTAAACGATGGCATATTTGCGTCAACAACATTTAACACATTCCCCAATTATTTACAAATGATACAAATTTACAAATTCTAGAAGTCAAAATGAAATTACAACCTTCAAGTTTGTTTTATTACGTACATACAGGATTAACACAAAGAAATCGCTTAGCATTGTTTGCACACCACTAGATGTCACTGAGCTCTCAAAAGTACCTCGAAGCTTCGGATCTTTTCCGGTAAAATCATGAAGACACTAAAAGGTTTCACGAGGCTTCATCAAAATACCGCGATACATTAAACGTTAATTTTTTTTTAATTGGCGAAACGTGACAAATTGTTGAAACCGGAAAAGATTTTCAACATGGCATGGTAAGCAAACGATCTGTTGCGCTGTTGTATATGTATTCAACGCCAACCGCGCAGAATTTCCATGTTCCTCGCTATGTCATATTTACTATTTAAAAAATCGATTCGTTATTTTTTTAATTTTATGTTGACTTAATTTGACTATCGGTGTGCCATGTGCCCACTTTATATAAAAACGACCTCACTGTCCACTTAAACATTACGCAGGTATTTACACCTACTTAAAGGTGTACGATTACATGCTAAATCTGTCTGTCATTTACGTTTACAGACGCCCTCGTCTATAGCGACTTACAGAAGAGCTTTATAGTCTCTATCAAAACATATCCTCACGCTGGCATAGGTTAGTGTCAGTGTCACTGTCAAGCTATAGCCCCGAGAGGGTTTTTAAAAAAGGAATTCAAACGCTCAGTAATGGGAGTCTTCAGTCTTCAGCCCCATTATTACCAGAGGACCACTAATTCCTGGACAGATGAGCTTCAGCACCCCCGTGGTGTTGACATGGTGTTTATGTACGAGTGCGTCAGTCGTAGACGTTTGCCTGCAGCTTTTCGTGTCTCTCTGCTGCGTGGGGAGTCGTCAGGCATCCAACCGACCACTGAGGGCCCAACACAGCAAACAGAATTGTGCATGTCAACAAAAAGGGCTACAAATGCACTACAACACATTTCAAACAGGGAAAGTCAGTGGATTTGATCATTTTGGGGGTGAAGGCATGGAATGTGAGGGAGTTGTGTTTGTAGTGTCTTTACATTTTAGTTTCAATTTATATTAAATGTTATATCTTAACAACATGAGTAGTTGATATGGTTACTTGATTTTTTTTTATACCAGTTTTCCCCAAACATTATAGGTTATGGAAATTCAGCAATTAGGTCAGTGAAAAGTCAAGGAATTTGACATGTTTCTAATAAATAACAATAGAATAAAACTCTTTAGACCAAAGGTATATGAGAGTGTATATGAGTTTAAGTGGATCACAGTAGATGATGATTATGCAGGCAGACGTACAGAGTTCAATTTTAAAAGCAGTGCTAAGGAGTTAATAGACTGGAGGTTGGGTTCTGGAGCAGGGCAGAACCAGTGCCAACAAAATGTCTCAGTCAGGTGGAGACGGGTGTGGACATGCTTCCTCTAGCACTGAGCCACTCCAGGACAGCGAGTGAGTAGTGGCACAAGTAGAACCTCCAGTACGGCTGGCAGGAAACTGGAAAAACGAGTCCAGACTATCCACAGTAGCCCTGGAACATAATCTGGGAAGGAAATTAACATGGAACGGTGATGCAGTCACACTGCACAAGAGGCTGTAAAGCTGTTAAAATAACTAGGTGATGATGTTCCAAAAATGGAAGCTTAGCTGATCTTAGCTGATTTAGTGTAATGAAAATAAGCCTCTTTTGGAGCAGTAAGTCAGCCTATTAACAACAAGGATGTTTGAGTGGGTTCACCAGTCAGGGTTTGAGAGAGGTCAGACTGTCTACTGGGGGTCCAAGGCTAGTGTAAACACTATGGCTAAAGTGTGAAGGGGTTGCTGGAGCAAAAGGAAATGACTCAAGACTTTCTTGGTTCAGTCCTGCTTCTCTCAAGCACTACCAGGCTGGAATGCTGCTCAGCGGTGTTGGAGATGCCCTTGGATTCCAGTGGGAATTTGTCTTTTCCGGGCGAACCATCCACCAGGTAGGCCCTGGGAACAGGGATTACTCCTAATGAACAGCAGCAGATTGAAAGTAGTAAACAGATCAAAGCAGTGTCCTAATTCTAATGATTTTGCTTCTTTTGTTTGCTCATTACATACACTAGAAATAATTATTCCATGATGATTGGTAATGGTAAATAATCAGTGGATGTCAGGTGTAATGTTTACCTGATGGAGCTGTTGGCTAAAGATGGAAAAGAAATGCTCCATTTATCAGGGGTCACATAAGGTCCAGATCCCTGCTGACCAGTGTGATCACTTTAATTTTAAAAAAATTGCCCAACATGTTAAAGCACACAAATACAGACACATGAATAACTGCATTTCAAGTAATCATATTACAGGAGGAATGCTGAAGCTGTGGTAAAGTGTTATGACACTTTTAACCAGAATAAACCAGCAGTATCTTAAGATTTTCCACAAGCAGCAGTGGACTTTAATAAGCCAGCATTATGTTAACAGTTTATGAAGATGTGGACTCTAATCCAGCTTCCATCTTTAGCTTCTGGTCTCAGTGCTGTGTGCAGTCGGCCACACGGATGCAGTCTCCTTACGTGATAATTCCTTGTTTCTGTTCAGCACACTGGTGATTCTCAAAAACAACTTTTATTTTCTGACAATAAAATTCAGTTATTAAGTAGTTACAAAGCACTTTAGATACTGTCTGTTGAACAGGGAGGAAATGAAATCAGTCTGTGGACTTGGTAAATATACCAAGTTCCTGTGGGGGAGACACTGGTCATAATGCATGCTGGAAAAATCAAACTCTTCTCACTGTCCGGTAAATTACATGTCCCTGCTCACTCAGCAGTCAATTACTCATTGCTCTGTTTGTCTGTATGTATATTCTGTTCATGTATATTCAGTTTCATTAAAGCTGTTTTAGTCCTGAGACATAAATAAAAAATGTGTTCATATCCCCTCTTAAGTTTCATTAGGTTCTTGTTTCCGTTTGATAGGAAGTACAGAAGCTGGGAGGTCTGAAGAAAATCAACGTTCAGCTGCCTGATTGGCCAGTCAGTGATGACACAGTCCTTCACCTGGCCACTGCTGAAGCTTTAGCAACAGGTCTCTCCACCGAAGCACCTAGAGACGTTCCTTCAGCCAACCAAATGGCAGAAGCACACGAATAACTACTCGTTGTTTTACAGGAAAGGAAGGGGAGGGGCTCCTGCAGGAAGTGGCTTTCCATTATGTAGAGGGGATGAAGGACATGGAGGGGAGGAAACCAGGAATAACTACTATCTCTGGTATAAATGCCACATCATTTCCATGGAGTTTTATAATGTTGTTGCACATGAGCTTGAAATTGCTCATATGCTAAAGTTTGTCTGTGTGTCGGCAGCTGTGAGTCAGTTACGGCCAGGCAGCAAAGAGGGATACAGGATACGTTATGATGTGAAGAGTGGAGGTTGTGGAGCTGCCATGAGATCCATGTGTATTGGCTTGAGGTGAGGGCATGTATCAACATTGTAGCATAAACAAGGACACTTTTCTGTGAAGGATTTACCCTGTTTATCTTGTGCCAGGTATCCTCGTCCAGAGCAGCTGTCCTCATTGGTCGCTGTTGCTGTGGAGACCGGGAGGATGACGCACTCTCATCCAACCGGATTCCTCGGTGCTGTGGCTTCAGCGCTGTTCGCAGCCTATGCCATCCAGCGCCGTCCAATCACAACTTGGGGACTGGGCTTATTGGAGGAAGCCTGTCCAATAGCAAAGGAGTTTGTTAAGTCTGCGGGATATGCTGTCAGTGAGACGGAGAGAGACTGGGGATACTTCACTGAAAAATGGGAATGGTGAGTGACGTGCACAGTCCAATCACCGAAGACAGTAGAACCCCAATGGCAGTGTGATGTATATTATGTGGTATGCAGTGCTTACCAGGTTAGAAGGGCTGAAAAGAGTCACCAAGGGAGGTGCTTTTAGGAGGATGGAAGGTAGCACAGCCATCTTAGAAGACAGGGTGAATTTTTGTTTGTTTGATTTGAATTAAGAGTCGCTGTAGTGGTTCAATCCAATCCCGGAAGGGGATTGTGTGGCAAGTAGTACATATCACCCAGGGAAACCGCAGCAAGTGAGTACTATGAAGTAATAACAACATGGTGGGAGTGAGTACTCTGAAGTAGAGTCTTGTTTACTTGTGCCACTTGGTGTTTGTTAGAGTTGCTCTTGTTCTTGGTGACCAAATTTGTATATAAACTTTGGTTTCACTTAAATTTATCTTCACTGGGAAACTGAGAGTATAAACTAATAACATCATCAATTATTGCACTGAGAGAGTCTCCATGTCAAAAACCTCTACACCCACACTAACAAAACAAAGGTTTTTTTTACTTTTCCTTTTTTCAGGTATCTCGCATTGAGAGGCTTGTCATCGGGGGCAGGACCTGTGGTCTGGCCTGATCAGTATGGGCCAACTGAACGTGATGCTGCATATACCAGCTTCAGTTGGTCCGGATGGGGGGGTAGTAGTGGTCATGATGCACCAATGATAGCTCTGGATGCCCTTTTGGGGGCAGGCTCAGACTGGGAGGAGCTAATGAATCGAGCTGGATTCCATGGAGGTCCGTAACCATTTTTTATTCAACCACAAGTCTGTGTTCTTTTGAGTACAGGTGTAGGGTGGGTGTTCCTAATGGTGTCTAGCGTCTGTGTCTTTCTCTCCGTCTGTAGGAGACAGCGACAGCACTGCTGTGATCGCCTGCTGCTGCTGGGGTCTGCTGTACGGAACAGAAGGAGTTCCGGAATGTAACTATAGCAACCTGGAGTACAGGGCCCGGCTGGAGAAGAGTGCAGAGAAACTATATGAGCTGTCGCACTGAGACGGGAGCAGAGGCAGCTCCTAACGTCACGGCCACGCTTGACTCATCGTGACGCTCGAATCTCGTACTGGGGGACAGCTAGCAGGAAGATTCCCTGTGACTTACAATGGAAATGCGTCCATCGTCTCCATGTTGTGTGTTTTCTCATTTAATAGTACCAGTTGTTGCTCGCTGTTGGTGTGTGAGCCTTTTTAAAGGCTTTACCTTTGCAATAAAGACCATTATTCTCAAGCAGAAATGCCTTCACGCTCTCTTTCCTCACCAGTACCGTCAAAAGGATGTAGCAAATGAGCTTGAAGCAATTGAGTGATGCATCAACAAACTCTAACGAAGTGAGGACACCACACCAGGACGAGTGGATCTTGACCCCCAGGCAGGCCAGCAGGCTGTAGAGAGGCCACAGCGTGAGGAGCTCGTGGTACTGTCCCTGGGGACAGTTGATCCTTCACCAAATATTTCTCAACACTAGATTTTCCGGTTTAATATTTTCATCATTTTTAATCTCCATAGATTTCACTTTATTTTTGCCAGTTAGGGCCAGCAAAAACCTAGTTGGTTGCATTTAAATTACGATATACTTTTAACCTAGCCGTTTGCATTATTGTAAATTACTGTATGATTTTAAACCCAGTCGTTTACATTCTTTGAAATTACTGTAAATTTAATCTGCCTGCGACGGCGTTTATGCCGGTATACGACAAGAGTACCTCTGCGCGCGGCTTCCCCCGCTGTTGTACGAGTGCTAAAACGGAACCGTCGTGCATTTGTAGCGCGATCACTGGCGGTGAAACGAGCTTTTGAAAACGTAGCAAACTAAAACTTGTTCTTGTATCTCCTAATCTACCCGAGCAAGATATTTGATTTCTCGTTAGCTGTCAGACTTATTTTAATAGCTTATCGAAAAGAGAGAAAAGTAGGGGGAAACTAGTTGCAGAAAGTTTGGATCCGCGGAAGTTGCATGCGTTCTTGTCCCGACTGGAAAGCAATTAAACTCGGCGAGAGACCTCAGCATGGACCGGTGAGTAATCCGCGACGTCAGACTCCTCGCTATACGACGACACGGACTCAACAGCCCGGTACACTGAGGGTGTGTTTGTACTTATTCGCTATTGAGAACAAGAAAAAACATAGCAAAACCCTTTTTATTTTTTCCTGTAGTCTATTTAATATAATAAGGCCTCGCTTCAAGCCCAGGTTGTTCGGTCGCTGTGAGAACGGCATACAAATTGAAACTGTAGTTAGAGGATACTGTGGTTGGGACGCTGTATAAAGAGATACAATAGGAAATGAGTATAAATCTCAGGTATTTGTTATGAGAAGATACAATCTTTAGAACAACCTTATAGGCATACCTTATTTGTATATCGTAATTGCATTGGCTCGCGTTCTCTAGAGTAGGCCTGGGCTTTAAACGTCTAGCAACCCGTGACCAATAATGCACATGCTTTCTTGGTTTAGACCTGCCACCATTGATCGTTACCGGGCTGGTATGATACTGAGCAGCGCCGGGGACGCTCTTGGCTACCGGAACCAGCTGTGGGAATACAACGAATCCGGACCGGCCATCCACCAGGTGGGTCGGAGACAGAAGATATTACGCACGTTAATGCTGACACGTTCTCGCTCCACTGCCAGGCTTGGGATTGCTCGCTAGAAAGGTTTGATAAAACTCGTTACAGGACTCGTAATCCAATCAGAGTCCGTATTGGAGAGCATGTCCATGTAAACACAGATATTCCATTAGGAGCAACGTTCGTCAAATCGAGGGCAACGATGTGAGTCAGTAGCTGAAAAGAAACTGTTATGATGTAATTTTAGAGTTTGTACTCAGATGATGTTTATTTGGCATGACCCAGAATTTGAAAAAGTTGTCTACCTTCTCGATTTGATTAATGCACGAGGAGAAACTTCTTGAAGATGTTTAATTTATCGGGCTTTTAATATTAAATATCTGAATCAGCCCACAGGATTTAAGAGTAGGTGATACTTTTATCCTCAACCTTCATGTGAAGTAAAAAGTAAATAAAATAAAAAGGTGGGTAACAGGATTAAATAATCCTGGTAATCTTACCATCTGTAAGATTCGCTGCATTCGCAGGTAATGCTCGAATTTTAAACGCGTGTTTCCGTCAGCACTAAAAGCATCTCACCTGACATCTGTTATCCAGATCTTAAAGAGCACCTGCACGTGGCTTGTCAGAAGGAGAATGTATGGATGGGTGGAGATGTGTAGTATCTGGGTGGTGAGGGCTCGTTTCTAACACACATCGAGTGGGTCCAAGGAGGTGAAAGACTCGGACAGTATTTTAGCAGTAACTGGTGACGTGCAACCATAGTGTGAACAACAACTGAGAACACACTTGGGCATTCGTTATACTGATCAGATATCAGAATACAGACCCCACTGTAAACAGTGTAACCAGGGGCAACCGACCACCAATAACAAAAAATAAAACCAAAGCGCCCACTGGGTGATTGACGCGTCCAGTGCTGAACTAGTGGCAAGATCAATATAGCTCAGCTCTACCACAGCCTAGAATAAATACTATAATAACTACTATAAAACTGTGTACCACAGCCTAGAATAAATACTATAATAAC
>JAOYMR010000011.1:16192228-16206689 GCA_025802075.1 Tenebrosternarchus preto
TGGAGAAGAGTGCAGAGAAACTATATGAGCTGTCGCACTGAGACGGGAGCAGAGGCAGCTCCTAACGTCACGGCCACACTTGACTCATCGTGACGCTCGTATCTTGTACTGGGGGACAACTAGCAGGAAGATTCCATGTGACTTAGCAGGGGAAACTGCACATAGAAAAACACACCACAGGGCATTTAAATGATACATTTGTCTTAACAGCAGTTGCTTTTAATTACTTAAACTTCTGGCCTCATGCTGAGAACAGAAATCAGAAAAGTGTGAAGTGATTAGAAATGAATTGTTGGAAGTCAGTCAGCAGGTTCCTCTGTACCCTGTTGTACCACAGCAGTATTGGACTCCCATCAGAACAGCCTTGAAGACCTTCAGCTCTAACCCAACATACCAAACATACCTGACTCTAGTCACATGCTAATGAAGACCTTGTTTACCACAGTTATCTGGTGAAAATAATTACAGCTTAGCTCATTGGTTTTGATTTACATGCTGTGATTTACAATTTAAAATGTTTTAAAGACTTTCAAATTGTAAACAACCCTGTTAATGTGAACGTTTCCTGTAAGTAATAAATTCAGTCTGTTGATTGTTGTCAGAACTCATTATAACTCAGATAGCACTACTGGATCACATTGGATTCATAAAGAGCTTCAGATCACACGGTGTCCTACTGGATCACAGTGGATTCATAAAGAGCCTACTGTTCTTGTCTGACATTTTATGGTGGAACAATTAATAACATTTAAATTGTTAGAACTGGCTACATTTATATATAGAAAATGTTTTTATATTTTTACTAATTCATCATGGTAGATCCTTCACTTAAAAGATCAGGGGAGATCAGCAGAGGGTCAACCCCAGCTGCTCAGGACAGCCACAGTGTCCCGAGGAACACCTTCCCTCAGGACAGCCACAGTGTCCCGAGGAACACTTTCCCTCAGGACAGCCACAGTGTCCCGAGGAACACCCCCCCTCAGGGTACACTGAAGCTGTAGCTTATTAATGTACGTGACAAAAAAATGCATAAAACAGTGAGAAGTTTAAAACTTTATTTTTTTTGGTCATTGTTGTTTTGTTAAGTTTTTTTTTTTCTTTTTCAGTTGTTTTCCATTTGTTACTATCCCAGGTGTGAGTTAGATATGGGCAGAGACACTGGCTTTTGTTCTTAAATTAAAAAACACTAATTTTCTTCTCGTTAAGGCGTCCTCGTTTGCTCTCTGTTGGTGGCAGACAAGTTTGCCATTCCTTTGTTATTTTTCTCTTGATGCTCATTATACCTGATGCTTCAGGTCCGGGAAGGTTTGTTCACGAAAAATGTCTCTGTAAGGTTTTCATGTGAAAGTCCAAATGGGTCTCTAATGGCCCATTTCCTGTGGTTCTGAGGGGACCGTCCGTAAAACAGCAGAGGACGTGACAGGGGGGTCGTTCAGGCGGGGCGGTCTCTGCTCTCCATGCCCTGACTGCAGGTGGCGCTGGAGGGGAGAGGAGGGGCCGAGAGAAGTGTGGGTGGAGTTTTTGTCTGCAGACTCCACCCCCACCACACCCCCCTGTGTACCTGTCTCCCATGGCTGTGTGTCAGGAGGGAAGTGCAGGTTTCAGATGTTTCAGTTCATAATGTCAGTTTCCTGCAGGGTGGAACGGAATCTGCTGGGGTGGATGAGGAACCGGTACAGCTATAGGAAACACACACACACACACACAGACGAACAGTCACAGTGCAAGAGGATGAGCAGGTGAGACAGTCTCTCAGCATACACAACAAACATATTTTGGATGTTTTAAGAAAAATAAAATTGTAAAAAATAATACTTTTTAAGTCTTCCTGATGACCGTGGCTTGTTTATATTTTTATTGTCTGTACACTATCAGCTCTAACTGATGCTATAGATATTCTGGGACTCCAACCTAATAGAAACAAAGCCTCATTCACAACCCAGACTACTACAGACTCCACTGACCCCAGAATGTGTCTACAGAGCACAGGTCTACAGACTCACTCAACACCGAGTGCTGTCCATGAAGTGAGCACAGACAGCTACTCTGTGGACACGGTGTGTTCGCCGTGTGTGGTGTGTGTTCATTCCTACCTGTGGGATGTCCAATATAGGCGAGGTGTTGGGGGGGCCCCTGCTGGGGGCCATGTTGGGGGTGCTGGGGGGCGGAGCCAGGGCCGGCCTGGGGGGGCGGGGCATGTAACATGACGACCTGTGGAGGGCCGTGGTTGCCCGAGTGATGAGGAGCTGACATGGGACCTGGAACATGAGCCTGGAACAAACACAAACACGCACTTTAACTCACACACTAACTCAGCATCGTCACCTAAGTAACCCACAGGAGTTTTGGTTTTATGCGTGCACCGATCTGCTACACTCCCTGCCGTACCTGTGCAATCTGGCCCAGGGCAGGGTAGCTGTGCGGCAGGGCCGGGGGCCCGTGCATGCCGTAGCCTTGCAGGGCGTAGGACGCCTGGGGGGAGGTGTGGCCTGGAGCCAGGGTGGGCGGAGTCGGGGCAGACAACGGCCCCGAGTGGTACAGAGACTGAGGCTGAGGACCTGACTGAGGAGTCTAAGAAAGAAAGAAAGAGAGAGAGAGAAAGAGAGAGAGAGAGAGAGAGAGAGAGCGCGCAGGGGGGGATAACGGAAGAAAGAGCATGTGAGAGACTTTTGTGTAAACTAATGTAAACTAATGTCCATAATTTTGTGGATTGGGGTTTGTTATTTTGTGGGGATTTGTGACATTTTTGTGCTGCTTTGGCAAGATTGTGCGCAATAAATACTTATAATGCACAATACAGCATGACAAATGAAATATTCAGAGAGAGATTGTGTGTGTGTTACCTGTCCAGGGCTGGGTGTAGCATGTTGAGGGGGTGGCTGGCTGCCTGTGGGAGTGCTGGAGGGCTGGGGAGGGTGGACAGGGCCCGAATGATGAGAGAACGATTGAGGTGCTGAGGAGAGAGAAAGACAGACTTTAATGTTTGTGTACTGCACTGTAAAAGAAAGAAAGATGAGAGAGAGAGAGAGAGAGAGAGAGAGAGAGAGAGAGACAGGGAGGAAGAGAGAGAGCGGGAGAGAGAGAGACAGAGAGAGGGAGAGAGAGAGAGAAAGGGGGAGGAAGAGAGAGAGAGAGAGAGAGAAGGAGAGGGAGAGAAAGAGGCAAAATCCTGTGGAAGCAGGATATCCGTGTTCGTGGGCAGTCGGGAATATCTGTGCTGAAAGAGCCTGAAACACCCTGTAGATGCGATCTGTACGTCTGCTCTCATGAGTGAACAAACCACCCAGCACATGCCATGTGGTTCTGGATCCAGAGATGCCCATAACACACTCCTAGTTACTACAAACGTCACCTACAATTCTCTTTTAGCAGAAGACGCTTTATTAGTTTATTAGTTAAACAAGACTGATGAAACCGAAAGGCAAATTAGTTTATAAAAAAACAGTCTGCCGTTCTCTGGATTTGGTTGACTTTTCTCAGTGTGTTGTGTTAGGAAGCATGATGCAGCTTACAAATTGTGTGTGTGTGAGAGTGATATGTATGAGTGTTCTGTGCTCTCACCATACAAGCCTTGCTGGGGTCCCTGGGGCCCATCAGGCTGTCCAGGGAACTGTGGTCCAGTGGGGGCTCCCAGTGGAGGAGGGTGGGGGTGTCCTCCACCCTGCCCGAGCACACGGCCTCCACCACCCTGGAGAACAGGATACATGGGCTAGACAGAACCCCAGGGAGAGAGATGGAGAGAGAGAGAATAGAGAGAATGAGGGAGAGAGAGGGAGAGACAGATGTTAAAAATATGAAGTGATGTAAATATGGAATGGACAAGGTCTCGTTTTACTGATTTTATGCAGAACCGGTGTGTGTGTACAGGATGGGAGGTGTGTGTGTGTTTTTCTGTACAGGGTGGGAGGTGTGTATTTGTATGTATATATGTGTGTGTGCGCGTGTGAGTGTTACCTGTGCATAGGTCATGGCCTGCAGCACCTGCTGGCTGTACTGAGGGCTGTACTGCAGGTAGGATTGTGGGTACGAGGCTACGAGGGACGGCCCAGCTGCTGCCGCTGCCTGTAACATAGGGGGCGCTGACGAGCTGTGGTCAGGCCTGTGGGGCACCACCGAGCCTGAACACACACACACACACACACACACACACACACACACACACACACACACACACATTAGACACTCCCTGAGCCTATAGACAGTCACACTTTAAACACTTTAAGAGAACAAAGTTGTACCTTTGGGGGGTCTGGAGTATTTACCCTGGTTCACTGTAGGCATGGGATACTGATACATCTGAGACTGAGAGAGAGAGAGAAAACGCACACATACACACACAAACAAACAAACATCAAAGTTCACATCAGGTCATGACAACCGTGTCGCTGTGAATGTGTGAGTTGCATGCGTGCGTGTGTGTTACCTGTACAGAGTGGATCTGGGAGACGTAGCTGAGGTACGGTGGGCTATAGATGGCACTTGGTCCTGGGGGGGGCTGCAGAACCACAGATGGAGGAGGAGGAGTCGGCCGAGGGGGAGTAGGAGCAGTGGAGGACTTCGTCTGAGAGAGAGAGAGAGAGAGAGAGAGAGAGAGAGAGAGTGAGAGTGAGAGAGAGAGAGAGAGAGAGAGAGTAATGTGAACTCCTCCCCACTCCTCTGTTCTATTCCTGTATTCCCACTGTGAGCTGGTGAGTTGCCTACCAGAGCCACGGGGCCTTTAATGGGGTTGAACTCCTTTGCATTGGGGTTCAGCGTGGACTTCTTCACTTGACTTGGTTCAGAAAATACAGAAAAATGCATTAACACTCAACTTTCCCACAAGTCTGTAGTGTGGTAAGACGTAGTCACCCTATAATCACTCTCACAGGCTTCCTCACTGCAGTCCAAACACCATGGAAACATGTCCAGATCTAAGGCTCTACGAGCAGGAAGACCCTCTTTAGACTGACACACACTCACTCGGCCACGCCCTCTGTTGCTTCTGCTCTGGACTCCTCTGTTCCTGGGGTCCTGGCTGGCTGGGGCGTCCCTGCCGGCTGCCCGTCTGTAATGGGGAAGTTGCCGGCGGTTGGGCCGTGACCCTCCTTCTCCTTCAGAGGCGACGTAGGGGCGGGCGGCTCCGGCTGAGGGCTGGGCGTCTGGTTGGGGGAGGGGCTGGGTTTGGGGGAGGGAGCGGGGCTTGTCCTGTCGAGGGGAGGTCTGGAGGACCCAGGTGAGGTGGCACTGGGTTCTCCTGCAAGGGGCAGGACTGAACAGGGTGTACTGGGAGTGGACTGCAACTGGACATGGATTGGCGGGGAGAGAGAGAGCGAGAGAGAGAGAGGAGTGTAAATGAAGCTGGTGTTCAAAGCTCAGCTGCTTGGCCAGCATGGTCTTAGCTACTGTACGACTCACCGCCGTCATCAGCTCAGAACAACCACAATAATACTCATCAATTCCATCTTAATCCCAAACTACTACAAACCTACTACGTTATCCTGTGTGATCGGTAATGAAACATCTCAACACTGCATTAAAACTGACTTAAAAAAAAAAAAGAAAAAGATTAAAAAAAAATCTGAGTTGTCAGTTGTTGTTTTTTTTCTTTGAAAACTTCTGAATGACTTTAGAACAGGAATGTTCTCTCTAGTGTAGAGTTGTGTAGTGCGGGGTGTTCTGAACAGTTCTGGACTGCTTCTCATGTCTCACCCGGAACTCCTTGCCAAATTTGCGCAGTTCCTCTATCTGTGATCTCTGCTGCGCTGAGGGGGCTGTGGGGAACAAGAGATTCAGAACACAGCTTAGCACTGCCCTGCAGACACACGCGCACACACGCGCACCCAGACACCCACCAACCCACAGACGCAGACACCCACCCACCCACACAGACACACCCACACAGACACCCACCCACCCACCCACCCACACACACACACACACACCTTTGCTCTTGCCCTCCTCTGTGCTGGAAACACTCTCGATGGATTTATCTTTGCCTGTTGAGCTTAGAATCTCATTCACTGCAGGACAGACATGGAGAGAAATGAGAGAGAGATGAGAGAGCTAAAAAAAAAACCAAACTTTACTACAGAGAGAGATCAGCGCTGCCTTATCCACACAAAATCACTAGGAGACACCAACCATCTACTGTGAAGAGCGGGGCGGGGCCTGAAGGCTTTTGCTTCGCCGCAGAAACAGTCATGGCGTCACCGTGGGCAGCGGCGGGGGGGCAGGAGTCGTGGGAGGGGCCGTCAGACTTGGGAGAACGAGACGCTGAAAGAGAGAAGGGGAGGGGTGAGGAGACGCACAGAGGGAGGTGACGCGCATGTCTGTGCCCATGTTTCGTGCTGCTACCTGTAGCGGGGGCGTGGCCGGCAGGGGCGTGGCCAGCAGAGCTGCGAGCTTGCCTGGTGGCCTGCAGGGGGCGCCCAGCCTTGGGAGATGTTCTGGATGTAACTGGAGGGCAGAGACACAGACGTGAGTATCGCTCTTGATGTGGGACAGTACAGTAAACAGATCCCTGCCCAGCCCTGGGTGCGTGAATCTGCCTGCCCTCCAACAGCTTAACCATTACCCCTCGTCCACCAATGAGGAACGAGAACCATTGTTGTTCACAAACTTCATTTGGAATTGCGTGGTACGTTTTCACCAAAAAAAAAAAAAAAAAAAAAAAAAAAAAAAAGGTTTTGGAACCGTAGCAGTTCGTTCCCAACGGCATGTGCAGAACTGTCAAAATAAGGAACGCAGAAAATATGTGCCACACCCTCCGGTAATGACACGCCTCCTTGGTTCCCATAACAACGAGTGTGTTATTGTAGCCGTTATTTCCTCGTTGGTGGAGAGCTACATGAGAACCTGAGTCAGTGGGCATGCCACACACACACACACACACACACACACAGTCAGCTCACCCCCGTTGACGGGCCTGGTTGCGTCGGAGAGAGCGTGCGGGAGCGAGTGTGAGAGGGGCACCGTGGGGTGTGAGTGTGTTGTGGGCGTCGTGGGGCTGCTGGGGGAGTCCAGCATCGAACCTTCGCTTGGCCGGGAGGAGGAGGGTGCGCCGGGGGAGTACGCCGCCCTGCTGGCTAACGCACCTCCACGCTCGGCGGAGAGAGAGGGCGGGCCGCCCCCGGGGGGCAAGGACGGCCGCGGGGACGAGCTCGGGGGCGTGGAGCGGTTGGGGTTGTAGGCTCCGCCCACTCGGCCGCCTCGGTCCGCCCTGTCCCGGTCGCCCCGCGCACTTCCGCTCGCCATCACCCTCTGAGGTAAGGGATTATAGCGTCCCTCTCTGGAGGAGGAGAGACCGAGAGGAAGAAGAGGGTCGTAGTGAGAGACAGAAAGAGAAAAGTCAGACCACACGCAACCACCGTGCACCGTATCAGCTAATTTCACTGGGTTCGAACTTTCCAGAACTTTCTTCACTGTACGTCTAAAGAGCCGAACTGCTGGCAGCTCGGTAAAAATCGGCTTGTTTAAAATCCGCTAGACGAGGAGCGTGTGTCCCGAGGTTCCCGCGCACCTGCCGGGGGCGCCGGGGCTGTCCCGACCCCTCTCCTTCTCGGCCCCGTCCCGCACCACCGCACTGTATTTGTCCTCCTCGCTCCGGCCCTCGTCGTTCTCCAGCGCCACCCGCTGGCGGTATTGCACGCTGGCCTCGATCTCGCTGGCCAGCCGCGTGGCCCGAGCTTCCCGTTGCTTGTAGCCCTCGGAGCTGCTGCGCTCCAGAGGAACTCTGGGGAGGCAGAGGGACAGGGAGAGAGCGTTTAACCAGCCAGAGCTTGGTGAGGTCCATGTCCCTGAGCCGCTTCTCTGGGAAGGAGAAGGCAGGTCTGTGGGCTCGGACTCACGTGTACAGGGTCAGGCTGGAGTCATAGGTGGATTTGACGCCATAGATTTCCTCATTGAAGCGGAACATCTCGTTCGCATCCCAGCCGTTCGACTGCAAGACAGTCCACGTCAGCTAAGGTTGAGCAACAGTTTACTAACCGTAAGCAATAACATGTTTGTTACAGCGATCCAGGAAGCCATCACGAGCAATAGCACACTTATTACAGCAATTCAGAAAACAGCCATTCCAGGGGTGGGGAACCTCATAGCAACCAAACCCTCACCGTGTCTGTCTCCAGCTCCAAGCTCTCGCCGTTACTGTCTCCACCATCCCACCGCTGCAGTACCTTCTCTTTATGCTCTCCATTCAGACGGCTTGTCCCAACAGCCACGTCCGTGAAGGGATCTGACCCAAGATAAACGTGCGCCCGCCCACCACACGAACATTTACACAACCCGCTTCAAAACAAGAAACCAACCAGAAGCACCTCGTCCAAGCGTGACTTGTTCAACAATGTTGAGATATAATGGCTGGCCAGTGTTTACTTTTCAGTCTTTTTTGGTCACAGTTTCTACATTAACTTCTCAATGGCAGGGCTGTTAAAAGCAAAATGCTACATTATGTTTCCTTCGATAAGGATATGATTGTAATGTACTTTGCTATATACTATAAACCTAATGGTGAACCCTCATATGACCAAACATGACCCTTGGCCTGCCTTACTGCGACCAAAATAAGTTGGATCAGGTGAATGCTATGATTCTTGTTCCAATCACCCATATCATCCCTATAATGTCCAAGACTGCTCACAATAAACAATAAGAAACTTGTGTTTCTTATTGCAAAGTAGTTTTCAGCAACTTCAGTACAGCACATGCTAGAACTGTCATAACAGTGAACAAGTGGCCTAACAAATGCTATAATGTAAATCTGAAGGAAGCATTTTATGTGCAGTGTTGGGAATTGTAAGGCTGCCTTTGCTCCCTGGTGCCACTGTCACTTACATTTGAGGCATTTAGCTTAGTCTTATCCAGAGCGACTTACAAAAAGTACTAAGAATGTATCCTAGCCAGTAAGTAGGAGAGAGTTCAGTAGACATATGAACTAGATCACTGCTAGAACACAAATCACACCTCTGGTGGCGTAGTTGAGGTCTACGTCATGGCAGGTCATGGTGACCACATCCACTGGGCTGAAGATCATGGTGTCGGTGATCTCCTCCCTCCTGGGGGGAGTAGGAGAACCATTGTCTTCACACCGCCTGTGGACTGCATCCACAGCCAGCTCACACTGCACAGTGAGAGAGAGAGAGAGAGAGAGAGAGAGAGAGAGAGAGAGAGAGAGAGAGAGAGAGAGAGAGAGAGAGAGAGAGAGGGGCAGGAATGATACACAGAAGCATAAGAAACACAATGTTGATGAATCCTTCCACCGCCAAGGCCTCACAACAAGCAGAAAAAAAGCTGCATGGCTACAGATCGGCTACAGTGAGGCCCTTCTGTCCATCACTCTGTCCCATCAATACTGACCCTTGAGCTAAGGGTCTTGAAGATGCCCTCATACACGCTGCCATTTTTCACTCTAACATCACATGTTGATCCCTACAGGGAGAAGAGAGAGAAAGAGATGTAACGACCAACAGAGACGATATACAACAAACACGCGCTGGTACAGCAAATGGCAGGAGCGACTCACCACGACGGCAGTGAGGAAGTGGGTCATGCGGGCGTTGTTGTAGACCCCCTCGAACACCTGACCAGCACACAAGAACAAACAACACGGTCACAAGGCAAACGCCAGCCAGCCGGTCTACCAGTGTCAAGTTGTCATGGTGACAGACTAAGATAAGGAAGGTTGTCAATAGAATCGTATCACTTCGATATGGAGAAGCCCACACCCCCCCCCCAAAACACCCTTTATTGGTCAGAGCATATAACATGGTACCATAACAGGAATAATCATATAAGCCTAGCACCGTAAACGTGAATGGGGTACACAATATCGAAAAGAATGCAGTCATGAGGATATTTCCACACAAAAACAGACTTACTGGAGAACTGTGGAACTGCGGCTTCACAGACCGATTCCTGCCGGATAAACGAAAGCAGAAATTCTAGTTAACGAACTTGGCTAGCGCGAGCCATACGTGTCACTATAATCAATAACAAATCACGTAAACTGTAATAACTCTTTGTAAGATTGTACTGCTGTAATGAAACCGAAACGAACCAACTGTGTCTACCGTTCATCGCTTCAGCGAGAAATCTCTTTGTGTTGGGGCAATCAAACACTCCTCCATGTAAAATTTGGGACGATTTTGAACTCTGTTGAGGTCAACCGGGTATCCAGTTAACATTATCCTAGCTAGGGCTAAATAGCTAGGTTACTGTTTAACACCAGTGCCAAGTGAATTATCAAAAAACTCACAACAGATGATTAACATAGACAGTAAAGACACTGGGTCACACCGACTTCTACGATGTTTTAAAATTAAACAAAAGCAGGGCAATCAACAAGATTGCTATTGTTCATTAGCTAGCTGGCTAGCGGGATGGTTTCTTTCCTTAGCCACGAGCTGGTGGCGGAAAAAACAAGCCGCTAGCGCCCGCCCATAAGAGGACTGCGCGGCTTCTGATTTGTTTAAAGAGCTGTCGGTCCAACCGTCGTTCTTTCTCGCGTGTGTTCTAATTTGCTGCACGTATGTTACTCGTGCATTCCGTTACATGGATTGGGTAATCGATGCGTCAATCCAATACTCGACATTTCATTGGTCATATCGACTAATCTCCGACAATCCACCCCTTTTACTTTTCTAGCTGGAGTAGGCTTTGCTTAGACCGGTAGGCCTTTCCGGTATGGGACAATCACCGACCTTTCCCGAGGACACAAACCGCCATCACTTACCTTCCAACGGGTGGTCTGCTGGTAGTGTTGATGCCAGTGGACGTGGAAGACATACTGACCGAACCAGAGGTCCCGTTAGAGGGTTTGCGCCCCCCGGGACCCGTCTGCGGTTTTAGCATGGCCGAGTTGAAAATGTCCTCAAAATCAAGTCAAGAGATTGACCCGAATGGCCACTTCCAGTCGAAAGCTGACTTCACAACGCTATAAACGAATATGTCGTAATTAGCTACCGCACATCAAATCCAATGACAGAATATTATGTTAACAATGTTCGGTACAACTCGATTTAAATTCAGTTATGCTTGCTACAACAGTTTTGTGCAGAATGGCAAATTATGTTCTAGCTAGCTACTTCATTCCCTCCGAAAATTACAGGTAATCGGCTTTCCCTCCATAGGTCAAGTCGAGTTCAGGCACGAAAAGTTGTTAACTGTATACACGTCATCCTAAATACTCTGTTATCCAACTGGAAGCACGTTATTCCACGGGACTGAAGAAACTGAATTAAAAATACCCGTTTCTAGATGATGCTGGCGATTTATCACTTCGCCGGAAGTCACTAGCTGTGCTACGCGATACGAAAACGGACGTTCTATGCAGAATTATCGTGGCGTTTCATAACTGCTCAGATAGTCAACCGTTTATGAGAAATAATGTAAATAATATCATTAGCTCGCGTTCCCAAAGTACAATTTATATATATTTAGCAATAATCGGTTTCCTACTTAAAGAAAACACGCCTGTATGCGGGATAGCTCGTTAGCTTAGCCAGCTATCCAGCAGTAGCTAGAATAGATGTGCAGCGCAATCGATTTTATAAAACCGTCTGTATTGTTTGTTGGACATTTTGCATTCATTAATGTGCCCCTAATGATCAAACGCAACTTACTGTGTCGGTGGTCCTGTCAATATGTATTTCTTACTGTTATCTTCAGATTTCAGGGGGTAAACCTGCGGTCGATAACTACCTCTCTAGGTATGAACCCTTCGATCCGCGCGCGAGTAAAGTTGATCGGGAATATTGGGGGCGTGTACGTGCACGCGGGCACACAGCGGTCGAGCAAGGACGTGAGCGGCGATGGACAGGTTCGGTTATCGATGGGAAGCTTTCACCGAAACCATACTGAATTCCTACGTTGTTGTGTATTAACAATAATAAATCACACGCAAAGAACACTCACTAGATTGGGCTTTTCAAGGAAACGTTTTGCCACGTGTAGCAATTTTGTGCGAGTGCGTAAACCGGTTATTACGGTTACCGTCATACAGCAATGGCGGCCCCCTGAACGCGCTACAAGAATGTTTCCTTGTGCTGTAGAGAAAATAAGAGTTACAATAAAAGCACACGCGACATTTATCAGTTTAAACACAAAAACAAATACTACAGGGCAACCGGTGAGTAACGACAACATTTTGAAAATGTTAGAGGTAGCAGTGCTAAGATCTAACTTTACTGTCAGTAAAGGAGATGGATAGTATATGGCTAGCTGGTTGGACTGTCAGGTTTGGTGAAACGAATAAACTTGTCATAAACTTGCTGTAACACGCTATCAGTTTAAACTTCGCATAGCTGACAATGTCTTTCTTTTGTCTTTAGCGTTCCACGTTTTTTTCTGTTATGACGCTTCAGTAGGTGTTTCACATGTCGCTAGCACAAAAGCTGCTGGTCCGACGTCATTTCCTATCGGACTGTTTCACTCGAGCTGCTAGTAGCGCATCTCGCCTGAAATATGACGTCGTCGTCGTTGGAGGCGGCCATGCGGGCACAGAAGCCGCGGCCGCAGCAGCCAGGACTGGTGCTGAAACGGTGCTCATCACACAGAAAATCCAAACAATCGGTAGGTCGAGGGTCCGATCATAACAAGATACGTCACCCCAGTAATTATTCGTGCCTCAGTCCGGCCTGTACTCTGCTGTCTGTGATTTTCTTACAGGAGCTCTGTCATGCAACCCCTCCATTGGTGGCATAGGGAAAGGGCAGCTGGTGAAGGAGGTGGATGCTCTGGATGGCCTAATGGGGAGGGCTGGGGACTGGGCTGGGGTTCACTTCTCCATCCTCAACCGTAGAAAGGGCCCTGCCGTGTGGGGGCCCAGGGCACAGGTCGACCGCGGCCTCTACAGAGAATTCATACAGGTAGCTACTCCTGGTGATCTCCATTGAGTTTAGTGTGACCGCATCAACACCTGATTGCTATTACTGAAAGTGGGCTGTCATGAGGTGCCACGTGGATCCATTCTGGGCCATATTTTGATTTGATATTCCATTTTCTCTACTTTCCTGTCTTAGTCAGAGCTACTGAACATGCCGAGGTTGACTGTAATAGAAGGATCTGTGGAGGATCTTCTAATCTCCACTGCTAACCCAGAGCAGCCAGGAAAACACAGAGTGGCAGGAGTTCGTATGGGTGAGGAGCGAAGGCTCGGTTTGAGTCGGTGTGTGGATTCCAAATCTACGTTTGCCAATTTGGATCTGTCATTTACGCCCCGCCTCTCTTGGTGTTTCTTTCAGCTAATGGGGGCAGGGAGATCTATTCTGGTTCCGTCATCCTTACCACAGGAACCTTCCTCTCTGGCTCCCTCTTCATGGGCCAGACCACTTCTCCAGGTGGGAGAATGGGTGACCCCCCCTCCTGTGATGGACTCTCCCATTGCCTCAGAGAGGTGCTTGGGTTAAAGGTCGGTCGGCTAAGGACGGGAACGCCTCCTCGGCTCGTCAAAGACACCATCGACTTCTCCCTCACCCAGCTGCAGCTGCCCGACCCGAAACCAGTACCATTCAGCTTTATCAACACACACACACACTGCAAGGTAGCAGAACCAAATGTACAGACCACTTGGCAAGCTATTGGTTAGTTTTGTGTATTTCAGTACCTTGCTGTTGGTTGGAACACTGTGGGATGTGATCAGCTGGTCACTGTCACTGGATTCCTGATACATTATACAGAAGTGCAGTGTTATGTGGTTATTTTGGACAGCCGGAAGAGCAGCTGCCCTGTTATCTGACGTTAACCACCCCTGGGGTGGAAAGGGTCGTGAGAGAGAGCCTGCTTGTCAACTCCCACATCCAGCAGGACACCAAAGGGCCCAGGTACCTCCAGCACACCCACAAACAGCTCACAAACACAAGGAGGCTTTGCATTTCGCACCCTCTTTCCTAGCGATTTGTACGTTTGCGCGTGACGTGTCCCGGTAGGTTACCGCGCAGGACATCAAAAGAATTGGCTAACCTCACACTTCTCTCTCTGCACCTCGTAGGTACTGTCCCTCCATAGAATCGAAGGTGCTGCGTTTCCCAGGACGACAGCACCAGGTGTGGCTGGAGCCGGAGGGTTTGATCTCCGACCTCATCTACCCTCAGGGTTTGTCCATGACCATGCCCCCAGAGCAGCAGCTCCGCCTCCTCAGGGAGGTGCCCGGCCTGCAGCGGGTGGAGATCAGTGCGGCAGGTAGGCTGGGCCTCGGCATGGGGTGCCTCAGCTGGATGAGTGAGACATCGATATCGCTGTGACCTGTTCATAATTGTTTTGGCAGGTTATGGGGTGCAGTATGACTTTGTGTGTCCTACGCAGCTGTTCCCTTGGCTGCAGGTAAAGACTGTCCAGGGACTCTTCCTGGCCGGTCAGATTAATGGAACCACGGGCTACGAGGAAGCAGCAGCACAGGTACGCCACAGCGACCCCTAAAGCTCCTCAGAATTAACACAGGTACACCACAGCTCCCCCTAAAGCTCCTCAGAATTAACACAGGTACACC
>JAOYMR010000011.1:16208483-16225628 GCA_025802075.1 Tenebrosternarchus preto
ACTCCTCCGGTGCAGGGCATATTTAAATGAATTTGCATATTTATAGGGGGCGTGTCACAGGAGGAGTCAGCCACTCTGTCATGTGCGCTCTATTCCACGTTGACTGGGATGTACAAAAGAAACGTGCGTGGATTACGGCGTAAGCAAGCACGGTTTGATACATCCGGATTTTTTTTTGCGTACGCCATTTTCTGGATTTGTCCGCCAAGTTTCAGTAAGAAATCCACGCAAGTCTTTGTACATGAGGCCCCTAATCTTCTTGCGTTAATCCTTCTCCACTTCCATGAGCAGAGCAAATTGTCAGAGCTAGCACATGCGAAGATGGAAAACTGTTAAAAATATAAACATAATGAGCGTGGCATGGTTGAACCCTGTTGGTTCTCAGAGACGCTTGGCTGTTTCTCCTCCAGTCGTGTACCGGCCACACTGTGAAAATCAGAGGAGAGAGATGGAGAGAACGCGAGAGGAGGAGAACCTCATCCTGCCTCAGGACATCGATTATTTCTCACTCCCCGCATCA
Source organism: Tenebrosternarchus preto (assembly GCA_025802075.1). Classification (NCBI taxonomy): domain Eukaryota; kingdom Metazoa; phylum Chordata; class Actinopteri; order Gymnotiformes; family Apteronotidae; genus Tenebrosternarchus; species Tenebrosternarchus preto. Next base: position 16,209,004 of record JAOYMR010000011.1, read on the forward strand.
CTGTCGGACGAGGTCCGAGAAATCCTGGCCCAAGCGCGGCCCAGCACGGTGAGACAACACCTTTTAAAATCTCCCATAAAGTTTTGAATATCCAGCTAAACGAAATGTTTGGCATTTGCTATGTAGTTGGCAGTTATTCACTCTGCAGCACAGCGGTCAATTGTAAACCCCCACAAATAATCTGTTGACCTGGACCACACCATGAAAAAGGCAAAAGAAAATCCAGTGGTTCCTCTCTTCCTGGGTAAACCGCTATAACTCCAAGGTCGTAGGTGTCCGCTGGACAGTCTGCAGTGACCCTACAAAGACTTCACTAATTACCTTCACTTCCGTGTTCAGCAGGTGATCTCATTAGTAGGAGCACATTCTTCACGCGCTTCATCATTAGTAGGAGCACATTCTTCACGCTCTTCATCATTAGTAGGAGCATATTCTCCACGTTCTTCATTAGCTCTTGTTCTCTGATGTCTGTTCTACACCGACTGTGTGCCACAGTGGAACACTGAAACTCTCACCTTCACTTGCTCTTTTCCCTCCACCTGGCACAAGGCATCACGTGTTAGATGTGCATGTCCAGGTGGATATTCTGAGCTAGGATGTATTCTGGTGTTGGGCTTCTTGAGCCTGTGTGTTTCTGATGGGCGTTTGTCTCTCAGCTAGGGGCGGCCACAAGACTGCCGGGCATCACCCCCGCCGCCATCGTCAGCCTGCTCGCCTTCGTGAGCAAAGCGGGTTGTGTGGGCAGAGTCGGGGGCAGAGCCACACACGCCCAGATGCATGGAAAAGGTGGAGTTTGGGGAGGAGCAGACGTGGCGGATCCAGACCAGGAGAAGGGCGCTGTGGTGCAGAGCTAAGCTTTACAACACTGTTACAACAACCCAAGAACCAGAGTACGCACAATAATGGATCATGTAAAAGTGTAATTTGTAAAATAAAAATAAATTATAAAAAAAAAAGCTTGTTCAGCGTAAGAACATTCTTAAACAGTGATGATGTGTACAAGAAGCATACAGATGCTAGCAATGTTTCATCACACATTACTCTCCGTCGAGCTCGCCTGCCCCTCTGGTGAAGAACGAAAACGGGAACTTCCACTCCGGCTGGGGTGTCCCCAAGGGGGCTTCTGGGTAAACAGTGGTGTCTGAGAAAATCACTTCCGTGGTCACAGATACAGGAGAGGTGATGGGACACTGAGAAGAGAAGCAGAGAGAAATGAGAGATTGGAGACAGTAGATGGAGACCTCATAGAGGGCTCAACCACCTGCTGATCTACCTACTGACATTATACAAAATGTCTCCTAATCTAGATATGCTTTGGTCTGGTTCACCCTTTATGATGGCTTTCTTCATAATAAACTCGACAAGGTATTTTGAATTCACACTGGGTGCCCTCACAAGGTAGTGTGAATTCATGCGCTCAAAAAGTATGAACCATAAGACAGCGTTTTTTAAACTTATGGATTCTACAAAAATCCTGGATTAGATTATTAAAGCCTGAGCAGGTGAAAGCAGCCTCCCACACCAGCACAAGGCAGAGCACACCGTTACACAGAGCGGAAAAATGAGAAGAAAGCTTGTGCTTTTCATGGAGTAGTGAGTGGTCAGTGGTGGTTAAGGGGAGGGCCAGGGTAAGGGCACAGGTAGGTTGGGCTCAGGAGAGGTGTGGGGTGAGGGTACAGGTGAGGCAGGGTCAGGAGAGGGGTGGGGTCAGGAGAGGGGTGGGATGAGGGCCTCACCTGCAGTGTCTGACAGCTGAAGCTATATTTGGCCCCGAGAATGTGGCTCTGAGGTAGGGCAAGCAGGCCTCTCTGAGCCCACAGCACCTGGATAAACAGGGAGACAGGCAGGAGACACCCTGTCTCACACAGCTCCCCCTGCAGGTGGAAGAAAAAGGTGCAGTGGAATAAATAACGGGACCCCACCTTTTCTTCTTGATGCACTAGATCACAGAAGAAAATAGAAAAGTTCTACATACAAGTTCTATTTGAGTGGAGATACAGCCCCTGTTGAATTATAATTGAAACTGTTATGAAACTTACAGCAGGGACAACTGTACTCAGAACAGTCAGTTTAGGGACTTACTGCAGGGGCGTTGGGACATTCTTGTATGATGACCCTGCTCCAGTCTGGCTGTGATCCTGCTGTCATGGCAACCCTGTCAGGGTTCGCGACCCCACGCAGTATGCTGTAGAGCTGAGCTTGTAGAGAGGCACAGTCACGAGATGCAGACCTGCCGTTGTAGGCAGAGAGGTGGAGAAACCGCACACAGGGCAGATTAAACCAATGAATTAAGTGTGAAGCTATGAACATCTAATATGTGTATTAGTTCATACTGTAGTGGGTGTGGTTATTACCTGAATGTGCAGCCAGTCATGGTGTTGTGTTTGAACAGAATGGGAGATCGGTTGAGTGTGTCCATAGAGCACTCTCCACCCACAGACAGGTCCTGCACCATCAGCTAACGTACAGTCAAAGAGCTCAGACAGAAAGAACTTCAGATATTCACCAGTACAAGTGTAGACATAAGACATTATCCAAAGACATGCTCCAAAGTTCACAAAGAAAACAAAGGGGAAAAAAAATACAGGATACAGGTTGAGCCTCTTCACCAAACCAGCCAATCACTGGTCTACCGATCATCAGGCCCACTAATGGTGTCGTAGAAGGAGGTGGTGAGGGCGTGGCCAGCTGCAACCCAAACATTTGATATTATAAACAGTTGCAATCTAACAATGTGTAGTGCAGTCAACAGGGCTTTTGCATGTTTGTGGTTTAGCATGTGCACCTGAAACTGCACGCTGTGCTGCTGCAGTAGCTGTGTGTTAAAACTAGCGTTTGTCACGTCCACGTTCACCGTGACCCGAGTGATCTCTCCTGTACCAGTGTATGTAACTGTGTACTCCACCTGAGACAGACAGGAATGTCCACATTAAAAAGGCAATAACGCACACCTGGGTGATCACAGGGCACATTATATTTAAAAAAAAAAAAAAAACACACATCGCCCACTAGTGGTTGCACCAACCTTTGACACCACGTTTAAACAGGAGCCACTGTGTTGAATAGGCTCAGGTTGGTCTGACAGTGAGATAACTGGGATCTAAAGCAGTAAACAGATACATAGATATGAATGACCACGTATTTGTCATAACAGAGAGTTTGTATAGATCAGATGGATGATGATAAATTACCGTCAGATTTGCCATGTCTGCTTTAGAAGGACGTGGAATCTGCAACAGAGAGTTTAGTTAAAGGTGTGGCAAGCAATTTTGTAATTAATGCTTAACTAGAACTTTCTCTATATCCTGCTAGCTATCACTAAAATAGATACTCTCTGAGAGAACAAGGTCTATGTTGTCTGTAGTCAGAAACTAAAAATTTCAACCTGATCCAGCTTTGCTAACCAAACCTTTCTACAACAGGGCAGTGCTCCCTACATGTCACACAGACAGCAGAAGGATAAGCTAAATGCTAGGGGTTGATGGCTGGAGGGAGGGGTTTTGGATGGAGGTTTGGATGGAGAATGTGGTCTCGGTAGAAGTAACTTCAGAGTTGATTACACCAGTTGAAAGAGCCTTACTTTCCAGCATTCAGGCAGCCTGGACACAGACATACGTGATGTTTTATTGCCTTGTCTACATTTGGAGGCAGGGTTGCAGAACCAGACCCCGCCCTCACAGGAACCCTATCCTGAGGATGCATAACCAGACTCCGCCCTCACGGGAACCCTATCCTGAGGATGCATAACCAGACTCCGCCCTCACGGGAACCCTATCCTGAGCATGCAGAACCAGACTCCGCCCTCACGGGAACCCTATCCTGAGCATGCAGAACCAGACTCCGTCCTCACGGGAACCCTATCCTGAGCATGCAGAACCAGACTCCGCCCTCACGGGAACTCTATCCTGAGGATGCATAACCAGACTCCACCCTCACAGGGAACCTACCCTGAGGAGGCCAAACCCTGTGGAATAGGACCGAACACTCAAACCACTCCCTCTCATACAGGACAGAGAACTCACGGCTCGGGAGCAGGACAAAGTACTGGACCGCAAAAACTCTGGGTGAGAGAAGAAGACACACAGACACACAGGAAAGATGGTGATTCTTTCTAGACACATTTAGCCTAGTTTAGATAAATGTATCCTAGTAATTCTTTTTAAAAGTACACTGAAGTGAAGCTCTATTATTATTATTATTATTATTATTATTATTATTATTATATGATTTTCTGGAGTGGAACAAAATTAAAAATGAAACCTCACTTGCAGGATTGCGATCAACACACGCTGACGAAGTTGCCCCTGGTGACGGTTGGCTGAGAACGCTCACTACAGATGTGTCATTGTAATATGCCAAAATGATATCATCAACCTGCGACAACGACAAGTGTCAGGTTCTGAAGATGGAGGGCAGTAGTTGACTGGTCAACAGCGCCCATGGCAACGGACAGACACAAGACAGCTCACGGCAACAGACAGACACAGGACAAGGTGCATTATTTTATAATTACAGAGCATGATAATAATTATGATGTTAGACTGATCAAGAATGTCCTTGACAGGTATTTTCCTGTCTCAGGGTTGTTGACTATTTTTAATTTTGTCAAACCTTGTACAAATTTGCGTAGCGACTGGAGTACGGGGTGGGCTCCTGCAATAAGAAATGAGGAGAGGAGATGGAGAACGGCGCCCCCAAGAGGCCAGGCAGAGGAGGTGCCCCAACACCTTGTTCTACGTTCAGAAAAAGAAATAAATACACATACATAAACACAGTGCGACATTTGGGGTTTACTTATCATAGAATCAGTTGGTACAGGAGGAAGACAGATCATTATTTAAGTAAGTGATGCTTATTTCTACAGCACATTTAAAATAACTGATGTTGCACCAAAGTGCTTTGCACCAGATACATTTATAAAAGATCAGCAAAGGGAAGCAACCGATGGGATTAAAAACGAAAGAAAATTAAAACAGAAAACAAGACAGCAGTCACACCACTGCTGTTTTCAAAAGCCAACGGACAGAAAAATTCCAGACAAAGTTTTAAGCTTTAGCTCAAAAGCCAGCAGTCATTCAGTGAGCATGGTACGTTAAGGGGAACATTACCGTCTCCTCTCCGAACACAGAACAGAGAGTCCGTGACTGTCACGAGCGCTGGGTCCACATTGGCTCGGAACATCAACCAGCTCTCCACGCACACGCCGGGCCTTGAACCAAGTCAACACTTCAGTATTGGAACTGGGCCATCATCTAAAGGCTCACGAAAGAACAGCATCTGTCACAGTGTCACCGACAAACTGCGAGCATGTTTACCCATCATCTTGCTTGCATCCACTGAAAACAGAACTGAGGTCGGCGATCCCGCAGTCCACGACATCGCAGCAGCAGCCGATGTCGCAGAAATCAGGCGTGATGTCACATACGCACGCTGCGGACAAGACAAGTTGTGAGACAGCGGCGATTTCACAAAATGTGCGACTGTTAGCGATTCTGGCAGATGATGATCAGTACCACTGGAGTTACTAATCGGCTGTGTGCTACTGGCGAGGACAGACGGGCCATCAGTAACGTTAGACTCCGCGGAGGCTCTTGGGGCAAGACTCGGAGTGACTGTCTCCGAAGTACCAGCTGCTATTAAACTGATAGTAGGTATCTCGGCTGATGCCGAAATAGTTACATTATCTGAGGACGAATATTCATCGCCGGCCGTAGGGAGATACTCTTTTGTGTAATTTCCAGTATTCTGCGAATCCGTTACTAATGTCAAACATACAAGAGCAGTGACTAGATGAACAATAGCACGGCGGTACGGCATTTGAAGAAAATACAAAAGATATCAAGTTAGTACAACATAGCTAGGTTAGCTAGCAAACCCTGCGTTAGGTAGTAACACCTAGCAACAACAAGAGCGCAGTGGAGCTAAAGTTAGTAGCATGCCGTTTTAGAGAGAGTTCGTTAGACTATTAGCCTCATATTTTAAGTGCATAATCGAATAAAACAATATGCAAACGAAAACATTAATATTTAGCGGGAACCACTGCAACAACAGAACAGCCGTCGTCAAGGAAGTTGTTTTTGATTATATCCGTTTCTCAAGTTTTCAACGCGCCAATCACGGATATGAAATACAACGCAACCGTAATCTATGTATTAGCTGCGTCACATTATAATTATAACAATATTTATTCATTGAGTATATATTTTTTTCGTGAGGTCGCGGTATATATCGAATTTTATAATTGTCATGCTAAATTGTCATGTTAAAGTAGACTGTACAGAAGCATAGCGCTACTAAGCGCGTGATACTGTCAGAATCTCTGTCTGTCCAGTCCGTGATCTGTTGCTAAGCAACGTGGGTTGTGGGTATAATTAATGACTGAATACCCTGGAAAGCACTTCTAAAAAATCTGGAGTTTTAAGTCGTTGGCTGAAAGTTGGAGCAAAATATTACTTTGAAAGTAAGATATTTATGCATTTTTATATTCTTCTTTACCAGATCAAAAGTATAACGTTGGAATACCCAGTCCTGTGTGAAATTAACTAGATCGCAACCTAGAACTGGCTTGGCCTAGCTATCTAGCTAGTTATCTTGCTACAAATTAGCCAACTTGGCAAACTAAAACTTAGTTCTTTGAAATAGATGGCTAGCTAATTACATATTTTATGTATACTTTTTTGATACTGTATGTTATTTTTCGGTAATACTGATAATGTCATCCATACTTCACAGAAAATTCAGTCTACGCAGTTGTCTAACAGCTCGATGGAGTCTGTAGTAGCGGATGAGGGCCGTAAGGGGAAGCGCATTCCTCATCGTGAAGAAGTAACTGTACACAACATCTCAAACTCCGACACAGACTCCAATACGGAGACAGAAAATGACAGTGCACCTGGCAGCGACTCGGAGACGGAAACGAGCGACGTTGCTCAGGCCCAAGAGGAAGACCCGCCACTGGGTCCCTTCTCCGTCCAGGGTCACGGTCCGTTTACTGCCCACAGAGAGGATGCACGCAGCTCCGCACAGAGCCAACCCAAAACGGACGGAGATCTCCACATACGCCTGGTCCTGTGAGTGCGGGCGTCGTCTGGGTGTAAACAGTCTGGCCTTAGGCGAGTTCATCCTAGACCCCCGTTTCTGTTTGTTCCAGAGAATGTGAAGCCGAGGCCATGACGTGCCAGTTCAGTACCGACGGCAGTTTGTTAGCTGTTGGACTCGCAGATGGCTCCATCAAGGTTACGTATCCACAAACATGAGCGCATATTTCCCCCAGACACTATGAACCGCCGATTGATATAGTTTATTGGCCCTGGTTCTTAGTATATTCATGCAAAACAAACAAAATACCGCAGTTTATCTGATTGAAGACTTAATGACTATTGGGTCTGCTTTTGTTGGGTTACAAACAAAATCTGCAGGGACAGCGAATTTGAAAACATTCGGTAAGTTATTAAGTAGTGATGTGTGCCTGAAATTCCCAGGTGTATAGCACGGACAGCGGCGAGTTGATTCGCACTCTGATAGACAACAGTAGTGTCCTGTCATCTCTGCCTGTGACCAGCCTGCGCTTCATTCTCAGTGCCCAGTCACACTGCCTCCTGCTGGCTACTTGTGAGTACTACATTTCTATTCACCACCAAAACTGATCCTACCGCTCCCTACACTGTCATCTGAAGGAAAGTTTGCTCAAGCTGAATGACACAAATAGAGCACTTTAACCCAGTGAGTTCCCTATTACAACATAACTGGATTCAACTTAGAATTAACACTTGATATAAAGTAGATTTTTGTGTTAAATAACTGGTTCACAGGGCAGCAGGCCATCAGAGCTGAAATAGGGTGACGTGCGGAGGGAGAGAATTCGGTGTGGCTGCCTGCCAGGCACCTCTGCTTGTCTTGGAACACACTAATGCCTTTGTGGCTCCCAGTAGAGGATCTGAGGTCAAAACTTCAGAAATATGAGTGGCCCAAACTGGCCCTGTACTGTATAAGAGAAGTTGTTAGTTAGGCGTGTAAGTGCCTCAGTGGACCAGTCTTCCATAGCCTGTGTTAAAAACACATGTGAAACATTAATGGTTATTGCAGACAAAGCTGAAATGTAGGCCTGATCTGGTCATGGTGATGGCAGTATTAAAATGTGTATTTTAATGTAGCATTGTAAAGTCGACAGATACATAAAAGCCTGTATGTATTTTAACATGTATGAATTTCACCTGTAAATTTTCACCTAGAAAAAGAAAAAAGAGCATCTCCAGAACCATTCCTAAAAAATATCTCCAGAATCATTCCTAAAGTCTGATTCTTGTTTGTCACTACATGAATTGACAGAGTTGACAACTTTTTAAAAGCTTAATCCCATATTGGCTGGTGGCTGGTCACATCTACTAACTCTCTCTCTCCCTCTCTCCCTCTCTCCCTCTCTCTCTCTCTCTCTCTCACTCTCTCTCTCCCTGTGTCAGATGCCAGTGGTAGTGTGAGGTGCTGGTATGTGTGGGGAGGTCAGTGTGTGTGGTGGGTGAGGGAGGTGAGGGACGGTGGAGGAGGGGAGGGAGGTGGAGCACAGAGACAGACCCTCTCCCTGTCCCTCTCTCCCTCTGGAGAACGAGCAGTGACCGGGGGCTCTGATTCAGCTCTCCACATATATGATCTCAGCACTCAACAGAGATTGCAGATCTGCAGGGCTAGGTATCCCCTAGAACTCCATTTCCCATCATTCAGCATGGTGTTCAATACATGATTTGCATTTATATTGTCGTTATTTTTTTTACATAACTAAGCAAATCCCACTAAACAATCTTACTTATTGTAGATTGAAAAGTAAAGTTGTGTGGAATATGGAGTGAGGTTTCTCCTCTCCAATGACACAGCTCCACAAGAACCATCATGGATGGCCATCGGTTTCGAGTGTTTGCAGTGACTTTCCATCCAGAGAGAGAGACACAGTTTATATCAGGAGGATGGGACAACACCGTTCAGGTAAGACTCGGTTACATTAGCAGTTTGTATCAGGAGGATGGGACAACACCGTTCAGGTAAGACTCGTTTACATTAGCAGTTTGTATCAGGAGGATGGGACAACACCGTTCAGGTAAGACTCGGTTACTTTAGCAGTTTGTATCAGGAGGATGGGACAACACCATTCAGGTAAGACTCGATTACATTAGCAGTTTGTATCAGGAGTACTGGACAACACCGTTCAGGTAAGACTCGGTTACATTAACAGTTTATATCAGGAGGATGGGACAACACCGTTCAGGTAAGACTCGATTACATTAGCAGTTTGTATCAGGAGTACTGGACAGCACCGTTCAGGTAAGACTCGATTACATTAACAGTTTATATCAGGAGGATGGGACAACACCGTTCAGGTAAGACTCGATTACATTAGCAGTTTATATCAGGAGGATGGGACAACACCATTCAGGTAAGACTCGGTTACATTAGCTGTTTGTATCAGGAGTATTGGACAACACTGTTCAGGTAAGACTTGGTTACATTAGCACATCTCTCGGCCTGCTCCACAGATACTGTGTAGTAATATGAATGTCATTCTTGGGCTTCGTTTCAGTTCTGGGACACCCGACAACAGCATTCTGTCAGGTACAGAGCACCACAGTACTACCACTGGAGAATAGATCACATTAGTATACCACTGGAGTATAGATCACAATAGTGTACTACTGGAGTATAGATCACAATAGTATATCCCCGGAGTATAGATCACAATAGTTTACCACTGTAGTATAGACTACCATAGTATACCACTATTGTGCTAAGAGTACTCCACTGCTATAGTTATGCGCTAGGGAGTATTCCGAGGGTTTACACTTCACTAGACTACTTCTACTTCTTCTTCTGACTTCTGTAAAGATCTACTCCATTGCCTTCAGAGGAGTTTTGTTTTTGTCTGTTTGACATTTTATTTCTCTTGTTGCTTTGGATGGTTTGTGAACAAAACTGTATTTAGGCATTTATAGTTGAGGTCATTTCAGAAACCACCAATCTTAATATTGTTATAGTATTACTCTGAAACCAAGTGTTGAAGTGGTTGTTTGGTATTAGTGCTGAGTGCATTGGTGCCGAGTTGTGTTTCTAGCATAGATTTGTTTGCAACCTTTAGAATGTTGTCAGGGCCTCACGTGTGTGGGGACGCCCTTCACATTGACCCGTCCACCAGTCAGATTCTCTCTGGATCCTGGAGGAAATACAATACCCTGGAGGTACAAACAATCTGTAAAATATGTGAACTGAATTATGTTTAAATCTGTAATAAATACATGACATATGTATGAACAAAATATAATCAGTTAATTTGTTTAAAGCATCTGTGTGTGTATTGGCATAAACTTAAAAAAATCAACTTTATTTTAACTTTGTATTATTTGTTTTCAAGTTGAAAAGAAATTTAAGTCTTTGGGTTGGGATGTAATCCTTCACTATAAGTTATAAGTAAGGCGGTTAGAACATTAGTCTTAGTAAAACCATAGTCGCAGGAAAAAGTGCTGTTGATTGTTTCATGCAAAAACATACAGTCTTATTGACATTTGTATTCGATTTCCTCTTTTAGGTCTGGGATTATGATTCTGGTAAAAAGGTCTTCGATGTACCTGAAGACCCACACGGGGACAGCAAAGTAAGCACCAGTGTACACGTTACTGGGTCTGGTCGGGGTTTGGCAGCCTTTCCAGAGCTAATTGGTGCTATGCTCTTTGCCTTTTCCCAGATCTACACCTGCCATTGGTTCGGCCATGACTACATCACAGCTGCTGGGGGCCAGTCAAATATGCTGCGGGTCATCGACCGCTACAGTCTAACGGTCAGTGCGACTAACTGAAGCAGGGATCTAAATGTTGTGTGCTCTCTCAATGCAGGAGTGTGCTTGTGTATCTTATGTTTACGGCATTTGGCTGTGACTTTTATCCAAAGTAACTTGCAATTGTAACTGTATAACAATTGAGGGTTAAGTGCCTTGTTGAGCTACCACTGCCCTACTAAAGTTTCATGCCTCAATGCTTCATGTTTCATGTGACTGACACACCGTGTACTGCGCTAACAAGGCTCTCTTTCCCTCGCAAACAGACGCACTCGAGGCTGTTCGGTTTGCCCTCGGCGGTCTTCAGTTCGGCGGTGTGCCTGTCAGGAAAGTGGGCGGGCGTCATAGCCGCCACTTCAGGGGACAGAGTGTTTCTATTGGACAGAGATCGGCGCGGTCGGAAACACCCCCTCTGAGAATGCGTATGTGCGTGCCTGTGTGCATGTGCGTGTGAATGGGTATGCATGTGTGTATTTAGTCAGAATGTAAAACATTTAGCTTGTAGTAGATCCATTTTAGACAAAGTAGTTTAAGTGTTTGAACATGTAATGCTGCTTGTCTACATAAATTAATATAGACCAGTTTGGTTTCATCATTTCATTTGGGTTCATCATGTCAGCTAGTCCTGCCCCTCCATATTTCACAGTACTTTGATCCACAGCTAGTGAATATGGTCATATTATTTAGCCCTACATCCATCATATTTGTTCATGTCTCTTTTAATGACAAAACTCTAAAGTTTTCCACAGTAGAACATCCACCATAGAACCTACACAGTAGAACCTCCACAGAAGAAACTACACAGAACCTCCACAGTAGAGCCTACACAGAAGGAACTACACAGCAGAACCTCCACAGTAGATCCTCCCCTGAAGAAACTACACAGTAGAACCTCCACAGCAGAGCCTACACAGCAGGGTACAAAGTGGGTGGCTGGGACTGTTTTCCATACACTTTCATTTGAAGAATTTGAATGTAGATGAGAAGTTATGAATCTTTGGTGCACTTTGTAATTTATCATGTGGTGAGCCAGTAACCCTGGCAAGCATTCATGCCCAAACCACAATCTTACCCATGCAGCATTGTTTTTTCAATCATGAACCAGTTTCAAGACTTTCCTCTTTCCATCACTCAGCTACAGGTTGATGTTTGAGTCATCTGTCCTTAAGAATTTGTCCTAGAATTTTATTACTTTTTAGCAACCTGTAACCTCACCTTATTTTACTGAGTTGTTTTAGGTTGATTTTCAAGTTGTAGTTCAAGTGGCTGGAATGACTTATGGGTAGTTTTCACACATTTATGTAAAGCTTGTCCAGGGCCTTGTTGTCTCAGGACTCTTTCTCAGCAAATTCCCTTGCTACCCACACCACTAAACCTGATCTACACCCTCCCTCCACACTCTTGCCTGATCCAGAATGCAGCTGCATGACTCGTGTTCAACCCTCCCTAGTTCTCACACATCATGCCACTGCTTCAGTCCCTTCAATGGCATCCTGGAGTCGCCCGCATCTGCAACCGAAGTTTGCCTACATAGATGGACCAAAGATGAACCCACCTCTCCTTCCTGAAAGCACCATTGCCACTCCACACTATATCTCACTCTCTGTTCCTCAAGTACAACTCATCTTGAGCCACTGCCCTTCAGAAGACAGTGAATATTCTGCACTACCACCCAGATGGTGGGATGAAGACAAACCACCTGTTTGTACAGCTGAGTTCATCAAATCAAGTCACTTTTATTGTCATGTCACTTTAATACAGGCGTGAAAGTGAGCAAAAATCTTGGGTATATAGTCTCTTGTAGTATGTAAATACACAATATACACACATACGTGTGTATGGTGTTGAACGCTGAGCTATAGTCCACAAATGGCATCCTCAAGCAAGTGTGTTTCTCTTGTCTTGCGTAGAAGGGAGATGGCACTGTCAGGGCTAGTGCATCATCCATGGATCTTTTCTTCTCTTTGCAAATGGCAGTGGTTCCAGGCAAACAGGAGGTGAGGAGCATGTGAAATGTCTAACCAGCCTCTCAAAGCACGTACTTATGACAGGGATTACAGCTGCTAGCCACCAGTCTTTTAGGCAAATCACACTGGCTGTCTTCAAACATAGATTAAAGACCCTTCTCTTCAAACAGATTAAAGACCTACCTTTGTCAAACATAGAATAAAGACCCTCCACTTCAAACACAGACTAAAGACCCCTATTTTCAAACATAGACTAAAGACCCTCCTCTTCAAACGTAGACTAAAGACCCTCCTCTTCAAACGAAAAAACCGTCCTCTTCGAATGTAAAGGCCTTTCTCTTCAAACATTGACTAAAGACCCTTCTCTTCAAAATGTAGACTAAAGACCCTCCTCTTCAAACAGATTAAAGACCTACCTTTGTCAAATATAGAATAAAGACCCTCCACTTCAAACACAGACTAAAGACCCCTATTTTCAAACATAGACTAAAGACCCTCCTCTTCAAACATAGACTAAAGATCCTCCTCTTCAAACATAGACTGAAGGACCCTCCTCTTCAACATAGACTAAAGGACCATCTCTTCAAATGTGGACTAAAGACCTTGCTCTTTGACTATAGACCCTGTAGACTAAAGACCCTCCTCTTCAAACATAGACTAAAAATCCTCCTCTTCAAGAAGCACTTGAACAATCCACAGCCACTTCAAGGCACTTGAATAATCACTAGTCTAAATACATGCACTTAACAAACCTAATTCGTAGTTTCCTTGGGTGTATTCCCTCAGACAGGGTTCCACAAACATGGGCCTGGTCTACTAGCAGAAGGTGGAGACAGCTAACCTGGACACGAGCACCTACTGAAGGCTGCAGGTGTAAATGTATGTCTTCATTTTGCTGCTCTCAGTTTCATGTTTATTTGTTAATATGTTTGTATTTGTACTTGTTTTTCTCATTTGCATTTACTAAGAAAACTGCCATGTTACCGCTTTTCTTTTATGTATCACTACACTCGAATTTCCATGGTGTCTGAACTGAGTGTATGTCATGTGATGTGCCTTGTGTGTGTTTGGGAGGAGGGGGGGGGATATGCCAGACAGCAGTCTTTCTGTGAAGACTGACCTGGATGAGGGGTGAGTGTGTGTGTGTGTTTGTGTGTGTAGGGTGGCTGGGGGGAAGGGGTATTTACTTTTTATCACATCTCCCGCTCATGTTCTTTCTGTGATTGGTGGAAATTGATGAAGAGTTCAATACTGCAGCTTGAACTTTAACTCACTCCAGGGAGGGTCTGTAAATGGACGTGTCAGAAGAAGATGCTTCTTTGTAGAAGCGCAGAACTGTAGCGCTGAAACTGCGTGACGCTGGGCGTAGTTCTGTACTTACTTCTGTGTTGAGCAGAGAATGTTTCAGCCACAGTTTCCAGTGTATTTGACAACCCCTCATAACAAACACCAACAAAGAATATTCTTCCTGACCTCTTCTCACAATAGGAGGATATGAGGTATGTAAGCCAATAAAGATTTGCTAGGGATCATTGTCCATTTGCAATAAAGGTAATTTTAAGACTGAAAAACAAATGTATAGCTCATATTAGCCTTCATCACCCATGACTTTCTAAAGAGGTGGTTTAATATACATATAAGGAAGGTTTATCTTATCATGACAGAATGCCTAGCAAAATCATAATAAATTACATTTTTCTGAAAGTAAGCCAGTTGGAGTCTGAAACACACATGATTGTTCTTATTCTTTTGTCAGTTTTTTGTGTATTAAGAGCAAATCAGGTTTCTCCATTTTTGTATAATTTAGAGTACATGAGAGACTCTCCCTCACCTCCCCCTGCCTAGTCCTGAGACTGTAAGATAGTATTGTTAATAGTAAAATCAGTGAATTCAAACAAGGCTGACAGAGTTACATAAGAAAGTTGTACTTCAGGAAGTCGTGGCTTTATGGGAGAAGAGAGACAGGCGGAGCATGTGAAAGAACTAAAAGCCTAGAAGAAAAACAAACTGGGGGTGGGGGGGGGGGTTGGTCTGGGACGTCTGTGTGGTGTAGCACTGATTTTCATGCACAGGACTGCACAGACGGTGTTGGTTAGGGACTAAGAAGGTGAGCCACCCTTTGAGAGAATTATACTAGACACTTTTAAATATATTTGAAGTTCAAGAAGTAAAAAGGACACAAACAACCTCAACTGGACAAAGTAAAGACTTAACAAAGAGATCAAGAGGACAGACCTTCAGGAGGATTTCTGGAAGGGCGAACACTGTTTAAGATGGAGGGGGAATCCCTGAGCTATGAGGAGGCCATAAACAAGGCAGCCGGTGCTATCTACCGCTTCCCCCTGGTGGAAGTGCAGGGCGTACCACTCATGACCCACATCGCCCAGAACTGGAGCTCCATCTGGGCCTTCCGCCCAGACCCGTCCGACCTGCTCATTGCCACTTACCCCAAAGCAGGTAAAGTTCCCACAATTACTAACCCATCAGAGGAGAGGGGTAGTTCAGAGGAGAGGGGTAGTTCAGAGATCCCCTCAGTGCGGGGGCTGCTGGCACTGACCTCCAGCCTGAAATGGATTTCATTCAGTTTTTTTAGTTTTGTTTAGTTAGTTGATCCTGTCGCTTCTCTTGTTTTGTGATAAGTTTTCTTTATTAGTTTGAACAGGTATGCAAACGTTACAGTCCTGATTAATATGGATAAATATGGGTAAGTATAGTTAGAACGAACAATACAGTAATGCAAATGCTGTTTTGATCACATCACACACCAAAACTGTTGCTGGTGTAGTTTTGTTTATCATTTTAGTAGTTTGAGGGACACAATGTCATGGTGTAATAGTATCTACTGTCACAAAAGAGGCTGTCACTTCTGAAGACACATTACAGTTCATCTGAACAGTAGAAGCAGGCGAAATGGCCCTCACAGTAAACTGTGACTCGTTATGCTGCATCCCTCATCATATTTTAATTTAGAAAATGATGTATTGATTTGTTGAGATTTTAATAGCTAAAGATAGCTTGAAACAAAAATGAGCTGGGATTCTGGAGTTTGATATGCTTGTGTCTGCTTTCAGAGTGTAGATGTCTATTAACCAGCTTTTATAATGACATGTTTTAATCAATTAATCTCATATATATTCACTTATTCGTTTAATTACAGATGTTTATTTATCAATGGTTTAATTGGGCAGTACTAAAAATAAAGTGTAATGTAACACATATACCGCACATTTTAAAAACATCAATGAATGTTTAACGCTTTGATGAACAAAGAGACCCCTTTGTGAAGGTCAGGAGGTCAGGGAGGCTGTGAACATCTAGTTTAATGAAGTAAACAAAGGAAGCAAAGACCAAATCCAGAATGATGATAACACTTTGGATTTCTTTGAATCACTAATAAATGTATTAAATATTTTATTTGTAAGGAAACATAGGACCTGGTGAGTAAATATAACAGGTGATAGGGTTAGCATAGTGGCTAGATGTCACAGAGACATAAGCATAGTGGCTAGATATCACAGAGACATTAGCATAGTGGCTAGATATCACAGAGACATTAGCATAGTGGCTAGATATCACAGAAACATTAGCATAGTGGCTAGATATCACAGAGACATTAGCATAGTGGTTAGATATCACAGAGACATAAGAATAGTGGTTAGATATCACAGAGACATTAGCATAGTGGCTAAACATCACAGAGACATTAGCATAGTGGTTAGATATCACAGATACATTAGCATAGTGGTTAGATATCACAGATACATTAGTATAGTGGTTAGATATCACAGAGACATAAGAATAGTGGTTAGATATCACAGAGACATTAGCATAGTGGCTAAACATCA
>JAOYMR010000011.1:16249398-16268044 GCA_025802075.1 Tenebrosternarchus preto
AGGGTTAGGGTGAGGGTGAGGGTTAGGGTGAGGGTAGGGTTAGGGTGAGGGTTAGAGTGAGGGTAGGGTTAGGGTGAGGGTAGGGTTAGGGTTAGGGTAGGGTTAGAGTGAGGGTAGGGTTGGGGTGAGGGTTAGGGTGAGGGTGAGGGTTAGGGTGAGGGTAGGGTTAGGGTGAGGGTTAGAGTGAGGGTAGGGTTAGGGTGAAGGTAGGGTTAGGGTGAGGGTAGGGTTAGAGTGAGGATTAGGGAACTAGAGGGACGTCTTTATTATCCATTTTGAGCAAAGTGCAACAAACAAGTGAGAAACACACCACAAGCGTAAAATACAGCAAGTCTATAGATCATGACGTCAGGGAGAGTCTATAGAACACAAAACAGGGAGCGTCTATAGATCTAGAAAACTTTCCTCATTAGTCACCTCATTAGTGCAGAGGGAAATATTATGGAATATTTTGATACTGGCTTGATGAAACAGCTTTGGAAACTGGTTGATAGGAGAAGAGGAAGTTGAATGGAAGAAGCCAAAGCTCTGGGAACACCACGGCCCTGGTCCCCATGGTGCTAGTCTCCATGGTGCTGGTCTCCATGGCGCCTCAGCTGCAGCATTCAGAAAAAGCAGTGCGGAGGTCTGTGAGTCAAACCAGAGAAGCTAGTGAAAGCTCAACAGCTAATAGCCCTTCAAGAACCCATCATAAGCCTGTCGTAAGGCTGTCATAAGCCTGGCACAGGGAAATGAGGCTCCCAATGTCTGGTATTCATGTATTATTAGGCATTGCTGATTTTTCTTTTCTACAGCTGTAATAGTCCAGTGAATATCTGAAGCCTGCATGGACATCTTTATGAACAAGGTGCAAAGAGGACCAAAAAGGAAACCCTTAACACAGAGCTGGTCACTGCGGCAACTCCCCACCCCATCACCACCACTAATCCCTTCACCCATGCACCTACACACCCAGGAACCACAGCTCTTAACAAGAAGTCAGGTAGTTTACTGTTGCCAGCGTTTCAGTAACCGCTGTTTTCAAGCACAGGAGTGTTCTTGTCCGTTGTTTACTTTAGCTGACGCGTGCTGGGATCTATGTGCTAGGACCATCTTCCTCACACCACTAGAATAATGCTCCCTCATCAGCAACTCTTGGCTGAGATACTTATGGAGAGATTTACTGAGAATTACAAAACCACCAGTCACCAGGTTCTGTCCTCCAATTGTCATAGTTTGTGTGCTAGGGTTAGAGTTAGGGTTACCCTAATCCTACACCCTAACACAAACTCTAAACCACTAGCACTAGCCTCACAACACCCTCAACCCTTTCTTTCCTTGGAAATTGTTACAAACAATTACAGAATGGAAGCTGGTCCAACACTGCCTAGAAGCCTAGCACGGATGTGCCAGGAGCCAGAAGTCATTCGGCACTTCAACAAAGACGGTAATTTATTGGTTGCCGACATGAACGACCACGTGTGAATGAGTTCATCCTGCTCAGTGATATCACACACAGCCAAACTGAGCAGTGCAGTGTTTTTCAACCCAGTGCTCCAGACACCCAGGGTACCTGCACCAGGTACTGTTCTCTGCTGCGGGGGGAGAGTAAAAACACGGGTCGTCTGGGACTCCCGGCGGACCAAGCTGGCAAATGTGGCCATGTGCGCCCTGACCACTGGGTGGAGACTCGCCTGCTAAGGACAGAACAGCCCTGCCGTCCTGGCTATCTCCAGCCGGGAGGTGTGAGATCAGCCTGGCTTTCTAACCCCCCCAATGCCTAGTTTATCTCAGCAAGGCTCGTGTGTGGACTTTACTGAGCATTCTGAAATATCAAACATTCTAAATATTTTACAAGACATTTCTAGTGGAACACATCAGTGCTGGGCAGCTCCGTGAGGCTTGGCTTTGTCTGTGTCTACCAACTTCTATCCCAACCTGAGTTCAAAGTTCTCCTTGCTCCCATGACCGTAGTCAGACGTGTCCGCCTCTCATTCTGCAGGGGCTAGAGTGCAACCCAGTTTAGCGATTTCAGTTTCAGGTCCTCGGCCCGCAGCCTTCTGGGACAAGTGGATCATCTTCCAGTATTTCTCCATGCGTGTAACGTTTCATGAAGCTTGTATTCGGACAGCTGGCATGCTACTCGAGCGCCTGCACACATAACACCCCCCCTCTTAACTGGTTGAGCTGAAGGGACAGTGAACCAGAGCCCATCTCTTAATACCACTGCTCTGCTTCCACTGGGATGCTGAACTTCTCCGCTGACCTCCACACAGTTCCTGGATGGGAGGAGACCCACAAGCGGAAGAACACCAAAGTGTTTAGTTAGTACACTGTTGAGCTTATTCTTCACAGGTTGTGTCACAGGGGTTTTTGAAATGAATATTCTCATCAACTTTGCACATTCTCAATTATATCAAGAAAGATGTGTATTTAACCTGTAAAGTTAGCACTTTCCATTTCATTTAGTTTAGAATAACAGATTTACAATCATTAAGAAAGTACTTAAAAGTAACATGTAGTATTCAAATTATTTGTAAAGAGTACCCAAAAAGTGCCGTTTTTACTGATTCCGTTCCAGTCACTGACTGCATCCTGGAAGTGTAGGACTTTTTAACTCATGAGTCAGAGTTAAATTAGGGTTAGGATTAGATTAGATTAGGATTATGGTTAGGGTTAAGGTTAGGTTTGCCCATTGGCTCACTGTTTTCCCTTGTTCACATCTATCCAGCTGCTGAGTAGATGAGAAGCTCCTGATCAAAGGTGCTTCACGTCAGGCTCCTGCATCTCTTTCTAAAAGACCACAAGAGATCCATCTTACACCCACACCCACACCGGCACAGTGCCCACTCTTTAACTGTAGAACACACACAGTGTGGGACATCTTCCCCAGCTGTTGAATGTTGTAAGCATACATGTCCCTTTGACCTGCTTTGGAAATGAATGCACCCATTGTCCCCTGCAGTTTTGAACCGCAGCTTGACAGTCCACTAACTCCTGCCACAATACAACTACAGAACACCAAACTACAGTCCACTAACTCCCTTCACAATACAACTACAGAACACCAAACAATATCACTCCTTACATAACCCAATAACCATTTTTTAGGTTGAAATATCCATATTTAGGTTGAAATATCCATCAAATACTTCTCCAGTACAACTGCACGGTATTACAGCTACGGTGAGTCTCTAGGACTGTATGCACCTGTGTCTAATGAGTGACAGAGCATTTTCTCCTCTAAGCTTCAGTGCATATTAAACCTGGACAGCAGTGGGGAATTGTGCTGAGGTTCTGGAACAGAGAGGGCCTGCAATCGGACAGAACGCGTACACACAGCCCACAATCCACAGGTGAGACAACACTTTCAGATCTGGAGATCCTCAAGTTTAATTTACACTGTATAACAAAAGCTAGTGAGATGCAGAAATGAGTATTTAAACTATTCACTGCAATGAAATGCCACATATTCCTAATGCTCTACATCACTAATAGTTTTAAAAAGTCTCTTGTATTTGCATGCGTTTTGCCAAATCATCATATACATTCATCAGTGTGATGGTACACTCCCTGGGCGCTAAACCTCCGGGCTGCACCGTGCTCTGCCTGCCCTTCCATTAGAGATCTGTGGACATTTTGAGAAGTATAACATTGCTCCTTTGACAGCTCAGTGCTAACAGATCACATCATAACGGCTGGTAATAGAGGAACCAGTAGAGCAGCAGAATCTCACTACTCCTGTTCATCTCAACAGCTCAAAAGACCTCACAGTGCCATCTGCTGGCCAAACACATTCACTACAGTAAAGGAAACATTGAAAGCAACCATTTTATTTGGACACGAGCACCACTGCCCTCCGTTACCCCACGGCCTTTCAGGAAGAGAATCACAAACGTGCACAAGACATGACAGTTTGGGATGGGAATTTTATTGGCCGAGTTCATGAAGGACTACAAAAAAAAAAAAAAAAAGTTCTTATTCAAGTAATATGCTGTACAAATCTACCCCTTTAACGTCAAAGAGAAAAACATTCTGAATGAGGGGAACACACTACAGTCACTCACACCTATTGGGAGGAAGAGATTAAAAGGATGAGGAAAAAAAAAACCCTGTAAGAACGTTTGGTTCTTTACATGTGCACACACACACACGCGTTCCTGGCCCATCAGAAATATTTCCGATGTGGTGGCTCAGGTAGGAAAAACACTAAAGGCCTAGAGGAAAGAAGACTGAAAATGCCTTCACACACACACACACACACACACACACACACACACACACACACGACAGCGGCAGTGATGAGAGACTTGTCTTGGATGGACGCTCACACACACTCATGTTTGATTGCTTTGGGAGCTGTAGGTGTGTGCGGTCAGCTCTCCCCTGTCTGGGGAATCATCTTCTGGACCCTGAGGCTTGAGTTCGAAGAGAAACATTTCACTTGTGTTCAATAAAAAGATCCCTACAGTGGGATACACACATCATCATATGTCTAGAACAAAGGAAGCTAATCAAGTGAGTTACAGGAAGTGATGAAGGTATAATATAAATCGGCCCCTGCCCCAAACCCAACAATGCACCAATAAGCTGAGACTGTGTCGGCAGACACGCCCCTTCTGAATAGCACTCAGTCATAATTGGTCAATTAAAAAAAAAACAAAAGCAAAAAAAGGGTGGTGGGGGTGGCACAGGCACTGCTAGGAGTTCCATGGTGAGGAGGAGGAGGAGCAGAGGTAGCATGGAGGAGGGAAGAGGCGTGTCTGTGCTGGAGAGGCGGGGCTATTTCTTGGCTTTGGTCCCCTTGGCAGCGTTCCTCGGCGGAGTGACAGGTCGGCCGGTCCCAAAGCCTCCTGCCCCTCCGTACGCCATCAGCTTCTTATCTGCTGGTTTAAGGATCTGAACACACACAAAGTCGAGAAGTGACAATACTGACGAAGGGGGGTTTTGAGTGAATATTCTTTGGTGAATTCACTGTCATTTGAGGCATTTCCCAAAGGTTCACTGCCCCCAGACTGCGTCCCTGAAAGAGACTAAGAGACCCCCGCCCCACCCGCCCTCCCTGTCCAGGTGGAGCAGGTACCTGGAAGGAGCACATGAGTGTCTCATCCACACTCATCATGGCACCTGCGTTGTCGAACTCTCCGCAGTAGTTTGGAGCTGAGAACAGAGTCACCAGCTGCCGTTTGGCAAAGAACTCGTAGCCGTCCTCCACCACCTGAGGGCACAGAGGGCGACACACACACACACTTACACTCGTGCGCACGTACTCACCGAAGGTGAACACACACAGACACACCCTGAGGGCAAATCACAGACGCACGCATGCACACACATGCCCCGAGGGCAAATCACACACACGCCCCGAGGGCAAATCACACTAATCTCTCTCTCCCTCTCTCTCACACACACACACACACTCAGACACCTGCCAACAAAAACGACAAATGACAAACCGGTGTGACTACTCTAAATCACAGATGTTTGGAATGCAGCACTCATAGACAAGGCCCTGCTGAAGCCACTGGGAAAACTGGATAATTCCAGTGAATTGGTCTCTCAGACATGACCATGCACACATGTACGAGGACAAATGCTACGTCATAGAATCAGGTAAACAACACTTGACTACACAACTCACTTAGCATCTTATCTACTAGGTTAGTAGCTAGTCTGTCATGCTAAGCTAACAGCCCAGTGGTAACTACTGAACAACAGGAGATCCATCCTCTCTCACCAAGATGAAAAGGACTGTGCAGAGGCAGCACATTACATAAACCCCACATGATGAGCTCACTGGACTCAGTTCCACAGCGTCAGACATTTAACTGTGTGCTGTCTGGTTCCGTGTGCTGTCTGGTTCCAGATACCGTCAGGTTTCCCCCACTTTTATGACGTTTAACTGAGAAATGCCAGTTTCACGGTTAACCACATGGTTGTCAGTCGTGCAGTTGGTAGGGTTCTGCTCATAGTCCAACATGTGAAACATAGCGTGTAATAAAGGCCAGTTACATTTGAGAGGACAGCGATCACTTACCCAGATGTGACACACAAACACCCGTCAGAGTTTCTGAGCACAGCTAACACCAGACCGGCTGATGTGACTGTGAATCATGGCTGAAGTCTATCCAAGTTCTCTCCACCCTGTCGGCCGTGCTGGTCACTACACACCGAGTCATGCACACATGCTTCCGGCAGCAGTGTTACACACCTGATGTGCTCTGCAGATGAGGTCCATGTCATGCTTGTGAAGGAACTTGGCCACCACGTCTGAGCCGAAGGTGAAGGAGACTCCGCGGTCGTTCTCTCCCCAGCCCAGCACGTCCTTGTCTGGGTCGGCCCACAGCAGGTCGCACAGCAGCCCCTGGTCGGGCACGTCGGTGGGGCGCATCACACGCCGCACCTGCTCCATGGACTGCAGGTCCGGAGAGAGACCTGCACCGCACACACAGGACAAGCCTTGAGAGAGACCAGGGGATGGACGCAGACACTTACAGAGCACCACCGACAAACACACACACACACACACACACACACTCGCATACACAGCTGACCATCCTTGAGGAATGCTGTTATAGCAACAGAGGTGCAAAGTGTAGAAACCAGCAGAGTGTAAAACACGAACCCTATTAATCATAGCATGGCCCAATACTCAGCTTCTACCAAAACCAGAGGCAAAGGCAGAGAGACGTTAGCCCTTAAGATGGAGAGGAGGAGATGGCTGCGAAATGGGTCAGGGCTTTATAAAGGTGCTGGCACAGACTCCCAGTGCGCCAGGCACGCAGTAAAGCAGGCCAGGCAGCAGCACACGTCAGAAACAAACACTTGAGCGAGTTCATCAAACTGGGCACCATGTGGCACCAAAAGAAAAGGTCTCTCTAACTCACAAAACACATACAGATACACACACACGGATCAACAGGTGCACGCGCGCGCACACATGCACAGATCAACACACTCACATATACAGATCAATACACACCCCCATGGCAGCAGAAGATCTTCTCGTCAACGATTGCTGCCACTGGTAAGCAGTTGAAACAGTCTGTAAATGTCTTCCAGAGCTTGATGTTATACCGCCTCTTACCTGAAATTAGAAAGATGTTCAAAGATGCCAGAGTTAAGGCATTTGGAGATGGAGAGAAACCTGCATCTTGGTGAGCAGGTGTACTTCTAAAACCATCAAACCTAAAACTCAAGTGTTGGAACAAGTGTGGCGATGAAGTCAATTACACAAACAAGCAAGAGAGTCTCACAATCCACAGCGCTTGACTGCATTAGTTTCTGACTGAATGAATAATGTGGGGCTGAAGCATTTGTGAACATGCACCCTCTGTGTACTTACACTCATCATAAAAACCATAAATCCTGTTGATGGAGGCACACTCATGGTTTCCTCTAAGAAGAAAGAAGTTCTCTGGATATTTGATCTTGTATGCCAAGAGAAGGCAAATAGTCTCCAAGGACTGCTTCCCTCTGTCCACGTAGTCTCCCAAGAAAAGGTAGTTGCTTTCTGGTGGATAGCCTCCATACTCAAACAGCCTGAGCAGATCATAGTACTGACCGTGCACGTCACCTAAAATAAAGGGACAGACGTTTTGGGACTGGACAAACGGTTTTTATACGTTTACATCAACTCAGTAGTCTCGTCAAAAATTACTATGTTGATGACACTTACCACAAATCTTTAGTGGAGCTTCCAGTTCAAGTAGGATTGGTTGACTAAGGAAAATCTCCCGGGATTTCAGGCAAAGGCCTCGAATCTCATTCTCGGTTAGCTGAACGTTTTTACCCGGTCTAGAGCCCTTGACTAGAAAAATGACAACCGGGTTAATTAAAGCAACATGCTGCCTGACTGTATCGTAATTAATATTTTCCCTCAACCACCTCGTTGACTAGCCCAGTATTAGTGAACCAAGTATATGCTACTGGTAGCAAGCAAGTCAGCTAACCGAGCTACAAAGCGACTACCTATTCATGAAACTGACAAAATCAGAAATCAGCCTTCTTCACAGAGAAAAGAGCCAGCTAGTTAATTAGAGATCATTCCTCTGCTCTATCGTGAAGGGTCGTTTAGTTCTCAATACTGCAGGCCAGCTAGCCGGACTAATCCGCGCGAAACATGAGGTCTAACGAATCCCGAACTTGCCTTGCTAGCTAGATAGCTAACTTGCCAATAAATCAACTAGTCGTAGCTAGGTAGATAATTAGTTTACGTGTAATCGGGATTTGTCCAATGTTACTTAAAATGTAAAACGAGTTAATAAGACGGGTTTTAAAGGGCACGTGAAGCGGAGATAGTGAACACCAGGCTAACAGACTACGAGCATAACAATGCTAGTCAGCTAACTGCTAACTAGTTAGCTAGAGTCCTCATACACCCGACAGCTTGTTTACTGGCTAAATAACAAGAGCCAAACAGTATTGCTTACCTTCCAGAAGACGCTGGATAATTGAATCAATGTTTAATTTGTCAGATTCCGTCATTGTATTTCGCTTTTCGTCTTTGACGCGAATAGATCCACTCAGAAATTAACTAATACCTAACCAGTGAGCTAACAAGCTATCTTGTTAGCAATTCCGTAACTAGCTAACACTTGTGCGAGCACGGCCTCAAACTGTTTTACAGTAGTACACAATCCACTAAAAATCTTATCTAATTAACTCGAACTGGAAAACCTTATGTATTCGTAATAACTCCAGTCGAAGAATTAATATTACTACCGTTCTACTGTTAAAGTTCCCCGGTCTTTTTATTAGCTTACTTAGGTAAAGGACCGGGGGCGGGCGATAAAAAACAGCACCTTACCCGATTGGTCGCTTAAGGTTGCGTGTACTGTACGTCTATTGGATACTTGTTTATGGGTCATTTTATTCTGACGCAATTTTTCTTATTAGCATATAATATAAACTTAATTTTAATTATTTGAATGTTTTACGCAACATAGCACGTTTTCGAGCCACTTGTAAGGAACAATTCTAAACATAGAACAGTTTTTTTTTTTTTTTTATTGCTATGGCTCGAAATAATAAGGTCCAGTAAAACACCATGGCCTTAATTCATTTTCATGATCTAATATGCCTTTCTGTTTTTTTCATTTGTGTTGCTTATGTAACAGCAGATGACAGGCAGCAGCCGTGACCCTAGCTATCCTACTGGAATTTAGAAACAAGAGGAGTTAATCAATATTCAAATATTGATTTACCTATTTATTGATTAGTCTGTCTATGCCTGCTGTAACACGACCCAAAACGACTAGTTTTCAAGCATTTGATATGATAAAGCCTTGACCTTTAATCAAAATCCACCAGACATTGTGTCCATGTGCTTATAGATCTACAAACAGAAATTTACCATCACATTAGCCTTTTTATTAACATTTAATTAATATTCCTCCTATACTTTATTTACATTGTATTGTTGAGTTTATCTTTTATATTAATTTATCATTCAAATACCATTTTATTTTATTCATAAAGTATTTAAAGCAATATTATTATTGTTGTTGTTGTTTGTCGTTGTTGTTGTTGTTGTTGTTAAGAGTAGCTGGTTGAAACGTCCTGACCTGTATTACAGTACTGTGTAATACTGTACTGTACTGTTATGGTTACAGTGTTGAAAAGAAACAATTCACACATAATAAACCCACTTCCACAAGAGACACGCCCACTCATTTACCACAAAATACTTCAAATTAGACTGTTAGTTACATACTCGTTTTAATGTGTGAGCGCAGAGAAACACCAAAACTATGCGTCTCTGTGTTGGTAAGGCAGGGTCATTTTTTACATTCGTAACAGTTAATTAAAGACACTTTAGAATTGCGTCATATAAGCTTAGGCTAAGTAACAAGCTTTACGGAATTAATATGAAATATTCAACGTTTAAGCAAGTCAGAGCAAAGAAAGCGTTTCTATAGTAATAGTGAGTTCAGTTATCCGAATTCTCGCGAGATTGGAGAGCACGGGGTTATCTTTCAGCCATAACCCGATTCATTCTGGAGCAAGAGAATGACTCGTATTTGTCAACAAAAACGTCCGCGAAATAATACATCAATGGAATAGTACATGCAGATATTACTATATATGCTATTCTAGACTAATACGTAGCTTGAGTGATCATGAAGTTGATTCATAAAGACATCGAAAAGGATAATGCCGGGTAAGACCAAAAGCACATTTGAGCTTCTCTACTAGCCAGCTAGCTTTCATAGCGAGGTGGATGGCCCTGGCCGCTGTTTGTCAACGTGTACGGTTAATCCTAGCCCTAGCTGTTTGTCAGCGTGTACGAGTAATCCTAACCCTAGCTGTTTGTCAACGTGTACGAGTAATTCTAACCCTAGCTGTTTGTCAACGTGTACGAGTAATCCTAACCCTAGCTGTTTGTCAACGTGTACGAGTAATCCTAACCCTAGCTGTCATTGGTGATAATCTGCATTACGTTAAACGAAGAGATTTTAGATTCTAACAGTTGGCTGGTTTAGGTCCAACAGCTGCATTGTATGGGCAAAATTATATTGGTTAGTACTTACTGTAAATGTTTTACATCTTTAGTGTTACATCTCTTAATGCATCTCCTACTAGTTACTCACCCGGGAAAATTATACATACATACGTACGTACGTTTGTTTGTTTGTTTGTTTGTTTGTTTGTTTAAACATGTAGAGGAGTAGACAAGGTTTCCAAAGAAACAGGACATATCGCACAGAGGTGCTTCATCAGCAGTACAAGAAAAGTGCTTCTGATTGTGTACGAGAACCAGTTCCTATTAGAAAAAGTTTTTGTTTTCCATGTGGTTCTAAGGTTCCAAGATTGTAGATCAGTTTTTTTTCTAATAAGTTTTCTAATTTCATTACTTTCAGTACTTGTATATTTAGTGTTTTAATTTGCTCTCTGCTGGATTATATTCTTCTAACACACTCAGCTGCAGCAAATACACACTATCAGCTGGGTGCTCACGGCACTTAATGTATTCTGTGATTGTAATCGGTACATGTCAACACTCTGATATTTAATCTGTGGCTATGTGGATGTGCATTGCCCTGTGTTGAGACCCTGAGTGATCTGTGTGTACTCTCTTAGCCAGGTGACCCTGATACCTGAGGAAGCAGAAGATATGTGGCACACCTACAACTTGCTGCAGGTGGGCGACAGTCTCAGAGCCTCAACCATCAGGTAATGCACACGTGTATACACACACACTCCAGAATGTTCCAGAACAAGTCCACTGTCTCTAGAATGTTCAAAACAAATCCACTTTTGACCGAATGTTCCAGAACCAAACCACTCTCTCCGGAAAGTTCCAGAACAAAACTATTTTCAATGATTTATTCCCAACCACCCACAAATGAGAACTGTGATGACCTTCTCAAAGATTCTCATCTAGTCCTACCATTGTGAACCGAAACTAAACTCAAATAGTCTCATGCCATCAGAGCTGTCTTCGCTCGCTCCTGCGTGCGAGTCCCATCTCACGTGGTCGCCGTGTGTCGCTAACAGGAAGGTGCAGACAGAGTCATCCACGGGCAGCGTGGGGAGCTCACGCGTGCGCACCACCCTCACCATCAGCGTGGAGGCCATCGACTTCGACTCACAGGCCTGCCAGCTCCGCGTGAAGGGTACCAACATTGAGGAGAACCAGTACGTTAAGGTACGTGCCCTCTGAAGCTCAGCATGAAGGGTGAGAAAATCGAACTCATGAAATCTTTGTGGCCGTTCCATGTACCTGGGTCTCAAAACGTGGTGAAGCAGCCTCCACCCAGGGAGTGGGTATGTTTTCTGTGTGTTTGTGCTACAGCTTCCTATGTCCTCTGTCAGATGGGAGCCTATCACACCATCGAGCTGGAGCTGAACAGGAAGTTCACTCTCGCCAAAAAGGTCTGGGACAGTGTGGTGCTGGACAGGATCGGTATGGACCTTTCTGAATTGATGACATGCAAAATTGTTCCTGATAACTACAGGAAAAGTCTTCTTATTGATTTTATTAGTTTGCTATAGTCAGAAAGTTATATATTTACCACAGTGTGTATAATACGTTATTGGTTATTGTTACTAATGATGACATTAGTGTCAAAAAAGGATTTCCAAATGTCAGTAAGATGGAACCTTAACTTTGACCTCTGACCTGTCTGTGACCCACAGAGCAGGCATGTGACCCCGCCCAGAAGGCAGATGTGGCTGCCGTGGTGATGCAGGAAGGACTAGCCAACCTAGTCTTGGTGACCCCAGCCATGACCTTGCTACGAGCTAAAGTAGAGGTCACCATCCCACGCAAGAGGAGAGGAAGCTGTGCCCAGCACGAGAAGGTGACCCCGCTGAACCTTGCGATCCCTCACTGGATCCTGTGACCTTTATTTGAAGGGTTTCTCAGCTGCTGATTGGTGGTAGTGGCTCTGACCAGCTGGGAAATCTTAGCCAGTCAGAAACGAGCTGATCTAAAAGAGTTGTTGCATCTTTCGATCGCTGTAGTTTCACAGAATGTTCAGTTTCTTCAGTCAGTGTGAAATTTGCACCTGGAGCTTCTGTCACTCATCATAACCGATGACCATAATGGTGAGAGAACCTCAGTTTGTTTTTCCCTTTGTCTGCCAGGCGCTGGATCGATTCTACGAAGCCGTCATGCAGGGAATTCTGCGACACTTCAATTTCGACGGTATGACTCTTCTCCTCCTCTCTTAGCCTGACAGCAAAGAGGTCCTCACATTTGCCCTTTCTCCCTCTCTCCCTCTCTTGCAGTGGTGAAGTGTGTACTGGTGGCAAGCCCGGGCTTCGTTAAGGACCAGTTTATTGCGTACCTCTTTAAGGAGGCCGTGAGGCAGGACTGCAAAGTGCTGCTAGAGAACAGGCCCAAATTCATGCTGGTTCATGCCTCATCAGGACACAAATACTCACTCAAAGGTGTGAGACCTCCCACCCTCCCTGTGTTTATCTATACAGCAGCTATAGATATAGAGAAACAATAAAGCCTCTTTATTTGTCTCCACAGAGGTCCTGTCTGATCCTGCGGTCACCAGTCGTCTGTCTGACACAAAGGTAATGGCTAAGTCACTATAAAATGTATTTAATACCTTTAATACCATTACCTGTAATGTATCTGTATGGATTATTATTTACCTATAATGTATGCATATAGATTTATTTACCTGTAATGTACATGTATAGATTATTATATGTATGGTATAGCTCGTGGTCCTGTACTGAGCCGTTTGGCTTCTCTGTGTGACTGTAGGCTGCAGGTGAAGTCAAGGCTTTGGAGGACTTTTATAAGATGCTACAGCATGAGCCTGACAGAGCCTTCTATGGGTAAGATGGAACTTTTATTATTTTATTAGAACTTTTCCTATTACAGGTACCCTGGGACTTTTATTATGTGTCTTTTCCTGCCTACGGTAGTCCAGGGAAAGGAACTAGGTTGCCAGCCTCTGGGATATTGGCTAGTCGTGTAGTCTTGTGGTACGAATAGAGCCGTGGCCTTGGTAAACGAACATGCCCAGTGTTTCTGTCTCCCAGTCTGGCGCACGTGGAACGAGCGAGTGACGCTTTGGCCGTCGATGTGCTCCTGATCAGCGACAAACTCTTCAGGTGAGTGCTGGTTTCCGTAGCGACCACCATCATGCATGACTTCAGTCGGTTTGAGCTAAACGAAACATATGTATGAGATTAAGGGAAGAAGTGACTCGTAAGGTTACTGTTTTTTCCGTTAGACATCAAGACATAGCAACCCGGAGTCGCTACGTGCGTTTGGTGGACAGCGTGCGGGACAACGGCGGGACAGTCAGGCAGGACCATGGAAACACTGAGCTGTTTATGAGCATGACATCATTTTGCTCTGCTGTGTGTTTATTTGTTTTTGTCTTGCTTCTTTTGAAGGGTATTCTCGAGCCTGCATGTATCTGGAGAACGTAAGTATTTACTCACAGAAGTAGATAAGGAACATGCTGTTCCTGCTGTCCTGTTGGTACAATGAGGCTGCAAACCTGCACAATAGAATTTTTTTTCTCTCTCTCTCTCTCTCTCTCTCTCACAGAGCTGAATCAGCTGAGTGGAGTGGCTGCCATCTTACGATTCCCCATTGCTGACCCTTCCGATGCAGAAGACGAAGACAGTAGCTCTGATGAAGCCTGACTCTGGAATTCTGTCCCGCTGTGATGTCACATGGGGCGACACCTCCCTGACAACCCCATGAAACACCATGACCTCATTAAAGGGTTTAAACACAACCATTCTCCTATTACACCATGACCTCATTATAGGGTTTACACACAACTATTCTCCTATTACAGTTACGAGCAATGTGCCTTTAATCCGCAGAGGTTAAATTATCAGATAGGGTATTAAACATAATTTCCCCACATACCAGACCATGAGAGTTTACACCTCCCACACTAATGAAGCAGACGGCCTGGTGGTCCGTAGACACGCTTCTGTAGACGACGAGCCTGATTCCACGTCTGGGTGAATCTGTATCTGAATAACTGAACCACACTGTGGGGAGGTGTGAAGAGTGGAATTCCCACGTGTGGTTATTCTCCCACATCTCCTTCAGGAGTCGCATGAGTCTTATGAGACCCCCACCCTACCCCCACCCCACCCCACCCACCAACGTGCTGCTGACAGCTCTGCTGCATTCAGCTGGGGGCGGAGCTCTGGTCTGAGGGGAGGGGCCTTGCAACACACAAAATGAACAAGGATCAACAAATAAAAAAATAAATAAAAGCTACCAAGGTTTTCAGCATTTCCTCTGTGACCAAGGATCAGGTCAGAAAAAAATGCATTACTGTTTTACATAACAGGTTAATCTCAGCAACATCTATAAAACTGACATGGTTGCCAAACATCTGGGTGCCATATAAAACCAAACATGGACTTTGAAAAAAGTGTAATTCTATTTGGCAGATTAATTTAGAACTTTTTGTAGCACTTTTGTTTCATTTTGAGTGTATATAATACATTACTTTGAATAAAGTAGTTGCGGAATTATTGTGTTTGTTGCACTGTTTACAGAAGTTGGGGTGCAGTCTAGGATTAATGACAGGTTGAGTGTTGTGTGGGAGTAATGACAGGTTGAGTGTTGTGTGGGAGTAAAGACAGGTTGAGTGTTGTGTAGCACTGAACACCACATGTGCCAACCTCGGGATTCTGCCTCTCATCCCAGCGGTCCCAGTTATCCCAGTCATCCCATGTGAACATCCACCAGTCGGCAGTTCTCAGACCCTGTTGCTGTGCAGTACTGGAGTCGGAGAAGGCTTTTAATTTTTGTGTCCAACATGCTGTAGCCTGTTTAAATCATAAATAAAACTACTGTCCCACAGCCGGAAAACATCTAAAAATATAAAAGATATATAAAAATATCTTTTATAAATATATAAAAGATATAAATAAAAGATTGTGTAGCCTTTCATACCTTAAAAGATTAAACCAGAAGTTTCACTGAGGGAAAGTAAAACCTTGTGTATAACATTAATAACAGATGAACTATGACAGCAGTAGGTTGGAAGGCTGAAGTCTGCAGGTTTGATACAGTGTGATGCTGGCTTGGTCTCTTAAGCTTTTATGATAAAATACTTGGTACCAGTAAAGCATTTTAATAAAGACAGATGAACTATGATAGCAGCAGGTTCCTGAAGGCTGGTGTCCACAGAGTAGCTACAGTACTTGGTTCCAGTAAAGCATTTTGGTGAAACTCCAATTACTTGGTCATTAATGCCAGGTGATGGGATTAAGGACGTATGATTTACTATTTGAACTGAATATATCAATAAAACAGTAAGTTAAAATAGTTTAATAAAAATGTTGCTACACCTTATTTCAGACATGTCTGTTTTTCACTATCGAATAAACAAATACATGTCTCACTTTGCAATCAGTTCAGGCAGTTAGTTTATCTTAGGTAATTACTCTGACTTTTAAAATTCTGCTAAATTTAGTAGTGTCAAGCATATTTTATGACTGCTTAAAAACTGCTTGTCTTTGTTAGTTCAGACAGCAAATTTGCCTGAAATCCAAATACTAATTCAAAACAGACAGTAATTTGCCTTAAATACAAATTCTAGTACAAAGCACTCAGTCACACCCAGTCAGCACATATGTACTGTACAGTTTCGAGCAGGTCTCAAGGAGCTTCTGTTTGCAAGTACTCATGAGTTTGGAGCTCAAGTTCATTCTTCAGATGCTGGGGGCAAGACTGCACAGTGCCACCCTGTGGCCTGGATGCGTCATTTCAGCTGTAACTCTTGGTTAATGTTCATTCTAGAAGCCTTGTAGAGTTGAGGCGTAACATGGTTTACAGAGCTGCTGTCGAGATCTTGTAGAGAACCGCACCAGGCTGGTACAGTGGCTAAGGCCTGTTTTACTCGGGAGGGCAGCGATGGTCCCTCAGCCAGGCCAGGTCCTCCAGGGTCGCCCAGTGCAGGTGGAGGATGGAGAGCACCACCACGGCATGCATGATCTGGTGACTGTTGAGCCAGTAGTCGAAGCGGCCAGGGTGGAAGCGCTCCGGCACGCGGCAGATGTTCACGATTCCTCCCAGCAGCGCCAGCCAATCCATGATCAGGTAAAGGCGAAGCGAGGCGGGACTTCCTGTCCCGCAGCCAATCCAGCGCAGCAAGAAGAGGAAGGAGCGGAAGAGGGCCTGCCAGGTGAAGGCACCTAGGCGGCGGGCACCGCTGCGGGTCGTCACGGCGACATGAGCGCCCTGGCAGGACAGGAGGAGGTAGGCAAGCATGGCAACCCGTTGCCACAGCAACGGCTGGCACAGCAGGGTGATGTGGACTATGGGCAGGGCACCTGTGGAGGAGGAATGAACACATCGAGGGTTATGAACACACATGACTCCCTTCACTGTTCCTCCCGGCCCAAGCACCCTTGTCTGACTCAACTGAGTGACGTAGCCTATTAGTCTGCATGGCATTACGGAAAATACAACAACTCTAATTTCAGTAACTGCTCAAATGACAAACCTCCTATCCGAATTGTTAACATTGCGTGGCCCTGATCTAGGATCAGTGTTATTTGTGATTGATATCAGCCTTACCAAGCGTGTTGACAAGCCAGACGCCAACCATGTCGAAGGACAGCAGGGCGTCATAGACGCGCTCACCCCCCGCGTGGTTCATGAAGACGTGGTAGATGACGGAGCCCGCGGTGGGCGAGAGACAGGCCAGGTAATGCACGGCACACATCCACCACGAGTCAGCCTCCGCCCAGGGCAGACGAAGCGGCAGCAGCACCAGGAAACACACGAACGGGATGCCTAGCGGACACGAGCGGTGGCGAGACGTGAAGGAGATATGGGCTGAAAACGCGGGGAGGCGTGAGTGAGATGCCCGTAGGTTAGGATGACAGGTGAGAATGTCTTTCATTTTAACACGCGTAAGCAGAAAGAAGGGTAACGGCATCTCTATCGCCCCGTACACAAAAAGTGAGGTGGAGTTACACGCAAACTAATACAGTGGCTGTACACACTGCGAGAACGGACCAAGCTCTCACCGACACACTCAGCTTGTCTAGGACGTGACGCGCGCCACCGCCGCGCGCCCTCACTTGGAAGCTTAATGTCCTTAATCGCGATAATGTTCTTAAAGAAAACTAGAGGCCGAGTATGTCACTATCACGCCAGGGCTGGCTGAAGGGTTATTATGCACATTCTAAAGATTCGTGTATTATTTACCGATTTAGGTTTAAATATGCAGGTAAATTTTAAGTTATTTTGCGTTGTTTTGGAATTTTTGTACTTAGGATGTGGACTGTAGAGTGCTTAATAAGCTATTATTAATTAATTATACGCCTGTTATTCACATATGTATGTGGTTACCCTGATGTGGAACATTTTCATCATTATAGCACTTCCAGAATAATATTCCTTCACACAGGTGACCCCAAATCCAACTAGCGGAATGTTTGCGTGCATTCTTTAGAGAAAGTAAACAGCCAACCCAGAACTAAACATTAGGATAAATTCATCTCTAGGAATTCTCTGCTAGTCAAAATTAATGTGATGTTTAAACTTCTTTTTTACTTAGTCACACAGTGCTTCATACAGACCAAGACAGCAAAAGCTCCGAGCCACTGAACACAGAATACATGTACAGATGGCTATAGGTTGCACGTGCAAAAATACATTTAATGAGAAGAAGAATTGCGCAGACCACACCGCGTGCGTGTAGACCACACTCTCTTACCGTGCGTGTAGATGTTCCCAAATTCGTTGTGCATGTAAAACAAACTTCGGAGGCATTCTCTGCACGTGGACACCGGTCGGTATCCGGTCAAAACGTACTTGTTGAACTGAAGGTGCGGCGGTGAACTTTTGAAATCTAGAAGTTTAGGCTCGTTAGAAATTGCCATTTTTATTCCAGTTATATATGCAAGAACGGCAGGGTCTGTTTGAACAACTGCTCACCCTGCACAAGAGGTCAAACACGATAACCTCTTCAAGCGTACTAACAGAGTATCGCAAATTTCACATTAATCATCTTTGGTCAACAACATGGAATCCCGGCGCGACGTAAATCACAGTAACGGCGTCTACAGTCCCTCCGCCTTTAGATTTGGTCCGGGCGCGTCCCACCTGTCGCGCGCTGAGGCGCAGGTGGCCCACGTTACGCTGCGTAACCCTGCGTCCAATCCTCAGACGTCTAACGGCTTAAGCAGGCGCCGTCCTCGATAC
>JAOYMR010000011.1:16298810-16311107 GCA_025802075.1 Tenebrosternarchus preto
TTCTGTTGTTCTAAAGGACTTGATGGGGTTCTGCCCCCTGGGTTCTGTTGTTCTAAAGGACTTGATGGGGTTCTGCCCCCTGGGTTCTGTTGTTCTAAAGGACTTGATGGGGTTCTGCCATTCTACGGCCCTATGCAATGATAGAAAGAAGTTAAAGGAATGCTAGTGCTCCCTAACTCATCCTGATGATCAGATCCCTAACTCACCCTGAGGTCACAGGGCATACCTTATAAAGTCTCTGGTCTTCTGGAGGTTTCTTCAGGATGCCCCCAACGATGCGCTTCAGTTCATACACACTAGTAGACTCTTTAGCGTCAGTGAAGATGGTCGTCTTGTGACGCCGAATCATTAAAAAGACATCCTGGAGATCAAAGACAACAAACCAATCAAGTAGTCATTCACCCACCCATGTTAGTAGCAGCACATCCCAGCTCACGCAGATGGGACCCAGCTCATTCTACAGTAGAAGACTTGGAATTCAAGCTCGTGAGCAGCCATGCACAGGTCTGAAACACCCAACAAGGGAACCGAGACACTGTCACCACACCTGGGTCCACTTTACATGACTGCACCTTGAGGTAAACACAGCCCAGCTAATCTCTCTACGCTGGAACGAGACATTAACATGGACAACGTAGATCAGTTTTTACTATTAGACTGCTCTTCTTTTTAAGACAGCGATCTTCCCTTTGTGCATAACTTCACATTACATCATTAAGTGACTGGAGGAGTTTAATGCAGTATTTTCTAGATGCATTAAGATAAATGTCTGATGGGTCCTCATTTTGAATTTACATTAGAGTGGATTTCAGCCCAACAATATCGGCATATCAAATATAAATATATATATATATATATAAATAAATAAAGAATCAAATTCTAACATATATTCTTTTAGCGGTGCATGCCATCAGAGGGTGTTCTCATCAGGGCGGAGAAGCTCGAACACTGAGTCACTTACTACCTGGTTACCCAAAACATCACTGACCCTCTTGAGAACAAGATAATCCTCCTGGTAAAGGGTTTCACAGTATCAGCTAATAAAACTAACCAACTGCTATATTAAATCACCGATTTAGGCTGAGACGCGGTCAATTCATTGATTTATTCAATCGAAAATAGAAACTGACCTCAGGTCAGCGAGAACAGGCAACTTCCAGCAAAAAGACTCAATGTTAGCACAATGCATGACTGACGTTAGCTTTAGCCTAAAACTGCAGTGGCGTGACAACTAAAAATACAACTAGTTACCGACTGGAATAGCTAGTTAAACATGTCTAACGTAAAAGAGAACCGCTGCAGCGTTTCAATGACATTGATACGTTAGCTAGATAGCTAACGAAACTGAGTCCGCAGAACACAGAGCTAGCTACCCAAGCTAATTAGTAGCTAGCCAGCAAAGCTAGCTAACTCTATTCAGTAATAAGATAATCGATTTCTATAATTTAATTGTACAGATTAACATTTTGTGGGAAATATTAAGAATATAAATTATACATTCAACCTTGAAAACAACATGACTATTGTCGAAACATTACTTTTAACCCGGTAGGCGCTCGATCGCTTAATTAACGTTACCATTTCTGAAGTTCTGTTGCACCATTCGCTCCTCCGTAAGACCACAATGCACTGCGCAAAGCACGCGCACACGCGTCCTCGTCTGTTTTGGCGCGTGGCAGAGATTTTTGAAACGTTTTGCAGCGCGAGCGTGGAGAAGACAGTCAAGGTGTGTGTTTGTTGTTAATAACCAGCTGTCCAGCTACATAACGTCCGCAGGAAGGAAGCCAGTAACTCGCTGTACAAATAGATTATGCGTCTTTAAAATCTGAAGATGGGATTTTAGTTGTCAGGGGAGTTATTAATGTTAGCTAGGTAGGCTCTGTTGCGTCCGCTCAGACTGAACCGTCTGAGGTGGCTAACAGCCTCGTTGACGGGAGCTGTGCTGTCAGCGTTGGCTGCCTTCTAGCAGAATTACAAAATCATTTTCGCACCGAATGAGGTAGAAAGTGTCCAGAGTTTGACTTGGCACTGTGTTTTAAACTAGCTAGCCATCATTTCCCAGCTACATATTTCAGCCTTGCGACTGTTTTTTTTTTAGGTTGGTTGCCCATAAACAGGAAGCTGTTGATTACACATTTTAAGTGGACATAGTGGACATGGCTAATTTACTATTAAGAAGTGTTTTAATTTTTTGTTCAGAGAATGAATGTGTTTATAGCCTTTTTATGCTGTAGGTCCGGGAATGCTGACGTCGAGGCTTGGAAACCCTGCCTCCAACCTCTCAACTGTAGCTGTCATCTCTCCCAGAACGGGTCAGTTTTCCTCAGTTTAAAAACATACAGACATACGTTCAAAAACCTACAGACATTGAAACCTTCATATTTTTCTACCTAATTACATTTATTTGTACCGTTTTTCTTTTTTCAGATCTTACATCAGATTTCTGAGGAGCTGCGCATCGGCCTTCATGTCTGGCGTTGAGGAAACCAGGACGGTCATCACACCCCGCCCGCTGCCTGTGCACTTCTCTCACGCTGAGCAGTCGTTCTCACTGAAAAAGCGCAGGCTGGCCTTCTCCTCCTCTGCGTCGTCTCCGTCTGCCTCGCCTCCGCGGGCACTCTCGCGTTCCCTACCTCCGCGGCCCCCGTCCAAAGGCTGCCTGCCCCTCAGTCGGGTGTTCCGGGCGCAGCGCACCCCCTGGACGCCGCTATCGCGTGGTCTGCTTCAGGCTCCGCCCCACCGCTTCATCTACGACCCTGCTCGCCCACAGTGCTTCTTCAGCCAGTGCTTCATCAACCTGGGCCTCATCGGCAGAGGGTCCTTCGGAGAGGTCTACAAGGTGAACCCTGAACACCTGCTGTAGGTGTACTGGGAGATGGGTTAGAGGGAGGATGTGAGGCGATGTGTGTATCTGGAGCTCTGGGTAGAGACATGCTGGATCAGAGGCAGCTGTACCATCATTAACATTGGCCTGAACTGCATGTATTGTATGACGTGTAAGTGTGGTTTAGTTTATATGTACACTGTTACTATAACCCCCCACCCCCCCGATGTCGTCAGGTGCGGAGTCTGCTGGATGGCCGGCTCTATGCAGTGAAGCGTTCAGCACAGCGTTTCCGTGGCGAAGCGGAACGGGGGCGGAGCATTAGGGAGGCCCGTAACCACGAGCGCCTGCGGCCCCACCCCCACATCCTGGGCTTCAGTGCGGCCTGGGAAGAGGCTGGACGCCTCTACATCCAGACTGAGCTGTGCTGCACCAGCCTGCTACTCCACGCCGAGGCCCAGGCCACAGGCCCCGGTACACACACACACACACACACACACACACACATTTTTTAGGGCTTCTGTCATGTAACCCTGCAGTAGCTTCCTTTAGGGCTACTTATCACATGGTTAACAGCTTCCTCCAGGAATTACAGACTCTTCTCTAGATCTGACGTTTTTCTTGTTGTTATAAGAATACTTCAGCAATTACTGACAGGACTACAATTTCAGTGGGACTTGATTTATACTGTTTTGGCATTTTTTTTAAGTGGGTTTTTTTTGGGAGGAGGGGTTCTAATTCCACTTGTTGGTGTTGCTTCAGGTGAGCCTTGTGCTTGGGGTTACCTGTGTGACCTGCTGTCAGCACTGGAACACCTTCACTCCCAGGGCTTCGCCCATCTCGATGTCAAACCAGCCAACGTTTTCCTGACACGCTCCGGACGCCTCAAACTGGGCGACTTCGGCCTGCTGTTCGAGCTGTCCGGAGGCCCAGAGGGGAGGGCTGAGGAAGGTCGAGGTGGGGAGCAAGAGAAGACAGGGAAGGAGGAGGCGCAGGAAGGTGACCCACAGTACATGGCTCCCGAACTGCTCCGAGGGGAATATGGTGCTGCTGCAGACATCTTCAGGTAGGTGGAGCTCAATTTGCATGGCTGCTTTCTCAAATACCTCATTTCCATAATATATTTGCATAATCGGACACCAGTGTCCAATCCCCTGCGTTCTCTGTTCTTGCTCCTAGCTTGGGTGTGTCCATCCTGGAGTTGGCCTGTAATATGGAAGTACCTAAAGGAGGAGAGGGCTGGCAGCAGCTTAGACGTGGATACCTGCCGTCTGAATTCACTAACGGTACTTGGCTTTCCCAAGTGCTTCTCTCCCAAACCAACTGGTAATCAT
Source organism: Tenebrosternarchus preto (assembly GCA_025802075.1). Lineage (NCBI taxonomy): Eukaryota > Metazoa > Chordata > Actinopteri > Gymnotiformes > Apteronotidae > Tenebrosternarchus > Tenebrosternarchus preto. The sequence continues at coordinate 16,302,969 of JAOYMR010000011.1, forward strand.
ATACCCTCTGTATTGGGTCAGCCAGAGGAGGATGGGCTCCCCCTTTGAGTCTTCGTTCCTCTTGAGGCTTTTCCTTGCCATCGCAGCCTTTGGCTTTGCTCAGTGAGGTCTTGGACATGTGTGGAGGGTCTGACATGTTCCAGTCACAGGGTGGTAGCTGGGTCTTCTCAGAGTAGCAGCTCCATGACCTGTCAGCATCTGGACTAGTTGGCAGCTAAGAGCAAAAATGGAACCTCAGTATTACCATCCAAAATTCAACAAATCCCAGACTGTATAAATAACCTGCTACCTTATTATGAGGACATCTGTCCCATCAGCACATCTGGAGGTGAGCAATAACAGTTTTAGCTATGTGTGTTTGTGTTGGCTGTGTTGATAGGAAGGAGTGAGGTGTATGTGGGCTCACGTGTGCCATGTGTGCTGTGTTCCAGCCCTGACTGCAGAGCTGCAGGATGTATGTGGGTTCACGTGTGCCACGTGTGCTGTGTTCCAGCCCTGTCTCCAGAACTGCAGCGTGTCCTGCGGCTGATGCTGGCCCCGGAGCCTGGAGACCGGGCCACAGCCAAGCAGCTCCTGGCTCTACCCTCCGTGCGCAAACGAAGGTGGAGACGGCATCTCGCGCTCGTGGTGCGTGAAAGCTGGCTGTCCGTGCGCAGCTCCGTCCAGGTAAATGCTGCCGTGTGCGTGTGTGCGTGTGTGCGTGCGTGCGTGCGTGCGTGCGTGCGTGCGCGCGCGTGTAATATACAAACCATGTTGTCTCTCCTCTCCCTGTCCTCTCAGGGTATCCTGGCAGCAGCTTGGCGCTTGCTTTGGTCTCTGAAGCTGCTCTTCCTGCCCCATGGTCCCGCCCTGGCCCCCTGCACGCCCCCGAGGGAGGGTGACGTTAGCGTCCTGCAGCACAGCACCGTGCTCTCTGAGGGCGAGAGCGCCACGGATGACGCCCTGCTCCTGCCGGAGGCCTCCCGCCTCCAACATTCCCCCACCTTCTCACACAGGTACACACGACACGTAGCACATGTGGCCGGGGCCGCTGCTGGGGTCCAAACCTCAGGTCTTTATGTCTGTGGCTGATTGCAGAATGACTTTTTCTATCTTTGTATGGGGTTTTTAGATAACAAATAGAACTGTACAGGACTGTGTGTTGTGTGAATATTTCTGACCTGAATCATGATTTGCCTGTCTGTACTAACCAAACAGAGTGCAGGCCAGGTTGTCAGTTGGAAGCACGTCTACACCACTGCCCAACTCCAGTGTCCTGACTAACGCCAGCACCACACAAACACCACCCCTCTCCCACCGTTCCTGCACACCCACCCGCACCCTGTCCCAGTGCTGCTCCAGCCCTCGCTCCGCCCGGCCCGGGCCCTCGCCCTCTCACAGCCTCAGCCTGAGCCCCATCCGCTGTGGCTCCCCGCATGACCACGGGCCCCAGCCCGACCTCTCGACTTGCTCTCTGGACGTCCGGGTCCTCTTGGACTCCCCGGGCCACAGCCGGGTCGGAACCGAGCCCGTCGTCAGGAGCGGCTTTGAGCCGAAGAACCTGCTGAGTCTGTTTGATGAGACTTTGTAAGAGAGCTAATCCTGACAGGAGAAGACTCTCCAGGGGCCTCCTTCTCACTTCCTAGGGTGAACGGAAGTCGACAGGAGCCTGTGTCAGGATAGGGGGACATCTGCAGAGTGTATTTAGTTACTTTAAATGAACATTTCTTATAAACATTTCTGATTTTTGTCTGTACCATTTTTGTATATGTTGGTTAGTGTTTTAGGTTTTGTTCTGGTGGAGATCATTTGCTGTGAGTTTTTTACAGTATTGTTTATCCTTTCATTCCATCACATAGCAGAATGAAAAAAACAGGCTGTGGATTGTTTTTTAAACTGTACAGTTGAGGCTTTTCTTATGTGTGTTATTTGTAGATGTCCAGATTTGTCTGAAGTGACTAAAAATCAAATCCATGCATATTTTTGGTGTTTTATGATTGTGGATTTTATGGTGTTTATGGTGTTTTAAGATCAGAGGTTCCCAAAACTCTCTCCATGTAGTGCATGTCAGCCAAGGCAGCATTGAGTGTGCTTAAGCAATACAGATATTTATTAATGCAGACTTCTCTATAAAAGATGGATTCAACACTACCGCATATACTAGAGGAGTTTATGGCTAAAACGGGCTTAAAATGTTGGATATTACCAAATATGAAATAATGTTACTTGAGTTATTAGTTATGCTGGGGATGCTTCCATTTTACGTGGCTTCATTGTTGCCATATTGGCTATGAATCCACGTTTCCAGGTGAATTTAAGGAAGAAGAGAAACAAAATTCGCAAATTAAGAAATATTTTCTGTGCCTTAAAATTTAGACAATGCGCTGCCGAACAGAAGCTCAAGGTATAATTTATGTAACCGGAGGCAGAAGCTTACTTTGGGGCGGTGAAGAGTCGGTGAAACTTTTATGATTGTTGGTCTGAGGAATTAGTCAAGATGAAATGCAATCAAGCGATCATCAACAGGGCAGGAAAAACAAAGGTGTGAGGTATCGTGAATGATACAGTGGCACTCATAAAGAGTGAGGCACCACTCTGATTTAATTATGTCAGGTGGGGCATCGTACTTAGTACATAGTGTATGGTAAAAACAACTTATTTGGCTTCAGTTATTTTATTCAATTCTTACTGCTGTTGAAAGCAACCCATGGGAAACAAATTACCTGTTGGTTTGTGAATTGCACATACACAAACACATTTTGTGTAGTTTTACAACTAGCAACGCTCATGCACACGAACACATTTTGTGTAGTGTACATCTGGCAAAAATGATTGAATCACTAGAGAATGTCCACCCAGCGTTTTACATCGTAGCAAATAAACTACTATAACCCAAATAAACCACTACATCGTAGCAAAACAACTTTCTGGTTTTAATAGCTGAAAACTCGTGAAAATGATTTCGTATTAACGGAATATTTGTATACAGGCAGGCTGTCGTCTGAGAGGGACCTCGCGGTGGTATCTGGCAACACAGGGTGGCTCGAGGAAGTCCGCGAGCGTAGGACGGATAGCTCCGTTTGTTGACGTTAGCCCCTTAGCACGTTAGCACAAGGGTTTATCCAGCTAGTAGAGACGCTGTTAGTAGCAAACCTCGTCGACTCCGGCTTCGCACATCATGTATGCAGTTAGCGCCTTTGGCTAAAAGTACACTTGTTAGAATATAAAGAATCATCAATTAAGAGCAGAAAACACTGTGTCGTAATGTTTTTTAAAAGGAAACTCGCTGATTTTTCATCAACCACATCTAGCGCGCTGCTAGCTAATTTGCTATGAATGTAGCCAAATAACGTTAGCTTTTAAGTACACCGACGCCTTAGCTAGTTGCTAGTCGTGCTACGTTGTTCTGAAAACAGTTAACGTAAGAGATTAGCGAGGATTTCGAAACGGGCGGATCGTTAACTAGCTAGCTATCTGCGTTTGAAGTATCTTTAGCTATGTCGAAGGTGGAACGACTGAACGCCCGTGTGACCAGGCTCCTGACGGCGGCCGTGCAAGAAGTCTTGGAAGCGGTGAGAGAAACGGTGTCAGAATATCAGGAGAAAACTGCTCGGACACAGAGAGAAAACGAGAGGCTTCGGAAGAGATTACAGGAGCTTCAGGAACAATGCAACAAAAATGCTGGTGAGAACAGTAACTTATCGATTAAACCCTCGCAGCTGTATCAGTAGCTACATGTATATTATTACAGTCTAGTTAACACATGAACGATGTCTCACGAGTAGATATGAAGATGGCCACAGCAAAAAAAAATTATTGTGTAAATGGATAACTGGTTTGTTTGGTTTTTTTTTTGTACAGGAATAGACCAAGCTCTCAATACAAGCCATAGTCTGACAAATATCACTGAACCAGAATATTTGTCACAGAGACAGAAGGGCATCACTGAAAAGAAGGGAGATCCAGCACTGCTAGCGGATAGATATGTCAGCGTTGAGTGTGTGGATCTGGTAGATGAACACAGTGAACCAAGCACGAGTCCCACTGCATGCTGTCCTCCTCACCACAGCCCTCCTCTGTTCTGTCAGCCTCCAGCTGCCCACATAGAGCCAAAGGCACAGCAGTCAGCGTCAGGTTTCAAAGCTGAAACAGAGCACCGTGTCTTGTTACCCGAACGCTGCCATCCAGACTACATTTCCCAGAAAGCCATATCCCCCAAACAGACTGACGACCATTTGACTGAAAATTTTGATTCTGATTCACAAGCCGTTAACGTCTTAACCGTCGGCCAGACGCACTTGACTGTTAATGAGATCAAAACGGAAGCAGAGACTGACGACTATGGGCTATGTGTATCCCAGGGTTTAGCCTACGGCTCCAGGGTGTTTAGGGTCGGCGGTGAGCAGGTTGACCAGGGCCCGGACCTGCCCCCACCCTGCGGTCTCCTCCAGTTTGACCTAAACGGTCCGTTGGAGAGGCTCTCCGCTGAGGACATGAACCACATCAATGCCGCCCTGGACGGGAGAGTCCCGGGGTGCGCCGAGCTGCCGAACGGCCTGCCGTACAGGCGTGGTGGTGTTGCCATGGCGCCACCCCGGCTCCACCCACGGCACCACCGCACGGAGAAAAGATTCTGCTGCGCCCTATGTGGGCGGGGCTTCAGTCACGCCGGTGATTTCAAGAAGCACAAGCGGGTGCACACGGGGGAGAAGCCTTATTTGTGCACGGTGTGCGGGAAACGGTTTAGTCAGTCTGGCTACTTGAAGATTCATCAGAGGTACCACACCGGAGAGAGGCCCTACGGGTGCAGCCTGTGTGGAAAACGCTTCAGCCACTCCAGCAACTTTAAAAAACACCAACAGACTCATATCGGGCAAGGTTTTTAAAAACCACCGCAAGGAAGTAGTCCAGGGTTTAACTGTAGGGATAGAACTCCTTTTTCTCTTATTTTAATGTGTCCTTTGATTATGTTGCTTTTTAATGTCACTGTGGCTTGTCAGACTGTTTTAACAGAATAGTGTGTATTTGTTACTGAATAAATTGATCAACTTTATCACCATTCGTAAGAGGACTTTTGTAAATTTTCATTTGAGCTCTTTTACACGAGAGGTTGGAATGTTAGCAGAATACCGATGTAATAAAATACTTGTTTATAGCCATATTTTTTACATTTGTATTTCTTGTGTCGTTTGTGATCATTGAAAGAAAATATTGACAGCAAGCACTAAGATGTAGGTGAACAACATTTAAGTTTTCTTAGAAAAATCCTGTTTGTTTGCACTGTTGTGCAGCAGAACGGTATCAGTAACAGATAAATTAGAACAGTTTTGCTCCAACGGAAAACGGATATCTCATGACAATAAAAACAGCATGTTAATTAAGAACCATGACAATAGAGGAAAGTGTGATGTGTCGTATGTAGCTGAAATAGTGCCTGCTAGTGGCGATTAACGGAATTCCCATAATGCATTTCCCGAGAGATGCGTTACTTTTTGGTACGTACCATTCCAGTCAACGTGGGGGTTTAATGTTGCTTGCATTTTCAACTAGATTTTGTGGTTTTCTACAATATAAGGATATGCTGATGTTTTATAATGTAATGTATATAATGTAAAACAATGAAAACAAGAATTCGCTTTAAACATTTGCGATGTATACGAAAGCTTATTTCTAAGTACCGTTTCAGCGATAAGGAGTGCGCACATCCCTTATAATGGTAGGTTCCAGCAGCCTCCTAGCTCTTTCCTTTCTCTCTAAGATCCGCAGCCATGAGGTAAGAGCGTGAGCCTTGCTTCTGCCGAAATAGTTAAAAATCGCTATAAAGTGCGATAGTAGCTCATAACTTCTTCGTGGACTTGAAAACTACATGTAATGGCAAAGTAAAAGTATCCAAAACAGTGCTCATATTTGTCTGGAAATCGTCTAATAATCAAATGTTTCTCAGACGAACAGGCCTCAGTTAGACTCGAGTTCAAGTTGTGTCGTGGCCCACGTCGCGATCCCAGCGTTTATCAAATGGCGTTTAATACTGTCGCATATGCAATACTGTCTGTGTTACATTAGTATCTGCAAATATTTTTGTATGCTGTGAACATAGGTTTTGATGTTTGTTGAATGTAGTATTGCTAGTTAGCTTAGCTACGAGGCTACCGCGTTATAGCTGTGTTATGTTAGCGAGATAGTCTCGCTGTCTTGACACTTGTCCAGATAACGTTAGCTGTATGTAGGACATTGTAATAACTGCAAAACGCTTGAAAATCATTTTGCAATTTTGTTTAGCTAGTTTCAAGCATTGATTCTTACATAGAATAGTTTTACAGTAATCTGTAACGAGTTGATCACAACGTAGGAGGTAATCTAGCAAGCAGAGCAGTGCATTAACAGGTTTGAAGTGCGTGTGTGTGATTTCTCAGTATACTCGGCTCCAGAAGCGTTTTTACACGTGTGTGTGTGTACGCGCTTTTTCTCAGTATGCTCCGGCTCCAGAAGCGTCTGGCGTCCAGCGTCTTGCGCTGTGGCAAAAAGAAGGTCTGGCTGGACCCTAATGAAACCAATGAAATCGCCAACGCCAACTCTCGTGAGTCATTTCTCCTCTCCTATTCGAGTATTGATATTACCCTTGCTTTATATAAATTGCTAGACACTTTGGGTTTGACTAAAAATGAATGCATCATATTCTAGTTGTACATGTACAAAATTCCCATTTGTTTCCTAGGCCAGCAGATCCGTAAACTGGTGAAGGATGGTCTGATCATCAAGAAGCCCGTCACGGTGCACTCCCGTGCCCGTTGTCGCAAGAACACGCTGGCACGACGCAAAGGGCGTCACATGGGCATCGGTGCGTGCGTGTGTGTGTTGGTGTTGGGAAACGTAGAGTGCAGTGTGTGGGGATCTCTTGGACGTTGTTGGGGAAAGGTTGAGGGTAACAGTGTGTGTGTGTGTGTGTGTGTGTGTGTGTGTGTGTGTGTGTGTGTGTGTGTGTGTGTGAACGTCCGAGTCTGATCCCAGTGGCGTTTGTAGTCTGTAAGGATAAATGAAACCTGTGAAGTTTGCAGGTAAACTCATTTGCACTGTTAGCTCAGTGTAATGTGTTCTTGCCCCCTAGTCTATGCACATGCCTGGAGCAAACACTTCTTGCCACAAAGTTAAATGTGAAGTAACATTACCCATAATGGTCCATTTGCCTTGAGGGCGTGTGTGTGTTGGTCATGATGAGTTTTGAGGAGGGGCCGTGTTCTCTGTGGTGACTGGCGGGTGTCTTCTGGTGCAGGTAAGCGGAAGGGTACTGCTAACGCCCGCATGCCTGAGAAGCTCTGCTGGATGCGGCGTATGAGGATCCTGCGCCGCCTGCTGCGTCGCTACAGGGAGTCCAAGAAGATTGACAGGCACATGTAAGGCCCCGCCCCTTGTCTGAGAACTGGCCACAGGACCTTCCTGCCTAGTTACATCAACATTTCTTCTTCTGAATTGTCCTAAAATGGCAGCAGGCGCTGGTTTGTGACCGTGGGACTGCGGTGAAGGTTGTGTGATTGTGTGATCTGTGACTGTCCTGTCCAGGTACCACAGCCTGTACCTCAGAGCGAAGGGTAATGTCTTCAAGAACAAGCGCATCCTCATGGAGCACATCCACAAGCTGAAGGCCGACCGTGCTCGCAAGAAGCTCCTCTCGTAAGTCGCGTCCAATGTGGTCCAGTGTCCTTGTGTGTCTTTACATACCGAGTGTGTGCTTACTTGGTCTGAAGGGTTTATTTCTGATGTTCAGAAGGACAGTTATACTCCAGGTGTTGGAAGTGCATTCCTAAACATATCGTGGATGCTGTTACCAACTGTCAATTATTTTTAGAATCTGTGGTTTATAATTGTGTCATTTTTGAATGTTTTTAATGTTTGCTCAGTGGTCGGCTTGCTGCTGTGTGACTGTTAAATGGCCTGGGGTTGCTAAGGAGCTCCTTGCTGACAAAGCAGTGACTTCTCATTATCCTCTCCATGGCTCGGCAGTCGTCGGGTCTGAGTGGGCTGGAGAGTCGTCGGGTCGGGTCTGAGTGGGCTGGAGAGTCGTCGGGTCGGGTCTGAGTGGGCTGCGGAGTCGTCGGGTCGGGTCTGAGTGGGCTGCGGAGTCGTCGGGTCGGGTCTGAGTGGGCTGCGGAGTCGTCGGGTCGG
>JAOYMR010000011.1:16323237-16338277 GCA_025802075.1 Tenebrosternarchus preto
TTAAGTACCCTACCCCACACCATCCTCCAGTACCCACCCCCACACCAGCCTTCAGTACCCAACCTCACACCAACCTTCAGTACCCAACCCCACACCAGCTTTCAGTACCCAACCTCACACCAACCTTCAGTACCCAACCCCACACCAACCTTCAGTATCTAACCTCACACCAACCTTCAGTACCCAACCCCACACCAGCCTTCAGTACCCAACCCCACACCAACCTTCAGTACCCAACCCCACACCAACCTTCAGTACCCAACCCCACACCAACCTTCAGTATCCAACCCCATATAAGCTGAGTACAGAATACAGTAAGAATATGAGTACAGCAAGAGGACGAGTTAAGGGTTAAGGAGAGAAATTAAATGTTAAGAAGAGGGGTTAAAGGTTAAGAAGAGGGGTTAAAGGTTAAGAAGAGGGGTTAAAGGTTACTGCAACATCTTTCTTGTTCTCCCTCTCTCATTCTTTCTCTCTCTCGTTCTTTATTGTTGAAATTCCTGTTCATTTATTCTTAGTACAGTCTACAGTTTGTTCGAAAGGTCAGCATCAGTTAAGATCATTCAGTCCGACAAGACTTGTGTGTGTGTGTGTGTGTGTCTGTGAGTGTATATGTATATATGTGTATGTGTGTATGTATGTGTATATGTGTGTGTGTCTGTGAGTGTATGTGTATATATGTGTATGTGTGTATGTATGTGTGTATGTGTGTGTGTGTGTGTGTGTGTGTGTGTGTGTATGCATGCATGTGCATGTGTGTGTGTTAAATCCTTATCTTTGAAACCTTCAAACCGTCACTTCAGACTCACATCAGTGTCGATACCAGTAGAGGTTCTGGTTCTGGTTCTGCCTGATTTGGCACGACTACAATCATTCTCTTCAAAATGCACTTTGGACAAATGAAGTCTTCATCAGCTCTTATAGCTCCAGGACAAGTGCGTGGACCTACAAAAACATGCTTGTACACACACACACCAGCCACTCTATTTAGAAACATTTATTTGTTTAGAAACACATCGTATGTGTACAGTTTCAGACTGTAGTCCATTTGTCTCCATAAGCAGTCTGTATCAGTCAAACCCCTCTATATCAGTTCTGCCTACAGGGGACACTGTTGGCTGGATAATTCCATCAGATACAGGCATACTACAGCACCACTGCAGTGTCAGATACAGTCATACTACAGCAACACTGCAGTGTCTGATAGTCATACAACAGCAACACTGTAGTGTCTGATACAGTCATACTACAGCAACACTGTAGTGTCTGATACAGTCATACTACAGCAACACTGCAGTGTCTGATACAGTGTTCTAACCCCAGCCATCTAACCCCAAACATCTAACTCTAATATTGGTCCATGTTTCAGTTGTTGGTCTTTGCTGTGATAAAGCTGATCCACCTGTTTTGCATGCAGCTGTTCACTTCTGCATTGGTTATGAGACCACAGTGATAAAAATGGCATCAGGTACATGAACAATCTCAAGATCCAAAGCTGTAACTGGCCGATTTAATAAACACCCCAGTAATCGAACATGTAGTGTCTCAGCAAAACATGCCACTGAAAGATTAGAGTCATACATGCACAGAGTGGTGCTCTTACATACATTAAAACATTTGTTATGTGCTTATGCACTGCTGAAAATCTACAGATATTACACAGACTGGAATGGATCACTTGTTAAGCTGATTTCATCAGCAATGTTTGCAGTATCAGCCGTCATGGTTCGTATGAGTCATGTATGTCACAAACATCTTGATTTTGCCTTGATTATATTCAGTCTTACCACTCTATTTTCAGGGAAACTGAACACTACTGCAGTCTAATGATCTAAACAGTACAGAGATGATTCAGACGAAACACACATTTGTATGAAGTGACGGAGGTTCGAATCTGTAGCTGTAAGACAAAACCAAAAACCAGTTCACAGGTGAACCAGTACACCAGAAAACACACACACATACAGTCGCCCACTGGTTTGGACTCGGACATCTGTATAGCTGGTTTGCGGCAACATTAGTTGTAAAAAGCGCCATATAAATAAACCTGACCTGGAACGCCCATCCGCCAGCCTACATGGGCGTTTACAAATCATAATTGTTTAAAAATCATAAACACAGACACTGTCACCCATCTGTCATCTTGTGACATAGTCACAGGAACCAAAAAACGTTCAAATGTATATATATCAAAAGAGCATAATAGTCCTAACAGTCTCCAGTCTCTCCTCCTCATCTCCAGTCTCTCCTCCTCATCTCCAGTCTCTCCTCTTCATCTCCAGTCTCTCCTCCTCATCTCCAGTCTCTCCTCCTTATCTCATCTCTCCCTGTCAGTGCAGGCGTTTGCTGAGTTAACACTCTCACCTCAGGGTTTGTCTCCTGCTGCTGCACTGTAACACACACGGGCGGCGTGGGATCTGAGACTTCACACCAGACTTCTCACCCCTGGAACTCACATGTGCCGCCTTGTTCCATGGACCAAACTCACACGTGTTCCTGTGCTGTGGTTCCTCCTCATGTGACCTAAACTCACGTGTGGCCCTGTGATCTCAGCACTGAGAATGCCAATACTCCTTGCCAAATGTCTCTATCGGTGAACTGTATGATTCCACACGGACCATATCTTCATCTAAGGGCCTCAAAAGTGCGTCAAAGCTCTGAGAATGGACGATGGGCTTCGCGGTACTTAAGTGCTGAGTGGACAATGGGCTTTGCGGTACTGAAGTGCTGAATGGACGATGGACTTCGCGGTACTGAAGTGCTGAATGGATGATGCATGTTGGGCTTTGCAGTACTGAAGTGCTGAAGGCACTGAACTGCTCTACTGAACCACAGACGCCTGCAGACTGCTTCAGCTGGCACTGGTATTCTCACTACATGAGCTAGCACCTGACCCAGTGGCCTAATGGATAAGGCATCAGCCTCCGGAGCTGGGGATTGTGGGTTCAAGTCCCACCTGGGTTGCTTACTAGTTTGTTGGCAAACTAACCTATGAGTTCATCTCTATGGGAGTGACCTGATTGGGTAAGACAGCTCACCTACGGAAACACGGAGGAGTAATGTGTCAGAGGACATTATGTACATCCAAGTCAAAAGGGAAATTATGTATAAATGCTGAAATAAGTAATAATGATGTGCTTCATAACAGAAACACATCCTGGCCTTGTGCTAGATGTGTTGAAAATAATACTTGTGCTAAAAGCTTTTATTAAATGCATTCAGTAAAATATTCTTTCGGATTTGTAAAGCATGTTGGCAAGGAATTCCAGGACTGACAAACCAAAGAGTTCTACAGGAAAAGATTCACATCCTCTGATGTGTAAGTCTCACAGTTTGTGTCCTGAGTGGATTCAACACCTGGGGTTGTGTGCAAGTTCCACGTTTCTGAAGGTCTCTGAGTTATAGTTCAGACACTGGGAGAGAGACACCCCTGCCAAGTGATCAGACACTGGGAAGAGAGACACCCCTGCTGCATGATCAGACACTGGGAAGAGAGACGCCCCTGCCACATGATCAGACACTGGGAAGAGAGACACCCCTGCCACATGATCGATGTTCCGGTGCAGGAGATGTCTAAACACATTTTGAGACACTTCTACAGACTTTCTTTATCTCTATTTTTTGAGACACTTCTACAGACTTTCTTTATCTCTATTTTTTGAGACACTTCTACAGACTTTCTTTATCTCTATTTATTTATTTTTACTGCTTTTAATTTTTTCTATCCAGGAGAAAGAAGGACATTTGCCGGCTGCCTCTGCATTCAATAAATGTGTGAGGGGACTTTTCCTTAGTGTACGTGATAAAGACAGCATGTTACAACTGTATCTTTGCCCATAAAAATGACATGATCCAGTATTAAAGTTAATTGTGTGTACATATGAAAAAGCACAGACACCTCTCACGTGCAGAATCAGGTCAGCCTTTGATGTGTCTAGACACAGCAAGGGCATCACCGCAAGCATGTCTGAAAGACTTCAGGTCCGTTATAACTGGTTTAACTGTGGCGTTTTAATAAACATATTTTGACATAACGTGACGAAATTGTTACTTGTGGCCGCGCATATTTAACACAGTGCTGTTGGCAGCGTGGTGTGTAAGTGTGGAGTCTGATGTAAAAAGATTAATACGAGCCTTCTGGACTATACAAATACGCCTCACAAACACCATGAGCTGAAACCTTTGATCTGGTAGCCATAATAATGGTTTGGTCGTCCTGTGTCACTGGATAACAAACTACAGACTTGATAACAAACTACAGACTGGCGGAGTTCTGAGGCAGACGTGCGTTCTGCTCTACTCCATCAGCCTTCGCTATGGTGCCGCTCACACACGGTCGTAACCTCCTGTCAATCGCCACAGATTCCACAGATATTGATATTTGTGACTAAGTTTGGCAGCACTGATCTCCAGAGACAGTTACGATGTGCCCAGAGTACTGAGGAAACGCTGGTCACCATCTAGTTCATATTTGAGACGTTCCTTTGAACAGGCCTCTAGCTAAAATTATTTGGCCGTTATTTATCTATTTATTTTCAATCCAGTGATAGGTGAAATTCCACATACTTTCATGTCAAAGTAATTGACGCAGTTTTATAACATTTCGTTATTTACGCCACAAACCTCACAAAACAACAGTTATTCACGTCCGTGTGTGTCCGCGCGTTGGCACCAATGTGATGCTCGGTCGCGTGAGCTTGGCGCGAGCGACAAGGTGCGTGGCGGCCAGGTTGCTCTGCCTTACCTTTGATTCGGGCTGGATATGAACTGTTCCAGGTAATCGCTGCAAGCCTCGGTTATGCGGGTCGTTTTCTTTCTCGCTATTTTCCGTCATCTTTTACAAAACGAGATGCGTTGTTTTGAAAGGAGCGCGTGAGATTTGATGCAGGCTTCCTCCCGTACGTCAGCCACCAGCTCGTGAATCCTGACCGCGCAATCTTAAGAACAAACTCCGCACAAAATTAATAGACTCCAAAATAATCTCTTTTGTGACTATGTTAGAGTTGAAATCTAACCCGTTCATCAAAACTGCGTATTTATTGTCACTCAAAACTCCGTGATCAATTACTGATGCGTTCATGCATATACACGCAAATGATAAACGTAACCTAACGTAATTGTATAATACCGGATCGACACACAGTTCCACATCTCGGCTATACTGCCTCGCTTACATTCTCTCGCGCTCTCAGAACTTTGATTTGACGAAATCGCACGCTCTAGCCCGTGGATTGGATAGAATTCCCCGTGGTATTCTAATCCTGCTGTAGTACTACTACACGACTGGACCGCAGTAGTGACGTCGATGAAGGAGGCGGTGCTACTGCGCAGGTACAATCGCTTTGGTTTTTGGATGACGCGTAAAGACCAATTATAGCAACATCTGGTCCGTTTTTCGTCTCCTCGTATGACACTTTTAAAAACTCTCTACTCTCTTATATTACGTAATAAATCTGCGTTGCCTTAGTTAATTATTTCAGCACCGGACAGCGCCTAAACCCGTTTTATCTGCCTCTCCCAATTTCACTGGTCGTTTAGTATTATGTTTTATCATGCAATATTGTTTTTTTTCCTTCTCACCGTCGACGGGAAGGGATGTGTTTAGTATGTGTCGCCGGTAGCGCTCGCGCTATGTTTAGAAGCTCTCTAGATGCACGGCGAGGCGGAGGGGCGTATCATTAGGCTATTGTAATTCTGACATCAAAGGAGGGGGGGGACCTCTCACCGACCACGCGGATGGTCCCTCAGCGCGTGATTATAACAATTACTCTCGAATATAGCCTACCCTGTTAAAAGCCAATTCACTCGCTGCTCGCCACAGAAGTGCTCTCGGCCTCGGTCCTGTTGTGCAGGTCCATGTCCCGTTTTATAACTTTTTGGTGTGTATTTGGCGATATCAGAATCAGGCTTTTAGCTTTACATGAAGGAAAAAACAATGGTATGTGCCCCAGTGTTCCTAATGTCACGTGACTTCACCTGACTAACTAGCAGATGTACCAAGTTAATTTTGAGGCAGATTTGTCAAGCCCTTTATTCCATTATAGTCATCATGCTGCATAAATTTAAAATGCAAATTCAAATACTGATTTGCTCTTTGCTAAAATAGTCATAAACTGCTTGAGTCTGTAGTATTAGGCTGCTCGCGTTTGGATTCAAACTTGTTTTGGAAGTCATTGAGGTCATTCTGCTTGGTTCCAGAGCATGTGGCAGCACCAGTCTGACCCCTAACCAAGCAGTGATCAGGAGGAGTGCATCTCTGCCATTTGAGCCAGTTTGGGCCAGTTTGGACCAGTCTGAACCACTTTGGGCCAGTTTGGGTCAGTTTGGTTGACAGGTTTGCATTGGTCTAGGAGAGCACAGAACTACATTCAAAACATATAATTCTACATGTAAAGATCCACTAGTGATTTCAAGAGCCATCCTCTATTAGTGATGTATTGTTGTGTTGTTACTCTCTCACACACATATTTGGGGAGCAGAGAGTTGATTGGCTTAGTGAGAATGCTAGATAAACTCTTATATTATTTGTCAATCTGCCAGTTTGTGTGAATTTGAATCCACAACAAAATAAGGAATCTGTGTGTGAGTGCACGTGTGATCAAGTTGTAACACTCCAGGAACAGTTGAGGATGTATATCCTGCAGGGCCTTTGCTAACATCTGATCCTCTTCTCTGCTGATCATCATCCATGTTGTCCTTTTCTCTCTACTCCCTACTCCATCCCTCTATCTCTCCCTACTCCATCCCTCTATCTCTCCATACTCCCTCTCTTCTCTCTCTACTCCCTACTCCATCCCTCTCTCTCCCTACTCCTTCCCTCTATCTCTCCCTACTCCATCCCTCTATCTCTCCCTACTCCATCCCTCTATCTCTCCATACTCCATCCCTTTAGCTCTCCATACTCCATCCCTCTATCTCTCCCTACTCCATCCCTCTATCTCTCCATACTCCATCGCTCTATCTCTCCCTACTCCCTCTCTCTGCCACTCCATATTATATTTGTTTCATCTTTTCCCCATTCAGCCTTGATTTTACAGCTTCCTGCATTTCTCCTTTGCTCCTGCTCCAACCCACACCTCCATCTTTTGCTCCTGCTCCAACCCACACCTCCATCTTTTGCTCCTGCTCTAACCCACACCTCCATCTTTTGTTGCCTTCTGATTTCCATATTTGTCTTTTTTAGTAATCCATCACTTCACTAACTCTAACCCTCTACTACCTAATGAGCTATCAAACCCATTCCACCTCACGATTACCTAATGGGACTCACATAAACCATCTTGTGCATCTACAAAAATTCTTCCGTCTGTTTTACACACAACCTCCGTGTTCATCCACACAAATTCACCAGTGCTGAATCAGTTCTTCTAGGGTTCATTCATGTCCAACACTGCAGCTGTTCAATTAACATGTAGGATTCTGCAGGTTCTTCCAATCACTCTCCTATTTTGAGGTATTAACTTTTTTCACACCTGTGCTGTCGCTGGTGGTTGTGCACGTGTGTAACTCCAGCTGGTGGTTGTGCACGTGTGTAACTCCAGCTGGTGGTTGTGCACGTGTGTAACTCCAGCTGGTGGTTATGCACGTGTGTAACTCCAGCTGGTGGTTGTGCACGTGTGTAACTCCAGCTGGTGGTTGTGCACGTGTGTAACTCCAGCTGGTGGTTATGCACGTGTGTAACTCCAATTGGTGGTTATGCACGTGTGTAACTCCAATTGGTGGTTATGCACGTGTGTAACTCCAGCTGTCAGTTTGCTGTCTGCATTTTTTTTGCACTGTAGTGATGTCATTTACTACTTTGTAGCATTGGAACTATTGAAGGCTTTTAATAGTCTGTAATAAAAATAAAACAGCTGACCAACTGAAGATGTTATAGATGATATAATTTCATCACCAGTGGACATGCTGATACTGCAGGAACAGGAACCAGAGACCAATCAAAAGCCAGTTAAGTCTGTAATGAAATCTGTCTGTAATACAGTAATTGGTTTCACTCTGGCTAATTCATCACATAGCAGCGCAGGAAAAGAGAATGAACGAACTGCTGTGGGAAAATGCACTCTGTCCTTGTTTTGCGACAAGCTTCACACATCAGCTACGCTCTGCACATTCTATACTGGCAACTCTGGAGTATTTTTGGTCTCCATGGGATGTTCACACAGCTGATTTCCACCACTTAGTGGAAAATGTAAATGGAGTATATCGTTCTTAAAGCACTATGTGTGTGTGTGTGTGTGTGTGTAGGTCTAACCCTCCCATACAAAGCTTATAGCAAATCTGCAGCACAAAAGACCAAAACACCATCTAATCCCCAATACTGAACACAGTTCCTACATCTGCATATTTTACTCTGTGCTGATATATTTAGCTCAGTGGATGGATCCCAATGGTCCTGTGTGAGGAGGATCTAATGGACACATTCAGCATTAAGAACACTGGGGTCGGCTGCTGTTGTGTTGGGAGTCTATTTTAAGCTCAGTTTCACATGACTTTAGTGCAGGGAAACCATCACTGCATCTAGTAAACACCACAGTGTGTAGAACCCCTGAAATGTACGATTACAGCACTGCTGGGAATGGATAAAACATTCATAAATCTGCCTCGTTTTGAGTTGGAATGAAAGGAATCTACAAAGACGCTAGTTTATGTTCTACTTTCAATTACTTTTTAAAATGAAATATATATTATCTTGCAAGCATATTATTGGAGAATGGAGGAAGGAATTATTTTGGTTTGCATGTGGAACATTAAAACATAACACAGAAGGGAATGATTCTAAACAGGAATGCTGTGCCCTGCAACCTCCAGAATAGATCCATCGAGATGTTTGTGTGTGTGCTGACTCCTGCTTAACAGATGCACTACACTGTAGGGACAAAAACACAATGTTCAGTCTTCCTGCCCCACTGTCTTCTCGGAGACAGTTCTACACCACGCCCTTGTTCATCTTCCTCCTCCTCCTCATCTTTTTCTCAGATAACACCTGAGCCAGCGGACAGAGCACTCGAATCACTCTGGAGCCAAACAGCTCATTAGTGCAGTGTTGCCATGCAACAAAACAGGTTACAGCAAGAAAATGCACAATACACAAAATACACAAACACAATGTGGGTTAAACACAAATACAGTGTGGAATATATACAATCAGTGTGGATTAAACACAGTGTGGGTTAAAAACAAACACAATGCAGGCTAAACACAAACAGTGTGGGTTAAAAGCAAACACAGTGCAGGCTAAACACAAACACAGTGCAGGCTAAACACAAACACAGTGAAGGTTAATCACAGTGTGGAATAAACACAAACTGTGGATTAAACACAAACAGTGTGGGTTAAAAGCAAACACAGTGCAGGCTAAACACAAAGACAGTGAAGGTTAAACAGTGTGGAATAAACACAAACTGTGGATTAAACACAAACAGTGTGGGTTAAAAGCAAACACAGTACAGGCTAAACACAAACAGTGTGGAATAAACACAAACTGTGGATTAAACACAAACAGTGCAGGTTAAACAAACACAATGGGTTAAAGTGAACATAAATTGCTTGTTAAAACAAATAAATACACAATGTGGGTTCAAATGAATGCAAACACAGTCATGATGAGCGGTGTAATAATGAAGGGTGTGTGATGATGATGAGGGGTGTGTAATGATGAAGAGTGATGATGAGGGGTGTGTAATGAAGTGTGTGTGATGAGGGGTGTGTGATGATGAAGAGTGTGTGATGAGGGGTGTGTAATGAAGAGTGTGTGATGAGGGGTGGGTGATGATGAGGGGTGGGTGATGAAGGCTGCATGCTGAGGAGTGTGATGAGGAGAATGAGCGACACAGGCAAGGATGGAGAAGGACAGAGAGATGTGAACTCGTTTTGAGGGCTGAGGCTTCTGGGAGTAGGACAAAGAGGAAAGAGGTGTGTGCTGCTTCAGACACTTCAAAGGTTCAGTGGTAAGAACAGCAGCAACTGTGTGTCTGTGTGTGTGTGTACGCAATAGGGTTGGGAGAAAGATGGGAGGTGAGAGGAGCAAAGAAGAGTAGAAAGATCTGGCCAGGGAGAGAAGAAACCAAGAGACCTGCTTGAGTGAAGGAACATACTGAAACCAAGAAACCTGCAAGAGAGAGGAACACACTGCTCACTGCCTCAGGAGTTTTGTCACTGGTGAAAATAGCCACCAAACTGCCACACACTAAGTGATGTACTGAAGCACTGTCATGTTTTTGTGTAACACTCGGCCATCTGAATAGAAACACGTACGTGGAAACTTTACGGCTACAACTTCCTCAGTGGTAGAAAATATAAATAATCAGTATATATAGAATGAGCGAACAAAAAAGCAGAGATCAAAGTGAAAGTTTCAAGAGAAGAGATGAGTATTAAGCTGTTTTGAAAGTAGAGAATGAAGAACAGGTGTGAAATTATTGAGGTAATCAAAAGTGTGGGACCACAGCACTGAAGGCTCCATCACCAGCAGAGGGTCCATAACATTGAAGACTCCACCACCAGCAGAAGGTCCATAACACTCAAGGCTCCATCACCAGCAGAGGACAATCTAAATCAGAGTTCTGAACATACTGAAGAGGATGGAGGGTTTTATTCAGAATCTCTATGAGGAGGGAATTGCAATAATTAAGATGAGGAAACAAAATTAACAGCATTTCGGGGTCCTGTTTAGTGAGAAATGAGATTGAGACAAGAGATGTGGGTGTCAAGTGACCTGATTTGTGACTCAAAAGAAAGAGGAGAGTCAAAGAACCCCAAGGTTACGGACTATAAATGACGATTTAAATGGTGCCATCTAGGTTAAGTGCAAATCTGGAAGATTAGAGATGATAGATTTTGGGTCAGTAATTTTTATTTACGTTTTCTCTGGGTTTAATTTCGGAAAATTCAAGGTCATCCACTGTTTAAGTTCTTGTATACAAGACAGTAATGCAGGGGGTGGTAGTGAGAAGGTGGATTTGGTACTGATGTAAATCTGTGTATCATCAGTGTAACAGTGGTAATGAAGACCATAACTGCAAATTACATGGCAAACAGGTAGCATAAACAGTAAAGAGAAGGGGGCCAAGAACTGAACTTTGAGGTACACCCTGACTGAAGGGCAGAATGAGATTTGGATTTGCCATGGGCAACAAAGTGAAATCTAGGGTTAGGGTTAGAAATGTATGAAGTGAACAACACAAGTGTCAGTGATCCCAATGGCAGAAAGATGAGAGAGTTGTGATTAATCATGTCAATGGCAGCACTAAGATCTAGAAGGAGGAGAATAGTAATGGCACCAGCATCAGTTGATAATATAATCTTATTAAGGACATGTAAGAGGGCAGTCTCTGTACTATACATAGTAAAAAAGCCTGATTTTAAAGGTTCACAGAGATCCTGTGTTGAATTAATATGCAAGTACCTTGGCAACAACCTTTTCTAGCAGCTTGGCTAGAAAACTGCATGAACCATAAGGCCAGTTTTTTTTAATGGAGATGTTTAAGATGCCGACCCCTAGCTTTCAATTCACGCAGCTTGGGGTGAAGGAGAAGGGCAGAGTGGCCCTGGGGAACACGGCTAGTCTTAAGAGGAGTGATTTGATCCAGTATCTCAGAGATGGTATTATTGTATATAGATTGTATGTCATCAGAGCAAGAGGACAGAGATAGAGGAGAGTGTTGAAGGTCTAGACGACCTGCTGAGGTGCAAAATGAGCATCAGAACAGGGAGGAAGGTGATTGAAGTAACTCAACCACTCAAACAACCACTAATTACAAGAGCAACTCAAATAACCATCTGTTACAAACAAGGTATGCAGAAGAACATCTCTGAATGCACAGGTCAAACCTTGAAGCAGATCGATTGCAGCTGCAGAGGACAACACCAGGTGCCATTCAGCTGAGAACAGGCAAACGAGGCTACAGTTTACACAGGCTCGAAAAAATGGACAGAATGAACAAAGCTCCGAGCAGGACAATGCACCGTCATACAACTCGAGTACAGTAAACCAGTTCGAGATGTTCACAGTTGGGTCGTTGCGCTTTGCCTTCAGAATGTTCCAGAGAACGTGTGCTGACTCAGCGGCACAGTGACACTGACATACTGGTGTGGTGGTGTGTTTAATACTGGTACACAGGCACTAGACACAGCTGTGGTGCAGGAGGGTTTACTGGTATCAGTGTCACTGTTGAATTGTGTTGATGGCTCATGCAATATGTGTATGATCCCCGATGGATCTGTAGTACACCTACAGCATAAGTACTGCACACGTACACCAAGTGTGCATAACTCCATAATGTGAGCATTTGAGTTATATGTAACAACCATAAATACTAACATATAGCGATAGCACCTACACCTATGAACTTTGCATAAAAAAAAAAACCAACAAAGCATTCTGCTTAGCAATGATGCATCTCTTTGGGAAGGTAGTGAGATGCAGGATATTGTCTCTTAATTTCTGAAGATAAATTCACCAACAACAGTTATGAAGAGAAAATCTGCCTTCCGCACATCTAGTGAGCACTTTATTAAGTACAACAGTGCCACCTGCTGGTGGGATGTGCACAGTCACGCTCGAGATGCACATACACTTCCTCAGCATGGAAAAGTTTATTCCAATCCTCTAAAATGATCTATTTACAAAAAAGAAGGGAAAGAAAGAGGAAATGCTAACCTAATCTAGTATGTTCCTTTAAACAGCCAAAGCTACATGTAAAGTTTCACTGTTAAATAATCATGATAGAAAGACAAATGAATAAAGAAACGTATTAAAATACTGTAACAAAATTAAGGCATTTAGGCCTAATACTATAAAATGTGGATATTTTACAGAGTGAACAGAGTGTTTGAAAGTATTTGTTTAACTTTGAAAAATACAGTGGACTTTTTACCTCCTTTAGACAAAAGGTAAACAGATTAAATAGACTGGAGTACTAGTCATTATGAATAATTTAGATTTAGACAGCCTAATCAAGTTTAATTTCACAGTGTACTTTCGATTGACAGGTTAAGAATGTTCGTTCAATAATTACTGACAGGCTTGATGATAAACTGTAAATAACATGACAGCAACTTAAAACCTCGCATCACAAATCTTGCATCCAGTGGTTCGGATTCAGTCTTTTCGTTTAAAACCATTTTAAAAAGCCTCAACTCTTAAAAAAACTGTCCAGACCGCGAACATGAGGACTATGTTAAAACTGACATGAGTAATATTAATCAAAAGCAGGACCTTTGTCGAGTTACAGAAATACAATTTTCTAAAAGGTAAAATAGAAATAAAACAAAGGACAGCAAACGTTTTCATCCTATGAGACCTTGGTCAAGCAGCTCTATTTGAACGGTTCTAGATTTCCAGTAAGGGCAGAATCCATGAGGTCATCGTCGTCCGTGTGCACGTACACAGGACTGGGTCGTGCAGTTCGATCAGAGCTCATCATACACATGGAAGGTTCTGAGGAAGACATGGGAGACCGGGTCCAGCTGTCTGCTTTCATTGGGTGGGAAGAAGGACCACAAGACATTGCCTTTTTTTTCTCTTTCTCTCTGTCCCTTTCGCGGTCCCTCTCTCGTTCTCGATCTTTCTGTTTCTTCTTCTCTTTTTTGTGCTTCTTGTGTTTTTCTCCCAGGCTGACAGACATGGAGCTCATGTAGTCTGGTGGTGGTTGGAGGGACCTCATGGTCTGGTCATCATCGGAGCTGGGGCTGTTTTGATGGGATTTCTCTGCGAGCGAGCTGCTACCAGACTCGCTCTCGCTGTCGGGGTTCAGAGGCGTGTACCCCGGGGAGCGGCTGTGGCTGGGGGAGTTGCGCTCGTGTTTGGGTGTTGATCCGCTGAAAAGAGGCGACGCTTTCAGGCCAGAATGCTGGGGGCGCACGGAGCCCTCTCCTGGTCCCTCTCCTGGCTTCTGGAGGGTGACTTTAGACTTGATGCTTGGAGATCCTCCATCAGGCTTGCTGATGATGATCTTAGCCACACCAGTGCTGCTCACTCCACTGCCCTTTGGGTCCATGAGTTTTTTGTCACTCGAGTTGCCCCCGGAGACAGACATGGACTTCGACTTGCCTTCCTTGTCCATTTTGTCTCGTTTGCTGAGGTAGTCCCCTCCCTGGGAGGACATGCCATGCTTGGAGGATGGAGGACCAACATTTTGGGGCACCCCTCCACCTCCACCGCCTCCCTCTCCCTCCTCCCCTCCAACCCCACCACCTCCCACACTTTTCAGTTTGTCGATCACTGCCGTCAGGGACGGCTTTTTGTTTCGGCTAGGGGACTTGCCCTTGGCATTGGGATTGTTTCCGCCTCCTGTCCCGCCCCCTGTGCCACAGCCACCCCCACCTCCACCACCGCCCCCATACTGTGACTGCCCAGAAGAAAAGGACATGGAAGAGGAGGAGCTAGCAGAGGACGAAGAGGATGAGGAAGACCCAGAAGACGACCCACCTCCTAATTGCTTTTGTGAACTCATTCCACTACCAGAAGAGGATTTGGTCCCTCCTGAACTACCACTTCCAGAACCAATGGGGGACTTTGCTTTCGAGGATGGAGGTGTCCCAGGGACCTGGCCCTGCTGAAGCTTCATCGGAGAGGAAAGTTTGTCTACAGCGCCAGAGCGAGAGTGTGATGGAGAGATGTTGGGCTTAATGCTGGGATTCATCAGCGATCCAGGAGGCTTGCCTCCCTGCGCCTTCATTTTATTCCCACTCAGTGCTCCACTACCGCCACCGCCACTTGAGCCAGACATTCCGTGCTTGGTAATAGGAGAAGAGCCTGGTTTGCCTGATCCCATCCCCAACGAGGAGCTTTTGGACTGGGGAGGCAGGCCACTCCCACCGCCTCCTGTTCCGGGTGGCTTGGAGCTGTTGCCTTGTCCCATAGAGCCCTCCATCTTGCTGCTTTTGATCTTCCCCAGGGACGAGGAGGAGTGGGAATGGTGGCTTTTGCTGCTACTCGTGCCGCTGGCAACACCAGCACTGCCACTGCTGGATGTGTAAGACCCATGAGATGATCCATGAGATGACGTCTTTGCTAAGGTCCTGGGGATCTGTATCGTGA
>JAOYMR010000011.1:16361701-16372744 GCA_025802075.1 Tenebrosternarchus preto
ACACACACACACACACACACATATATATATATATATATATATATATATATATATACTGTATCTAATAGTAATACAAATTGTAGTAATACAGTAATATAATATATATTATAAATAATGATATTACTTTGGGAGGAATTCTCATAACCTCACATAACATGTTTATGACTAACTTCGTTTGAATGTGGTGAAGCCCCTCCTTTTGTTGTTTGAGTGTGGTGAAGCCCCTCCCTTTGTTATTTGAGTGTGGTGAAGCCCCTCCCTTTGTTATTTGAGTGTGGTGAAGCCCCTCCCAAATTATTTGTATCTCTTTTGACTGAAAATTCATAGACTGAACTGTAAAAGCAAGACCCAGCATCCAATCACATAAAAGACCCCTGGTGTTGGATCTAAATATTTCTGCCCTGTCATACGGACATATTGACAGGAAAGGAGGTGTCACATGTACGTAACATTTTGAATATGTTGATGATCATTCTTATATTGTCACACTTTTCACCACTAGATGGTGGTGTGCACAGCATGAGGGGTCAGGTGACAGGTCAAGTGAAAAACGCATAAAACAAGAAAGGGGAACTCAGGTGGTGGAACCATATGGTTCATACTGCAATTTAAGTAAACAACTCAGTTTTGAAATTCTGCAGGTTAGATTACAATACTGCATGTTTGGTCTCGTGTTTAGGAATAATCGTCAGCTGGGACGTCACTAGGTCGCAGGCTGTGAACATATTGTACCCAAATCTCTTTTAAATAAAAACATGCCACATCCTTAAATGAACCAATCATCCTCCAGTATCTTTCAGTCTGTATGCAGTCAGAGGTCACCTGCTCCTCTGGACCAAAACACCCAGTCCTGAACGGTCCTGTTTATTCTACCAGTCTATAGTGGTCTGTGATCTCTGCTATACTGGTGCGGTTATTCTACCAGTCTATGTGTGTGTGTATGTTTTAAGGTTTGAATGACAGCAGTCTAACCCTAACCCTAACCCTAATCTTTTGTAGGTGTAACCATGTGATCGTGTGTTTCAAACTCTTGCATCATCACAACACTGCCCACCATGTCTCCAGAAGCTTCTGCAGAGTGATACAAACTGATGTGCAAAATCTGAAAACACTTCGCAAGAAACACATCAGGTGTCACCCTGTCCAGTGTTCTGCAACATTTTATTTTGTTTTCTTACTTTTAGTGATGTCATTTAATTTGTTTGTGATGTCATTCAATTTCTTTGTGATGTCATTCAATTTCTTTGTGATGTCATTCAAGTTCTTTGTTTTATTTATATGTATATATATTTGAGAAAAGCTATTGTACATTTTCTTTATTACAAGCTGGTGCACCTTGTGTAAATGAATCTTATTAATAAAAAAACAGCAAAAACATGTAATCTATTTCCAAAATGAATCAGAAGAGGAGCAGATACCAGTAATACTACGAAAATGAAAACATGATTATCACCAGTAGTTCATGAAAACATGATTATCACCAGTAGTTCATGGAAACATGATTATCACCAGTACATGTGGTGTGCTCTGTCTAATTTAATGCACCACTCTCCACAGAGCGGGCCAGCAGTACCACTGTGGCGATCTAGTGACTGGCAGGAAGAATTAAACCAAATACTGCTAGTCTCCCATGATGAACATCTGTTCCTGAATTAAAATACACTCTTACACTAAGCCTGGTTTACAACCGCTTTACACCCACACACACACACACACACACACATATGCATGTGAAACATGCCCACAAACACTTAGCACCACCACATGCACTGACATAAATGTAAATACACACACACACACACACCTGTACACAACACAGCAATTAACAGACAGTTGCTCTTGAGCATCACATAAGTGTGTGTACATCTATCCTCCTCTCCAGTGCTTCTGTTTACTGCATCCTACATTCCCTCTCTCCCCCCCTCCTCTCTGTCCATCCCTCTGTCTCTCCCTCTGTCTCTCCCTCTGTCTCTCTCTCTCTCTCTCTCTCTCTCTCTCCTGTGACCACCGCAGAGTCTTTAACTTTCTCGTTGAGCTTGGTCCACACCATCTGACTTATTTATTAGTCTTCCCAGGCCAAGCAGGATAATGCGGGTACAGTGGAGGAGGAGGAGCTGGGCACCTCCTTCCTGCCGCGTTTTGGCTGGAGTGCTGTTGATTTGAGCCCTTCTCTGGCAGTGACTATCTGAGAGACACAGAGCGAGAGAGGGAGGGAGGGATAGAGGGCGGGAGAGAAAGGAAAAAAAGAGAGGGAGAGAGAGAGGGAGAGAACGAGAAATATAGGGAAAGAGAGAAAGTGTGAGTTGGGCATCAGCTGATGATTTTACCCAATAGCAGGAAGTTAAAGGCCCCTGTCGTGGGCTGAGAACGCTTGTATTCATTTGCCAAGAACAGGAAAATCCTTTTTGTGACCCATATGTAAGGATTCACCTTCCTTCCGGAGTGGGTAGACTTACAAATGCTCTAATGAATGTGAGGTTTTTGCTACTTTACTTCACTCATTACAGTCCTAAATCTGCATATCTCACTCTGATTTAGCTACTGTAGTGTGAGAGGAACTGACTGAACCGGTTTTACTGTGGTAGAGTGAAAGGAACCGACTGGATCGGTTTCACTGTGGTAGAGTGAAAGGAACCGACTGAATCGGTTTCACTGTGGTAGTGTGAAAGGAACCAACTGAACCGGTTTTACTGTGGTTGAGTGAGGATGAAGGGAGGGGAGGAGACAGTTTACGTATGATGGTGTTGGAGAGCACACCAGATTCTGCTTTAATGAGATGTGTCTGCACTACAGCTGGAGAAGGGATGGATGAGAGAGAGAGAGAGAGAGAGAGAGAGAGAAGAGGTGTGTGAGGTAGGGAAAACTGAGGGGCAAAAGAAAAGTGTACGGGAAGCGAAGGAGAGGTGGAGATGAAGGGATGTGGGGGTAGAGGGCAGTGAGGTGGACGGGATACCATCTGACAGCTCCAGCTGGGAGACTGGCTGCCCCAAAGCCCCGCAAACCGGGCAATATGGCGCCCAATTACCGATGCCCATGTGACCAGCGCATGGCATCAGCAGCACCCCCCTACCACACACACACACACACACACACACACACACACACGCCATCTGTGCCCACCAGCAACGGGCCTGTGCGCACACACACGCCATATATAAACACACTCGCATTGCACACCCCTGCTAATGTCTTACTATGTCACTTACTGTGTTACTATTACAGAGAAGGATGTTGAATCCTGTGCTAATGTTTCAGGACACAACGAGACACGCAAACACACACACACACACACACACACACACACACACACATACATGAATTTAAAGGAACAATAAACATCACTGTTTGTTTCCCCTGACTGAATATACTACAGTAGCAGGGAAACAGGAAGTAGTGAGTCCATCCACCCTGCTGCAGAGTGCGTGCCCCACCCTTCTCCAGCTCCGGCCTAACCTCTGACCTTCCCTCCAGGGGTCATATCGCAGACCTACGGCCACTCCAGGGACGCTTCCCGCCATTTGAAGCTTTAATGGAGGGTTTTGTTTACGGCTGAATGTGTTTATGCGGGCCCTCGCGTGTTGCGGGCGCGGCGTGGTAGAAATGCCGCCTCCCGCACCCTCCGCCGTGGGTCTCCGCAGTGCCATCCTGTCACAGTGAACAGATGCTGTGGAATTTTGATAGGTTGTGCCAGCCTGTGCCAGCCTCCATGACTGGCACTGCTGGGGTGTGGTTGGCATGAGGACTGACAGTGGTGCATGAATAAGGCACATAACATGAAGGGTGACTGTGGTGGAGCCTACTGCAGTGTGTGTGTGTGTGTGTGTGTGTGTGTGTGTGTGTGTGTGTGTGTGTGTGTGTGTTTGAGTGTATATCTATATGGCCAGGAATCCCTTAAGGATCGATCGCCTCAGTGTTAGAGTGAGTCTAAAACAAGATGTTGTCTCACCTTTTAATATTTAATTATTTAAATGAGGAATCTGAATATTTAACAGGTCTTCAAAGACCAATGCTTCATGGTTCACATGATGTTTCTGTGTGCTAATTCACCGCGCGTCATCAGCGTTGTGCGGGACCAATTACAGATGACCGAGTGCACGGATAGGCCGACGAAAATTGAATACACGATTAATTATTCCTAGGATTAGAATAAAATCATAATCCGAATTTACCATTTCTAAATATAATTAGATTACAGACGGCGCCAGGTCGCCAAATAAGAAGCATTTCTTTTAATTTAATTTCACCGCATGCAGTGAGAGACTCCATGACCCAGAGCTTTGCTCTATACAACGGTTTCCGCTGAAACAGCCAACGCTGATCAATCGCTCTATACGACCAAGATTTAATACAAAATAGAAATCTAAATACATTGTTATTATATATATATATATAGTTTTATTCGTTTGTTCGTTTTTTGCCACGTAAATAAATGTAAATGTTATTATTGTTTAAAATAGAAACAACAATCTACATATAGAATAATACTTAATTACAAAATATTATTTACAGACTTTTTACCTGCACTTCTTATCATAGAAAACAATGTTACATTGACGTTACACGTTAAAACAATGTTACATTGATGTTACACTTTGAAACGTTAATACAATAATACAACTTTTTGATTATTTCAGGGTTCGATAAAGAGGTGTCTTAAACACTGTCTGTCGCGTGTATTACAGTCTTGAAAATATATTTTTATATTTCTCATATAACCTTAAGACAAAGAAAATCCGCGGTTATCTCCCTCTTCATGACTATCGTATCTGTAACGGTTCAACTCGCGCAGTGTCCTGACGTTTCTTGTCCCGGGGTTCGGCCTCAGTGTCTCGGTCGGTAGTCGCTCTCACATGAAATATGAAGTATAATGAACAGATGCTGCTGAATTAGGAAAGAAACACCGGCTCCACCCAGTAGTGCCGCTTTGGCCAGGCGCGCGCTGCCTGGCTTGGCACGCGGCGCAGCTGGCATCACGGTGGCGGGCTGCCCCGCTGGCCGCCTGCACTGATGCTAAGACATTTAGCGACTTGGCACGCGCCTGCCTCCGGAGTCTCCGGGTACCATGCCAACCGCGCCCCCCGGACGCCGCTTTACCTCACCTCGACAGTGGGGGGGGTTATGGAGGAAGCGCCCCGCGTCTCCCATTTGGCCTCTGCCCTCTGGAGCGTGAGCGCTGAATATTCAACTAGACTGTTTAGAAGTTTATGAAGATCGATACGACGGGACTGTGGGAGTCATGCATCAGCTCGTTTCTGAAAGGACAGTCGTGTTTTGGATAAGCTTCTTTTGGAAGGGACCGCGCGGAATGAGTCAGATGATTTAGATGTCAGTGCTGGCTCAGGCTATCAGAAGAGGTCACGTGTGGTCACTTTCATAGTTTTTTTTTTTTTTTTAGCTGGAAATGGCCTAGTTGAACCGCAGAAATCACGTGCCAGACATTAATCATGTATGTCTTTTTAATTCTACAGAATGACACACATAGACAAATTATTTCTAATAAAAAATGAATACAAATGGTGATAATAGAATTCTTAAGGCTGTTTTCACTCGTAGATCACGGAGAAGAGAAAGAACTCTGATAATATGCTTTAACGGTAAGACATGAATTAGCGCATAATTACATTTCATGCTAGAGGACACATAAAATAAAAAACAAAAAATACCAAATTAAAAACACGCTGGTCCTACAAACACATCAGATAAAATCTGGAATCAAATCTGTGAAGCCTGTTTCCCTCGGTCTCGCGCTAATGTATTTTGTTTTCCACACGAAGTGACCTTCCAGCAGTGAGCGCAGCGCGCGCGGTGTTTCCAGCCGTCGAAAGTCCGACGGGCCACAGACGAGAGAGACCAGGCCCACGAGGCCAGCAGTCTTTCCAATGAATAAACAAAAACACAAACGAATACAAACAAATCAAATTAAATGACTAAAATTGTATCAGACTAATGTTTTTTGCTACAAGTGATCAAATTAGTCTTTATCCTGGACGACAGCCTCGCTGAGTAGCTCACAATTTGGAGGCCAGACAGCTGAATGGTGAAATACCTGTATGATATTCACAGATTTCAGCTTTTCCAGATCTGCAATATTGCATGATGGAACACGCTAGAGCAACAAATGTGAGGAGAGTATTATCGCCAATATTCCAGCCATTTCCGCCGAGCCCATATGCAAAATTATATAATATTAAATTGCACGAAAACCCGAACAATATATAACTTAATTTAATGTTATTTGTTTGATTAATAAAATTCATAAACTGCAAGATTGATATAAAATACATAAAAAATAATTATCACAAATAAACATTCGTAATCCTCGTGCGTCTGATATATATCAAATGTTGTTTTTTTGGACTCGCTGCCGGAGCTCCGTCGCCCATCGTGACTGGTGTGCGTGCGTAGCTTCTCTGTCCGCTTCTAATCGCGCCCTGGACGCTTTGGTGGAGCATATGGGTCCCGGGGCAGCGCTCCAAACCGGCCACCGTGGCAAGGTTCCATCCCTCCTCTGGAGACCAGTCCGGGGCAATTGCTGTCCGTGGCTCCGTAAGGAGTCACCCTGCAATTCGACTGCATGTGTGGCTGCACGCGAGCTAGGCCTGCCTTCCCCGCATCGCCTCTTCTATTTAGCAGGAAGCAGTAGGTTTTTAATCAGTTTTACACTACGTCGTGCTGCAGGATAGTAGATTATTTTTACAGAATGAATTTCTGAAATGCTGAAACTAGACGAATCGTAGTGACAAGAAAGGGTACATATTTATCTTATCTTTAATTTATGAATAAGATCGGGGTGTTCTGCTTTAATACTTTTATCTCTTGAGCAACAAGCTATTATAAACTCGATATCATACCAAATTCATAATAATTTTCACCTCTTAATATTTACAGTTAAAATATGTGCAAACGATACACGGGGTACTTTTTGGAGATTTAACAATAAAATGTAAAATAATTCAAATTTTTACTGAGAAACAGACAAATCCGTTTGAAGGCCTGATTATATCTTGACTGATACTTTTGTATTATTATTATTATTATTATTATTATTATTATTATTATTATTGTTGTTGTTGTTGTTGTTGTTATTGTTGTTAATAATAATAATAATAATAATAATAATAATAATAATAATAATATTCTTCTTCTTCTTCTTCTTCTTCTTATTATTATTATTATTATTATTATTATTATTAGTAGTAGTAGTAGTAGTAATAGTAGTCGTAGTAGTATTGTTGTTATTATTACTGTTATTATTAGTATTATTATTGTTGTTGTTATTTAATCATAACCATTAGTGTTAATTTTTTTAGATGATTTGTAGTTAAAGCAACGAAAATACATTCATTGATTTTCATTGATAGAGTTTCACCCATCTAAACACTATAACCAATAAAACACGGTTTATTTCACCCATCTAAACAATATAACCATCTAAACAGTGTAACCAATAAAACCGGTTTATTTCTGCGTTTGTTTTAGGCCTTTGAACGTCCATGGTGTCCAACACGCTGCGACGTAGGCGAGAACATTAAGTCCTTCTATATAATTAACCATTACTCTCTGCAGAAACATTTCGTTTGATTTCCTAGATCTTTCTAATCTTTTAAAGCAAAACCACTGAACGTTTTTCACATAGACCGTGCGTTCACCACCGTAATCATTTACGCTTGTAAAAATTCAAACGCAGGCTATAACAATATCCTCTCTGTCTTTACCGCAAAAATGTGTCAAAACCCTGTTTGTTTCTTTAGTTATCTTTAGTATTACTCAACTGGTTACAGTAATGTATTCGTCCTATTGGCTATTTGTAATTGCAATTAATGATTTATAATTATCCCCACCTAAATGTGATATTATAAAAAGATTTGCCTTTTTACGGCAAAACATATTTTTTACAGGTTTGGTTTTGTTTGAAAAGAACATAACTCACGTTTTAAAGCCAGAAGGTCCAGAGCGACCTTACAGGCCGAAAGACTCAACCGTGAGAAGCTTTCTGATAATAATCTATTAAAGTGTATTAATCACTCGAAACGGCTTCGCGTCTACAACAAACTACTGAACAGCGAAGTTCAGGAACAGCGAGGGTTCATGGCTGGCACGCGCCGCGTCGCACAAATTACTCCAGTAATACAAAACCTCTTGACGCAGGATTCCACGCTGGGAATTAATTTCACTCCCTCAGAAAGGTAATAAAAACAAAAATAAACAAACTGGATAGCACAAAAAGGTATATTTGTTTACATACATTCTCTAAACCTTTGATTACAATTTTGTATGTCACGAATTAGGTTTTTAAGATGTAAACGCAGAGTTCAATAAATAATTTGACAAAAACAACATGAAACTCGGAAAGGCTCTCGGAACGGATATTATGTGATATTTTGGCCGTAGCCCGTAGGAATTATAAAAGAGAAATTATTATAAAGGTGTTTATCTTTTCTTCAGATGTATATACTGCAGTAGCCGTAATTCCTTTTCAGTGTGTGATTGTCTATTGATCTCTTGACAAGACTGTCCAGGCCACATCAAGTCGTGTTTTTTTTTAGTTCAAAGGCATAGCCTGCTTTGGTTTTGCTAAAGTCGAGCCTCTAACACACCCATGTCGTTGTGTATCACGTTTTGTTTTTTATTCACTTTAACATTTACCTTTTTTTATTTATTTTGTTACAGTAGTACCAACTTCATTTTGATATTCAGATTCACACTGAAAAAATATGATAAACAATTCGATTGTTTTAATTCATTTATTATTTTTTCAACACGTGTCCATTATAGTTCCGCGATGACATTAATAAAACCAAGAGAATAGTCCGATTATTTAGAAAATCACTATGTTCTCCGTAGTACACGTGGAATCTGAAGGGGCTTGCGAGCACTGACGACAATTTTATATGGATGTTTGTGTCAGTTATTCGTGAATATGGACATTGGACGATGGTGGTGGTGATACACCTTTCAGTTGTGAAAGAAGGAATTCAGTTCTTCATACGCGGGCGGTCGATCGTGGTGCAAGTGCACGTCATGGAATGGTGGAACATTTTCAGAATGCGCGCCACTGCTGCGCGCTCCAGAAGGGCCATAAGCAAGTCCGTGCGCAACGGACGTGCGTGATCCGGGCAGACCGGTGTAGTGCATAGAATAGTGATAGCCTCTTTCTGTGTCTGGTGAGATAGGTTCCTGTTGCCTTAAAGAAAAGTTACCATTGACACACACCGGGGGGCTGTGATGGCTTTCGTAATCTGGACTGTTGTATTCTGGAGACGCTCCCCCGGTATAAACGGCCTCGTAGGCCGGGCAGTAAGAGTGATTCCGGAGGCTGTGTGTGTTGGATCCAGACTGACACTGGGGACTCGACAGACGGGAGCACTGGTAGGGGTACGCGTGCATAGAGAACGATGGGTTGGGCACGTGAAAGCGCGCTCCGTCCTGGCACTGTTCTGTCAGAAAATTCCGAGAATTGAGCTGCAGACAGCCGGCGACCAGGTTGGTCGTGGGCTGCGACAGGCCTTTACACAGTGTCTGTACATAAGAAACCACGTCCGGCCTCTTCCCGTTCCGCAGGATCTCCGACAGAGCCCATATGTAGTTTTTCGCTAGCCTCAACGTCTCTATCTTAGAGAGCTTCTGGGTTTTGGAATAGCACGGGACCACCTTGCGCAGGTTATCCAGTGCAGAGTTCAGGTCGTGCATGCGGGTTCGCTCCCTCGCGTTGGCTTTCTGACGCCGCATCTTGGAGCGTTCTAACCGGGCCGGCGTCATCTTCCGTTTCTTAGGCCCGCGCTTTTTGGGCCTGTCCCCATCTCCCTCGTCCCCACAGTCCTCTTCATCCACGTCATCATCATCATCATCCTCGCCGGCGATCTCCGACTGAGCGCGGCTGCTTCCGCCTTTCATATCTCCCTCGTCCAAGTCCTCGTCGCCTAGGCGACAGTGGTCCTGTTCGTCGTCCTTGGTTTTGGAATCCTCGCTCCCGCTGTCGTCTACCCACCCCGGAAACTTTTGCACGTCCGGGAGCAGTGAAGGCTCGTTGAATAATCTTGTCAACATGGCGGCGGCACTGGAAGGCAGATGAAAGGGGAAAAACTGTTTAAATAATAAAAAAGTAAAAGGTTGGACTGCATGCAGTCTTCACGCGAGGTTTGAAATATTAATCAGTCCGTAAACTGCATTTTATCGCTGTAAACAAATTTGGGGTGAGTTGTGTTTCTCTGTAGTACGTTTATACGACGTCTGCTAATCCCCAGCCAAAGACGCCAGCGGGGTTAAACATGTCCATCTCTCAAAAACGAACAGGTAGGGCCACTAGCTCTGAAATTTGGCAAGAGGTCAAAAATAACTACAAAAAATGTAAATGATTTCTATTTTATTATTTCTATGGATTTTTCACAACGGTTCTCATGTCTGAAACAGAAGACGATTCTAAAGTGGCCCAAGAACCCTGCTGAATCAAGGAGAGCGACAGACATCGCCAGACGGTCTTACTCCCTAATTCCCCTTCCACGTGGCCCCGTGTGGCCCCTCGCAGCAGGTCTTCGCACGCGGGCCCTATCATTGGGTCTCGAGGGGCGTTTTGAGCACCGGCTACCCCCCTCCACCCGTCCCCCACCCCCGCATTCTGGCGGCATTCCAACACAGCTATTACCATGATGGAAAGAATGTAGTGTAAAAATCGATCTTCTTTTCAATTGTGTCATGCAGTGAAAAAAAAAAAACTGCTAAAATCCTAAAAGAAAATGTCACGTTAGACTATAAGAGGCACGAGCTAAATTCACAACACAGGTAAAGATCTCTGATTATCGACGGCTTCCGTTAAACAGGCCGCGATGTGCGCGTGCCACATTCATTACTAAAGATTATTTTAGACACAAATTATTAAAACAGAAGATGGGATTAAATAAAAACATTTTTACATGGCGTACAATATTACAATATTACAACTCAGCAAAAATGTTTTTCTCATGCTGAACTTACGTTAATCATTATTATTTGAAATATATTGTTTGCATTATCAAATAATACATTTGAAATATATATGATCGGAAG
>JAOYMR010000011.1:16372923-16383522 GCA_025802075.1 Tenebrosternarchus preto
CTACTTGTTTTAAATTATGAGTCTGATCGTTTTACCATGGAGCAGTCTTTTTTAATCTGGTCTTTTTAACTTTGAGCCAGACATTTCTCTCGTTGATTAAAAATACGAGCAAACTGGAGCAAAACTACCTAAAACATTTCCTTCCTGTCTTGGATAAGGGTGTTTTAGAAGAGCCGTGAGGTGTAAGATACATTACACTGCACGTTCACCGGTTGTAATGATCCCGTTCACTCAGACAATGAGACCTGCACGCCTATCACTGTCAAATCAAACATAAATTAACGGAATATAATCAGATAGACATCCATCTCCGTAAGCCGATTTAGTGTAAAATACCGAAGCCTTTATTGATGTACATTCTCATTGAGGCAGGCGGATGGGATTTTTCGGTTACTACGGGATTAGATGCGTTGCTTTGATTAGATTTCACAGTAATCGACAGATTAATAAGAAACGCTACGAACAGGGATCCTCCCCAAACATAGAGTGAAGTCCCCAGTCGCAAACAGAAACATTAACGCCTCTCTTTGAGAGATGACGAATTTCCATTCAAATAGACAATAGTAATTGTCTTATTTGATATTTTATAGCGAGCCGTAACTCACCTCCTTCGCAGTGCACTTCGATGGGTGAACGCGCGTCCGTCTACATAATCTTCGGGGACCTGCACCCCACTAGGACGCTCCGGCACGAGTAGAGCCGAGATGCGCGTGTGATCCGATGTGTGTTATTCCTTCCCCGGACGCGCAGAGAGACGGTGTGGCAGCGCTAGTAGGCAGGGTTACATACCAGCTCTGATGCCAGGCCATATGGTGGGCACGTCACTGGCAGGAGCCATCACATGAGAGCGGGTGATTGACACGCGCCCGCATTCGCAGAGATTGCCTTCCCGAGGGAAGAGAAGCCAGCCATCTGTCGCGCTGCCGCTGCTGCCGCGCGACTTCGCGCGCGTCACACACACGCGCACACACAGACACACATGCACACATACACACAAACACGTTCACAATAACACAAAACGGACACACATGAACATCTTCGAGCGTGCACAGACTCGTAGAGAAAGGAGGGGGTCTATGTACGTGAATACAATAATTACATTTACTTCATCACAAAAGAGGAAAGATTTTAAAAATCTTTTTTAATACAAAAAGTAGGCTAATTCAGTGAGCACAGGCAACGGCGACTAATTCGAAATCTGATGTTCACTTTTTCTCCAAGTATTTATTATAACACCGACCACCATCAGTCGAACAGCACGTGATATTCATAGGTGACAAAAGGTATGAGCTAATACGGCAGTGCTTGCGCGCGCGCGAGCGTGTTTGTGTGTTGCACGGGTGGGGGAGTCTGTTTGTTTGCAGTTGCGCAGAAAGGTGTCTGTGGTCAAGGGCGGGAAATGAGAGAGATTATGAATTGGCATGTTGCAGCCCTGAAACGGCGCCAGATTTGGAGAGGCTCTCGTGCCTCGTTTTTTTCTGTCTTTCTTTCGCTGTTAAAAAAGCCTATTTAACATCTATTTAACACAAATGAAAATATTAAATGTTTTTATTACATTTATGGCAATGGCAGTGATAATGCTTATGTATTTTTTATTTTTTTATTTAAAAGTCACTTTTGGCAAGTAAATAAAGGATCTGTAGATAGGTGAGGTGTAACATATAGCTGAACATTTCTTTATTCTACACACCTTTGAACCACTGGTTGTGTCTCGCTGCATAATAGCTCATTCTTGACAGAGTGAAGGTTAAGAGTTAAATCTAGACAAAACAAAAATTAAGACTTAATTCTAGATGAGGCATCTAGAGTGTGCTGCCACTGTCTCAGTGCCAGGACTGAAGTAACTGAGTCATGAGGTGAATCGAAAACTTGACTGAAGAAAACAGAAAAAACTGAACATCATTTTGAGGAACGCAAGTGAAAGACACTACCGGGGACATAGTGATGAAGAACACTACCGGGGACACAGTGATAAAGAAAACTACCTGGGACACAGTGATGAAGAACACTACCGTGGACACACTGATGATGAACACTACTGGGGACACACCGGGGACACACTGATGAAGAACACTACTGGGGACACACCGGGGACACACTGATGAAGAACACTACTGGGGACACACCGGGGACACACTGATGAAGAACACTACCGGGGACACACTGATGAAGAATACTACCGGGGACACACCGGGGACACACTGATGAAGAACACTACCGGGGACACACTGAGGACACACTGATGAAGAACACTACCGGGGACACACTGGGGACACACTGATGAAGAACACTACCGGGGACACACCGGGGACACACTGATGAAAAATACTACCGGGGACACACTGATGCAGAACACTACCGGGGACACACTGATGAGGAACATTACTGGGGACAAACGCAGCCGTTCCTGAAACAGGGAGACAATTCTGAGCTGGGAGACATTCCTGAGCTAAGCCAAGGCACCACACACCAGCCACAATACCATGGCAGTCAAACTGGACCAGCAGCAGCCAAGCTCACAGCAGATGTGCTTCCAGTCTGCTGTAGCTCCATAGCAGGTTAAAGGAACATCGTCTCCTTCCCTGCATGGGTGGTGTGTGCAGAAGTGTTGGCACCCTACACAAAAACTAGTTCACAAATCGAAAAAATCCAAATCTGTGTCATTTATGAATGAATCGCGTAGAAGTGACTGCAGTGGATGTGCAAGCTGTGGCTTTGCAGTGTGGACATCAGAAATGGGACGAGTGTTGATCATGACGCCCGCATTAATGAGGACGACCACCTGCTGACGCTGGACGGTTTCTACAAACCCAACTCTGCTCTGGTTTCACCAGTACTTCTGAGATAAAATATGCTCTCCAAGAACCCTGGAGATGTTGACTTTCCAAGCCTGTTCTTCTTAGCAAATGACGCCCAGGTGTGGTCTGGCAGAGACATGAGTGTAAATCCAGCATTTTGAGCAATTAAAATATGAGCATACACATTGAGAATGACAGATGTAATTTCTCAAAACCACATTTCCAAGGTGCACAGTCATGACAAACGCGTCATTTTTTACGTAGCAGACCACTGACGGTGTAGCGACATAACTTCACCAGGTACAAAGGACTACTGCAAAGGAATAGTAAAGGAATAAACGTACGCCTGAAGGAGAGGAAAGCATTTCAGAAAAGACGTTGAAACTTCAAATGCAATTGTCTTAGGGCTGCAGTATATCGTTTTCCAATGTTTATGTAATTTTGTTAATTTTCGGGTTTTTATGAAGCAGCCCAGTATTTGGTACCTGGCTGTAAATTGATGGTAATCGTTTTATATATTGATCCTTGATCACTGTTTTCATTATTTAAAATATATTAAACTATTTTGTGTAAATTATTAACAGTAGGGAATAAAATAGATGCAGATTTTAATTTTTTTTTTTACATTGATATTAACATGTTATTACGTTTATGTTTTAGCCCCTTTCTCGGGTTCAAAGCGCCATCTGGCGCTGCCATAAAATAGGCCTTCTTCGTGATATCAGTCCCGTTTGTTGGATCAGCGAAAAGTGATTCTAGTGCGACATCTAGTGGCCGAATGTTTGTATTGCATAACGGTTCAAGAATGACTTCTAATACGTTATGCTTCAATAAAAACGGAAAAAACTAAATAACTAATAACTAATTGGATAAAGAAAATTGCAGTAAACATCTTAAATTGTACATGAGATTATGCTGTTTTCACCATAAGTAGATCACTCAGGTCTTATTAGGCTTGTGTAACGGCAATGTTATAAACATGTAAAAATATTTTAATTGTTGTAAACATGTAATAACATTTTCATTGCATTACAGTTACGTTACAGTACTATACATCATTTTTACAAAATAGAAATAAGTTTAATTGACTAGCATCTAGAAACAAAGTCATGTTTTATGTATGTCCAGTGCCGTACATAATGTCTGATTCCATGTGTGATTATTTATTAAGGAATCTTAAAACATTTATATATAACAAGCTGTGACAAAAATATAATTACTAAGTAATTAATCTGAGAAATTTGTCCATTTTGGTTTATTCTGTAGACCACTAACAATGTGACAAATTAATAACTGTAATGAAATAAAACTCTTGCCAAAACACTGTACAACCGCAAAACTGCTGTGCGCAGAAACAAATCAAGCCTTTGTGATCAGCTGCAGTGAAGTATAAAATGTAGATTCATATGAGTACATTAACTCAGGTTTTAGAAAAGATACACATTTGCTGACTATCATTTATTTTATGTCCCAGGTTTTAGCTTGGCCTTACATCTTAAAGCAGATATTGACCGTTACTTTAGCAACACCTGACAGGTCTTCATCCTGACAATCATCACCACAATATTGTTCTGAGAAAAAAATATATAATATCTCTGTATTCTCTGCAAAAAAATCAGCATGATCTAGCTGAACTAACCAATCAGGACTCTTCTCTACAAAGAGGCTGCCCTTCAGGCCTGTCAGTTCTTTTGTATGCGCTAGCAGCCTGTCAGGTTTTCAAAAGGCTGTGTAGGCAGCTGTTATTCTGTTCTTCACACAGCCCCTAAGGCACTCATGAAACATTGCTCAAAATTCACTTTTGATTATACATTCAGTGTTGTTAATTGTTCAGGCATAGCAGATATTTGCCTCATTTATGTTTGAAATAAAATATATAATTTTAAAATTAAATCATTTGACTTAACCAGTTACTACATGCCCTGTTCAAGAACCCCCCTTAAGGATTCAAAGGAAAGGATTAATTTAATTAATAGTATAATTCCTGTAGAATATTCACTTCATCTTAGTACAATCTATCTGCAAATTAATTTAGACCTTGCTGTGTGCTACATGTCACACATAGTTTTAAAAGCCTGGAGTTGTGGTGTTAGATGCAGAGGGAACGTAGGTGTGAATATGTACTCCAAGTGAGATTCAGATAAAACACACCGGCTTTAGAATCAGAGAATCAACAGTACACCAGTCAGTAAGGCTAACAACTATACATCCGCCAGTTTAATAGCTTGCTAGCTAGCTTTAACACAAATGCCAATTAGATGTTTTCTGCAACATTTCAGTGAGTTTAAGATTTTTATTTGCTAAAACGATATTGTTTATCCTATCACACAAACATACTCTCATCAGTCTGAAATAACATAAGTGTTATTGATCGCATTAGTATTGTGTATTCTGGTACTGTGTATTCACACAGCTGTGCTTAGGGGTCTGAATGGTAAACTAAAATCTACACCATACTATGTACTATGTACTTTGCTTTAGCTAATATTTAATGGTTCTGCATGGGTTTCAGCAGTGCTGCTCAGAGTCATAGCCAAACAGTGACAGTTGTAGGAAGATTTGGGGTATATTGTAATTACACACAGGAAAAAAGCTCAAATAT
This sequence comes from Tenebrosternarchus preto, assembly GCA_025802075.1. Taxonomy (NCBI): domain Eukaryota; kingdom Metazoa; phylum Chordata; class Actinopteri; order Gymnotiformes; family Apteronotidae; genus Tenebrosternarchus; species Tenebrosternarchus preto. The sequence goes on from JAOYMR010000011.1 coordinate 16,378,324, forward strand.
CCTGTGCGCAGAGGCACATTTTGTTAGGAAGAATAACATTTACTAAAAGCTCCTGCATTTGTGCACATAGAAGAAGTGCATGCTGGGATTTCTACACCACAGTGCTCCACCATGCTGCATTACTGACCACCCATACCATAACATGTCTCTACATACATGTAATACCATAACACGTCTCTACATACACGTAAAACTGTATGTCCAAAGACAAAAGAATAGTTTACAAAGACAAGTTTCATAACCTACAGGAGTTATCACTTTAGGATGTATTTGGAAACTTGTGTTACATTTCTAGCCTCTAAGAATTAATCTCACTCCTTACTTCCAGATTGTTTGCAGCTCTGTTTGACATGTTGCTTTTACTCTTGTCTCCACAGGTAGACTAGCTTCCCTCTGTCCTTCTACAATCTCTGGGCACACAACAGCTTCCTTATGTTCACATATCTCACACTGTTCATTCAGGGTTATGCTACCATCTGTATTGTTTGTGCTCTGTTTATCTGAGTCTGTTCCAGGTTCCAGTCCAGTTCTTGAGATGTCACTCCAGTTCATTTGTTCTCTGTTCCAGTCCAGTTTTTTAAGTGGCACTCCCGTTCATCTGTTCCATGTTCCAGTCCATTTTTTTTAGATGTCACTCCAGTCCATCTGTTCCAGTCCTCATCTTCCATGCCGAACGTATGTCTGTGTGTGACATCATCACACTGGGTGCTATTTAAGGATGCCACAGTCAGAGATGGTTGGTTTTAACCCTGGTTCATACTTGCTTTGTGATTGTTCTTGTAGATTGATATTATATTTTGTTTTGATTAATTGGTAGAATTTTGTTGCTTGTTACTTCTGATTTGAGCAGTAACTCTGAATGTATCTTGTAGATGGTCTCGTCCTGGTTTGTGCTGGAACATGTAAGATTTCCACCTGCACATGAGTGTCTGAAGATGACAAGTTATAATTGACTCTTCTTTGATATCACAATTCCCAGAGAGATGACTTGATCTTCTGCTTTGGTTTCTTCTGTAGTCATGTGCTTTCCTTTTGTTTAGATTCTTAGCCACGCCTCCCACCTGTGTCTGCTTTGTTGCCCTGTCCTTGTGTAATCTCCCCCAGGTGGCTCCTGTGTACTTCCTGTTTGTCCTGCTTTATTGTTTTTGTGTTTAGCTTTTGTGTTCTTCAGTTAGCGATGTACTAGTTCTGTTTCTCTCTCTGACTCCTCTGACCTTTTATGATTATGGTGTCACGGGACGAGGCTACAAAAAGGGAGGAAGGAATGCCGAGCGAAGTTGTACACAGACAACTTTATTTACTTTCGGTTTCGACAACGTTTAAGCAGCACCAGTAACGCACATACTCCTACGTGGTAACCACAGCAACGACAAAGAACACAGTAACATGCACACGCTTAAATACACACACCCATGACGAGACACAGGTGAAACGAATAACGATAACGAAATAACGAAACAGACAACAAACACCATTGCTACGACACACACACACACACCCACACCCACACAACGGACACGATACAAACCCACCTCCACACAGTCACGCCCACACAGACACCAGACAGGGGAGGACGCAGGGCGGCCATCGATCGTCACACATGGATTTGCCCTTAACTTTTCTGTTCATCATTGGGTCCTGCCTCAAGTCACTTAGAAATGTACGTTTCAGCTGTTATGTACAGCTTATTTTTATGTACTGTATAGCTTATTTTTAGCATGCTAGCTAAATAGTATTTAGTCTTTTGATTGTCAGATTTTACAGTTAGCACGTAACTGGTTTATTAATGAAATTTATTGCAATGTCAACATCGAGTAACTGAAATGCAGTTTGTGTTGTAAATAAATGGTTGTGTGAAACGTCTCTACTCACTGCTAATAATGTTAGCTAGATAAAACATCTACATAATGATGTTCTACTCGCGGTGTGAGCCAACATTACTTACACTGCAGGGCTATTCCCGGTTACCATGGCAGCAAAAACAATCAGCAATATAGAGAAGTCAGTAACTAGTCTCATTGTGTTGATACATCAACTCGATCTTGGAGAACGAAGTGTTTGGACGTTCAGGTTGTTGCCTTAGTTCATGACAGCGTAGTGTAAAAACGCTTGTGTGAGGGGGCTCATTTTAATTTGCATAAATTCATGCATATTCATACACCTTTGCATTTTTTATAAGGGTGAAAGAGTAGATTTTTCCCTAGGCCATTTTAGTAGTTTCTTGGGCATCTGCCATCTGCATATTTTTGCTTACTTTTTAAATATAAAGGCTGTCCACTGTCTCAGATAGTTCTAGCGGTGTTTGTCCACAGTTCTGGCTGTGGTTCACTGTCTCAGATAGTTCTGGCTGTGGTTCACTTTCTCAGACAGTTCTGATTGCGTTTGTCCACAGTCTTCAACATCCTGTGAATGTCCTCATGATGAGCTGTGTTCTGAAGGTTCTTCTGATATGCTGACATTTTGGTTTAAATGTCAGTATAGATTTTTTTCTCTCTTTTTTGCCCTACATAAAAGAAAAGAACACGGACATTGCATGGGTTGTGAGAATGTAGTGCTAGTCTGTGTGAGTTAACATTCATGTAAATTTCCCACAGTGTGTTTATTGTCCAGCTGTCTGGACAGAATGTTTTCGGCTCAGCGCTTCAGAGCTCTTCTCTCTTAGACCCATCCGTTTGCTGTTCTGTCATTGGAAAGAGAGATTGAGGATGCCGTATGGACAAAGAGGTCTTCACAATCTGCAAACATACATAAGAAAACAAACAAACAACCCCCCCCCCCACACACACACACAAACAAACAAACACACACAAGCCAAAACACAATTGATTTTCCAGGTGCAGTTGCCAGTCACGATCGGCTTAATGTGACACACAAACAGAATTCCACCCTCCCTCTCTCTCTCCCCATCCCTCTCCCTCTCTTTCCCTCACTCTCTCTCCCTCTCTCTTCATCCCTCTCTGTCCCCCTCCCCCTCCCTCCCTCTCTCTCCCTCCCTTTCTCTTTCACTCTCTCTCTTCCTCTGTTGCTCTCTCCCTCTCTCTCCCTGTTACCCCTCCCTCTCCCCACTCTCCAGCTCTCCTTCTTTCCCTCCCACCTCTCCTCTTCCTCCTCTCACTCGCTCATCTGATCCTTCCTTGCACAGCGTGTCTTTCTTATACCAGTCCTCTCTTCGAACGACCCCTGATTCACACGTACTCCTGGCGCCTCACTGGTGGAAGAGCCTCTAGCCATAATCCAGTGCCGGTTGGACGCAGGGTTAGAGATACGCGCTTCAGAGACAGAGCAAGAGAGAAAGCGAGTGAAAGAGAGACCAAAAGAGAGAAAGAGTCAGAGAGTGAGAGAGCGAATCACCTTCCCGGATGACTCCTAAAGTCTTACGGCTGTGAGGATGGCGAACAAGAAGAACCGCAACTAAATGACAGAGTAAAGATACAGGATTCTCTCTCACACCTCAGCCAGAGTGGAGAGAGGAGGACGAGAGTTTGGCGTGCAGCGTAGTCGTCCCCACAGCCGCACGCCTGGGCTCTCCACCGCCGAGATGGAGCGGGAGGTGAAGGAGCGCAGGAAGATCCAGTTCTCCATTCCCTCGGCTACGCCTTCCCAGCTGGACCCCAGACAGGTGGAGCTGGTAAGAACAAGTAGAGCTGACATGGGACAGGCAAGAGGCAGCCACAGCTTCTGGAGTAGATTATGCAACCCTGAACATACTTCAAAAGCAACGTGGTATAGTTCTGGGAGGAGACGTACTGAAACAGGAGCTGTCAGCACATGACAACATACTTTATAACATACTTTATAATCGTGAGGCGAAAGATTTGAATTCTTCAGGGGCTTCACTGATTTTGCGGTGCAGTTTTGCACAAGTTGCCTGAAATAGAATTCGCCCACAAATATTTCACAGCTACGAACTGTTAGTCACAACGTGTAACAGTTCTTTTTGATTTAAGATGGTTCAGCCAGGGGCTATGCTGACACTGTCAGAATCACTGCCACTGATTATAATTCCTACAAATTCAGCATTAACTTGGGCTGTCGTTGAACTATAACAGGCTACCACCACCTTCTTGGTATTGTAAATACATAACTCTACTGCACCGCAAACATGATTTGCATGTTGATAGTAACCTGTAAATGTGTAGCATGTGTGATTGTACTATGACTTTAGCTCTAATTTAGTACTAATTAGGTACATTAGAGTCATTACGTGGTCGTTAGTCAGTAATTAATGAGTGTATCTGAAGTGACGTTCTTCCACGTGTGTTAGATGATTCAGGTTCTGTGCTGGAGAAGTCGTGGTTGTGGGTGGGTGCACTGCTGCCGTTATTCAGCTACGCAACTCTGACCCCCTCTCATTTTTAACCTGGGCCAACTCTGACCTTCTGTTATATTTAACCCGGACCGACTCTGACCCTCTCTCGTTTTTAAATTCCATCTCTTATGGTGTCTGGACTGTGTATCAATCTGCCTGACAACAGATTATATAATTTTATGTTGTGCCTGTGTGTGTGTGTGTGCCTGTTCAGTGAGAAACTAGTTCAGCTGCACATGTGACCCAATTACATTGGAGTCACTATAAGAAGACTAAGAAGGAGTAGAAAGGATAGGAAACGACTGGAGAGGAGATGGGTGGAGTGGAGTGGGGAGGGGTGGAGTGGAGAGGGGTGGAGTGGGGAGGGGTGGAATAGAGGAGAAGAGAAAAAAGAATGGAATGTGGATGCTGATTCTGGAGAGATTCAGTTATGGTGAAGAGGTTCAGTTATGATGGAGAGGTTCAGTTATGGTGGAGAGGTTCAGTTATGGTGAAGAGGTTCAGTTATGATGGAGAGGTTCAGTTATGGTGAAGAGGTTCAGTTATGGTGAAGAGGTTCAGTTATGGTGGAGAGGTTCAGTTATGGTGGAGATGTTCAGTTATGATGGAGATCTGTTTTGGTAAAGAAACATACATATCCTCCCAAATACTGATTAATCTAATTGAATGAAGTGAAAATAAGGTCATATTCTTCTGAGTGTGAAAGTAAGCATGTGTGTGTGTGTGTGTGTGTGTGTGTGCACGAGTGTGTGTGTGTGTGTGTGTGCACTCGCGGGTTGTAATCCAATATGTGTTACAGTACAACCCTAACTACGTGACTAAATTGGTATGATGATGAAGAGGGAGAAAACACCCCACAACCCCCCACAAACCCCCACAACCCCCCACAA
>JAOYMR010000011.1:16397505-16416085 GCA_025802075.1 Tenebrosternarchus preto
AATTTCGATCGATTTCGATGAAATATCGAAATCGTGACACCCCTACTAAATATATTTGTGTTTTTTTGTTTGTATAACTGAGGCTACATTTCAAACTGGAAAACAACGTTATCATATTTGTTCTATTTGGGAATCATAGTTCAGGTTAATGAAGACGAGCGTGATAACCAAGTTTATACCTGAAATGTACTGCAATTGAACCTGTGCAGGTGTAAGTGAACCTGGCAGGTCTGGTTATATGCTTCATTAACCTGGTTATAATGCTTCATTAACCTTAATCAAGAGCTTTTCTCTTGTCTGTCTTTTAAAGTTAAAAAATGTAGTTATACTCAGATGATTCCTGTAATAATAATTAATAATAATAATAATAAAATGTGCGTTTTTCCCTTACTGTGGCTAGACGGCCAGCTCAGTATGAAGCTCTTTTGTATGCCGATAAACAAATATAATGCTACTTATGCACCAGTATATGCATACCAGGCACTTTTTTTTTAGAGAACGCTACTTTGCAGGCTCATCTTTCACCTGTACGCTGCAAAACAACATTCCATCTGTTGCTATGCAGAATTTGTGAGCACGGGACCACTCAATACAAGGGTAATGCAAGACGATGGAAATGAACCCAGCGATGACACGGAGCTGTACCTGATAAACCCGTTCTAGTGCGAGTTCACCTTTTGCCACTGTTGACTTTATCGCGGTCCGCAACCTAAATAACATGCGGTCGAGAACTGGCTCGTGCACCAAGAGAGCTATGTGGTAGAGGGACATGGCGTTTTACGGGCTACAGTCTGTACCGAGCATGCTAGAATGCATCCGTATCACTATTTGATGTGCAAAACAAAGCCAATTCAGACTCATACATCTAGTGATGCCTGAGCTATTTCTAACGAACACCCAGGTAATTAGTGAGCGAACCATCTTGATAGGCGGACTAGTTGTCAGTGGATGGCGCCTCAATTAAGCACCGCTTACTAAACACACCGCTGACTAAAACGTTAAGAAAGAACGATTTACATGTTAAAAGGGCAATCAGTTCATGACTTGTGTATGTTTGTAGTGGGGAGAAACTTCGTGGATCCAGGTGTAACCGGTCTTTTTCTGCACCCCTTGATGACAACCACGACTCTGCGTTGTGTTCAGGGAAAGATGCGTCGGACACCAATTGCTGGTTCAGAGTGGTTTAATCTGAATAAAATGAATTAAATGCAGTTACAACACACTCAGCCTCTGCCTCGCTATGACCGCTCTCCTCAGTCATGAATACAGCAGACTCCACAGGCACTTTTGCTTTTTCCCTCTTTAAGTAATAATTAAAACAAACAAAACTCCTACTGTAGTTACATATGAATTTCGCTACATCAAAGAAATTATTTTATCAATGCATGGATTCTTTGTTTTATAACGAGATGACTGTACTCACTGAATCCACTTATAGTTTTACCAACATTCCCAGCTACTTATATACGAACACAAAACGACAATGTATCATTACATCAGCAAAGAATAAAACAATAGATAAACAATATTGGTAGCCTACCTGAATAAAATGAATTAAATGCAGTTACAACACACTCAGCCTCTGCCTCGCTATGACCGCTGCTTCCCACATGGAAGAGAAAAGAAACACGAGTGCGGCGGCATGACAGGCTAGCTAAGTTACAGACAAGCTACCATGCTGCATTGAATTAGCGATTATCAAACAAACCCCCCCAAAAACGGGTTTCCTTGAGTCTGACTTCGCTAAAAATGTTTATTCATACCGTAGGCTTATTTTAACCAGTTTTAAAGGTGTTTCAACAGTTTTAAAGTGTTTAAACAGAACGTGAACAAACTCTACACACCTCTCCTCAGTCATGAATACGGCAGACTGAGGAAAAGGACCGCGAAACACAACAAAGGCGTCCTGCGATATCAAAATAAGAGTTATCAGGAAGAGAAAGAAAAAAAAACATAATAGAACAAGAGTTTTAACACTTAACCCTGATAATCATGCCACCCCTCTATGTGTTTTTACCAAGAGTAATAATAGTAGGAAGAGGGATTTTAGGTGAAATTAATACACCAAATTTAAACCTGTTACACAGGCTTCTGGTGGGTTCCCCTAACCACGCACTGTGTACTAACCCTAACCCTAATGTTATATCTAACTAGCCCTAACCCTAACGTTATATCTAACTAACCCTAACCCTAACGTTATATCTAACTAACCCTAACCCTATATCTAACTAACCCTAACGTTATATCTAACTAACCCTAACCCTAACGTTATGTCTAACTAACCCTAACCCTAACGTTATATCTAACTAACCCTAACGTTATATCTAACTAACCCTAACCCTAACGTTATATCTAACTAACCCTAACCCTAACCCTAACGTTATATCTAACTAACCCTAACCCTAACGTTATATCAAACTAACCCTAACCCTAACGTTATATCTAACTAGGCAGACAGCAGTGGTAAAGAAACATGGCTCCAGTTGGATTGCAACCGCGCTAGCAAAGTTTTCACAAAAATATTTTCATGTATACTTCCGATATTTCATCCTCTGGTAAATTTTGGATGATTTAAAAAGCTAAACCTGTCTGGGTGGATATTTGAGAAGCTCAAAATCGGAGGACGATAAAACAAGGATGCAGGTAATAGTTTTACAGTGCTTGGCCAGGTGACATTAGCTGGTGTGTTCGCTAGTTGCCTCAACAACTACTATCTTAAATGTTTTTAGAGTCACATAGTTACCAGTAGCTTAAATTAAGCCAGTTGACACATGCTTGTTAGATCGTATATAATTACATAGGTGTAAATGTCACACGAACGTATATTGCAAACATTTTATTTAAAATAATTTGTGGGTAGCTTAGTGATTTCCTTCTTCTCGAGTGTTTGTAACGCTAGCCACCTTAGCTTAGCATAGCTGTAGTTGGACATCTAAATCTGAGGTAAAACAATTCGGTATGGTAATTGCCCAACTACGGAGATTCAATGATTTGAAAATGCATTATATATTTCAGACTTGGATTTGTCCAGTCTTATGAAAGTAGTAGAAATGCTCTCAAATTCTGGCTCGCCCGTTGCCCTGTTAAAGTCAGCTCAAAAGGAAAGCTAGCTAGCTAACTTGCCACTCATCGATTTGCAAATTATGATTAACAAAGCAGCGGTTATCGACAATTATCAAGTTAGTTATAGCTAGAGAAGGCTAGTTAACTACACTGGCTTCGATTATTTGGCCAAAGTGTGCAGCACAGTAGCTAGCCAGCTACCTGAAATTAGTTTATACTTTAGCTACTTCCGTGTAGATGAAGTGACTTGGCCAGCTAAGATGGGGAAACGTTAGACCTGAAGTCCCTCACATCCACAGTCGTAGATCTGAGGTGATCTGTTGTGAGTGTGGAGTGAAAGTGATGGGTTGGTTCCCCCCCCCATTCTGTATAGCAGCTTAGCTATCCAGTTTTCACCATGCTTAACGTAAGCAACTTGTCAAGTAGCTACTTAAATTAAAACTGTATACATGCGTGTGTCACACAGTCCACTTTTCAGTTCAGGCGATGGCCAGTCTGATGTGATTCTTTCAAGTGGGACACAGCTAACCCCCTACAAACTAACTGCACTGTGAGGAATCTGGTGCTAGGATATGTTTGGCATTGGCATGGACATTTCTGTTCGTTCTCTGAGAAGTCATTGCGTAATCAGCTGGCTAGTTCTGTTGTATGTAGAGATGATGGAGGAGGTGCACAGTTTGGACCCTCGACGACAGGAGCTGCTGGAAGCGCGGTTTACAGGCACTGGAGTGACCAAGGTATGTGTACTGATCACCATGGGACATGCGCCATTATTATTATTGTTGTTAATATTTTCACCCTTTATTTTTACCGTAAATCCACACTCCATCTGATCATTGTTCTATTTTGCTTAAACTTCATTAAAGCTGCCAATGGCGAGGGCGGTCTGGTACAGTCTGGGAGGGTAAAGAGGACAGTGTTTTTAAAGTTAGCAGTTATTCTTTAACTTTTTGTGCATTTCCAGGGCAGTGCTCCTAACGAGTCATCCAATCAAAGCTTATGCAGTGGAGGGTCTCTTAGCGACAAAGAGCTTGAGGTGAACACGCACACATTCACTTACTCATACTCATATACACACATATTCACACTCACACACATTCACACTTTTGTATACACACACTCACATACCCACTCGCACACAAACACACTCTCTCTCTCACCTACAATATTTCCCAGGGTTTTTTTTCCCTCTGAAGTCATTGCAGCACATGTTTGTTCCTCGATATGTAAAGTAACAGAAAAGTACCATTAGTGAACTGTGCAATTGAAACCAAAAACCAGTAATAATCCAGTCTGTTTAGTGCTCCTGAGCACTACATTTACATTTCTGGCATTTGGCAGACGCTCTTATCCAGAGCGACTTACAGAGTGCTTAGGGATACTTGGAATATCTAGTGTAGCTCAGATATATAGTGTAGCTCACTAAAACTAGATCTACGGGCTTTCAAATGATTTCACCATCTATTTTTATTAAGATCACGAGCAAATTTGTCATAGTACTAATTAAAATGTGTGTGTGTGTGTGTGTGTGTGTGTGTGTGTGTGTGTGTGTCACTCAGACACCTGAGAAGAACAACAGTGAACAGCGAACAAGGAAAAGAAAAGCAGACAGTTCTGATCAGGGTAAATGGAGTGTGTGTGTGTGTGATTGTGATATCAGTCTGTGTGTTTCATGTTGGTGGGCGTGTATTTCTCAGTGTTGTTTTTGCCATGACTCACTAATTTGCAGGTCTGGGCACAGATTTCTTTAAAATTTACAGTGACTGTTGCTCAGATAAGGTAAAATGATAACAGCTGTAACTGATGTTCCAGTTCTTGGTGTTTTCCAGTGTGTCTGTGTTGAGGCCCCCAGTACTTTTATCTGGTGTTCATCGTTAAATGTGCTGTGTGCCAACACAAGATAACTGGCACACAGGGAGGCCTGCCTCTCTGTGGAGGAGCCACACTGCTGCTTAATGCCACTCGACTGTCTCCACATTTTTAGTTGCTGATAACAGAGCCAGGGCAGACAGACAAGGCTTTTTCTCTTTAGCTTTAGCAACATGTGTAAGAATGTAAAAGAATTTTAGCTGAGGTGTTTGTGAAGTAGTGTGTCTCTTCTGTTTCACAGTAAAAGCAGGAGCTCGAGGACCTAAGATCAGTGATTACATTGAGGTCAGTACTGGTCTGGAGTTGGGTGGCTCCGTGCACACACGCACACATTAGACCAATCAGAACACAGTAGCTCATAAAGAACTACATTAGACCAGTCAGAACACAGTACTAACTACATTAGATCAAAGTGTCAGTACTACTTGGCTACTATTCCTGTAGAGTTCTCTGCCTTGTCAAATCATGTAGGTGGGATTTAGTGAAAGGTCACTTGGATCCACCTCAGGTTTGGACTAGATATTAAAAGGTAAATAACTAAAGATCCTTTTTTGTGCCCCAGCAAAGAGAAGATGGAGTGTAAGTGGCTGGTGTATAAGTGTCGTTTAGAGTGTGTTCCAGAAGCTCTCCTCTGGTGCTCTTGCAGGTGCAGCAGTCCAGCCCTCCCATACTGAGCTCCACAAACATGGACCTCCTCCCGGCCAGCTCGGCCCGATTGTCCTCCGCAAGCTCCTCATGTAAAGCAATACAGGTGAGCTCCAGGTCCTGCCCAGACCCACACCTGACCCAGAAGCATGTGGTGTTCCACAGCAGGTGTTTCTGTGTTGGTTCAAACGTCCTCTTTTCCTTCCTCTCTTCACGCTCTGTCTGTGTGCAGACGGATTTGACGAGGGACAAACTCACAGCTCTGGAGAACAATAAGAGTTCAGACCTGGAGAAGAGAGAGGGTAGGATTGATGACCTGTTACGGGTAAGATGTGATCTCTGGGGCGGTTAGACTTGTTAGATGTTTCATGAACTTTAACATTAAACATGCTTGTTAAGGATGGTTCATGCTTCTGCTTGATGTTTTTTTTTTTTTTTATTTATTTATTTTTTATAATGTTTTTGTAATTTTCTGTTTAATTCAGGCAAACTGTGATTTGAGACGGCAGATTGATGAGCAGCAGAAAATGCTGGAACGTTACAAGGAGCGTCTTAACAAGTGTGTGACAATGAGCAAGAAACTTCTTATAGAAAAGGTTTGCGTGCACGTGCATTGCATTTTTGTGTGTGTGTGTGTGTGTTTGCGCACTCCAGTGTGTAGTGTGAGGGTGATATCAGTGGGTGGAGCAGGCTTGTGTGTTTTCTTTGCAGATGAAAATGAGATATAATGGTGATTCTGTGCTCTGTCTGTGTCCTCTGTGTCTGTCCAGTCTAAGCAGGAGAAGATGTCCTGTCGAGATAAGAGCATGCAGGACCGCCTACGGCTGGGTCACTTCACCACGGCGCGGCACGGTGCCTCTTTCACTGAGCAGTGGACAGATGGACACGCCTTCCACAACCTGCTCAGGTGAGTGCGCCCTCCGACCAATCACCAGCGTACGGCGGCGCACCGCTCCGCCTCCTCACTTTCTGTTTCTGTGGCAACAGGCAGCAGGAGCGAATCAACTCGGAGCGCGAGGACATCGAGCGGCGGAGGAAGTTGTTGGGGAAGCGCAAGCCGGCCTCCGTTGCCCAGGCCCTGCCCCCAAATCTCGAGCCAATCAAACGCAAGAGCAAGAGCAACGGGTCGGACAGTGAGGCGTACGCAGGCCGACCCTCTCGCCCTCTGACCCTCTCGCCCCCTGACCCTCTTCATTTGATAGAGAGCTAACGGAGTGTTTCTTTCTCAGGCTCTCTCTCGCAGAGTACCACGAGCAGGAGGAGATTTTCAAGTTGAGACTCTGTTATTTAAAAAAGGTGTTCTCATGTTCTTATCTTCACTAACGCCATTAGTCACTCGTCCGTCCCTCTCTGCCTGTTTGTCTGTCTTCCTGCCTGTCTTTCTGACATTTGTTTGTTTTCCTGACTGTTTATTTGCTGTTTGTTGGCATGTCTGTCTGACTGTTTGGTTTTCCCAGGAGGAAGCTGATGTTCAGGCCGAGCTGGAGCGATTGGAGCGTGTACGGAATCTCCATATCCGCGAGCTGAAGAGGATACACAACGAGGACAATTCCCAGTATGAAACACACACTCACTCACTCCGGTATGACGCACGCACTGATGCTGGTGCAGCCGTTGACGGCAGCTGCTCTATTGCCTCCCCCTGCAGGTTCAAGGAGCACCCTACACTGAGCGAGCGCTACCTGCTCCTTCACCTGCTGGGCAGAGGAGGCTTCAGTGAAGTGTACAAAGTGAGAGGCAGCCTGAGCCCCTCCCACCCACTGAGACGGGGCCTCTTCACACCAACTGCACACGCCTTACACGAATAATACTGCCCTCCACATAAGCCTGCCTAGTGTCTGTAGGTAGAATCGCAGTGTGGAGTTGCAATATGCTTTCACAACAGTCTGTAGGCAGAAAGAACGAAGAAGGTTTTTGTGGGTTTTAAATTTGGCAGTGTGTGATGCTGTTGCTATGATTGAATGGTGCCGCATTCGGCAGGTTGACAGTGTTTTGTTTGTTTGTTTTTGTTGTTGTTTACCTGTCCCAGGCGTTTGACCTCACGGAACAGAGATATGTGGCTGTTAAAATTCACCAGCTTAACAAGAACTGGAGGGACGAGAAGAAGGAGAACTACCACAAGTGAGCAACATTTCTGTGTTGCGATCGCTATCCTAGCAACCATAAAGAGAGATTAAACGTACACATCAGCACATTCCTCATCCAGCCTGAATCGTTCAGCCCAGTTCGTGATCTGTGTTTGTCTTTGCTACCCAGGCATGCGTGCAGAGAATACAGAATCCACAAACAGCTGGACCATCCCAGAATAGTCAAGCTCTATGACTACTTCTCCCTGGACACAGACTCGTGAGTGTGCTAAGTAGTGTAGTTGAACAGTCTCAGGCTGGAGGTGTTGGGTTCTTGCGTGTCAGGCTGGTTTTAATAGGCTTTGAGCAGTGGTTAAAGTTCCTAAGCAGGTGTTTTTGTATTCTCCAGAATGGTTTAGCTCATGAAGAGCTGGGCTCCAGAGTGTGCCCCAGATAATAGCATGCACTTGGTTTTTACACACACACACACACACAATTCTAAAGATCTCTAAATTTGATATTATAAAGAAATGTATCAAATATCAGCCTGTTTTAGTAACAAGATTAACCTCAGCTAATCATGTTCAGTTTATTTACGTCAAAGTGTCGCCACCTGTTGGAGTGCTTTCACCAGGAAGCGGTGATGGACAGAAGCAGTAGTTTCCTGGTTTAAACACACAGGTTCTGCACGGTTCTGGAGTTCTGTGAGGGGAACGACCTGGACTTCTACCTGAAGCAGCACAAGCTGATGTTGGAGAAGGAGGCTCGTTCCATTGTCATGCAGATAGTGAACGCACTCAAGTACCTGAACGAGATTCGGCCTCCTGTCATCCACTACGACTTGAAACCAGGTGAGACCGGCTGAGACGGTCTCACCTGAGCCTGTGAACTTCAATGCTTCCACACGCGTGCACACGTTCACCCCATTCTAATGTTTCTCTCCTGTTATAAACCTAGCTTGTATTTCCTGTCTGTCTGTCTCTCTCTCCCTCAGGTAATATATTGCTGGTTAATGGCACTGTCTGTGGGGAGATAAAGATCACTGATTTTGGCTTGTCGAAGATCATGGATGATGACAGTTATAATTCTGTGGATGGTATGGAACTGACATCACAAGGAGCAGGAACTTACTGGTAAACTTAAAAAAACAACAAAAAAAGGGTCAAACATACTATATACATAATTTAATCTGAACTGCTTTAAGGTTCTCCAGTACTAGCCAGAGATATCTTGCCTCACTGTTGCAGGTACCTTCCCCCAGAATGCTTTGTGGTGGGAAAAGAGCCGCCCAAAATCTCAAACAAAGTGGACGTGTGGTCAGTGGGAGTGATCTTCTACCAGAGTGTGTACGGCAGGAAGGTAACGCCCAATCACACCCCATGTCTTGGGGCTTCTGTCTCCTGTTTTGACTCCTCTGATCTGACTTTCTTCTTCTGATTTGCCTCCTCTGTGTTGTTCAGCCATTTGGCCATAACCAGTCTCAGCAGGACATTCTCCAGGAGAACACTATCCTCAAAGCCACGGAGGTGCAGTTCCCAGCCAAGCCTGTGGTGTCTCCGGAAGCCAAGGTATTCGTCAGCAAAGGCCGAATTGCACCTCGGGTCAGAGGCCTCCGCTGACCTTGGGTGTGCTTGTTCTGCAGGCTTTCATCCGCCGCTGCCTGGCATACAGGAAGGAGGATCGCATCGACGTGCAGCAGCTCTCCAGTGACCCCTTCCTCATGCCCCACGTCCGCAGGTCGGTGGGCGTGGCCCCCCTGCCTGGGCCCTCCACGTCCAGCGCCCTCAATGGCTGACCAGCCCACGCCGTCCTCCCAGACGTGGGTCCGCAGAGAGCGGGAGCGACGGGAGCGGTGGCAGGGTGGCAGTGGGACGCGTTGGTGTCTCCTTCAGTGGCGGAAGTGGTGATGGAGGGTCTGAACACGGTTGTTCATAAATGTCCAACAGAACTAATCTGAAGAGTGAAATGGCTGAAGGCAACGTTACAAACTGGGGGGTGGACATGTGCTCATTGTTAAACTGGGTTTTTACTGTGTGCATCTCCAGCTGTTTACCTGATTTTTTTTTTTTTTTTTTTTTAACCTGTAAGGTGGGCGCAGTTTGTGTTGGGTTTCTTTGAATTGAGGTAGAGTCGAGGCATTAGTGTTCCTCTCCCAGCTGCTGTATTGGAGTGATGAGGGTCCAACTTCCTCCACTCTGCCTCCTGACGTTCCTTTTAGGTGGGAAACTGGAGTCTCCCGTCAGTGACCAAAGTTGTATTCTGCTAGCTAGGTGCAATCAGGTATGGTTTTTATGTAACATGTTTTTTATAACAGTTTAATGGCTTATTTTGTAACCCACCCTTTTTATTCATAACTGGAAGTGAACAGATTTTAAAAGGACAGTTTGATTACATGGACTATTTTCAGTAGCTTTTCCAGTGAATGTTGAGTAGATTATTAATGCCAGTTGTTTAGGTTTAGATGAACCCTTTCAGATTTGTCTTTTTCTTTTTCAGCAAAGTGCAGTTAGGAAATAAACAAAAACCACCACTCACCACAAATGTGTATTCTTACAAATGCTACACATTTGAGAAGATTTTTTTATACCATTGTGCATTTTGGGAAATGCTGTTTTTGCATGTTTCTATAAAGAGCTGCCTTTAAAAAAGAGGCTTCACGTCTGATTTAATCAGTCAGTAATTTATTTTGCTCATGTAGCACATATTAAACACTCAAACAGGAGTGGTAGAACTTTTAAGAATGTAACATTTCCAGCCATTTCTACATGATGTGGGCCCTTTGCAGAATGCCGGCTGTGTTCGGGTGGTGGTAAGAACTGCCCCCGTAGTCTCAGCCAGAATGAGTAGCTGACTGGATCGAATAACTTCAATACCGCACCCTGTAAAGCACTCTGGGAAACCGTTCCACAGTGCCAGTCTAGCCAGTCGTTTACTGTTACTCAGAGAAGGTGGTTTACTGCACACTTAGTCTCGCCCAGGTACACGCCTTCCCTCCACCAGCAGGTGAATCATCGCGTTCAGGGTGAGTGTGCCAGGAGGGCTCTCCTGTACTATTCTACAGGTACAATACACTGTAACTGTCAGTCAGGAGCGTGTGTGTTTATTAGCCACCCTGTAATTTGGTTCCAATCCTAATTACAGTTTTATAGCTTGATAGTTTTAGAGTAAACCCTGAAGGAAAGTCAGTCTGAGGAATCGGGCGTGGCTGTGGCTTTGCCTTGCATGTCCAAACCCTACTCACCATTAGAGTTCTCTAGTGAGCCATCACCCATAAATAAAAGAACTGGTGTGAGTGCATTCGAGCAAGGCTGGAACAGGACAGAGCAGCGTGTGTTTGAAGACGACTGTGTACACATCTGTTGAAATACCCACAGTTATGGTCAGTTCCTGCTGAGATGCACATTCTTCAGAAGCATGAAGAATGATTCATCATTGTTTTCCATCTGGCTTCGCTGGTTCTTTGTCCACTAATAGTTGCTATGGTTGCATAGCGACAGTAGAGCTGATAAAAGCATGACAGGAACTGCAGGATAGATTGACAGGACACAGGACAAAACAAGACGGATCGACGGGACACAGGACGGTGAAAGCAGCAGACAGATGAAGTTACGGGGTACAGGAGATCAGCGCTGCATCAGGGACTTGTATCAGCATTACCTGTATAACATGCAGTCAGAGGGCATCCATGCCGTGTGTGATTGATTTATCTACAACTCAGAGCTCAGATCCACTCTAAGCTTCCATCAGACATCTAGGGGTGCATGTCTAATGTAAATCACATGTCTGTGATGTAAATCACATGTCTAGCATAGGTCACAGGGAGAGCTGTGGCTCTGAGATCAGGCCCGTATGTGCGACTCTCAGTGGGTGTAGAACTGGGAGTAGACCCATATGTGCGACTCTCTTAGCGGTTGTAGAATTGGGAGGAGACCCACGCCAGACCCCATTTCAGGTTGGTGAGCATGAACTTGAGAGCTTTGGTCCACTGTTCTTCTGAGTTAAACTGAGTCTTGATGGAGTAAGAGCCACCTGTGCCACCAGTGTCTTCGATCTTGCCCTTGTCCACGTCCATCCTGCACCAAGAAGACAGGTGTGCCGTTAGCAATAATAATAATAGAATTTAATTTATAAGCGCCTTTGACACACAGAGAGTTAGCAGAGAGAACGGTGGAGATATTCAGCCCTGCAGGCCTCATACAATCAAGCAAGGACGTCCACCTCTGCTCCTGGAGATCTACCATCCCACTGGGCTCGGTTCCAACCCTGGCCCAACACACATGACTTGGGTATTCTACCACCTGGACATTTAGGTCCCAGTAACCCTTGTGGGCTGGTAGATGAGCAGAAGCCAAGCAGAACACCCAATGTCTTTCAGAAAACAAACTTCTCTTACCTGTAGGGCAGACAGAACCCAGTGTCCCCTTTCTCAACCTCCTCTTTAAACTGCTGTACACAGTCCAAGAAGGCCACCATTGCGTGGTCAAACTTATTATCCCAGAAGAAGCGCAGACCACCTGAGCAGTAGAGTGGGAGCTCCTGCAGGACAGCAGGGACACCAACATCAAACATCTCGCTCATGTGGAAGAAGACAGGTCAGATACTGGCTTTCATAAGGTAGCAGAAAGGTACTGCAGATAATGGCCTGCATCAGAAGCTATGAGCTGGCCTTCCTGGCTGCGTTCTACCACACACATTCTCCATGGTAACCAAGTCTTGGATGAAACATGAAAATGCCTCCGCTCACCTTGGACTTGTCTGTGAGGGACTCCAGGTAGGAATGGTTTCCATATGGAACAAGACGATATCTGACAAGATACCACAAAGCAGTTTGAAAACTGAATAAAACATCAAAACTTTCAATACTGAACTGGCTGAATCTCATGAAAAGGTCATGCGTGTCTCCCTGTGAATGTGCCCGTAAGCTGTAGTGGGGAACGTCTGAGCTGGGCGTGTCTCCGTCTGCCTCCTACCTCTGGAAACGCAGGCCCATCTTGTTAGCCAGAGCGTGCAGGAGTAGCACGGTCTGACCCCACGCAGCGTTAATTTCATTCCACTCCACAGGCACGCTGGGTAAACGCCCGAGACGGAAATTATTTATCGTCCCAAACTGTCCACTGTGCCTGAGGACAAGAATACCAAAAGGGAGACATGCATAAAATGAGAGAACTAGAAGACTGGAGAGACACAGGACCAGAGAGAGCGAGCGGATACCAGATGTGGAAGGTGGCGTTGAAAACGTTGGTCTTCTTCAGCCTGTCCAGCTGTGTCTGGCAGTAGCGTGTCTGGTTGTCCACACTCTTCAGCTCATCGTCCAGCTCCAGCTGCTGCCGCTTGGACTCACAGTACTCCTTCTGATACCTGCAGAGAGGGAGCAAAGGCCAGCTGACCTGGTCGGCATGGCGCGGGGCGACGGAGCAGTTTGAAACTCCATACCTATAAAGTGCACTTATGCACTATAAAAACACTTAAGTGCACGTAGAAAACTTGCCTCTGAACTCAGGAAAGAAGCAGGCGCATCTGAGAAAATTGGTGGCAGTTATTTAATGTTATCTTCTTTTTAATGAAGTCATTACCAATAATCGCTTCTGTCTGAATAAGCTAAAGCTAACTTGCAACCTGCATTTTTCTTAGCAGCAAACACAGTGTGCTTGGGAGACGCCGTCAGCGGCTGAATTCAAACCAATTGATGAACCGACACCCCCACCCCCTCCAGCATCCCATCACGCACTGCAGCTCCTCTGCGTCCAGTTGCTGGGCGTGGCTGCGAGCCTCGGCCAGCTCCATGGCGACGGCCTCGCGTTGCTTCTCGATGGCCTCTAGGTCCTGGATGAGCGCGTCCTCCTGCAGCCGCAGCTCCTGCAACGTCGCCATCAGGCTCTCCTCGTCCTCCTCCTGCATCTGAGACAACAGCTCCAGACAGTTCCTGCCAAGCACATGCTCCCGTCAGTCAAATGTGCCCGCCAATCCAACTGCACGCAGACCCGATCAATCCCGGTCAATCACTCACAGGAACCCCACATCAAATCAGTCATCATAAGCATCATGGAGAGACCTTGTCCTTAAATAACTTTTGGATGTTTGTAAGCTTATGGATATTTCTCAGCTGTAGGTTGCCTGCGTTAGCCTCACTTGTAGTTCTGGCACTCGTTTTCAGTGATGTTGAGCTGCGTGTCCAGGTGGTCCAGCAGAGCGTCTGTGCACTCCTCACACAGAGGGTGGTCCACGTCCGTCTGCCCCGACATGATGTCGAACAGGTCGCTTGTGACCTGCAGCACAGAGAGGGAGAAATGAACAAACAAATCATCAGCACCAAGTCTACAGGTGTCAGTCAGTCATGTGATTACATTTATGGCATTTAGCTGATGCTCTTATCCAAAGTGACTTATGACTGAATACATCTTGAGCAACTGAGGGTTGCTGAGGACTTTGTTCTGGCCCAATGGTGGTCACTTAGCAGTGGTAGGACTTGAACTGCTAACCATATGATTAGTAGTTGAGTGCCTTAACCATAGAGTTTAACAGTATGACTGTATGAGAACTCTCTGGGACACATCATCCCTGGGACTACCTTCAGCCGGCGGCTCAGGTTCTCCATGGTGCCCCCATCCGACGCCTCGCCAATAAGGGTGAAGCTGTTGGCACTTTCTGTGGACATCATTCTGAAATTGAACACATGGAGGACGAGAGTAAAGCTGTTACCAAGGCAGCCTGTGTACCCTTCACTTGACTGCTGTAACATCTTTATTACACAAAGTGACCAAACAAGTCACAGAAGCAAAGTCAGAGACATACCTTGCAGGAGGGATATATTTCCTTGAAACCCCATCCTGTTTGCTCTCCACAAATGTCTCCTGGAAAAGATGTGAAAGCTACTCCCTGTGCTAACTTATTACTACATGCTTCAGCATATTCACCTGGGCAAAAGCCCAGAGTTAAGAAACTCGATCACACAAACTGCTCAAAAAGCCAGACGCTCACCTCAGGGGCACTGTCAGTGTCGCTGCTTTCTGTCTGTTTACTGGGAGTCACTGTAACCAGTGGAGCTGAAATTTTTAATAAATAAATAAAATATATGTTCCAGACTCTAGTGACACCTGCTGATTTCATGATCAGTCCAAATTTTTAAACATCAGAAACAACACAAAGCTGTAGGATTTTCTGCAGAACGTGTCATGGTGTATAAAAATACCTGCTGTATGCAACTTAACACATCCCTTATGGAATAAGCATATCTAGGATACATATCGCAGAGCAATATCTAGGTGGTTTATTACAAACATACCAATGAGCTCATTGATGGTGACTCGGTCCAAGACGTTAAAGGAGGTGTCAAGTTTCAGCGGCTGACTGCAACGCTGACACACGAAGCTCACCTGCATGGTGGTGCTCGAAGACCTCGAGCCCTCCATAGCACTGCAGTACACACACACATCAAAATAGTACGTCACTGTGAAAAGCTTGCTAGCTAGCATAGCTACAAAGGAACGTTGACCAAGCGACGCTGAAAAATCATACTGAGCGTCAAAAGCTTTTATTTCAGCGTTCATATGGAAGCTGGTTAACTATCTGCTTACTAAACCATCTGCCGAGCTAAACAATTAACGTATGTTTACAGCAGCTGGTTACTTAGCTAGATGTTTGTGAAACACGACCCCGTAGCATTAATTTATACGCTAACTAGCTAAGCTAGATTTATTTCGCAACCTCGTCAGTAGCGCAGCTGAGCACTTCGGTTAGCTAACCTAGCTATTGAGACGGCGCTGGCCGATTTATTTAATATAACATAATTACATTATCTTAACTAAACAATACTACTAATATATTTCAGATTGCAAATGAAATGTGCATTGATTTATTCTCAATTATCTGTTAAATTCGATATCTCATTTGCTGTTAGGTTTCTTACCAGAGCGTTTCCTGTTTTGGTTCTTTACGGGAAGTGACGTACGGTCGATGTACGTACACAAATATTTGCCGAGCTCGCGACAGGGAAATCTAACGGAGCCGTGTTTATGTTACGTTTAATATTACGTTTCGGCTACTATCGGATTTTCTACCACGACATTAAAATCAGTTCATTTACTCACTTTTTAATCCAAATCAGCATGGCTACCGTACAACACTGAAGTCGCTTGCAAACTGGCACCGTCACTCACGTGACAGAAGTAGTTGCGGGAAAACCAAATCTATAGTTTGAATCGTGAAGTAATTCGGCCGCTCGAGCTCAGTCGGTTATTAACGATCTTGGTTACACCACAGACCGTCGCGAGGACTGTACCGGTCTCTAACGGAACGGAAGTTTCGGTATGTTCCTTTTATCACTAGTTCGCAGAAAAAAAGCTGGTTTTTGATGTCCAAGTTACCCGTCTGGTTCTCTACTGTGAACGTTAGCTGCAGGCTAACCTGCCTCAGTACCTCAGGTATCACAGTGACGGTTGTCAGGGAGCTGCCTGTGGAACAGCCACAGAGTACAGTGTATATATCTGAGGTAGGTAAAGAAACCGAGTTGGACTTGTAGCCAAAAAGCTGTTGAATCTAACATCAGTTCGAGGTATGTCGAAGAAAAGTCACCATAAAAGAACGAATATATCGACGCCCTATGTATACACTGACGTGCCCTGTGTATGCACTGTTTCACATGCTTCGTGTGTTTATAGGTTGTGGCTCGTGTTATAAATGCTTGTTTAGAAATGACTGCGCCAAAGGCTGGAGATGTCAAAAAGGGAATAAGTGTGATATGGGAGAACCTGCAGTGTCCAATATGGTGAGGGACCAATGCTAAATGTTCGTCACAGACAAATATAAGAAGTGCAAATTCTTTTGAAGAAATATTTGTGTGGACTTTACCGTGATTTTTATATTCTAAAATCATTTACCCTTGTTTCCAGTTTGGATTTGATGAGCACACCAGTGTCAACCAAGTGTGACCACCAGTTTTGCAAGTGAGTTGCATTTAAGACTGTATATCACCCTACATATCACACTCCCTTACTGTTACAGTATATCACCCTATATATCACACTCCCTCACTGTTACAGTAGTATATCACCCTATGTATCACACTCCCTCACTGTTACAGTACATCACCCTACATACCACACTCCCTCACTGTTACAGTAGTATATCACCCTACGTATCACACTCCCTCACTGTTGCAGTATATCACCCTACATACCACACTCCCTCACTGCTACAGTATATCACCCTGCTTATCACACTCCCTCACTGTTACAGTAGTATATCACCCTACATATCACACCCCCTCACTCTTACAGTAATATATCACCTTACATATCACACTCCCTCACTGTTACAGTACATCACCCTACATATCACACTCCCTCAGTGTTACAGTAGTATATCACCCTACATATCACACTCCCTCACTGTTACAGTACATCACCCTACATATCACACTCCCTCACTGTTACTGTTGAGAGAGAGCTTGCAATACACAGAAAATTAACCATTCCACCTTTATTTTTAATGTAGTTGTTGATTTATTAGAATGTTTTTTTCTTTCATTGTTAAGTGACTGACTAGTTATTTTCTTAAGCCTATGTTGATTATTAATGGTTAAGAAAATCACTTCTGTAGTTAGTAATGTGAATTATTAAAAACCTTTTTCTGCAGATTCTGCATTATAAAGCTACTTGAAAGGAGTAAAAGAAAAGAAGCAAGTTGCCCTGTGTGCAAAATGAAAGTTACCAAAAGGTAGTACTGTGGGGAGGGTAGAGGGGGAGGTGGGAGAGGAGAAGTGGAAGGGCAGGTGAGGTGAGGTGGGGTGGGGGGTCTGTTGATGGCTGAAAATTTGATTGTGTTAGGTAGACATCAGGAATATAGAGAAAACATACTTTTACTTGGCAAATATTTGACTATATATTGTTTTTATTGTCCAGTAATATGACCAGTGTTAATGTTGTCAGTGCATACTATACAAACACTAAAATGTTATGGTTAGTAATGTCATTTTTTATATTAATGTTACTGATTTCAAATTAGTGTGTACATATATGATGAGTCTGTTTTAGGCGTGCTACGCTGTTATACTGATGATATGTCTGATGTCTGTAACATGGTTTCATGTTTCTTTCACAGGAGTCTGCAGGAAAGCCCAGGATTCCAAAGACTGGTGGAAGGATTACAGAATTTAATAAAGTCTTATGAATTTGACACATGCACAAACTGTAAGTGCTTAGACATAAACACATGTTTTTTTAGTATATGTCTAGTTTAGTTTTGTAAATTTCCCCATTGTGGGACTAATAAAGGATTATCTTATCTTAGATGTGGTGGATAAATGTAAGCTACACTTTGGCTGTAATGTTTCTCCACTTCTATTGCAAATTCCACAAAGCCTAATCACCATAAGGTGCAGCCTCGCATAATTATAGCTCAATAATGTTACTCAAAACCCTACAATACCTACATGCCTTGTTTGCAGGCTCAAGACCAGAAGTTACAGAATAGATTATTACCTCGGATTTGGACATTGCCCTCGACATTGGCAATGAAGCAGATTTTATTATAGCAAGAAAACAGTTTTATTAGATCTATATTACAGTTTATTCTAAATATACTGTCATAGGTTAGATCCCAGTGATTGGGTTCTAGACTGTAACAAGGTCAAAGACTGTAACAAGGTCAATGCAAGATCACATGGGTTTGTTTATTTAGACCATTACGTTTCTATTATGTCTTTTGAGATTTGTGATTCTGTCACAGCTGTGACTGAATCATCACAGAGCATCACATTAGTTTTCAGTGCATGATGAATCTTTCTAAGCAGGTGTGCAGGGCTTCATGGGGCCTCTTTCATGGCTGTGTTGCTGAGATGTTTTTTTTTTTTTTTTTTAGTATTCACCACAATTTGGGGGGGGGGGGGGGGGGGGCGGGGGGGGGGGGGGGGGGGGGGGGGGGGGGGGGGTGGGGGTGGG
>JAOYMR010000011.1:16421541-16435749 GCA_025802075.1 Tenebrosternarchus preto
CCCCCCTCATTCCAAGAATGGTCACATTCCACTCCACACGGGCACAGTTTTAACCTCGCATGCACACACACCCTGTAGGTGGTAATTACTCCACGTGTTGAATTATTTTTATATCAAATCCGCCCCCTGTTCCAAAGCTGCACATTAGCAAGTGTCATTAAGGAAGTCTTTTTAATGGCGCTGTTACCGCGGCAACAGTCTCAGGCACTTCTTCTGGCGGAGGAAGACCTGAAGCTCTGGGGAACTGATCTGAAATTTGATAAGCAAATTAGTGCAGTGGTTAAGAACTGATCTGAAAATTGATAAGCAAATCAATGCATTGGTTAAGAACTGATCTCAAGACCTAAATCACTCCTTCATCCACCTGATCCTGAAGCGGTATTCATGTGTTTCACATCCTGGTGGGATTACTGTAATGCACTGTATTATGAGATTAATGAGACATCTCTTCCTAATCTACAGCTGGCCCAAAATGCTGCACTCAATTCAATAAAGCACCTCATTACCCTCCATTTCATCCCAGTTCATCACAGAGTCCAGTAGAATGTGGCCTTGATTCTTTTGAAACTTTAAATGCATTTGCTGACTTGTGATCACTAAACACCGCCTCACTGCTGACACTCCCATGATGTCTGTGTGAGCTAAAACTGTGTGTAGCGATGTCGGCGATGGTTGGGGACTGGGTAGTGATGTCGGCGATGGTTGGGGACTGGGTAGTGATGTCGGCGATGGTTGGGGACTGGGTAGCGATGTCGGCGATGGTTGGGGACTGGGTAGCGATGTCGGCGATGGTTGGGGACTGGGTAGTGATGTCGGCGATGGTTGGGGACTGGGTAGTGATGTCAGTGCATCTGTTGTGTGTAAAAGGGACTGGGATAAGTAGGAACAGGTACTGTGACAAACTTGCTCATGTAAAGCATTTGAATATTCTTAAATTAAAAGTTAATACCACATACTGCTCATGTACATTTAACGTACATTTCTATCTTGTCAAACTCATGTCCATACAGATGGACATCTGGTGTGTGAGCGCACACTGAAGTACTTCCAGGGTATCGCTGGCAGGAAGTGGGTGGTGAGCTTCCTGTGTAAGTGCTGACTTTAGTCACAATGGACCTGGGATATACATGTAAACTTGTTATTGTTTTTATTAACACGATAGTACAGACCCACTACAGAGCTGCCCTTTAAATGTTTATGGTTCATGCCAGATCTTAAGTGATATGTTGATTTTATTATTTTTTTTCCCTGTTCTTCTCCTACAGGGATTGTAGAATCTTTCAAACAAGGCAAAGTCTTAGATGAAGTAAGTCTGTATCTCTCACACTGTCTCATTCGTATTGTCTCAGTTTCTCATCAAGGCATCTGCTGTACACTGTACTGCTCATGGTCTTCAGCACGGCTCTCTGTGTACAATATGGGACATTACTGTTAAACTTGCTTTTAACGTCAGCCAAACGTTTCAACCGTCCTGGTAATCTGAAGTAAACAGGCTTAGACACTGAGCGATTGGCTGGCAGTGTTGGGGGACACGCGAAGCCCTCAGTGCTCTCTGGGCGTGTGCTGCCTCTTGTGTGACGAATGCGCTGTTTCCTAGGCAATGTTCGAAGTGCGCGGGGACGTCGTTAACGGCGACGAGCACAACGGCCCCCGGAAATCTCGGATGACTCCCGACGATAACGTGAGTCCTGACGTGGAGTACACTCACCTGCACAACAGGCCTGATTCTTCAGTGACACCAGAAAATGGAGACCCAGAAATTGAGAACACTGCATCAGATTTGGTATCAACATCTTCCAGACGACGGGTTGAGTAAATAGAAGGTTATTTAACTGGAATGATTCAAAATGAATCAGTGTCTAAATGACAGACAATAGTGCATATTCTTCAAATACCACGTCAGGAAAGCTACAATAAAGCATCTCTTTCAGTCACCCTTAATGCAGAAGAACACGCGTCTTCAATAATGATCATCTGATCATCCCCTGCCTGCTGTTGACTATAAACCTGATTAAAAGTTTAGACCAAATAATGGTGTATCTTCTCAATTAGGTTTCAAGTGTTCAGGAAATACCATGGTGTAAACAAACTTCATCCACTGCTGCACTGAGCAGTGATTTTGTGTGTGTGTGTGTGTGTGTAAAAGACTAAGAGTCCTTGGGCAAAACTCCTAACACTGCACTTACCTACCTCATGACTGAAAATTGATACTCACTCTGGATAAGAACGTCTGCAAAATGCATAAAATGTGAACATAAATGCGCGTGTGCGTGCGTGCGTGTGCGTGCGTGCGTGTGCGTGCGTGCGTGTGCATGCGCGCGTGTGCATGCGCGCGTGTGCGTGCGTGTGTGTGCGTGCGTGTGTGTGCGCGCGTGGGTGTGTGTGCGTGGGTGTGTGCGCACGGTTGGAGAGGATTCATGACCTCGTCTTCCACCTTAACTTTCAGTTGCACAATTTACCTTTGATTTCCAATAACGGGCGATGTGTAGTATAGAGCAAAAGAGGAGAAGGAAATAAGCTTTGTGTGTGTGTGTGTGTGTGTGTGTGTGTGTGTGTGTGTGTGTGTGTGTGTGTGTGTGTGTGTGTGTGTGTGTGTATGTGTGTGTGTGTGTATTTATATATAATATAAAATATACATTTGTTGCCTGTACTGTCTCTGCTGTTCAGTTCCCTTGGCTTTCTAATGAAGGGAAGGCCACAGTGTATTTCTGTTATCACATTTCCCTTTGAAGTGACGTTCAGAACACTGACAACCAATTTCAGTAATTTTTTCCACTAACTCTGTCCTGTACAGTGTCAGTATGACGTTACCATTGTCTGTGTTCTGCCAATTATGCTTACCTCGTCGCTCCACTGTTTTACATAAATGAATGAATAATTAAACACAACATAGTGCTGGTATGAGCTGTGTTCATGATTGTTCTGGCGGTGGTTGATATCGTGGAGTGGCCTGGCCTGTTCATCTCGGGTTGGCTCCTGGGTATGAGATCGGTGAGGAGGGAATCACAGAGGCGGCCCGCCAGCTCCTGTGCTGCCACGTCTCTCGCCTCAACTGACGGCGCAGAACAGCCGTTCTTCCTGAACTGGCAGCAGAACCACTGGGTCTTGTGCACCTGTCTGTAACTGAGTGAAGTAAATGAACTGTTCTCACCAGGAATGAATCGATATTGATATAATGAGCATGCACAGATTTGGAAGCTTACGTATGATGCTAATGCACCAGGAATTTAAATAATGGCAGAACTTTTACTGATTAATATTTTGTAGACTTTTATTCCTCTCTATACATTGTCATACGTTGGTAACTTCTGAGAATGATGTTTGTTTGTTTGTTTGTTTTGGTTTTACTGGTTGTTGTCTTTGCTGGGGGATTGTCAGGACAGTTGAATGTGCTGTTAACCATTGTCTTGGTGACTTGGGTGCAGAGTGTGTGAGATGAGAACAGCAGACATCACTTCTCTCTCTCTTTGGCTTTTCAGTTGCTGATGAAAGCGTATGAGATCTGCTTCCAGGGCTCCTTCACTGATATGACCACAGGTAAAAACTCAACTCATCTTAACTCAGTCAGGCCAGGTAAAAACTGGATTGTGTCCTTCCTGGTGTGGTGGATCACAGCCTGTATCTTGGGTCCTGCCTGGTGTGGTAGATCACAGCCTGTATTTGGGGTCCTTCCTGGTGTGGTTGATCACAGCCTGTATCTTGGGTCCTGCCTGGTGTGGTAGATCACAGCCTGTATTTGGGGTCCTTCCTGGTGTGGTTGATCACAGCCTGTATTTGGGGTCCTGCCTGGTGTGGTGGATCACAGCCTGTATCAGAACTCTCAGTGTAAACAGTGCAGACATGAAATGACGTACCTTTACCCTAATTTCCCAACGTCTCTCTGTATGCTCCCTGTCGTGTGGTTCCATGCTATGCAATGGTGTTTTTTTGTTCAAACTTCCAGACTGTAATACAGTATGGGACTTTGACCTTTTTTTTTAACCAAATTCTCCTAATGTCTCTCTGTGAATCTTTTGGTTCATGGATGCGCCTTATATGGCTGCTCGTTCGGCCTCAGTCTCTTTGTCTGTGAAGGGAGGGGTTGTTGTTGAAATTTCGTTGCCTTGTACTTGTACATGTGCAATGACAATAAAGAAATCTATCTATCTATCTATATATATATATATATATATATATATATCTATATCTCTTGGGTCCTGCCTGGTGTGGTGGATCACAGGCTGTATCTTGGGTCCTGCCCCCATCATGTATGTATATGTGTACACACACACACATCAGTTGAAGTAAAAAACATCTTGTTACATATTATTAAAGCATTAGACAATAAGTGAACATTCAGTTCTTGGTGTTGACCACAGAGAACCCACCTTGCAACTAGGAAAACTTCAGTGTAATCTCAAATCTGATGTTTACAGTGGTAAACCTATCTTAAATTTACTGCAGTAGACCTATCTTGAACATTGGCTCTCATGAAAATGTGTGCAATCCAACATCCAAGAGCTCCACAACCAAGTAGATACTGCTTTGCTGTTCATTCCATCATAGCATCTATCTAGCTCTTTGCGTGTGGTATCTGAAGCGACTAACCTCCAGCCAGCTGTAAGTGGCCCTGCTGCACATGTGATGGCCATGTTGGTCTTGGACAACAGCTGTGCTGTGATGTGCTTGTTTGCGTGTGGAGTGGGGTAATCGACTTTCCGTTTCAGAATTGTTTTCCTGTTCCTTTGGATGACGGGTTGTTTTTGAACTCGGGGCTCTACTTTTCTACTTGCGTCATATGGCTTTTCTTCACACTCACTGTTGTCATCCAGTGGTTGATTGTAGGAACGTCTTGTATTCTTGCCCATTGTTTGACTGAATTTCTAGAGATTAGTGTATTTGCCTCTTCTAATTCCAGTTCTGCGTCCTGTCCCAATCCCGGCTCTGCGTCCCTTGTCCTAATCCTGGCTCTGGACCCTGTCCCAATCCCAGCTCTGGGCCATAGCCTGGTTCCAGCTCTCTGTTGTACACAGGCAGAATGTGTTATTATGCAATATCACACAATCTCCTCTACATTTTTGTCATCTGCAGTGTGTGCGTGTAATTATTCCAGGGAACATGTTATATGAGACTATTACATCTGTAGAATGGGTAGACCTGTAATTTAAGATTGACCAACATGCACAATAGACAAACATCAGTGACAGAATTGATGATAATTGTCCTATCAATGTCCATTCACAGGAAAGCAGTCCATAAACTGGCTAAGATGCAGAACACTTTTCCAAGGCAGATGTGTCCACTTTTGAGACGTTTACCACACTAGTGTGTTCATGTAATCCTGTCTCGTTTGCGGTTCTTTAATACGTTTGGTTGACATTTCTCAGACTGAAAAGGAGGATGTCAGAAACCCAAATTGTATTATTTATGCTTTGCAGGCTATGGTTTTTACATTTAAAATCTGTTACAATGATGATATTCAGTGACTGCTCTCCCTGAGCACAGACGTTTCCACAGGGACTCCCAGGCCAAATCCTGGAGCAGCTGTGCTTTTAACGGGCAGTGAGTGCAAGAGCTGTGGTGTGTTTACTCAGAGCTCCTGCTCAGGCCACGCTGCTCCCCACAGCTCATAGAACAAACGCTCCTCACGCCACTAGGGCATTTTCATACTACCTCAACATTCTGCTCGGTAGATTGTCCTTAACTGATTTTGATTTGTTCTTGGAGAATGGTTGCTTAATATAGGTAGGGTGCTAGAGGGCGCTACGCTGAAGCGTTTTCCTGTGCTCTGCCGCAAAGTGTCAGGAGCATTAATGTAATGACACACTGGATCTGTCGTGGACCTCCGTTGCTACAGCTGCTGTGTTGATCAGTACTGCTTCTAGATGTTTACTATGTGTGTGTGTCTCCTCGGTATTGTCCTGGTGTGTACTAATGTCTGAAATTTTGCTTGTCCTTTTCGAGAAAAATTCTAGCAGATTTGTTGTGGTTGCTTTGATTAACTTTGTTATACTATAATTAGACTTGGATGTAGTCACTGACTAAGCAGCATTTAGTCAGTTGTGATTGTGTATGTGTGTGTGTGTGTGTGTGTGTGTGTGTGTGTGTGTGTGTGTTACAGATCACATGGAGTCCATGGTAGAGATGTGTGGTGCTGTGGTTGTAAGAGATCCCCTATCCTTTACCACACAGGTAAGAGCATGTTCTCTTTCTCTGTCTTTCTACACACCTTCTTTTACTCTTCTCCTTTCAACGCGGTGTGATATTTTTTTTACTACTTTTTGGAAAGTTTTGGAAATAAAATGGTATTCATATCACTTAAAGCACTAAACATGTCTTCATGTATCATTGTGTATATTTGTACATGTGGACATCTCTTTGTGGGTGGGTGTGCGTGCGCGCGCGCGTGTGTGTGTGTGCGTGTGTGCGCGTGGGTGTGTTTCAGAGTAAGTGTCAGCTGGTGGTGGTGCAGCCTGCTCCTGATGATTCTCAGTCTTACTACAGAGGTTAGTGACACTACACGCTACAGAAGTTAGTGACACTATATGCTACAGAGGTTAGTGACACTACACTACCAAGGTTAGTGACACTATACGCTACAGAGGTTAGTGACACTATATGCTACAGAGGCTAGTGCCAGTATACACTACAGAGGCTAGTGCCAGTATACTCTACAGAGGTTAGTGACACTATATGCTACAGAGGTTAGTGACACTATATGCTACAGAGGTTAGTGACACTACACTACCAAGGTTAGTGACACTATATGCTACAGAGGTTAGTGACAGTATACACTACAGAGGCTAGTGCCAGTATACTCTACAGAGGTTAGTGACACTATATACTACAGAGGTTAGTGACACTACACTACCAAGGTTAGTGACACTATATGCTACAGAGGTTAGTGACACTACACTACCAAGGTTAGTGACACTATACGCTACAGAGGTTAGTGACAGTATACACTACAGAGGCTAGTGCCAGTATACTCTACAGAGGTTAGTTACACACTACACAATACAAATATTGTATGTTACTCTCTTCAGAGATTAGTAACATAGTGCCACCTCCTTTACATTACAGAACAGTTATATACTGGAACAAAGTGGTAGATTGCTGTGGTCTGTACTCTAGAAACACTGGTAGATTGCTGTGGTCTGTGCTCTAGAAACACTGGTAGATTGCTGTGGTCTGTACTCTAGAAACACTGGTAGATTGCTGTGGTCTGTACTCTAGAAACACTGGTAGATTGCTGTGGTCTGTATGAGGACTTGCAAGCAAAGCTGTACGCTCCATCTTCTGGGCTTCTTCAGGAACTTCACTGAATTAATTTTAGCTCTGTGCATATTTGTTTCAGATTCTGTTGAAGCTTTTTAAAGCCTTTTGGTTGAAACTGTGACATGAGACCTTTATACCATTCAGCCATGGTGTTCTACTGTACATTCACTGTCTGCAGGTTCACTTTGATTTTCTATAAGATGTTAAGAAAAGCAGTTGATTTTAGGAAAACCATGTGGGCCACATGTAATCGCGTACACTGTGTGTAAACGCATGTGTAATCATGTGGACCAGAGGTACTGCGTATGCTGTGTCTAAACACACATGTAATCGGGTGGGCCGTGTGATGACGTGTGTGTAATTGTGTGTGTAATCGTGTGGCCCGCATGATTCGGTCTGCTTTATTAGTGTCGGACTGGTGTTCAGTCATTCCGTCAGCCTTACTGGTGCAAACACAGCAGGCTTGTGGGACTGGAGATCCTGCAGGAAGCCACCACATGAACTCTCCCAGCAGGCCCAGCAGTAGTTCACACTGGACAACGGTGCAGCTTCCATTGTAATAAATGTTTACCAGTCAGTTGTAGTGACGGTGTGAATGGAGGTCATCCTAATGTATCAGCTCAGTACAAGGCAGATGGTGGTTGTTCATTTCAGAAAAATAACTCATCTTGAACAGCTTGAGATAATGGTGTTACTGTGACTGTTTCAGAATCTTCCA
Source organism: Tenebrosternarchus preto (assembly GCA_025802075.1). Classification (NCBI taxonomy): domain Eukaryota; kingdom Metazoa; phylum Chordata; class Actinopteri; order Gymnotiformes; family Apteronotidae; genus Tenebrosternarchus; species Tenebrosternarchus preto. Next base: position 16,429,517 of record JAOYMR010000011.1, read on the forward strand.
CAGTACCAGCTGGAGTACAGATTGATGACGTGAATTCATAAATGATGTTCAGCGCACTCTTATACCCAGAGAAACACACAACAGACTTACATTTCCTTCCTCTCATGAGTGTTTATTTATTTATTTATTTATTTTTTAAAACAGTTTACAGGAAGCATTTAACAGTATCCATCCACTGTGTGCCATTTACAAGGAACTATTTTTGTTGTTTATTTCCCTTGCAACTTGGTAATAAGGTATCTAATGAGATCCAGCTGTTAAGAGTTCCACAGTGATTCAGAACTTTTGCTGTGGAGATCAGAAGGTGCGATCTCATTGGTCGGGAGAGAATCACTGCAGGCATAGAGTGAAAATGGAGTGTCCTTCAAAGCAACTCTACAACCTTAGAATCAGGTCACTTGGACGTTATGCCCGTTTTCCTTCATTTTATTTCATTCCTCAGCTCTGCAAACGAAGGCTACGGTGGTGACCCGCAGCTGGCTTTTGGATACCATAGCAACCTACACTCTCCAGAACCCCGAGGACTATAAACCCTGAGGTAGTTCCGGCTGCTGCGGCTCACTCCAGCCTCCTCACGGCTGTAATTGGTTCGTCTGGTGTTCTCAGATGAATCTTTCACCCTTGTCTGTTCTTTGCCCTTTATTTGCACATGTCTGTCTCCACCACTTATCGACTGATGTTTTTTTTTTTTTTGTTATTCTTTATTTTGCCCTGGTGCATTTGTGGAGAGTCCAAGCTATTTTAATGACTGTTGTGAAGAGAAATTCTGTGCTGTAATACAAAACCTTCGGTTTATGTTGTGTGTTTTTCTTTGCAAAACTGTGTTGTCACTAACTTTACCACTTAGACCTATGAGTTTGAGTCTAAGTTCTTACCAGATGGTATATTGTCTTACAGCACACACACACACATGCACTCACACAAGTGCACATACATACACAGAGCACTGAAAACATGCTGATTTAAGGCACGAGGAGATTAAACACACACATACACACACCCTCCTGTTGTGCATTCTGTTGTGATCTTCATGCACCAGTCCTGATGCTGGCATGGTCATCAATAATGAAAGTCTGAGTGTTTACCCTCCCACAGTACCCCACAGGGACCATGAAAGCACAGTCTCCCATTCTCCCTGTCACATCTCCGGGTCCATCTCCTCCTTCTCTCTCTCTCTCCCTCCCCCTCCCTTTTTCAGTGCTCCAGGTCACCGTGGAGACACACCCCATTAGGTTGTGATCCTCAGTTAGATGCAGTCTGCTTCAGCCAGAAGTGATGCTGGCCCACCCCTGGAGCCATCGCTTAAACTGCGTCGTTTTAAATTAAGAGACGACTTGCCCTCTCTACAGCGGCTGATGGAACTGAAGCCGTGGAGCTTTGATGTGGGCGTGGGTGGGGTGTGGGTGTGGGTGGGTGATTCCTCTGCCGTTATTTAAGATGAAATGGCGGATGCATGGGTCCATGTGGGTGCAGCAAGTGATAATGTAGACCCCACACAGCCATCCACAGTGTGGTGTGCAGGAGAGGCCTTGGTCTCACCCATTGGCTGTGCACATGTGGGGTTGAATCACCGTCTTGGCCTGGGCCGGGACAGACAAAGAGCAGGCAAGCATCAGGAGGCCGGCTGTGGCTGTAGAGAGGGCGAAGTGTTCTCGTGAAGAGAGTGGAAACAACCTCACTCTGACGGCTTGGAGCACCTCCCACATCCAGGCTGGCCCATTGTCATGGTGACCGTCATCCTCAATGAGTCTGCCTCAGGGGGTAAGATGATCCGAACTGCTCTTCCGTGCGTTCAGCTTGATCTTCCACGTTGCCGTCACAGAAGGCCTCCATGAGGTCGACTGACTGATGTCGCGGAGGTACTTGGATGGTCGGAGCAGATGTTTGGGGAGCGAGTCAGCTGGCGCGAAGGCATGAGGGGAGTATCTGGTTTCCATGGCCACCCATGGCAGAGTGGATCTGGTAGAAGTGGTTAATATAAAGTTGCCTGCAGACTCCTGGGCCCCTGCATCACTATAACAGCCGTTACAGTTCCGAGCCACCGGTATTGTGGATAAGACGGTCATATCCCAGGAGAAGCGTGCGGTAGCCGGGTTCCCCAGCCTCTCCCCAGGGTCACGGAGACCCCTGCAGGGATTGGGGACTGTAGTACTCAGATTGCTTGGGGTCTTGTTGTAACCATTTATTTATTTATTTATGCTTAAGCTTTTTATGTTTGCGGTAGGATGTGCCTGCAGAGCAATAACTAAGACTTCCCTTCCATGCAGAGGCCATGGGGTCCTCTCAACCACACACACACACACACACACACACACACACAGTCTCTGAGAGTGTACTGGAGTCCCTGCCAGATGCATGAGCATCTTCTTGAATAATTGAATACAGAAGCAGTGTAAACACAGTCATGGAGGGCTCAGATAACAGAAGACATCATCTCTTTTTACACACAATAGACTGATTCATGTTTACAAGCAAACACACACAACGGCCAGATTAAATTGTAGAATAAATTCAAACATAAATATGCTTAGTCATATGCTTTCTGTCAAACAGCAACTGCTACAGTACCAAAATGATTTTCTTTTATGAAGGCAAAAAAAAAGATTTTCCTTTCGCACTTCAGATGTGTTCTGGTTTCCTTTTAAAACTGTTACTGGAGCAGTTTCCTTTTTCCTCTGTCTAACAGGCAGCATGGTTTCCTCACTACCTTGATGTGCTATGTAGAGTTCCCAACTAACCGAAGTGAGGATGTGGGTTATGGCTGTGGTCCGCGCCTGCTGCAGAATCCTGTACAAACAGAACTGGTTGAAAATGGGTTGGTTCAGACTCACTAATCTGGAAATCCACTTTCAATTAAGGGTCCCTGGTACTAAACATTGGAGGTTCGCCTCCATCTCTATGAAGTGGTATTGTCCAAGTATGGCATCGGAAAGCCTTGTTAGCACAGATGAGCCTTCCGGGAATACGGGGGAACTGTAGGCTAAAGTTATTAGAATGTTTATTTAAGCTCATTTCGTACCCAAAGCAATTGTTGTTTCACCCTGATTTTCTTATTTAATCAGAACCATTATTTTATATGAAATGACAGGTGTGGGTTTATCAGTTCATCAATTCAATTAATGTGATTTAAAATCAATTGTGTAGTCAAAACCAAAGTAAAAAAAAAAAAAAAAGGTTTTGGTCAACTTAAGTTGCGAAAGGTGCATCCTGGGCAGAAATGGACCAATGAAATAAGAGATATTTAGGGAGAAGTTGTTAAGGTAAAAGCCACTCAACAACCCAAACATTTGGGGAGGTGAAGACATCTCTTGCTGCATCTGGGACATATGTGCATGCTTCCACAATAAGAAGAAAACTCAATCAACACGGCTTGTATGGAAGGGTTGCTAGGAAAAAAAGAAAGCTACCCATCTCAACTTGGTCTCAAAGGAACCTTCTCCCAACACTGCATACCACCAACAGAACTGTTTTCCAACCCAACACTGCATACCACCAACAGACACTTCCAACACCCCACAGTGAAGCATAGTGGTAGGGATGTTCAGATCTGGGCTTGGTTTCCATCCCTCAGGACCTGGACAACTACACACACACACACATATATAAAATGTATGTATATGTGAGCTGTTTGGAGACAGCACTGGTGCAGACTGGTGCAGTTCCTGCTATGCATGCTACCGTAATAATTACCCCCCCAGCACGACACCAGGGGCATAGCCTGGAGCTCTAGGGCAGTTCAGCCTGCTGGCAAGGGCTCCAGTTGGGGCACGAACCGTCACGTGGTTCCCTCATGCTGGGGAATTGCATTGGTGTAGGAAGACTTGTCATTCGCTGTCATGGACAGATGCCACAAAGACGGGATGAACGAATGGAGCTGTATACCCTCAAAGGAAAGAAAGATCACTACTGACTGCAGTGGTTTTTACATACTGCACTGCCACTCCAGATAGTTTCACAGCAAGCACAACTTCCCAACATATCACACATCCTCAGTGAAATAATGCTTCTTTGTACAGAGAAACACTGCCAAATTATTGTGATCGAGACGTGTTATAGACTAGCAGTATGTGCCTTCATAGAGATGTATACGCATACATGTGAATATAAAATGTATGTTTGGGGATTTTTTGCTCGAGGGTGTTTCTGGCAGATATGAGGCATGGCTGTGTGGGTATCAGAGGCTGCCAGATGACCTCTCGGCATAAAAAAACAGCTGAAGCGCTGTTCTGACAAGACAGTCCTGTAAAAGTCCTGTAAAAGATGAGACATTGGAGATACCTCTCTCAGACTGCTGAAGCTTTCTGTCATGCTTTCAACTCCAGCCGCCTGCTCTACTGTAAGTCTCTCATCTTGCCTGCATCAGCTCATCTCTCCTTCAGTATCAGATGGTTCAGAGTTCTGATCATCTTCTCACCCTCATCCGGTCACACCAATACATTACACCCATTCTACAGGACCTCCACCAGTACATTACACCCATTCTACCGGACCTTCACCATTACATTACACCCATTCTACAGGACCTCCACCAGTACATTACACCCATTCTACAGGACCCCCACCAGCACGTTATAGGGGTAAACAGGATGGTACGATTCACTCGTGAAGGAGGGAGGTCAGAACGGAACGGTTCACTTGTGAAGGGGATGTGGATCAGGACGGTATTGTTCACGGTTGTGGGGTGCATGCAGACAACTACAGTGAACTCCACTAAATCTTAAATATAGCTGTAAGAAGCTGGTGGATTTACACTTCAGTCCAGAATCGTGGGCCCTCTTGAATAACAAGCAGGCTGTGAAATAAAGGTCACCAAATAAACTCTTTAAACAAATGACAAAAAAGACTTGTTAATAACTCTTGCAAACAAATAACATAAAATTAATACAAACAACAAAAAGAAACAATTAAATGATGGTTCCAGAAATGGCTCACAGTCCACAGTTGCACTGCAGTGTTGGGTTGTGTGTTCTGTGTACCTGTATAGGGGCGTGTGAAAGTTTGGACACCCTGGTTAAAGTTACTGTGATATCTAATTAGCTGCAAGAAATAGGACCTGATTTCTAAAAGGCATTGATGCTCTAAATGTTCACGCTGTTCTTTAATATTTAAGTACAATTACTGTTTATTTCCATCTGTTTCAAAATGCCAAAAAAGGAGGGCAGAACTTTGAGTGTGTTGATGAGATTTTTGGCTGTCTTGCTCTGCTGTTTTGAGGCATGTCTGTAGATTCTCGATGATTCGGTTGGTGGAGTGTGAGGGCTGCAGTACAACCTTCAGTCTACAGGTCAACCATTGGGGATCTGGTGTGTGTTTTGGATTGTGGTCCTGTGTAGAAGCCATCCTCTTTGTCCTCTTCATCATCTTCACAAATCCTATGCTGAACACCTGGATAGGTGTACTGTACTCTTCACCAAACCCTGTTACCCTTTTTCTTCCAAACGTACCTTTGCTCATTGCAGCCAAAAAGTTTTATTCCAAACTCGACAGTCCACAGTTCTTGTTTCTAAAATGTATGAGGGTTGTGTAGATGTTCCTGTGCAGAGTTCTGACACTAAGTTTTGTGGTGAGGATGCAGGAAAGGATTTCTTATCGTGACTCTTCCATGAAGGTTGTATTTGTGTCATTGCACAGCAGAACAGTGGATCTGCACTGCAGAGCGATAAACCTTCCTGGAGGTCTTTTGGAGTCAAATGTGGGTTTTGATTTACTATTCTAGAAATTCTACAAGCAGTTCTTTCGGAAGGTTTTGGTCTTTCAGACCTTGACTTGACCTCCACCATTCCTGTTAAGTGCCTTTACACTTAATTTCTTAATGACATTAATTGTTTAATTGCATTACGAACCGAGGAAACGGCTTATCTGAAAATGGTGTGCAGTCCTTTAGAGAAAAGCCACAGCTCTAACAATCTAATCAAGGTCTGAGACTTTGGGCAAAGTTATCTGAGAACCCAAATCTCTTGGGGTGTTTGGCATAGAGCGCCTTTACTTTCTTCATTCTAAAATTGCCCAAAACAAAAATAATGCATTAATCTTTCTTAAAGTGCTGAAAATAATTTTTTGTTTTTAATTTTTGGATCTGTTCATACCCTATTCCCTTAACTGATCAGACTTTGTTTTGTTCTTTTTCATAGGGATGCCCAAGCTTTTCATGCAACTATAGCTGAACTCTATACAACTGAACTCTGTGGTCCAATAGCTGAACTCTATACAACTGAACTCTGTGGTCCAATAGC